>OX244029.2:54434334-55662852 GCA_945859785.2 Tridacna gigas
ATACATTTTAAGTGAGGTTACAGACACAACTCTTTCCGTTTTTGCTACGGATGCTTCACTCAGGGATTTCACCCTTTTTTTGTCTTTGTTTTCGTATACTGAAGCTGATTGACAAGACACGTAAATTCATAATCAAACCCACTGTGTTGATTAAACTGGACTTGTCCACATTGAAATAACAAATGTGAATCAACGTGACTAAATTGATGAATATCGTCTTCGAAACGGTTGAAATTGGTTTGGGAATCATCAGTATTTTCTTATTTTTTCCCCACAATGCTTTTGAATGTCTTCTCTGGAACCCTCGGGGAATAGTTTTATGGAACGTTAACACCTTTCTTGAAAAACGGAACACCTATCCATGGCTACACTCATCTATGCTTCCATGGTAGCCCATCGGCGCTAGGATCCAGAAAGAAACTCTTTCTTGAGGTTTCATTTCACATGACCGTATCAAACAGAGATCAAACTTGGGACATGCAGGATGCAAATTTCACGCAAGTAGCACAGGGCCACAGCAGAAACCTCTTGTTGAGTAGTTTGTAACTTTGTATGACCTAACTCTGCTTTTCGCCAAGCCCCGGTAGCTCAGTCTGTAGCGTACAGGACTTGAGAACGGGGGATCGCTGGTTCGATTCCCGGCTCGGCCAATTCTTTCCGAGGATTGATGATAGTCATTGCGACAGGATTCATTCCGCTAACCATGGTTTCGACGATGATTATGTGGGAAAGCAGCCAGTGGCTTGGAAAGAATATTGTGTGGAATACTGGTAAAAGAAGCTCCAGGAAAGCATGGATAGGCGCACCGACCGCCGCGATATAACTGAAATAATGTTGAAAACACCATACAATCAATCGATCAAACGACACTGCTTTTCATTTGCGGCATTAATCTGTTAGCAATCCATCGAAACAAGATATTTGGACCATTTGCTCTTCGATTCAACAATCATCAGTACAGTCTTTGATAGGCATTTACCAATGCACAGCTAGATATTGTGCTTGAACACAGCCAAGCTGACAGGCACTTCGAGTACTTTTCTCATCGTTACTCACAAATGCAGGGATGGTTTCGTGACTATGTATCGCTGATCGAAACGGTGGTCATGTATCGACTATGTCTCTTAATGTGACTGCTCGTTCGCTACGCTCGACATTACCCATTAAACACCAAACAATACAAGTTATTCAATGGAAGTACCATACAATTCTTTTTAACATCAGGTTTGGAACATACAGAATAATCAAAGAAACAAACGAACATTGTCGTTATGTAGTTTTTCGATTTTTATTTCGTTTTCTCTGAACAATATTTTTGAACAACAAAAGATGGTACATGTCGTTAGATAATAAATCAGATGAAATAGTAAGGGTGGTAGCTTACCAGTGGACTGAATTTTAAAGGAATTGATTCTCTTTTTTTATTAATTTTTTTGAATCATGTTTAGTACCAGGTGCAGCTTCGATTTCAATAAATCAATATTATGCGACTGTGTTTTCTTCAATATGAATAAGGACTTTTAAATCAAGAACCAAAGTCTCTGTAAGTTATAAATTTCCTTTATGTACATGTATTTTTATATCTGATATTTTCGTTTTAAAAATCTGATAGCTGTTGATTTAAATGATCTTTAACTGATGTATGAGAAATGTATCGCTACGTTTTTGGCTACATTGATAACAGAATACATATATATATTTTCTTGTGTTAGTTCATGAGTTATGAATTATCCACAGATCGGACTTCCCTTGAAGTACATGTAATCCTGCTGATGGGCTGGTTTTACATATATCTAAGTCTGCGATTTTATGTATCTATCCGTTAATTTTGACATTCTTTTACACTTACATTTTGTATTTATACGAAAGTTTCTCGTAAGCAGTGTGATTTCATACAAACTTGGTATAAATGAATATCCGATTTTTTTTCTCAATCACAACATAAATTGATGACACCACGATGACGATTGTGATAAGCACGCTGATGACATAATAAACCTCAAACGAAATGAAAGTATGACATCTCAAACGCGGGTCAGCACGAACGCAGTCAGACCTGTCACGATTTCCACGAAAACCTAATACACAGTGATGCTCAAAGTTTACTGTTACAAATTATACGGAATGTTGTTTCCAGATTTCAGTATTATGCATCAGATATGAACTGCTGTTCTTGAATTTCTTGGATGCATACAGGGACAACTTTTGTTAAAGCCTGTTTGTATGAGTAGAAAATTAGATGGGAAAAAAAAAAAAAAAAAAAGTCAGTTCAGAATTTCGTTAGAATGATCGAAATTGCCTCTGATATACACTGCCCCAATTACTAAATGGTAGACAGTGTTTAAGGTTTTCGTCTCGCTTAACTTGACCAATAAAAAAGACAAGAAAAAAGCTGAGTTATGGTAAAATTACAACAATACCGTCTTTCCAAATATGTTCTATAGCAAAAAAAAAAATCCTTTTCCTAAAAAGCAAGCAATACTTCAATCTTCCTTCCATTCATATAACACATTCAATCAAAATTACACTATGACACATAGCACTGAATACGGAACTGACGAATAGAAATGACTGGTGAGCTCTATACTAACACTGATTTCAACAAACAAAACAACAATGAATTTTGTTATTTGACACCTCCTGTTTTCTTATCAACTTCTAAAAGCATATTACGTAAATACAAGTTCATCAGGTAAAGTGACATTTTTTTTTTACATATTTTTGTTTCAAAAGTTACCGTTATGTCATTTGTTGAAGGAAGTTATACTATTCTCTCTTCTGTTGGTTCAACTTCATAGTTACACTGAAGCAAGAATCAGAGGACATGCCGCTCAAATGACACTAGAATGGAGATGCATCAACAACATAAACGATAAAGAAGGTGTTAAATAAAAAAGATTCATTACATCTGACGAGTTCATAACACAAGTACGGGCTGATGTTAATGGCAAACATAGATTATCTTCGAAATTTTTGCCGGCAAGCCGACTGTTTTACAACATTACAGATTTCTTTAAATAAAAATAGAAATTTCTAATACTAAGATCAAAATATTGATCATAAATTCAATTGTTTTCTTGCAGCCAAGCCTGGTTGTAAATAGTGTAAAACTAGTGAAAAAGGTACAACACCTGCTCTTAAAAGTCATGCGTATTGAAGCTCTTTGTTTATTTTTTTCTTCTAATTTCATAATAGAAAATCAAAGAAAGTGAATATTAAATTAATGAAGACGTTTGATACTTGATGAGATAATTAAATTTTCTTTGAAATATTACACTGCTTAATTAAGGATAGTGTTGTATCATTTTTTTCTGTTTTCGGATAAAACTATGTTTGATGTATTTCTTCATCTTTATGGTGTGATCTCGCCAGAAAATTTAGATAAGTGCTCTATACATTTGTATGTGTCTTCAAGATTAATAACGAACTAAAAAACACTTATTTACAGTAACAGAACTTTATCTGTTGGTAACCAGATACCCACAAATTTTGAAAGATTTATGACCGCATTTCCCTCAATAATCAAAACGGAAGACGCACTAAAACTAGTCTGGTTCAGCTGTAAAGGAAAGGTCAGATAGTCCTTTTGTTTATTCATAAGTGTTCTCACAATCAGGAATGTCTTGCCAGTGGGTTTTTTGTAACACAAAACATTTATACGACTAAAGCCTATAAACAGCTCTTTACAAAAATAATTTATGAACAATAGAAACCTTAACAACCCAATAGAGTGATACATGAAACAGATCAATATACCACCAGTAACGGCCACAGTAACTGATAAATCCGTGTTTCTCTAACACCTGAAATATTTTTCAAAAAGTGTTATCAAGGAGGCATTGAAATCAACCTTTAAAAACAGAACTTAATATTTTTCAAAAAAAAATAACATATATTCCCCCCCCCCCTCCTCTCGTCTATGAGCTGTGTTATATTTCACTTCAAAGAGTTGTAAGATTTTTAACATCTAAGACTATGCCAATTTTATGCATCATCTGATCAAACATCTGTTTCTTTTTAACAAACATTAACAAGCATAACAGTCACAACCCAAGTTTCAAGCCGTTATTGTCTGTATTTTTTATAAGTAAACATGGCCATTTGTCGTGATAAATAACAAAAAACAATCTTTTTCGAAAATTGGAATCATTGTATTGAACGAAATTATTTCAAATTCATGTCATTACATTTGTTTGATATATGTCTCGGAATAGTATTTTCAGAGGCGAAGATTTCATCTTCGTATTTTTAATTGAATTTATAAAAGTTGTCTGTTATAACCAATCAATTTCCGTACATAACGATAGTATTAATAAAAAAAGGCAAAAAATAAAAACAAACTTTAAATATGCCATTAAAAGTCGTATTTCCCCGTCCCCACCCTTTGTGGAAATAGCTACTGTTTATTGGTTATATTCTTTACTGTATTTCGATCTTTGTCAAGCCAAAACCATTTCATCAGCCACATCCAGTGTGCTGACAGGGACAAAATAAAAGGTGATGTCTTTTTGATGATTACTTCTGAGACCTTTGTCGCCATTTAAAACAAAATTGTCCTATGTATCTTTTATGCTAACACATACTTAAAGTACTTTGATAACAGTTGATCTCTCCAGACAAAAATATATCTTTCAAACTAACTGCGATATTATTCTTTTTCCAATCATATATGGGTTGATAAAACAACATATTCTCCTTTAAATCTTAAAGCATCTTGATGTTCGCAAATATAGCAGTGATAGTTTCTCAAATCTGAATGAGGAAAAAAAAAAATGAAAAGAAAAAAATCCTTAAAAACTGCTATAGCGTTCTGATTGCATATGAAAGCATTTCAATGTGTATCCTGAGAGAGATAGAACTTAAACAATAGCACTTTGTTGTATATTGTGTTGTCCGTAACAGCATTTTAATTACATGTATGTCATACGCACATGTACACGTGAAAGCGTAATCAAAAATGGTCAAAATAGACCTAGCAAGGTCTCGAGTTTTGACAGCCTCACGTAAATGCTATTTGTGAAAGCGTTTTTTTTTTTTTTCTATAGGAAATCGAAATACATATTAGGCATTTAAATGCCTCACGAGTTGACTTGCAAGTAGAAAACTCATAACTTACCGCTGTTTACATTCCATGCTTCACACAAGCATCCTACATGAAAACTTAAGGTCACAGACCTGTTTGTTGTACCAGATGAAACATACACTAGCAACTATTACCAATACACTGGACAATCATGAAAAATTCAAGAGACATACTCGAATATGTTATTCTATCAACCCATTGCTTAATAATTTTATCATTTTAGTCCCTTTTTTTTTTCTTTTTCACTTTTTCTTTTTTCAAAATTTGAGACTGAATGCGACAATTATATTTTCAAAGCTTCCTTGTGCATCCTCTTCACGTTGAATAGTTTACCCTGGCTTCCCTCATCAGCTTCTTGATGCTGGTATGGAGGTTCCTTTGTGCCATGCAGTACGAGAGTCCATTCTCGGAACAAACCTGTGTCAAACGCATCATTTTTCCCCGGGATATTTTCAATACGTAGGGTCCATGTTCCTTGCGGACGCTCTGCCCATGTGTGGGTAGTCATGAAGGGCCAGCGTGTGAAGCCATTGCGATGATCGTCGTCATTTGGTCGCTGGCTAAGGATCATCGACCTGAAATTATAATTAAGGATTATTCATAGAATCTATTTAATATAAAGTGTACAAATCTACAATTGTAACAAATATGTGCCGAGGTGATTGTATTTAACTCTTTCCAAAGTGATTTCGATTTTTCGCAACTCTTGGGAAGAATTGTTGGCAAAGGAGAAAATGCTGGTTGCCAGGGTTTTTTTTTTTCATCGGTTCTGAATTTTTTTGTCCCTTCCCAAAAATAAATCACATCCTTTAAGCAACATTTAATGTGTCGTCTGTAGGGCTTTCAGTATGGTCAAGTGTAAAAATTTTGTCGTCTAGTTAAGAATTAAAAGTTAAAAACATCCTTATTGTGTAACAACAAAGACAGTTAGTCATCAGTGTCAAGAAGATGGCAACTTTCCATGTTATACCAATGCTAAACACTTCACTTTGGGAGCAAACAAAACACTTTATTGACAAATTATAGACATAAATATATAAACGTAAATTACACGATACAATTTCATTGTGCTCTTGTGGGAAAAGGATATTAAAAAAAAAAAAAAAAAAAACAGTTAATAAGTTGCTATGAATAAGTTAATAAGTGAATAACTTGATAAGTTGTTGGAGGATAATCCAAAGACAGACTGGACGCACGGGCTAAACAATGGCAGTAACTCTGCACAAATAAAAGGAATTGAAGGCAACGACATCACTTACGTTGTGTTCATTGGTGAGGTGAGGTGGATGACAATGTTGCCGCGGTACGAAGATTTTACTGTTATGAAGGATTGCAGGTGCTCCAGGAAGTTAACCTCGTTTTCGGTCCCAAGGCATGCATCAGTGTTGATCGTCAGTGTAATAGCCTCGTTCGTTCCAAACTCCCTGTGATTTAAAAAATGAAAAGCGTGCACAGAGTAGTCATACAATAAATGCAATAGCTGATTTTGTGACGGGTATCAAAAGGATAGGAATGGATCCTGATATAGATTGGTTGTTTATAACCTATCATATAATTTGACAATAAGATGGTGTTATGTTTCATAACGAATTTTAATCTTTGAAATGAAGTAATGAAATGGCTTTCTTCTTAATTCTACCGGTTTATTAAGAGAAGGCATAGTTAGGTTCATGTAAAAAATTCAAACTCTTGTCGGAACAAGTTCATGACATCATAAAACGAAGCAGGAATTAGTGACTCTTTGGCTTTTATGATTGTATTCTAAAGACTGAAAATGACCTGGATCGACTTTTTGCTATTGATAAATGTTCTGCATGTTTAATTACTAATCTACCTCATTCTGTGGTTCAGCCAGTGAGATGGGTCTATCTTATGTAATAAATTACTTGGTATAGTGAATTACGAAGATGCATTCAACCCCCTTTTCAAAGAGCATGGCCCGATTAATCTCTGTTTGAAATTGCAGCTATGAAACACTACAGAGAGATTTAGGTTTTATTTAATCTTTAAACTCACAAAAATGTTATACTATACGGTGCTTATGCCTCTTCTTACTGTGCGGCATTCAGCGAGCAAACGTGATGTCGTAACGAGCAATTTCTCCTTTTTCCACAGTGTTTTCTACCCTTTTTGAGACCTTTCTGCCATTTTCATCAAATTTAAAATTGTCGTCTGCAAACTCTTTCAATTTGGACCTGTCCAAAAATTGTCGTTTGGGAAGGGGTTAAAGAACTCAGGAACACCAACTACATTGTACCTTATTCATAGACTGTTAAAAGAATGAAAGATAAATCATAGCTGAAGTTCAGGATTTCATTTCGAAAGTTGCTCGAATGAAACTTACATGTACATGGTCCAAACCAAATCTTAAAACAACAGCCATGTAAATATTACACGACATCACGTTTGCTCGCTGAATGCCGCACAGTAAGAAGAGGCATAAGCACCTTATAGTATAACATTTTTGTGAGTTTAAAGATTAAATAAAACCTAAATCTCTCTGTAGCGTTTCATAGCTGCAATTTCAAACAGAGATTAATCGGGCCATGCTCTTTGAAAAGGGGGTTGAATGCATCTTCGTAATTCACTATACCAAGTAATTTGTTACGAGCAATTTCTCCTTTTCCCACAGTGTTTTCAAAAGACTTGTACTGCAGATACGTGAAAACCAGGGCTTGTTTGGGAAAGGGTTAAACGAAACGAGACAAAAGAAATATTATCTGTAGTCCAGGATAACCGATAACCTGATCAGTTACAAGAGAAGTACCCGCTTGAACAGGTGATACCATTGCAATTCTGTAGTAAATAACACAAAAAGGTACTAGCTGTTATATTTCATAGATGTATTTCATAAGAATTTGGATCAGAAATAATTCCAAGAAAAACATAAAAAAATGAATTCCGAAGCTTACAAGTAAACTTGAATGTATGAGATATCATTTATATCAAGATTATGTTTGTCGTCTTAATATTCCTATTGCAATTTAAATCCTCAATCAAAACTGGCAAAGAGTGCAAAGCTGTATTGTCCCATAGTTTGTTTAGTATAAAATTAGTGCAGTTTTGTCAACTCCACGGAGCTAAAACATAAGTCATCTGCTAATTGATAATTAGTTGTGACAAAAGTGTGTTAATCAGTATCATATTTTTGTTCGAATATCATTATTTGTTTGAATGCAAAAATTTCTCTGAAGAACGAAAATCATTTATACCTGCTAAATATACAATTAACCACAACGTAATTAAATTTGACTCACTTCTTAACAACAGTTCTATCCAAGAGTTAATTAGATTATGTAAATTTATAAAAGCTGTTTTTGTAAAATCATGACCAAAAAAAGTATAACCTTACACAAATCCAATTAATTTAAAAGACAGCAAATTCATAAACATTTTGCATAAGTAATTTTGTTTAGTTTAACCGTTTACCAAATAAAAATCTCGAGTTTTAATGACGCTGAAAATTAAAGCTTCTGAAAACACTGGGGAAAAGGGAGGACATGCTGCTAGCCAGCGTTTTCTCCTTTTAACTCAATGTTTCCTACCCTTCCGAAAACAAATTACTCAGTCATATCTCTTTTGTCGTCTGAAAACGCTTCCATTTAAGAACGGCCTGAAATGTCACCGAGTAGTAAAGAATTTTAAATATCCAATTTATTGAACATTATCGTTTTATTCTAGGGATCGTATGTACAATTTCACTATGTACGATCCATGTTTATTCCCAACTAAACGACTGTTGTATATGCTTTATTTTTTTTTTCCTGACCACATGTTTGTATTTATTGTCCTCATGTTTTCCTAAACTGGAACTGAGAGAATAAAAGACTTTTGTATTTGGATTTGTATTTGTTCAATTTACAGTCCGCATACTCGGAGACTGATAGCCGTTTACATGTAAACTAGAAAACAAAGGTCCCATAAGAGTGGGTCCCTATCATCAAATAAAGTTGGTACTATTTTAAGCCAAATACTCAAGACAACTAATTCTTCTTAAACCCGGATGTTGACAATTCAAGTTGATGATGTAATTACGCTGTCGTTCCTTTATCCATTTCCTGTCTTGCATTAGTGTTTTCCGATTATAACCGCCAAATTCAATTAAGATCCTGCCGAGGTTTGAAAACCTAATTGCTGGGTATGACAGCGTGATTGGAATTTTTATTCAATATTACAACACTAGGCCTGATTTATTCCATTTTTAGCGCCTTAAACACCTACTCTTTCTCATTTTTTACTTTACGTTTTATAACGAAAACCGTTTTGAACACCAGATGTAGTGCCTTGGCATTTAGGTAGACATGGTGCATGAAATCGGACTCTCAACCCGAAAGTAATTCTTACCAAACTTTAACCCTTTATCAAACACTCCCGAGTTTTAAAGACCCTTAACGAGAAGACTTTGGAAAACATTGTGGGAAAAGGAGAAAATGGTAAGCAGCATTTTCCCCTTTTCCCACACTCTTTTAAACCCCTTCAAAAACAAATTTCATAATTTGACTCACATTTATTTTGTCGTTTGCAAATGCTTTTAGTTTGGACAAGTCTAAAATTATGGGTAATAGGGTTAAATGGCGTCTGTTGGGCTGAATTTGACCTTCTTTCTGCAATCATTATGTGCATGATCGTATTGTACATGGAAAAAACGTCTGGTGTTAAAAAAAAAACATGAATAATACGTGAACACCCGAGCAAATGAAGAACTTTCTCATCAGTATAACGTTATTTTTGTGCCCGAATGTTTTCTATAGTATTGTGTTGAAAGGCGTTCAATATGCTACCAAATCAGTGAGTGGTGTGGCCATACTTCAGCTATTGGATATAACCAGACAGCACAACATTATTTAATCCTTTACCAGACAATCCAGGCTTTTAACGACCCTAAGATAGAAGCCTTTTGAAAACATTGTGGGAAAAGGAGAAAATGCTGGTAACCAGCATTTTCTCCTTTTCCCTCCATGGTTTCTACCCTTCTCATAAAAAAGTTTCAATTTTTCAGTCACATTCATTTTGTCGTCTGCAACTGCTTTGAATTTGGACTAGTCTAAAATGTTATCGTCTGGTTAAAGGTTATAATAAGGGTTTGTAGCTACCTATGGTGTTGTCGGAAGTAAAAATTGTCTAGGAGATGGAAGTAAAAAACTCACATGTCTTTTACCACAGAACCAGCTGTGCAGTGGAATCTCTCCGGTAATGGCTTCCACTGGCTGGCCATCTTCACCATGGCCCCAGCGTCAAGGACACCATATCCGAAAAGGTGGTTGAACTCTAGACCTGCCCCATTGAACTGCCAGAAGTGTTTCAAGTAGGGATCGAACAGTTTGTTTCTTTTCGATGTGAGAACTGTCAGGTGTTGGATGTCCCTCCATGTTAGATTTTGACTGGAAGAAAAGAACATAAAACATTTTGAGAGATCAACTCTTCATTTGACAGCCAAGTATAAGAAGTGTCAATACCGAAAGCATTTCAGCCATGCTCTGTGAAAAAGGGGATTAATGCATCTGCGACAAGTATAGATCAGTGTCAGCCTGCGCAGGCTGACATGGGTCGAAACTTTTTTGGTATTTGTAAATATGTTGCATGTCAAAGGATCAATCTACCTCTGCGTTATGCCGGTTGTTACACAAATTGGATTTTAGGGATCCATAATATGTGATGAATAGGTCGATAAAATGTATCAGGGAAATGCATTAGACTCCCTTTTGCCAAAGCATGGCTCTTTTGTAGGCGATGAATTAAATATGGCTCCTTGAAGGATTTGTCTATGAAAGGGACGACGACATTGTTTGAACGGAGAAAATGCTGGTTAACAGCGCTTTCTCCTTTTCCCTCTTTATTTTCAAAAGCCCTTTTCGTCAGTGTTGTAAACAGTTGAACTTATTCATGTTGGTTACATTCAAAATTGTTTTCTCCGCTTGGAATCGAACCTTTCGGGAGCAAGCAGGCAAGTAAATGTAACATGAAGCCTTGCCCCCACCCCATCTCCTCACAGATCCCGAATACATGCGTCAAATTTAAAAATATGTCCACAAACTTCTTACTAATTTTGCAAAGTTAATTTTAGAGTGAAATACACCGAAAAAAACGTTAAATTAAGTGACACTCTATCTAAAGTATTGTTTATTCCCTGTCAGCTTCCATTATTTAGTATTTTCAATTCAAACCCTTACCAAATTAAACCACGTTTAAAAACGACCTTGAAAAATAGGCTTTTGAAAACATTGCTGGAAAAAGAGAAAATGCTGGTAACCATTATTTCCTCTTTTTTCAAGTATACTTTCCACTACTTTTCTTTTCGGAGATGTATTCAATCATATGAGACATATCTACTTAGTTGCCTACAAATGGTCTCGGTTTGGACAAGCCAAAATTTCTGTCGTCTTGTAAAGAGTGAAAAAAAAAATAGAAATGATAAACTATGCCCTGAAGTCTCGTCCGCCTACACACTGTTTCGAGCTCCAGTTTCTAATTGCAGAGGTCGTTAAAATTTTAAAGAATTAATTGCTGCGAGCATCCTTTTTCGTTTGGAATGGTGTTATTACAGTGCTTTAACCCTTATCCTGCTGAATAAGTAAAATGATACTTTCAAGTCGATAGTAAAAACTCATTTTGCTATTTTAAAAGTACATTCTGGGGATCAATATCTTTTTATCGGAAAGTGTAGATCCAAGATCAGACTGCACGTTCTGTGCAGTCTGATCTTAATCTACTGTCCGCAAAAGGTCATTTAATCGCGCATAGCAGCCTAAGGGTTAATTTGACAATTCCTTTCCTACACGATCAAATGATCTTGAACACTGTGCACATCGTTTGAGAAATTATCCTAAGGCAAAAGTTAAGATATATGCATAGCTACCGTAAAGCAATGAGAGCCCTGCTCTGTGAAAATGGGGTTTTCTATATTTTCTATTTATTTTATAAATGTTCTCACTGCCTGAAGTGTTAATGAAATTCAAAATTGAACACAAACTCCGCTGAGTATGCACTCGAGTTTTGTAAACATGCAGCCTGGTCTCCGATCTACGCTTTCAGGTAAGACGATTTTTTTTTCCAGCGATAAAACTTAAATAAGCAAATATTGGTCTTAATTATTGTCTAGAAATTTTCATGTAAACTCTTGAGCAGTTTAAAGATTAAATTCCCCCAGGGCCTTTTTTTATTGGTGAAAAAGGTGATAGTTTTATTTTGATTGTTTCATGTTGATTGTTTCTTATTGATTGTTTCATTTTGATAGTTTCATTTTGTGTCTCATTCTTAAACTGTTAAATTACTGATATGGATTTCTCCAAAACTCCGCCTTTGCCGCCGCAGACCCAAAATAGATACATATATACACTGGGGTGGGGGTGGGGGGGGGGGGGGGTTATAGATAAATACGTTTGTGTGCAGTTTTATATTGATCTTTAATCCCCCCTTTTACTATTTTTTCGATATCTTACAGACAGAATTTTAAAATGGTGCGTTGGCGGTATTTCCCAATGTCACATTGCTATTTGCATATTTAAGGCTTCACAAACACGATTCCATCTCTCACGTCAATCATATTCAAATGCCCCGGATTCTGTTTCAAGAGAGCATGGAAGCGGGGCAGACATGGCCGGAAACGAGTCCATATTTAGAGAATACAAGAGCGAGTTAATTGCCTGCATACGCCATCAGTCATTCGGATTCAATATTGATCGCAGTTCTACGCAAGGAGAACAGAAAAAAAAGTGCAACCTTTAATCCCTTAACCCTTTCCCAAACGACAAATTTTGGACTGGTCCAAATTGAAAGAGTTTGCAGACGACAATTTTAGATTTGATGAAAATGGCAGAAAGTTATCAAAAAGGGTAGAAAACACTATGGGAAAAGGAGAAATTGCTCGTTACGAGCAATTTTTCCTTTTCCCACAGTGTTTTCAAAAGACTTGTACTGCAGACACGTGAAAACCAGGGCTTGTTTGGGAAAGGGTTAACTGCTTAGCGCGACTCACTGACCTTTTGCGGACAGTGTAGATCAAGATCAGAGTGCACAGAACGTGCAGTCTGATCTTAGATCTACACTGTCCGATTAGGAGATATTTTTCTCCAAAAAAGTCAGTTTGAAATTACATTATTCAGGTTTTTACGATCGACTTGAGAGTTTTATTTAACTTATTTAGCAGGATAACGGTTAATGCATTACCAGACGATAAAATTGCAGTCTTTTCTAAATAAAAATCGTTTTCAGACGACAAATTAAATGTGGCTTAATGATGGAATGCATGTCTTAGAAAAGGCACAAACTATTTTTGGAAAAAGTCAAATTGCTTGTTACTATCATTTGATTGGTCCTTGGACATTCAGAAAATTGACCAATAGCGAAAAGTTTCGACTCAGGTCAGCCTGCGCGGACTGCGCAGGCTGACCTGAGTCGATACTTTTCGCAGATGCATTGAAACTCCCCCGCCCCGTTTTCACAGCACAGGCTGACCTGAGTCGATACTTTTCGCAGATGCATTGACCCCCGTTTTCACAGAGCATGGCTAAACTGTGTATTGTCCTAAAATATGCCATGTCGAAGAGACAAATGGTTGTAATGAACATGGGCTTAGTTTGAGCCAGTTTAAACTTATTTATATTACATCGATTGTGAAACAGGTTCCGTGTACTCTTGATCCTTGAAACCATAAAACCTACTCGCACCGATAGTTCCAAGGGTTGACCCCGCTAATCGCGGGATTCAAACCCAGAACATCTTACTTAAGTTTCAATTTGGGGTCTCAAGGCAGCGCAGCACACACTACATGCCATGTAACAAGTAGATCTTAAAGAAAGTCTTGGATAAATATACTGTCTTACCACTGAAAGCAATAAAAATGTCCATCTGTTTCTGAATAGTACAGTAAAGTAATGTGATAGCAGAGGTAGTTTTCATAGTTACTAATCGGCCAATAAAAGGATAGTCAATGCATCTCTGTGATACATAATACCAAGCAAGTCATCACATAATTATGAATTCATATAATCCATTGTGTCTAACACCTGACTGATTTATGAGGTACATTGGTCCTTGGACATCAAGAAAATTGACCAACAGCAATTTTTTTCAACCAAGTCCATGCAGGTTGACCTGGGTCGATACTCTTTGCAGATGCATTTAACCCTCCTTTCACAGAGCATGGCCCATTGCCTCATATAATTTTGGCACTCATTTTATAAAAGTGTCTTTGATAACTTGAGTGTCAGTTAACTGCAATAGGAATATCATACAGCATAAGACATGTTATTTATGACCGAAGTCGCATAAACAGGCGAAGAATCCCACTCAATCAAACTACTGAGCACCTGAGGCCTTCTATTTTGAATACTACTGGGAAATGTAACAGAACGACGTCAGTCTACTCGAGTTTCAATTCAGCTCCAGAACTAGACTGATAGTTTCACGATTTCCTTCAAAAGCATATTTCTGTCTCCAGTACGCGATAATTAAGACGAAGAGAACCTGGGTACAACATGCACTAATCAAAGAAACAGGTATAAGTTGGGTGCTTAGACAAACTTTCAAATAATATGACTCATGCTCTATGAAAAGGGGGCTTAATGCATCTGCGAAAAGTACTTTAAAGATCCATAATCATGTGATGACTCGCTTGGCATCATGCATCACGGACATGCATAAAGCACCTGTTGCCAGAGCATGGCTGATATAAATTTATCAGAATCTCCATAATGATGTGTAAAACAAGCGCTTGGCTGTATTTATACTTTACCGCTGTAGACAAGATTGTTGATCGAAAATAAGCCATGATTGTGTCTATGGATATATAGGAGCTATGCTCTGTGAAAAGCGGGTGCAATGCATCTGCAAAAAAGTATCGACTCAGGTCACCCTGCGCAGTCCGCGCAGGGTGACCTGGATCGAAACTTTTTGCTATATTTAAATTTTCTGTATGTCAAAGGACCTGTCTACCTCATGATTCAGTTTGTTGTTAGACAAAATTAATGTTATGATCAAGAATTATGTAATGACTTGCATGGTATAATGCTTCACGGAGATGCATTAAACCCCTTTTCGCAGAGCGCCGCACGCATCTATTTCTATGCATTAGATACAAACAGAATCATGGATTCAATTAAGAAATACCGTTTCTTTTTTAACACGGTGTTTGCCACCCGTCTTAAGAAGGAACGTGTTATGGTACGCGAAATAAGGGCAACAATTGTAATAACAAGAGCACAACATGCGGGTGCCAACGCTCGGCTGTGGTTGCTTGATTTTCAGTGAAAAGGGCATAACTGTGTCAAAATTTTCCATAGTTACCTGTCCCTGTTGTATGGTTTCCCCTTTGGAAGTTAACAACTAGTCCAAGTTTAAGGCACAATGTAGATATTTTCAGTAATAACAGAGATATTACAAAAGTCAAAGTTTTTGCACGACGCAGACGAGAACGCCAGGGCTACGACGATACCTCGACGTTTTCTTCGAAAACCGCAGAACTAAAAAATCAGAACAAAAAGAAGTATCAGTTTCCCGGCTTCCAAACAGAACAACTAGTGTGAGCTCTTACAAAAGACATCTAAGTAACAGAAAGATTTACACCACAACAAAACGGGTCAATTTACAAATATTTTTCCGGCACAACGTTACATGTATATTAACTCTTTAAGATCCCAAAATATTAGACAACACACGTGGACAGCTAGTTTCATATCAATAGTGCTAGAACAACTGATACTTCGGTAACCTGATACAGGTTACTTGTAACTACTGTACACACTTACTTTGCCTCTAACGCCAATGCGAAGATACCGGCAGCTTCAGGGGCGGCGGCCGAGGTCCCTGAGTGAGTTGTTGTGCAGTTGTTGTACAAGTCTGTCGTAGCCTGTAAATACAGAGTGAATGAATTTATGGTGTTTTATGGCGCATCGACATCTTTGGTCATTTAGCGCGCAAAAAAAAAAAAGCAATGAAATGACAAATGTAGCTCGTAAGAATGTGAGTAACGAGTATATAATGATAAATGTGTTATGGAATGATTCTGTAATGGAAATAAAATAACTTAGATATACAGCGATTAAAAAAAAAAAGTCAGAATAGGATGAAAACGTTTTAAAACGATATCACAGTTTTGTTTACAGTCTAATCTCCTTGAGGAAGGCAATAATTACTTCAGTGCTGACAGCAAATACAGAGTGAAGGATTAGTTATTTTATATATTCATACTTTGTCAATGGTTAAAAATGGCACATTTTTACATATTTATTCATTCATTTGTACCTAACATTCACTGTCTAACCCTTTACGAAACAATTCGGAAATTAAACGAACCATAGGTAAAAGGCTTTTAAAAATATTTGGGAAAGGCAGAAAATGCATTTCTCCTTTAACCATAATGTTTTCTACCTTTTAAATGATACCTACAGTCATTTAAACCACACTTGATTTTCTACCTGCAGATACGTTCACTCTGGATCCTACTTAGTTTTTGTCATCTTGTAAAGGGTTAACATATTGGAAACAAAACTACAGATGCAATGTAAATTATGAAACTACATGTTGGGTATGTTAAATAGTACTGTTTAAAGCTCATTTAACGACAAGATGACTGACTTTCTGGAACACTTCGATTGTAAATTGATCCTGCACTTAGTTCAACGAAAGTTCAGAAAGGGAAGTGTTTGTGTTTTTTTCAACATGTAATGGTTTAAAGAAGCTTGAAATGCTTCGATTCGCTCGGTCATCATCATTCGTCATAACTCGGCCGATTACGTAATACATCTAACCTCGTCCGTATCAACGAGGTTTCCTTGTTGATTACATGTCAAATGATCGTTTACATGGCGGTACCCATGAAAATTGATTAGCATTTTTAGTGAAGTTATTAACATCTATCAATCTGTCGGTGAAAAATGCAGAAAACGAAAAAGATAAACCACATTTAAAATGACTTTACAAACGGTTTGTCAACGGAAATGAATTTAGAAGGATTTCGATGGAAACTTGTGACTCGTGTTTTTTCTTTTTTTTATCTAGAATCTTACGATCTCATGAACGGTTAAGCAAGCGGTCTGTTTCCAGCGAAAAAATGTACAGTGTAGGTGCATATCACCCATCGTAATACAGCCGAGGGATTAGAACAACCGGTCACCTGGGGTTTGCCGAATGGGTCACTATATGACCCCCAAAAATTTACTTATGATTTTGTCTTTACTTCAGAGAAAACGTTATAAGAACTTTGGTTTATTTTCTCTATCCATATTAGATATACTCAGTTATCATGAGCTGTTATAAACCTATTTGTGGACTATACTTGCCCGTTTTCTCGTAATTTAGGTGTTTTTTTCACCTCAGCCTGCTTTCATGACCAGTTGACGTTTTTCGTTACAACCATTTATTGTTAACGCCAAGCATAGTATGAGACGAAATCGTCAAAAACTGACAACCATTAACATGTATCTTGACAACCTGAACATGTATGTTTAACGTCCATGAAACAAAGATATTCCATCTATCCTTTCCTCGACATATTCAGTACGCCTGTTAAGGGAAATTAAACAAATATTTCATAGATATTGGACTGATTTTACTGAGGGCGATCTAGGGCACCAAGAAATATATATATATATATATTTTTTTTGATGGCTGACAGTTCAGAGACAGAGAGAGAGAGATCTCGTGAAAACACTGTAACAATTCAAATAAACCTCTAGAGAGAAGCCCTTATCGCTAATGCCCATTGATTTTTGTCTGTTTGTACAGCCAGAAACACTTGGATTGACCCAATACCCCTCACAATATCATAAGAGTATTTCAATATCGCTTCACACCTCGAACAAATTGGAGAACAGGTCAGTATTCACCAACTGTTCTTAAGGACATTCTTAGTCTCATTCTCCAAGATTTTCTAACTTGGAAAGTAACACAACTTTTGATTGGCTAAACAAAATGGTTTAGCCAATCAAAAGTTGTGTTACTTTCAAATTTAGAAAATTCTGGAGAACAAAGACTAAGAACGTTCTTAAGAATGGTTGGTGAATACGGACCCACAGCAAACAAGTTACCAGTATTTCGACGAGTAAAACAATATATTCTGCAGTATTTTCCCTTCTTTGTGAACAGTTTTCAGCTTTCGGTAAAAATATATATCTGAATATGCGCCATGCAAGCAATAACAGTTAAAATTGCATATCATGTATCATAAGAACAGGGTCATAGACTGTATAAATACGTGGGCGTCAGTTACGCTTCTGTCAATATTTGATTCGTAAATTCAATCGTCGATGATTTGTTACGGGTTCAAAGTGCCAGAGCATCGCTATTGACAACGTTTGATATCAAGGAAACCACCCTGCGGGTAGTAACTGGTTCTTCCTGAATCGAGCTTTCTTGCTTTTAATCTCCCGAGCAGCGTGGCAGTTTGTCCCTTAACCATTTTCCTAACTCTACCGTTTTTTAAGACCCCGAAGAACTTTCCAAACATTTTTACTAGCATTTCATCATTTTTTCCCCCAGTGACAAACGTTTTCAATACGTACGACCAAGACATGCCGTGTGGTAAAGGGCTAGTATTTAATGACAGTAATGAAGAAAGTGGCCCACAAATCTAAATATATTCTGGCATTCTCTTTAGTTCGTAATTATCATGAATACTTCTTTTCTCCACAAGCCACATTTGGAGTGTTTCAACAACTGTAATGAGTCGAACACTTTATATAAACATGTAAATGGTTATTTTTTGTTGAGGAGAGAACCAATGAACCATTAACTCTTTACCAAACGACAAAATTCTAGTTTTGTCTAAACTGAAATCATTTGCAGACGACAAAATAAATATGAATCAAAAATTGAAATTTGTTTAAAAATTTGAATTTGTTTTAGGAAACATTGTGGGAAAAGGAGAAAATGCTGGTTATAGTGCCTTTAAAGGCATTGTTCCCCACAGTCGTTAAAACTTGGGGTTGTTCGCTAGAGGAATAAACAATTAGAGAAACACCATGAAACCACAAATGGCAGTATTAATTACTTTTTAAATCGATCAATCTCTAGACAAGTTCGGATATTCTTCTAGTTCAAATCAAGACACACTATTGCAAATAGATCATCTCAAAGATTTACCTTGGGACAATAACACAATCATGATATACGACCCAAACTCTCTTTGACAGTTGATGTAAGCATGGTCGAGCATGTGTACAAACACTCAACACTTCCGACTGAGCAAACCTAGCATTTTAACGATATCGAAGAGCCCACTGGTGCTGATTTGGTATTACGAACCAATCCATAGTATCCTCTAATCCTGAGCTACGAGGACAAGAAACGGCACCTTTTCTGCAATATCAGGATCTTGCTTTCCGCCTATGACACTGAAAGTATTATAAGTGCAAAGCTAGAGCAGTGCTGAATTTCATAATTATGTAATACATGTATGTCATACTTACTACGCCGGCATCCCGTAGCGTACTTTTGCCATTGCTGAAAGTGGAAGCAATAGTGGAGGAGCAGGATTCGTCATAGCCTGCAGTCTGACCGTCATTAGTGGCAGAATTAATAGAAATAGTCCACATACTGGCTGCATAACCATCACAGTTACAGTCGTCCTCTTGTCCACCGTCACCAGACGCCCATACATAGATGTTACCTTTACCGTTACGTCCCTGCAAATAAAATGTTTGATTACACACTTTATTCGACGACAACATTTACCAGCATTCTGGTTAGACTGAGTTCAATACATCTGCGTGATCCATTGTACCAAACAAGTCAACCCAAACGTCGTCTCACTATGAGCGATATTTCTCTCTCCTGTGGCGCTTTGAAGAAGCAGAATCAAATTCATATTCTATAAATATTTATTTCGTATTCACAGTTCCATTATTCATGTGTTACTTATTATCGTGTTATTACATGACTGCTTTTCTTTTCTCACCAGTATAAATATATGATCGAACTGATTCTTGTTCAGTGCAATGCATATTTTCAACAATCACTAGCATGGATTTCATTCATTTATATTTAATCTGCAATTTTTGAGTGATATCAGCATTGGTGTGAACGTGGTGTCGGGTGGGATCATACGGCAAACAAGTGCAGTCTGATCACACTTTTGCACTTCACTTAATACAGACACAGTCTTTATTCGACGGGCAAAGGTTATATAGTATTATGGTATATGATTATGAAATGCATCAATGCATTTATGGCAGGGGAATTAATCGAATGTTGTCTTTCTTCATGTATGCAATCTTGATCTACCCAGTATCATGACTTACTGTTTCATGTTGGTTTTCTCTGTAAATCAGAGACTTGTAGTACTGAACCATTTTGTAATGATATGTATTGGTGGCATGTTTTGCTGCTTCACCATATAAAAAGTCAAAGGTGAAATCTTTGTAAAATTATTACGACTGAATGTAAGTCTGTTAATCTTGTGATTGTTTAACCCTTTACCAGACGACAAAATTCTAGTCTTTTTCAGATTGAAAGCATTTGCAGACGACAATTGTTTTATGGCTCAGATGGTGTAATCTTTCTTTGATAGGGTTGAGAACATTTTTGAAAAAGGAGCAAATGCTATTACCAGCATTTTCTCCTTCTCCGTCGATGTTATCAAAATGTTATCAAAAGGCTTCTTTTCCAGTGTCGGTAACAGTCGGCGTTGTGCGGCAAGGGTACTAATAGACTGTTGACTGGCAAGTGTGATATTTGCTAATTCTTAAACCGCTTACTATGGCTTGGTATTGTGTAGATCGCAAGAAAACCGAATTTTTCGGATAGTACATATATCGAAATCGAATTGTGCGTAGCGTTCGGTCTGATTTTGGATCTACATTGTAGGTTATTATGTGAAGCATTTTGACAAAGTACCCTTGCGGTGGTTTGGCCATATTACTGATTGGATAAGTGTAAATCGGAATCGGATTGTGCACAGCATTCATTCCGATCTTTGATCTACACTGTAGATTAATTTTGTGATTTTATGTTTGTAAAAAAAAAAAAAACTTTAACTAGCAGTACTTTGATTTATCTTCCTGATTTTGCTTAGTTCTTTCATCGATTACCATGGCTTTGTTTGTGTGTATTATGAGAACATTGTCCGTCTGTCTGTCCGTCTGTCCGTCCGTCCGTCTGTCTGTCTGACCATCTGTCTGTCTGTCTGCCTGTCTACCCGTCCGTCCGTCCGTCTGTATGTCTGTCAGTCTGTCTGTCTGTCAGCTTGGTTAGTTTTGGTATGTATTCGATCTATTCTATTACTCCATCTGAATGTTTATCAACTGCACAGCTGTTTTGATGTTATACTTTGATTTATCTTGCTGATTTTGCCTAGTTCTTACATCGATTACCATGGCTTTGTTTATGTGTATTACGAGAATATCGTCCGTCCGTCTGTCTTTCTGTCTGTCTGTCTGTCAGCTTGGTTATTTTGGTATGAATTCTATCTATTTTATCAGTTTATCTGAATGTTTATCATCTGAACAGCTGTTTTGATGCTATTTCATTTGCTGATTGTCAGTCTACTTAGTCAATCCGTTATGAATTGTATTTAAAGGTCCGCTTCTGCACTCTATGCTTGTTCCATTGATCTTCGGTAATATGTATCTATAAAAAGGTGTACCCCATTCGTTCTGTTTTAATGTCTGTATGTTGCTAATTTCCAATCCAAGTCGTCTAGCTGTGGCTTAAGACAGCAGAGTGCCGAAGTATAAATGTTGACAACACTGTCATTATATGGTTTCACTGATATGTGTTTAAACTTCTGACTCGATTTACTTTTTCACTCTGTCAGAATAATTATACATGTATTAAGATATTAAAAATTCTGGAAAGAGTAGAACTATGATAAGTATCACAATAGGTAAAAATTGCGTTGAATACCTTTGTGTGTACATTTTACATCCATTATTGTATGGGAGATTTATATCGTTTACCTTTTGTGTGTTATACTGCAGACAGATAGTCACATTCTACTATAATAATAGGATTTTCAAGCAATTACATACAATGATAAGCTTACATTTCCTTTAGAACTTTGATAATGTCAGCCTTCCTATATCACTTGTCATACCATTATGTCATACATCTCATTATTTGCTCGTTCGTAGATATCTAATGTCTGCATACTTGTAACCAACTCATAAACTGTGTTCAGATTTAGACCATTCTAGTTTGTTTTTCAGATTATGTTTTGTGTGTTTTGCCATTTTTCCTACAATTATCAGCTGTTTTCATCATTTTTTTCTTGTACATCTTTATTTTTTCTTTGCATTGGTGTGGAGTGTCTGGTGATAATTGTTGAATTAATAGATATTGTAACTGCAGGAGCTTGTAAGAAACGTGGATCTGGACATGTGTTGTATGGCTGCATGCTCTTCCTGTACTTAGTATGTGCGGTAACATGATACAATGTAGATTTCAAAGGTTTACTTGTAGCCAGCCAACACACTGTTCACATCTTCACTTCCACATGACTATTACACTATTTTTTCTATTCCCATTATTAGGTAGTAATGTTCTTTCATACTCAGTTTTATCTAACACTAATCAGTCGGAAACTTTGACCGAATACATTATACATTATAACACAAAACGCTTATTGACAAGCAACCGTTGCAAAGAGAATGTAAAATTTTCCAGGCTGATGTTACACTGTACTTTTTCTTGTTTGTTACCTATGTCTGTCGTGATTCTACTTTTGATATTAAAATCAGGCGATGTCCATCCGAATCCTGGTCCACCACCTAGCGAGAGTTCAGACAGTTGGTCCAGTTCATTTGATCTGTATAGTTTCCTCAACCTTCCTAATCACCTCTCAACTATCCATTATAATGTCCAAAGTATAGCAAACAAGCTTGATACTTTGATTGCTGAGTTCTCATATTTTGATATTGTGTCTTTTTCCGAGACTTGGTTGCATGATGAAGTTTCTTCGAATGAATTACTTTTTCCTTCTTTCCATCCACCCGAACGGAAAGATCGAGCCGATAATAGGTACGGGGGAGTTATTCTATATGTTAAGAATAATTTGTCTTACATCCGAAGACACGATCTCGAGTTCAATCACCTTGAATGCATTTGGGTCCAGATTAAGTCTAGTAATAAAAGGAATATCCTGTATGGAGTATTCTATAGACCACCAAACTCTGATTCAGTTTACACCTCACAAATAGAAGATTCTATTTGTCTTGCTATTGATTCAAATATCTCTGACGTTATTATTACAGGGGACTTTAATTTAAACATAATGAATCAAATCCAACTTCGTAAAGTGGAGGCCCTCTGTAACCAATTTAATATGACTCAATGTATAGACGAACCAACTCATTTCACTGAAAATTCTCACTCTACAATTGATCTTCTTTTCGTTACAAATAAAGACTCAATACTAACAACGGGCGTTGGTGAACCTTGTCTGGATCTTTCAATGCGGTATCACTGTCCTGTCTTTGGTGTCTTTAATTTTCTAAAACCCAAGGTTAAGAATATAAGGCGAACAATTTGGAAATATGACCAAGGTAATTATAATCAGCTTAGACATAACCTCGCAATTTTTGATTGGAGCACTACACACAATACTAATATTGACATTTATGCTGATAGTTTAGCGGATGTCATTACTGAAAACGCATGTAAGTTCATTCCCAGCAAAAAAGTTAATGTCAGTCCCAAAGAACCTCCGTGGTTGACCTGTGAGATTAAAAAGAAAATACGTCGCCGTAAAAGATTATATAGAAAAGCAAAGAAGTCAAACGATGTCAATCACTGGTCAAATTTTAGGTCGGCTAGAAATGAAGTAATTGCATTGATCCGACAAAGTAAAGTACAATATTTCGAGCGATTGTCTTCACAACTTAAATCTGGAACTCTGTCATCGCGTGGTTGGTGGAAAACACTAAAATCGCTCATGTGTTCTCATTCTTCAACATCTATCCCTCCTCTGTATGATACTTCCAACGACTCTATGATTATCGAAGAAGACGAGAAAGCAAATTTACTCAATTCTTACTTTGCCAACCAGTCATGCATAGATGATTCCTTAAGTTTTATTCCAGATGAAAATCAGGAATTTATAAACAATTCTTTAGACTCTATTAATGTCACGCCGTCTGAAGTACTAGATGTTCTCAAAACACTTAAGCTTGGTAAGGCATCAGGACCTGACGGCATAAATAATAGGATTCTTATTGAAGCTGCTGGTCAGCTAGCACCTCACCTGTGTGATCTGTTTAATCAATCCTTAAATACCAGTTCTGTTCCATCATCATGGAAAATATCCAATGTGTGCCCAATATTTAAATCTGGTGATGCATCTCTTCCTTCCAACTATAGGCCTGTTTCATTGTTGAGTAATATTGAAAAGGTTTTTGAAAGAATTATATTCAAACATGTTTACAACTATCTAAAGGACATCGATTTCTTTACACCTTGGCAATCTGGTTTCATGCCAGGTAACTCAACCGTTAACCAAGTAGCTTGTCTCTATAATCACATTTGTAAAGCTTTGGACGATGGTTTGGAATTCAGAGTTTTATTTTTCGATATAAGTAAAGCATTTGACAAAGTTTGGCATGAAGGTTTACTCTTTAAGCTAAAGAGAGCAGGGATTCGTGGAGAGTTATTATCTTGGTTTTCCAATTACCTTTCTAATCGTTTTCAAAGGGTTATTTTGCCTGGCGGTGTTTCAACTTTAAGTCGTGTACAAGCCGGTGTCCCTCAAGGTTCTATACTCGGACCTCTCTTATTCTTAGTTTACATCAATGATATAGTAGATGACATTCAGGCTAATATTAATCTGTTTGCAGACGATACCAGCTTATCAATGATTGTAGGTGATCCGGAGGAAGTAGGTAGAGTTTTACAATCAGACATGGACAAAATTAATCAATGGGCTCAGAAGTGGTTGGTCAAGTTTAATCCATCTAAGTCTGAATCTTTAGTAATTTCTCGTAAACGTTCCAAGCCTAATCACCCAGGTCTGTTTATGTCAAATATAGAAATACCGCCTGTTACCAGTCATAAACATTTGGGATTCTTTCTCTCCAATGATGGTTCTTGGGACATTCATGTTAGTAAATCTATTGAAAAAGCCTGGAAAAGGATTGGAATCATGCGGCATCTAAAAACGCGTCTCGATCGTCTTTCTCTTCAAATTATTTACTTTTCATTTATCAGGCCTATCCTTGAATATGGTGATGTTGTATGGGACAATTTTTCTCAGGGCCTGAAAGATCAACTGGATAAAGTTCAAAATGAAGCGGCTCGCATAGTAACAGGCTGCACAAAACTAGTTGCTATCCGTGATTTATACCAAGAAACTGGATGGGAAACTTTAAGCCAAAGGAGGCGAAAACACAAACTGATTCTCTTTTATAAAATGTTCAACGGACTATCTCCTAATTATCTAAATGTTCTTGTTCCTCAAACAGTTGGGGAATCATCATCTTACAGTCTTCGAAGACCAAATGACTTGCGAACCATTACTTGCAGAACCACTTTGTACAAAAATTCATTCTTGCCATCAGTGATCAATGATTGGAACTGTTTATCAGATGAAACGAAATATGCCGGAACGTTGTCTGCTTTTAAATATCGCTTAAACTTGGATAAACCGAGCCCAAACAAGCTTTATTTCTTTGGAGATAGAAAAACTCAGATCATACATGCTAGGTTACGTAATAAGTGTAGTTGTCTTAATGAGCATTTGTATTTGAAAAATATTGTCCAGTCGCCCCTTTGTAGATGCGGCTCTGTTGAATCAACACATCATTACTTCTTTGAATGCCCATTTTACCGAGAATTAAGAATTAGTTTAAAAGATGATATAAGTACAATTACAAGAGTTACTCTTCAAGTCATTTTATATGGTGATGAAGATCTCAATCAACCTGATAATGAAAAAATATTTGCAGCAGTTCATACTTATATTAGTCATAGCAGAAGATTTACTTAGAATAATTATGGCTTTTTTTTTTTTTTTTTATGTGAACATCCTGCCTCCAAAACTCAGTCTAAATGCTTGTATCTAAATAAGTAACTGCATGTTCTTTTATTGATAGCATCCAGTATCTACTGATCTGTGATGGTCATGGAGGAATGTCAATAGCTTGTGAAAATTTACCTCCAGTTATGTTCCCCCAGTTAAACACTCCACATCAATCTGCTTATGTTCCTGTTCTATTTTATTCCCACGGTTTTCTCTCAATAGCTTCTCAAATACCGTTATTATCTTTTTTTCTACGTTATACATTAATATCAACCTGTAACTGTGTACCTGGAATTTTGGAGAAGAACCATATAAGCTTTGCTTTCGTTCTGATCCATTTCGTCATTTATTTTTTGTTATTCTATTGAATTGTCTTTAAATATTTGTAACTAACTGATGAATAAAATATGTTTAAACTAACCCATTATTATAGATACAATTTTGTCTAACAACCGACTGAATCATGATGTAGAATTTTCCATGGACATGTAGAAAATTGACCAATCGAAAAAGCCCACTTCCGCCTCCTCGAACTGTGCAAGTCGACACTTTCCGCAGAGGAATTATCTCTCCTCTCACAGAGCAAGTTTTTTTCTCTTTCCCCCACCACAACGTTTTCAAATGCCGTGTTCCTCATGGTCGCTAAAACTCGCGATCTTTAGGGAGTTTCTGTTGAATAGATATCCTTTATCAAACTAACATTGTCTCTAACAATTCAAGACGCTGATAAAGTCTTTTTTTCATATCACTTTTCAGTTTCGGTGTGTCTATGTCGTAGACAATCAAAGGAAGCAAGCATAGGAAACAAAATTTTGTCGCTGCAATTATGTTCCCTGGTATCTGATTATACTCAGACGGATAAACTAATTATCAGAGGTTATCGTATGATCTTTTCTTAATTTATAAGTGCTGATGATATCATTTCCAGAAGAACAGGTCAAGCCCGATAGCTCTGTCTGCACCGTAAAGAAGCTGAAACGAGGGGGTCGCTGGTTCAAATCTCCAGCTAAACCAACTTTTTTCCGAAAATTGATGAGAATCATTTCGACAGAATTCATTCGTCTCTCATATGGCAAGGCAGCCAGAGGCTGGGAAGAATGTTGTCCGAAGTACTGGTGCAATAAATAGAAACTCCAGGAAAGCATAGATAGGTACACTAGCCGCCGCGATATAAGTGAAATAATTTTGAAAACGGCGTTAAACACCATATAATCAATAAAACCAAAAGAATAACTGACTAACAGAGCAGTGCTTTGCGGAGATGTATCGCAGATTTACCTTTGTGTCCCTTAACTTTTACAGATGATGACAGCACCAAAAGCCAAAATACCACCTTTAAAATCTTAACTCAACTCTTTACCAGACGATAAAACTTTGCTCAAATTAAAAATATTTGCCGATGATGAATTAAATGTTGTTAACATGATGAGGGTTGCCTTTGAAAGGATAGAAAACAATGTGGGGAAAAGGGAGAAATGCAGGTTACTAGCATTTCTCCTTTTTCAACAATGTTTTCAAAAGCCTTCTTTTTCAGGATTGTTAAAACTCTGGATTGTTTGGGAAAGGGTCAAACGAAACCAATCGACCAATGAGGAAAAGATGAATGCGTTATTATTGTAATAAAGGGTATTGAAGACAGTGTACGCAAATGTACTGTGATAGCTAATGATCAAAGGGAAGCAAAAAGGCCGATCACAGACCATCTGTTTGACCATGTTGACAGTTTTAAATATAGACATTAACAGTTGGAGCCAACAGACTCTCAGGGTTACAAGAATGTTTTCAATCCATGTAATAAAGATAAATCATCTTGAAGTGTAGAATGTGCATTCTACACGCAACTTACGCATTTAAAATCTTTTAGGGTAGACTGTATTATTCAAATAGTTCTAGTTTGCTCATCGTTCTACTTAAAATAGCAATTTAAATGACATGATAAAATAAGCTTTGACGCCTTATACATATACCTTTAAGAAACTTGTCAAAGGGCTGTGTAAGCAGTCAACGGACGTAAATTTTACATAAGCAAAGAGTATTTATCATGCAGTAATTTTAATTGATAAATATGTTTTTCTTTCAGTTGCAACTCTTCCAAGTAAGGCTTAAATGTACATTTAACAGTACAGTAATGCGTTTTATCACGTGAATAGACATTGTTAAAAGCTTAGTCTGTGTAGGTGCTAAAACTTGTTTTATTTTACCTTCACTATTAATGGATTAACTAGCAGGAAATAACTGCATTTGCACATGGTTGATATACAATCAAACGCGGCAGCCAAGTTTTATACTGAAACACCAAACTTTCTATACATGTGTTACAGCAGAAATCAGGACCAAGCTCTTGTTGTAACAAGACAAGAATGAAAGTACCTGAATACGACATACGTAATTTCTTTAGAAACAGGTTATCTTATAGCATTTTAAAGAATCCTTCCTGAAGAAAACTGAAACATACCATCGACTCACTGACGACAAAAACAAGATGCTTTCCATGAGCTATTAGTGGATCTTGTACGTGAAAATTGTTTGGTTCAAATTATAATTGAGCCATGCTCTGTGAAAAGGGGGCTTAATGCATCTGCGAAAATTATCAATCCAGGTGAGCCTGCGCAGTCCTTCGGTTATCAGCAACACTTGTATAAAGGGTCCTAGGTCCAACGGCTTTTGAGTTTGAGCACGGAAACGAAAACATGGACAGATTGACGGACAGACGGACGTACGTACGGATTGACAGACAGACAGACAGACAGACATGGTTAGACCTCTACTTCCGGGGGGGGGGGGGTATAATAATCAAACTCTTAAGCTATTCCGGCGTCTGAACTGCATCTAAAAGCTCTTGTACAGTTGTACGAGACATAGGCTATGCTTGCACGACGCCTATAAGTACATATTATGCAGTTATCATATTTCAGTATACAAACACATTTTTTGTGTTGCCTACTATTTTTTGAGTAATTAAAGATTATGGATAAAGTTCCTTATGTTTGACGCTATATTTAGTCGATTTCATGTTGAAGTTATCGAGGGAAAAGTAAACATATTTACGATGCGATATGTTTAACTGCGACACACACTTGACGTTGGGGTGGGTCAATATAAACTTTCTGTAGGCCTTATGCATCTTATTAATCTTAATACAGGCCATCATAAGATGTTTATGTAAACAAATGGAGAATTCCAGCAGATTGAACTGGTCCAAATCAAATCAAATCCAGGTTGATTGTGGCGTCATTTACTGAAAGCACTAGTTCTTTACAAAACCATTCGAAGGCTCTCCAATAACTTGTCACAGAGTATCCATAACGTAGGCTTATCATAGATCTGTCATTGTTTTTCCATGATTCTTTCCTAACATGTTGTCTTAGATCTTTGTATAGAGCCGAAACGTTCCTCAAAAAATTTAAAACAAGTTGGACATGCTCCACAAAGAGAGACATGCTAGACCGGTGTAATTATCGTTACCAACCTAAGGTTTCCAAATATAAAGGATTGGACAAGAAAATGGTCGATATATTTAGCAACCCATTCATCAAATTTTGATGTGTAGACAAGGTACCGGCCGTTCTTTTCACTTCCGTTCTGTCAGATTTCGTTATGTAACGACCAGTTAAATGTCGACATTTTCCGATTTCTTACATACATCACCAGACGTAGACATATCGCAATTTCCAGGGGATGGTTTAGACACTTTGGTTGCCAAGCATTTTTGACAGTTGCTTGTTAACTTATTACCTACTAAACCAAATCGTAACAATCGTTTGAAATATTCCTTCTTTTAAGGTTTATATGACAAGTAAATTGCCAGAATTGGGATCCCCGTCGGTTTTCTATTAGAATTTTCTCTATACTCTTTCAGAGCCAACTATACATAGTAAAATTAGTGTTGCACCCCCTGTGTTTTTTACCGGGTTTGATTTTCTGACGTGAATGAGATAAAATTGGGTCGAAATTAGAATTCGACTGCTGCATACACCAACAGACTCGTCTTTTGCCCATAAAATGAACTGAACTGGGGTATCCCTTGACCTCATGGTAAGTGGAGATCTTTTGCCTAGATGTTGCTTTCAAATTTAAGAAAAACGAGAAGCGTTTAAGTTTGGTTAAAACAGGGAATTTAATGTCGAAACAAAACTTACGACAGGTTGAAAGTGACCTGCAGAGAATGGACACACAAAATCAGGCAATATTACGTACCTCCGCCCGGGGCATGCAAAACAGCTTGCAGTCTTTGTCTCACACCTCTCACGAGAGGTTGAAACAGCTCGATCAGTAGCTGCTGCCATGAGGTTAAGGGATACCTCAGTTCATTCCATTTCAGAGACAACAGACTTGTTTGTTCTTGTATACAGCAGCCAGATTCTAATTTCCAACCATTTCATATCATTTACGCCAGAAAATTAAACACGTTAAAAACACGGGTGCAACACTAATTTTACTATGTATATGTAAACTCGAACTCTTTCGACGCTTGAAAATGCAATCCTGCGACCCTCAAAACGTGTTTTTATATTATAGGCTAGACAAAACAAGCGGGTGGTATAGATCAAAGATCAACCTGCTCGTTGTGCAGTCTGATCTTAATGATATGCTCCTAATTTCGCCTATGGCGCTGAAATGGTTAACATCTATATAACGATCGTCTATATAACGATATACCTACTTCTATAAACATATAAAACATCTGTATAACGATCGTCTTTATAACTATGTACGTATTTCTATAGACATTATAAAACATCTATATAATGATCGTCCATATAACGATATACCTATTTCTATAGACATATAAAGATCTATATAACGATCGTCCATATAACGATCGTCCTCTCGAAGACCTCATGTTAACACTTAGATTGCTAAGCGCGACTCACTGACCTTTTGCGGACAGCGTTGATCAAGATCAGACTGCACAGAACGTGCAGTCTGATCTTGGATCTACACTGGCCGATAACGAGATATCTTTCCTCCAAAAAATACCTTTGAAATAGGAAAATTTTGATTTTTGCTATTCGTGGGAAAGTTTCATTTCTTTTATTTAAAACTAAAATCGACACCTTTTGTCGGAAGGAGGAAAGCCTTTTAACCATTTAACCCTGAAAGCGCCGAATAAACCTAACAGAATGTTTTATCCCAGAAATGTGACCTAAATAATCGCAATTTCATGATTCCTTTTGTCTGCAGTGCATCAGCTAAGCGGACTGTGTAGATCAAAGATCAGGCTGCACGTTATGTGCAGCCTGATCTTGATCTACACTGGCCGCAAAAGCAACTATAGTAGTGAAAGGCGCTCTAAGGGTTAATGTACATAGATATGAAAAGAGATATGATGGGAAAAGAAGGGTTTGCTTGTTACAAGGAATTACACCTCTTCTAACAATGTTTTCCACATCATTAAAAAAAAAAAAACGCTTTCAGTTCCTTTTTGATGTTTCTCCTTTATATCTCCTTTTTTTATTAAATGGTAGAACCGGGAAAAAAAAAAGCATGCACAATAAAGAGCTAAGTAGAACCTGCATTGGCAGAATTTTTATTGTTAATGGATGGTGCATTAACACGCTCTTTCGGTGGTTTTTAGTTTTGTTTACATGCATGTCATACCGGGCTCAATGCATCTCTGTGATCCATGATACCAATCAAGCCATCACAAAATTCTGGACCCGTAATAGCCATTTTTTGTAAACTACCGGCCTAGTCATGAGGTAGACTGGTCGTTAGACATACAGAAAAATTCCCAACAGCGTTTAGTTTCTGCCCAAGTCAGCGGATTGCGCAGGCTAAACTGGGTCGATACTTTCCGTAGATGCATTAAGCCCCTTTTCACAGAGCATGGCTCATTTTCAATTATATCCCTTTTGCAGTGAACTTATCTTGCAATTGTGTACTATGTATAAACTTTCCTATGCTATGGCATTTACTATGTTCTTCTTGTAAAAATCAATCAATATTTGTTTGAAAAACCTACTATTACCAAATGAGGAGATGAGGGAAAATGTAGACAGAATGTCACCCTTCGGGTTGACGATCGGATATAGCAAACCCATCCGAAAGTTTCTGTTTAATGTTTGTATGTTGTGCTAATTTCGAGCTGTTTTCAACGAGTTTGTTGGCGTCAGGATAATTTTACACCTAGTCAGTCGTTTTTTTAGTAAACGAAATTAAGAAATACCAGACTAGCAACTGTCTGATATTTATATAATTTTTTTTTCCTCAGTGGAATTAACAGAAATCCTGAGAAATTTAACTACAGAATCCAGGATTGTTTAATTGTCGCAGACAGACAGGCTAAAAATAGTGTAAATAGGACTCAATAGAATAACCCATAACCCTGCTAAATAAATCAAATGAAACTTTTCAGTCAATACTAAAACGGACGGTGTCGATCCAAGATCAGACTGCACGTTCTGTGCAGTCTGATCTTGATCTACACTGGCCGCAAAAGCGCCTCGATTCGCGCTTCGCAGCTTGAGGGCTAATAGAAAAGCAAAAGTAAGGTTGCTTGACAAAAAAAAAAAAAAACAGGGAAGACGGAGAAAACATTTAAATGATCTTGAGTTTAAAAAGTAATAACTGCTCTGGAACAAGTCACGTGATAGGCTATATTCGAAATGTCAGATCAATTAGACTATGCCAATACTTGATTGGCCTCTAATTGTTTCCGACACGAGACGCCTTGACAAGGCTTGATGAACTGAATTTTTTTTTTTTACTTTTCTTTAACCCTTTACCACACAATCCTACGTTTTAAAAACCCTGAAGAAGAAGAAGACCTGTAAGAACATTGTGGGAAAAGGAGAAAATGCTGGTAACCAGCATTTTCTCCCCACAAAGTTTTTGTCTCCCTCTAAAGACAAATCCCATCAGTTGAGTCACACTGAATTTGTCGTCTGGAAATGCCTTCTATTTGGTCAAGTCTAAAATTTTGTCGTGTGGTAAAGAGTTAACTTGTATGTTGCTAAGCATGACCTTAGATGCTTATGCGGGCAGAGTAGATCAAAATCAAAATGCAAGTAACGTGCAGTCCGATCTTTACCTAGGCTTTCCGTTATATTTTTTTAAGTATTCTGGTTATATTGATCTTAGAATTTAGACAGCTTTCCTTTTCCTGCTGACTCGCAAAAATAAATGAGCCATGCCCTGTGAAAAGGGGGCTTCATGCATCTGCGAACAGTATCGGCACAGGTCAGCCTGCGCAGTCCGAGCAGGCTGATCTGGGTCGATACTTTTCGCTATCGGTCAATTTTCTGTATGTCCAAGGACCAATTTACCTCATAATTAAGTCGATTAATAAAAGAAAGTGGCTATAATGGATCCATAATCATGTGATGGTTTAACTGGTATCATGCACCAAGGAGATGCATTAAGCCCCCTTTTACCAGAACATGGCTCATCAATCTATAACTAAAAATTCTCTTGAATTCGAATGTTTGACCTTTTGTCTTTCTGGTTCTCCTGCACGTTTGTTCGCTGTTTGCAGCATTGTATCAGTAACATCTCAGCGGCCAGTGCACCTGTCCTAGAATTTCTTTTACCAGTACTTCGAAAGACACTCTTTCCAAGCCACTGGCAGCTCATTTGGTAACGCCCAGGACTTGAAACCAGGGCATCGCTGATTCCAATCATCCCGCGCTCTACCAGTTTCTTTCCGAGGATTGATAATACTCATCGAGACGGGATTCATTCCTCTCTTACCCCTTTTCGCAGAGAGTAGCGTGGGAAAGCAGCCGGTTGCTTGGAAAGAATAATGCGTGATGTACTGGAAAAGGAAACACCAGGAAAGAAGAGATAGGTGCTCTGGCTACCGCGATAAAACTGAAATATTGTTGAAACCGATGTTGAACACCATACAGATAAACAAACACAGCGTTTAGCTTAAACCTATTCATTTTACGACTGTGAAACACGTTCTTACTTGTATGAATCACTCTCAATGACTGCTTCCTGGAAACCTTAACTCTTTACCACACGACAAAAATGTAGAGTTGTCCAAATTGGAAGCATTTGCAGACGACAATTTAAATCTGAGCCAAATGATAGAATTTTTCTTTGACGTAGAAAACATTGTGGGAAAAGGAGAAAATGCTGGTTACCAGAATTTTCTCCTTTTCCTACAATGTTTTCAAAAGGCTTCTTTCCCAGGGTCGTTAAAACTAGGGACTGTGTGGTAACGGGTTAACCAGTACTGGCGAAGAGATGTTGGTGGTTTCAAAGGCTGAGCCCGCTCATAACAGGATTCGAACCCGAAACCTTAATGTGAGAGGCCCTCGCTCTACCCCCTATAATACAGCTGTCTCCAACAAACAAAGCGCTCAACAACTGAGAAGAGACAAATAATTTCTTAATGCACTTTTAAAACAACAAATGCTTACAACAGCCGCAAAATATCAAACAATACAACAAAAAAGAAAAGGCGCCCACACATAGTTTTCTTTCAGCGCCAAATATGTAAACTCGATCTCTCTCGAAACCTAAACATATAACCCAGAGAAAAAATGAGAAATTTTCATCTTATAGGTTTGACTAAACAAGCGGGCGGTATAGATCCAAGATCAGACTGCACGTTCTCTGCAATCTGATCTTGACCTTTATGGCCAGCAAAAGCCCCGGTTTCCGCGAACGGCTCTAAAGCGGTAAAGAGTTATAAGCACGGTTTCTAAGACTTCTGGGTTAGCTTTATCGATCGGCCATCACCTTTGATACTCTTCTTCTCCTAAAACGCTAATTTACAATGGAAATCGAATTCTCGTAGTTTATAGATCAGTTTGTTTTAGATCTGATCCCAGACAAGATAGCCCAATGAAAATTATTGGTATCAAGCATGTGTCAACGTGCGTGTGACAATCCATGTAATCAGACTGATTACTCGTTCGTCTGAGACTTTGTGGTGGATTAAGCGGAAAATTCAAATTAGCACTGGTGTCTACAGAATTACAGAGACATCGTATCATTTCAGATATAAATGTTTTGAATTCAACAAACTCGTTTCCAGTTATAACTTGCGTCAGGTTTTTACCAGTAAATTCGACCTGTCTCGGGCTAAATGTTTTACATTAGTAAAAACATGTTGTCAATGTGCCAACTCGAGTATTCTTTCCTTTTTCAGATAGACAATAATTATTGATTGGGGAAAAAAAATCAATATACTCGCTTAAAACTGAAATGTGATGCGAAATGAAATCTAATAGGCCGATTTTGTATATATATAAAATACTTTGTACCTGTTTTAAAAAAAAATCGTTATGTTATGCGTTTTGTGGTTTACTATATCCGAACAGCTAATCTCAAAATCTTTTGTATGATTAATGACAAAGGATGGGACAGAATAATCAATTGTTGGAATACTCTTAAATCTGCCGGATGTTCGAATATGATGTTCATATTAAGATACTCCTTTCGTTTTAACTTTCATTTGCTTGTTAATTTGTCCGTCGAAGGTTTTCAAACAACGATACGATCCCAAGTTCATTCACTTACAGTGTATTTTATTTGTCAACGTGTTTATAACTGGTGTCATACGGTTTCTAATACCTATTAAATCACACGACACCTTAGAATGGATTTCCATTCATCTTCCAGTATCAAAACTGTTTTTTATCTCATCTTGATCGGTCGAATTTGACACCTTTAAAGATTTGCGGATGTGACTTCGTCAATGTAGAAATTGGGCCTGTGTAATTGCAAATTTGTGTTGTTGTTGTCGCTTTTGTTTTGAATAGATTAACTTGTTTATACATAATGAAATTTAACCGTTTAAACAATATGTTCATTTCGAGTATATTTCACCATAAGTATATTTATGACATGTAAGGGGGGGGGGGTTCGAACTCTCAATACTCGGCACACTTTGATCTTGCTCTCTCACTTCGGTACCGGCAGATGAAAGAGTCCTCGTCAGAAGAAAAATAAATTATATGGAGGCATTTGACTGATTTTGCATTCACGTAGATTTATTCTGTCTACGTGAAGTTTAGAAAACTAGCCAGTGAAATGGTTCCGACGCGCATGTTTGGTATATACCTACTATTAGATCAACGTGTGACTAAAAGTGTAAGAGCAATCGGACATTCAAATTCAGACACCGAAACATAGTTTTAGAAATCTGAAATCGAATATTCGAATACATTCGAATACTTAAAACGAATATTCGAATATCTGTTTTTGTATTTGTTTCCATCCGTCTTAATAACATAAATGTGTTTACAACCGTATTTTATAACTACAGATATGTTTTAATTGTACCAACCTCATTGACGCCGCGAACAATTGCTCGCATGGTTAGGTTTCTTGGTCCATCCACTGTTTTGCCGTCATCTGTAGGCCCCCAGCTTGCACTGTAGATATCGATATCATTCGGCATGTGACCCATAGCGTTGGCTTCTATCAGATCTGTCATAAAGGGCTGGTCAAGCATTCGTAAACCTGAAAGTAAGAAGATCCCATTAGGCATTGTTAGCTGAAACAGTAGGACAAAAACAGCTATTAAACAATGCTATCATAGTTATCAAACTCATCATGTATTTTTTTTTTCGTACATATTTTAATTGTTCTACCCTTTTCCAAACAAATCCATAATTCAAAGGCCATGAGAAAGAAGCCTTTTGAAAACCGTTTGGGAAAAGGTTATCAGCATTTTCTCCTTTTCTCCTTTTCCTACAATGCTTTTAGCACCCTTCAAAGAAAATTTTATTATTTGAGCCATGGCTTAACCTCAATTTGGACAGGTCTTAAAAAGAGTTCATATATCATTTACATCAGGAGAGACAGCGCAAAACGCTTCGAACATGTGCCTCAGACATTATTTTGGACATAACATCATTCAAGGCAAAGCACCATGATGTTTTCAGACATTACACTAAAGGAGACAGAGACGTGGTCCACGACGCGAAAAGTTTTGTTTCACACGGAATACACTAGAGATTTGGGGTAAGACTGGAATGGAAAACTGATGAATCAACTAATACTAGTTTCTTTCACGCGAATACCGGAAGTTGACCTTTTACGTATTGTATCCCAGAATACATCTCGTCAGGGAATTAGCCGCGGTGAATGAATCCAATTTTCTGGCACGACCTGATACTGAAATATTTCCCTGTAGAGGCTGTCAAAACAACAACATCTGCGTACATGTACATGCGTGCTTTATGTACTTGTTTGTTTGACTGTACGGTGTTTAAGACCGTTTTACAACATTATTTCAGTTAAATGGCAGCAACCGGTGCACCTATCGATGTTTTGCTGGTGTTTTACCAGTACTTTGCACAATATTCATTCAAACCATGACGTGCTTTCACACATAACCATTTTCAAAGCAATATTCAGGGTTGAGAGGAAATGAATCCTATCGCAATGACTATCATCAATCCTCGGAAAGAATTTGACCGAGCAAAGAAATCGAACAAGCGACCCATTGGATTCAAGCACTGTTAGTAACCAACTGAGCAACAGTGTTCTGCTCATTTGTCTCCTCTACGTCTGTACCTGGAATTAATCACACAATCCCGAGTTTTAACGACCCCGAGATTGAAAGCCTCTTGAAAAAATTGAGGGAAAAGGAGAAAATGCTGGACACCAGCATTTTTTCCTTTTCCCTCAATGTTTTTCTACCCATTCAGAGACAAGTATCATTGCTTGAGCTACATTTAAATTGTCGTCTCTAAAGGCTTTCAATTTGGACAAGTCTAGATTGTTTTCGTTTGGTAATGGAATAAGGAACTAAAGCGGACGGAACACTATACTAGCCATTCCAGCGCTGTAGACTGAAACATGAGCCTTTGCGGACGGCATCGTTCAATATCAGACGCCACAGAATGTGATGTCTGATCTTGTACCTATACCGTCCGCTTGTGTTTTCGAGTCTTGATGGGATGTATTTCCAGCCGCCTAGAGAGGTCGAGTGTATACATTCGGCTCTGGGAGAGTAAATCTTTGTATAATGCTTATATTATATACACTGGTCTCTCCGAAAGTGCTAAAAGTAGTCCAAAAGAATAAAAGAGCAGTAAGACTTCGCGACGGGCGAATCTCCACGGGTCCTGTCAATGGGATTTGTCTCGGTGATTGTCCTGCATTTTTCAGTTCTACCTCATTCAGTGGTGAAATCATTAACTCAGGGGTCGGCTCTCAGTATGCTTTCGTTACACTCCGACTGCATAGAGAGAGCTTTCACCTTACATTATTTGCACCAGGTACAAACAAGCATTCATTTATGGTGCTTTTACCATATTCTCAGCAAGCAGATTGGAGATGTCAAACAGTAGAATACGGCATTTACTGTTAGCTGGACATAGCTCATATACATAAAGATGTCCACATAGATAACCATTGCCTACTTCAATCGAATCCCTCCTCAAAAACACACATTAGTCGCCGTGATATGACTGAAATAATGTTGAAAGTGAAAAAAAATCAACATAAATTCAGTCAGTCTCCCAGAAAAAAGAAATTAGGTAAAAGAGTTCGGTTCTTATAGAATATTACAATTAAGCTGAAGATTAAGTCAAAGATGGGTCCTTTTAGGTCTGATAAATTGACCATTTGCAGTCTCTTTTAGGGAAATGATTCTAACAGTCATTTCGATGGAAATTTGTATGTTAATAGCCACGATACAAACAACTCGTTAATAATTTTGTATAAACTCTTCGCGCGCCCTCCACAACTATGATCGCTTTTGCAGTCAGCGTAGATCAAGATCGGACTGCACTAACGTGATCTTTGATCTACGCTCCCGCCTTGTTGAAGCACTCTCAACAAGAGCAGCCTTGATATGGCGCCTGTTCGGGGTTTTTAATTCTCGAATGAAAATGTGTCTTAGGGTTTGTTTGGCGGTTTTATTCTTTCAGTACCAATGACGACTTTAAAAATAAATTTTGTGGATGGCGTAGATCAAGATCAGAGTGCACAGAACGTGCAGTCTATATCTTGCATCTATACCATCCGCTGCCTGATGCTAGACTTTTAACCCAACTCGTCTTCAATAGTAGTGGAAATCTTCTTTAATACCTCCAAAAAGAATCGAATTTCTTGAGTTTGTAGTGAAAGAGTTAAGGATAAAGTGGTTTACTGCGTGATGAGACTGTCAACAGGAATGCCTCATCGATTTTTGTGAGACAGAGAAGCTTTTCATAGTTTTTACATAGCAGTTGTATACAGCTGTTGTACAAAATGGCTCTAGACGAGGGGATTTAACCCTTTCCCAAACGAAAAAAAGTTACATGCTTCGCGGTTTCATACAAAAGTGTGATTAGGGTTTTTTTTTCATACCTCCATGAAAAAAAAATCTCTTCATTCCTTATAATTTAATATTACAGACAACGTACACCCACGGAAATAATTCAAACTGCATTCATTTTCTTTATTTTTAAATATAACGTTGGAGTTTCTAAAGCCCCTTCCACTCATATTTGTGTGGCGCAAGAATACAATAGGGAAGCAGTTTTCAGATCCCCACTACTAACGTGTCCTGAAAATCAACCAATAAAACGAAAATAAATTAACATGGCAGTGTGTAGGACCCGCAATGTGTAACCTTCACTCTGAGTAGAAGCATGGTGAATATTGCAGTGGGATTCGGCCATGACGGTAGCAGACGATATTTTTTCTCTCGTAACTTTTATTGTTGAATTGTTATATTATTATTTTTTTCTTCATAAAATGATATTCAGGGCAGAAAAAAAGCTAACTAATAAACTTGGGACTCTTTATAAAATTCTTAGAAAAAAAATGTGGAATATTGTATACATGTTTGTTTACATTAGTTTGACAGCTAATGTAGTTCCGGCACAACGTGATTTTTTTTTAATGGAGCTATGAATTTTTTTTTTTTTTCAGCCAATCAGAACTCGCCAATATTCATGAAAACAATTGATATTAAATCATTTACTAATGAGTTACTCCTGCTGCTATTATTTTTGTTGACATTTTTGATGATTGTAATACAAAGCTTTCTGGGTAAATACATGCCTTTGCAAGTACGAGTACATGTACATACCTGCAACTTTTGAGTTGTAAGCCACGCCCACTCCGCATACGTCATTATCACGGGCAGCAGCTATCTCGCCTGCACATCTGGTACCGTGGCTACAATGGTCAGATAGAGTCATATATCAAACTGCAAAATACATGCGGTAGTTGACAAGTATAAATGATCTTTTATCTCGAAGTATTATATTTGTCCTTATTCACCAACTGTTCATAACTGCATTCTTAGTCTTATTCTATATAGATTAAGAAAGAAGTGCACTTTCTGACTGGCTAAATAATTTGGTTCAATTGGCAAAATCAGCTAGTTTAACCAATCAGAAATTGCGTTACTTTTGACTTTTAGAAAGTTCTTGAAATGTTGACTAAGATGGCTATACATGGATCCGTGGCGATAAGATAAAACGACTTCCTTGGTTGCCATCGTCAAGGGCTCACAAACAAACGCAGTAAATACATATACAGTATAGCAGAAAGGCTACTTGAGAGTAAATCGTACTGTCATGACTGTTTCTTTCGATTAAATTCCGGAAATATATTCCTTATCATATGTTTCTGCCGATGATGGATTCTCGGCCAGAAATATATATATACCTGAACTTATTTACGCAAGGATTTGTACAAAAAGCGTGAATTTCATGGGCTATGGACAATGTAATACATGTGCCAGCAAAGTTTTGAAATTCTACGAGAAAGAATGAAACACCTCATAATCCTCAGTTTTGCTTAAAAATAATAGAATTAAAGATGATTAATATATTTGTAAGGCTTATTCGATAATAAATTACACTAAATTATAAGCATTTTGAAATATTTATAAATTGTCTCTTTCAACAGAGAGGTGGAAGTCTTAGAAGTGTTTAAATTTCAAGTTAAGGGAAAATGGTTGCCTGATGATTTTAAAAAGTGTAAAGTGTGCTGTCAATTAACAAAATTGTTAATATCAATTGGCGGTAGTTTGTTTTATCTTATGATATACTGAAGACAGCGGCAATCAAAACACACATCTTATCAGTTAACAGTTTACCGACATACCCTTTGAAATGGCAGATGTGCTAATCCACCTATATATGGCTAAGTCAAAAGCTGATTCAATTAACAGAAGTTGCCTTTTGAGCTGAACTTCCAAAACTGTACAAAACAGAACTGTTTCATAATTGAAATCTACATGTACCTTCAGTAAATAATACACGTAAATGTACTTAATTTAAGTAGCAGATGGTTTGAATCCAAGAATAAACTGCATTTTTTGCACTCTGATCTGTATCTACACATTCAGCATTCTTCACGCACCAAGGGTTAATGTTAACGTCAAACTGAAGCATTGATGACACTTGCCCATTTTGGATGTGCAGAGGTTATTAAACAAGATTAGCTATTTGAGTGAACATACTTTCTTTTTATTAGTATTTCATATATTTTACCTTTGTTTTCCACTGTAAAACAGCTTAAGTTTTTTTCGAAGAGTTTCAGAGGAAAAAAAATAGCATTAATTAATCCATTGCGTAACATAGCGTTGATCGAAACTCTTTTCTCATATCCCATTGTCTATCATAATCATAATCCAAAATTATAATCTCTTCGTATATCTCACGTAAGCAGTACACGATCGCAAGACACATCTTTTAAACTTTTTGCTAAAATTCAAGCGTTGTAAACACACATAATATTGCACTTCTCCATCATTAACAGTCGCTTGTTTGTGAGCCGAAATAGCAGACTGCAAGGTTGCACATCGGGCCAAATAAATGCGATGACCTGATTGGTCAAATATCGATTTCCACGGATCCATGTATTAGAAGTGATAGGTGAATACGGCTCTGATTACGTATACCTGACATTCGCGTGAGGATTTCGATATAGAATTTATTCCTTTAACTCTTTACCAAACGACAAATTTTTAGACCGGTCCAAATTGAAAGCATTTGCATACGACAAAATAAATGTGACTTAAAAACTGAAATTTGTTTTGGGGAGGATAGAAAACATTGTGGGAAAAGGAGAAAATGCTGGTTACCAGCATTTTCTCCTTTTCCCACAATGTTTTCAAAAGGCTTCTTTCTCAGGGTCGTTAAAAGTCGGGATTGTGCGATAAAGAGTTGAAAAATTTGCAAACTCTTGGGGTGCAAAGTGGTTGCTTTTATTACAATACATTGCACGCCAACTTAAAGGAACCGTAGTGTATCTTTGATTACGTTACGTACAGGTTGATCTATTGTACATTGTAACTCCAGTTTTCATTTGTTTTTACTTTTCGTTAAATCTTGTTAATCATAAACGTTGCGGTTGTTTTTCTGATTTAGTTAGTGAAGTTATACCATATATTTTTTCTATCAGCATCAAATTGAGTTAACAAGCGGGCAGTGAAGTTCTTAAATGAGACTGCACGTGCTATGCAGTCTGATCTTAATCTATGCCGTCTGCAAAAGCTGGTTTTGTCCATAGCGCTGAGAGGGTTGAAAAGAGTTACGACTATTGAGCAATAAAAAAGTAAGGATGCAAACGCACGTAGGTAAATAAATAAATAAATAAATAAATAAATGGTAACGATTTGAAAGGCTATTGTGACCAAGTTAATTCTCAAAAGCAGTGCAGTTCCTGATTTGCGTTGACTTTCGTAATAGGATTGTCACGTGTAAAATTATTTGTTCTAAAACATGTCCTTATATAAATGATGACAAACATTTAAACGATTTACAAAACCACAAAATGTCAGCCGAATTGGGAGCATTTGCAGACGACAATATCACTTTCATTAAAATGATTTTATTTGTCTTTGGAAACTGGAAAGACAACTACCAGCATTTTCTCCTTTCAGACAATGTTTTCTATCACTGATCTTGAATCTCGTATACTGTCAGCCTCTTACCGTTCGCTTGTTTAGCCAAGCCGTTGGGATATTAATTTTTTTAATTTTCATTTTCAGCCATCGAGAAAGGTCGCGCTTTAACGTTTAATGTTGAAAGAGTGTACAAAATCTTCTAGACATGTTGTTTACAAAGTAAACAGGTAACTTGATCGTTGCAAGGCAGAATTTTATTTCCACTGCCTTTTATAGTTTCTCTTCCTAATTTTGACCCCCTGACTTCTAGGAATAATTCCAGACGTCTTTGCGGACAAAATATAGATCAAGCCTTTACCAAACAACAAAATTTTACACTTGTCAAAATTGAAAGCATTTGCAGACGACAAAATAGAATTGACTAATTGTTTTTTTTTAAATTTAAACCTGAAAAGTTAGAAAACATTGTGGGAAAAGGAGAAAATGTGATTACCAGCATTTTCTCCTTTTCCCGCAATGTTTTCAAAAGACTTCTTCCTCAGGATCGTTAAAAATCGGGGTTGTGTGATACAGGGTTAAGACCAGACTGCACCAGAGACCGTATGTAAAATACGATGCCTGACTGCACTAACATGACCGATACTTGATGTTCTGGTCAGAATTAATTTTGAAATTTCCTGGGATTGATATTATTCTAGGAAAATGTCTGCATTATTTGAGTTTTTACAAAGACGATAATGATTTCTAGTTATTAGTTTCCTATTTAAACTTAAAAAAAAAAAAAACCAGACGACAAATTAGACATAGCCCAAATGATGGAATTCGTCTATCAAAGGGATGGGATGACAACATTGTGAAAGCAGGAGAGAATGTTGGTTACTAGCTTTTCCTACTTTTCCTTTGATGCTTTTCAAAAATGTTCATCGCCAGGGTAGTTACAGTTCGGGGTCATTAGGGAAATGCTACAGATTGATTGACTGAATGGTGTTTTACTCCGCTTTCAAAACTATTTCAGTGATATCACGGCGACAGCTCACACATTTATGTATTTCCTGGGTTCCACCAGTACTAGGCTAGCACTCTGAAGTGTCTTGCCCAAGGAAACAGAAATGCTACAGCCTTACTTGAGTGTCGAAATTACAGTAGAATAGAGGGGACAGGCCCTTGTGAAGCCACTCCCCTCCTCCCCCCCCCCCCCCCCCCCCCCCCACACACACACACCAGTGCTGCCGTATCATTCCTTTGCCACAGTTTTGAGACAATTTGAAGTATAAAATGACATGACATGATCTTTTAAGTACCTTACGTGTCATCCATATTTACAGTGTGACAGAAATGCACTTACCTGTTGAACCACGTGTCAGTGTAACGTGGATACGGGAATGGATCGTTACTGCTGAAATCGTAACTGGCTTTAGCGTTCTGCAAAACAAATTTTATCTTTATGTAAACCTTTTGGTAGATCTAATTCTTGAAAAGACGATTCTTCGGTCCTCGATTTTTTTTTTTTTTTTACTTCCAACAAAGATTCTTTATTAATAATCTTGGAAATTATTGTCTTCAACTGTTTGTGAATATGAATAGGATAAGGAAGAATTGTTGGTCAGGTATGCTTAACTCTTTACCAAACAACAAAATTTTGGCCCTGACCAAATTGAAAGCTTTTGCAGACACAAATTGATTGTTGTGCAAATGATGATCTCTGTCTTTGATTGGGTAGAGAACATTGTGTGAAAAGGAGAAAATGCTGGTTACCAGCATTTTCTCCTTTTCACACAATGTTTTCAAAAGCCTTCTTCTACAGGGTCGTTAAAACTCGGGATAGTGTGGTAAAGGATTAAAAATTATTCAGAGAACGTGCTTCATTATTATCAAAAGAGACCAAGGCAATTATGATATCGGTCTGTCCAGTGAACAACAAACATATAATTATCAGCCATGCTATGTTAAAAGGGAGGCTTGATGCATCTGCAAAAAGTATCGACCCATGTCAGCCTGCGCAGGATGACATCGGTCGAAACTTTTGCTATTTGAAACTTTTCTGCATGCATGTAAAAGGCCCATACTACCTCCAAATAAGTCGATTGTTAGACTAAATGGTCTTTATGGATGCATGATAATGTGGTAACTTGCTTGGTATAATGCAACACGGAGATGGACTCATCTCCAGAGCATGGCTCATAAACTGTAAAACATAGGTTACAGAATGTTTCAAACAAGCAAATCAGGGGGTAATATCCGCTAATCATTCGAAATACTGTTCTCTGATTATTTTCTAGGACCAGCAAGCTGATTAGCTGAGAAGATCTGTCTTAGTGATAAGATGATTCCTTTCAGAATTTACAACAGGATCAGATCTCAGAATAGTTGGTTTGTGAAGCCCTAAATAGCTCATATGCTCGAGGGTTACTTTTCAAGGCAGAGTAACAACTTACGTAATTATTCTTCAAATCTTCATGTAGATAGTCAATTCCTACAAAACAAAAAAAGAAATATCAGTGCGGTATTTGTTCAAGAGGCTATTGAGTAATACAGAAATAATGATTTCTCCACTTTATGCAATGCTTTCCTGTACACCAAGAGAATGCTTATACAAGCTAAAAAAATATTTGAGTCATGTTCTGTGAAAAGGGAGCTTAATGCATCTGCAAAAAGTATCTATCCATGTCAGCCTGGGCAGTCCGAGCAGACTAATTTGGGTCGAAACTTTTTGCTATCTTTTAATTTTCTGCATGTCAAAGGACCAGTCTACTGCATGATTCAGTCTGTTGTTAAACAAAATGGATTTTAGGGGGTGCATAATAAAGCGATGACTGCCTGGTGTCATGAATCACGGAAATGCAATAAGCCCCCTTTTCACAGAGCATGGCTCATTGAATCTCTTTGTCTTACCTTTTTTTTTCTGCGTCAGAGCTGTAGGCCATACTGGTTACGAATCGACAATGCAAATATCTACAAATCTTAACACCCTCTCTCTCTCTCTCTCTTCTTCTTCTTCTTCTTCTTCTTCTTATCATTATTATTATTCCCTCTCCCTCCTAGAACCTTGTTCTTAAATAAAAACCGAATGATTGATGACAAAAAAATGAAATTTGTGTTTTTGATTTCACAAATTGAATTCTTGTGTTCATTCAGGTTTTATTTATTTCAGCAAGAAAAAAAATGCATCCGCTCTTTCCACTGCGCAATTTATTAACACGACTACGCTACAGTAAAGTCAGGTATGATAACGATATATAATTATCTCTAATATAACTAATATCTAATAATGTAACAACTTCGTTTCTTTAAAAAGACTTGGTTTTTTGACCATTAAATAGTGATTCTTCCAGATCATTACTGATCTATTTATAACATATCTGAGATTGACCCTTAGGCAGTGAGACTCAAAACGCATTTGTGGACAGTGTAGATTAGGCATTTTTCTCCTTTCCTCACAATGTTATATATTCTTTCACAGACAAATCCGACGATTTTGATCCGTAGTCATTTTATATATGAGCCACGCTCTGGCAAAAGGGGCCTTAATGCACCTCCGTGATGCATTATACCAAGCTAGTCATCACATGATCTTGGTTCCATAAAATCCTTGCTGTCTATCAACCGACGTAATCATGAGGTACACTAGTCCTTTGACATACAGAAAATTGACCAATAGCGAAAAGTTTCGGCCCAGCTCAGCCTGCGCGGACTGCGCAGGCTGACCTGGATCGATACGTTTCGCAGATGCATTAAGCCCCCTTTTAACAGAGCATGGCTCATATGTTTTCAATTCGGTCAAGTGTAAAATTTTTGTCATCTGGTGAAGAGTTCAGGAAAGGGCGCCAATAAGTCTATTTGGACAATATCTGTCCTTGACCTTACATGCAACCAATCAATCTGGTTTTAACGACATCAACTTTGGACTTATTCATATCCGAAGTATTTGCAGACGACAAATTAAATGTGGCAAAAAATAGGTGGATTTGTCTGGGAGAGGGTAAGGTAGAAAACATGGTGGGAAAATGAGAAAATGCTCCTTTCCCCCTCCGTGTTTTCAAAAGACTTCTTCCTAATGTCGTTAAAACTCAGGGCGGTGTTACGACAACCCACAACAAATCAAATGTGGCTAAAATAGTGGGATTTGTCTAGAAGAGGATAAAAAAAAAAAAACATGGTGGGAAAAGGAGAAAATGCTGGTTACCAGCATTTTCTCCTTTTCCCACTGTGTTTTCAAACTTTGAGACTTCTTCCTTAATGTCGTTAAAACTCGTGACTGTGTGGGGAAGGATTAACAAAGTCCACGAGACCTTTCCGGCATCAATTTATCTCGAACAGGTTGCAATTGTAAAAACTCACAAGGTGAAAAGCACTTTTAACCCTTCAGCTGCTAAGCGCGACGCACTGACCTTTTGCGGACTGTGTAGATCAAGATCAGACTGCACAGAACGTGCAGTCTGATCTTGGATCTACACTGTCCGATAGGGAGATATTTTTCTCCAAAGAATAAGTCTGAAATAACATTTTTAGGGTTTTAACTATCGGCTTAAGATTTTCATTTAACCCACTGAGCAGGATAGAGGTTAAAACGACAACTTAGAAATGTAAAGGTACGCTCGGAAATAAAACTGTCTTCTGACAGATCGTTTAACTGTAGCTGGCGACAAAGTTTTGGACTTTTTTTCAATTTCAAAGCATAAAAGCCGACAAATTAATGTTTGTTTATTTGTAAAACTGGCTTGCAAAGCCGCCCACTCAGAGCTTGTAACTTTTGGGAACTGGTTTCATAAAACTTGAACAGTTATTCATGTTAGGGTGAACGATATTTCTTGCATAGGAAAGAGGCAGACAGACAGACAGAAAGACAGACAGACAGACAAATTTTCATAATAGTACGGATACGCGACAAGCTGTATCAGGGGAAGTAACTAATTAAACAGGAGAAAGAGAGAGTGAGGCAGGTAGATAGAGAGACAGATCGAGAGAGAGACAGCGTGTATGTGTGAGACAGAGTGACAGACAGGCACACACAGAGTTAGAAAGAGAGACAGACAAAGATAGAGTTAGAAAGATAGAGAGACAGAGACACAAAGACAGAGAAAAGGACAGAGACAGAAAGAGAGTCCATACCATCATCCATTATCGCCGTTGTAACTCCACGCCCTGTGTATCCCATTGCCCAAGCTTTCTCTACATTAAGGTCAAGGCCAGGAATTCCACCAGACTGACCTCTGTTTTTCTATATTAAAAAAGGAAAACATATGAGCCATGCTCTGTGAAAAGGGGGCTTAATGCATCTGCGAAAAGTATCGATCCAGGTCAGCCTGCGCAGTCCGCGCAGGCAGACCTGGGCCGAAACTTTTCGCTATTGGTCAAGGACCAGTTTACCTCTTGATTGAGTCATTTGTTCAGAAAGTGGCTATTATGGATCCTTAATTATGTGATGGTTTGATCGGTATCATGGATCACGGAGATAAATTAAGCCCCCTTTTGCAAGAGCATGGCTCTTATAAAAATATTCAGATTGAACCAATATTTACATCTGTATTTGTACACAAGTCCTTCAGTGATCTGTTACACTCAAATCGAATTCTTCAGACTGGCCTCATGGCAGAATCGCCAAAAGTTTTGAAAATACTGCTAATTTTATCTATAACTAATAATGCAAATACGAAAAGCTCATGCTACTCAGTGATTTATCATTAGTCTCAAACTGTGCTCTCATGCTTTCCAAGTCATAACTTGCTGTCTAAGTCTTTACAATGCCACAAAACTTTGGAATGATCCATGTCTAAAGCTGTTGCAGGCGACATGCAAAAGCTGACAGTGAAGAAAACATTATATGATAAGGAGAAAATGCTGGTTACCATCATTTTCCCCATATTCTGACAATTCTTCCCACAGCCTTCTTTCTCAGGGCTTTTTCTAGGGGCCTTGAAACACTTAGTTGGAAAGGTTGGAAATACTAGTTACCAGCATTTTCTCCTTTTCGTGAGAAGTTTTTGTACCAAGTGAAGTCAAAGTACGTAATTTTAAAATCCATGATTTGAGACACATTTACTTCGACCTCTGCAAATTGTTGCAATATAAACTTGTCCAAAATATGTTTGTCTGCTCAAGTATTATGGGGTTTCTAATTGTATTTCAGAATCAGTAAATAGTCTCTAGCGTAAGTTGGCTATTTAGACGAAATTTTATTGAGCGGGTCTTATTTTTCATTTAAAGCCAACGTATGTCAGATTCTTTTTATCACATAACTGTATATCAGGAGTTATGGCTTATAACATGCGACAAATACGACGACATCTACATGTGTATCATAATTTACATAAATGGGGCATTGTCCTGTACGTCCTGGCTGAAAAATAGTTCCAGAGAGGTCTATTTATAACGACTTAATTGAATTCAAATCTGAAAATACAAAAAAATTCGTATCTCTGTCACGATCGTTAATTTTGATAGTTGAACTGACAGGAAATTGTAGATTAGCAATGTTATAGAAATTACGCGTATGGTTATCGAGCTTTGACCATTGACGGCACTATTTGCTTAGCTCAAACGTAAGATATATCGGATCTGACATGTGCTGATTTTTGAGATAAAATTTTATTAAACGAGCCGACAAAAATGTTTTTAAGCGAGCCTTTGGCGAGCTTAATAACATTATTTGTGGATGAGTTAAATAAATTTTACCTCAAAAGCCAACGAGTGTCGGATTCTTTGTATCACGTAACTGTGTAACAAGAATTATTGTTCATGATGTTTTAAAACATAGGCATACATGTACAATGTGTACTGAAATTTACATGAAGCCATTTCGCTTCTATGACAGGTACATTACGAACGAAACATAGTTCCAAAAAACTTGCACATATTGATTTTGTTTTGAATGTAAGTGATTAAATTCGCAACTTTATCATGATTACCGATTTTGACCGTTAATTTCACACATGAATCTAGGTCAGCAGTATTTTAGAAATGAGATGTGTAATTACAGAGTGTTGACCAAATATGGCACAATGTTGTTATCTCAAACGTGTGTGAGACATGAAAATTCGTAATGGCTATATTACATCGAAAACAAGGGAGGGGGCGGGGTTATATGATCAAAGAAAATTCATACTCGTTCTACTACACTTAAAACGAGGGCAGTTATGCGATAAAATACCTAAACCACTTTCAGTTGCATTATCTTCGTCATTGTCGACATTCTATGGTACTCTTGTTTGCTCAGTTGATGCATAAAAGCAAGGACAGGCATATTTCTACTCTTAAATGCATAAAGTTCTGCACAAGGTTAAATAGTTCATACCTAGATCCGCATAGCCTGGGTTCAAGTCCGATTATTTTTTACTTTTTTTTTTATATTCGGACTTTACTTTGTCAAAAATGAGGCCTCATTTTTGACAAGTAAAGTCCGAATATAAAAAAGAAAAAAATGATCAGACTGGAACCCAGGCTAAGATCTGCAATGCCACAATCTTGGTGAGAAATTTTTATCTGTCTCTAGAAAAGTATTGTAACTTATAACACCTTATTCTCGTTTGCGCAAGCAATAATACCAGAATACAAATTTCTTCTCTGACGTACACAAATATTGAGCGTCCCACCAAACATAATTACCAGTTTTACAATGATATTAACGGGAAAATCGGAAACTTTTTTTCCCAGTCCTTATAATTCTTTGGTAGAAAGGCACGACTAATTGCGCCTTTTGTAGACAGAATAGATCAAGATCAGACTGCACAAAACGTGCAGTCTGATCTTAATCAATACTCTCCGATACTTTTATCCCGAAAATATGACTTTTATAAATCGCAATATATTTAGGTTACTATATGCTGGATTGCTTCATTCTACTTATATAGCAGTACAAGAGATGAAATGGTCAACCTAACTATTACATTTTTTATGACCCACAGATAAACTTCTGCTGTAAAAGTTATATGATAAATTATGCTTCGAAACGGACAAACGAAGATCTGACCGCACAGACAGGCATGCTAATCTTAGTCCACTCTCTTCAAAGAATGAATCACAGATAAGAACACATTGGGTGTGTATAAACAGGTCAAGAGTGAGGCCTCCGTAATGTCTGCCTGTAATTCCTGTCCTATCTACTCCACCGATAATGACGTTAGAGCCAATACGTCAACGAGCGAAATGTCAATATCAATTGGACAGAAAACCCTGCATATCTCAGGTCTTAAATAAGACGTGTAAGATACTGATCAGACTGGAGGAATATACAATCTGATCTTAATCTACACACTTCTCAAAAAGCCAGAAATCGGAAAGCATGGGATGTGTATTTATGAAGGGGCCATTAGTTAGACCTTCGTCATGGCCGCCTATAATTTCTGTCCTGTCCTCTCCGCTAATAACAGAGTTAGAAGTAATACGTCAAAGAGCGAGTTGTCAATATCAAATCAAACAAACTACGGAGTTCCGTAGATTTCGTTTGTCGCACTTTTGTTTTCGTTATAACGAAATGCTAATTCTAAAAACGAAAGAATTATTCGCTATATAACGAAAATCTTACTTCGAGAACACGAAATGTTACCGGTAAATCGTTTAAAAAAAAAAACCGAAATAATAATTCATTCAAAGGAAATCCTGTCGAAAAATAAAACCGAAAAAATAATTCGTTTTTACAATATACCAACTCTTTCAAAATGATAATGCGTTTTATCGAAATGCTATTTTGATAAAACGAAATACTAGTAGATAATGTTAAAAACGCTCGCTGGTTTTCGTCCGCCATGATTCGACTGAAAGTGAGCAGAGTAATCAGGAAGAGTGACGACTAATCTGCAATCGATTCATGGCAGACTATTTATTTCGTTTCTTTTTCCAAATAATATTTCTTCGATACGAATTATCTTTCCGTTTAATCGAATTAGCATTTTGATATAATTTCTGAAAAAAAAAAAAAGTTTGATACATGGCACTCTCGGGACTCCGTAGAAAACCCTGCATATCTCAGATCTAGAATAAGACGTACGCAGGGAACTTTATCCGGAAGATTAATTATCTCTCTTTCACCCTAATTATACCTCTGTTAAGTGTGATTAATGCCTGCATAGTATCTTACTGAAAAATGCAAAAACGTCCTGAACTGAGTACAACAATCTTTTGAACATTCTAACTGTTTTTTTTTTTTCCGACCCCGGAGAATAAGTCGTTTTTTTTGTGAAAACATTATGGGAAAAGGAGAAAATGCTGGTAACCAGCATTTTCTCCTTTTCCCATAATGTTTTCAACTCCCTTACAGACAAATCCCAACATTTGAGCCATTTTCTTAATCGTCTGCAAATGCTTTTAAAATCGATGTCTAAACTTTTGTCATCCGGTAAAGAATTAACGCATTATTTTCTAAAACAACATTGCAGCAGACTTAGAAAGCATTACTGAAAAAAAAAAAAAAAAAGTGGAAATTGACACATGTAATGGTTGAAAATGTCATACAAGGGAAAAAGTTCTGACAAAATTGTTTGTTTTTCAAAAGTGTTACTATGGAAGCAAAAAAAAAGTTCTACTGTAAGTACAGTATTCAAAGAGGCTTCAATAGCTGCATGGATAGATTGTTGGGCGACCGTGATATGGCAACTTTAAGGCTATAAGTTTTCCCGCATGAAAATTCACGGTTTGGCTGGGCAAATTATAGAAGTTTCTGTATATTGGAAATGTCTGATATTTCATGGATGGCTAAGCTGTAATGGACTCGAGATTCGAAGGCAAAGAAGTGGAAAATAAGAGGAAATGGCACGTCGTGGGATGTCTGATAAATTTCAGAGATAGTTCTATCCCATTGTTCATTCCGATATTCAAGTTTAGATTATCCGTAAATATGAATACCTCAGTGTCTGATCTTCATTTATCACATAACTACCCTTGGTTTCAGTGAAATATAGCTATTATGGGTTTTCTCTTATCGCATGCTCCTGCGTACATGTACTTAGCGTAATATACCCACTATGAATTTTCTTATCTTCCACATGTTCGAAATGGAATTTTGTGACGTCAGAGGAGCGTTACGTGACGTCAGTTGTCAAAATACAGTTGACAAAATTCATTTCTATGTATTGACTTTTATAGGAAAATATCAAAAGGCTATTCATTTCTGCAAGGTCTCCTATACATGGTCGACACAGTCCATTATTATAGATTGACATATTATGCACCTAATAGTTATTGAGATGATGACATGATTCGTGCTCTGGTAAAGGGGGTTTTAATGCACCTCCGTGATGCATAATACCAAGTGATCACATAATTAGGGATTAATAAACTCTATTTAGCCTAACGGTCAATTGAATCCGGAGGTAGAAGGGTCCATTGACATGCAGAAAATTTACATATGGCAAAAACCTTCGACCTACGGATCGATACTTTTTGCAGATGCATTAAGTCCCCTTTTCACAGAGCATGGCTAATGTGTTACGTTTCTTCCAGACAAGAAATGAAGGCGTACTTTAACGAACAGTCTGGAAATGAGAAAACGATAAGCGCACGACCACACAGTTTTTTTAAGAGATTAAAAAAAAAAACAATTATTCAAAGTGACTGAAAATGGAGACGTAATTTTACGCGCTGTCTGCAGGTGAATCAACAATGATAATTTTTTAAAAAACGCGATTTGATCAGCGTAGGATCTATTTAAATCTTCACATCTGAAATTATTCATATTGTGACCCGACATTAATCAATATTATATCATCAATGATATTTAATAGTATTGAATACGTTAGGCGAAAACTGTTTATTTTTCTCCAGGAGGAGTTATGTGACGCGATGTTACTGAAATGTGTTGTCATTTCAGCCTCCATTAGCGACCTTAATTTTGTTACTGTTCCTTCTCTCAGTCCCCCCTCATCACCTTCAAGCTCGTACTCTTTATGCGTGGCTTGTCATCACAATACATAAATTATGCAGATTGTTGTTACTTGAACAAGGTATTCAGTATATTTCCGGTAGGTAGTAAGAAAAAAGTCCTGCACACCCTGTGTTTTTTCACCGGCTTTCATTTTCTGACATGAATGATATAAAATGGGTAGGAATTAGAATCCGGCTGCTGCATACATCAACAGACCAGTCTTTTGCCTATGAAATAAAATGAACTGAGGTACCCCTTGACCTCATGGTAAGTAGGAATTTTTTGCTTACATGTTGCTTTCAAATTTAAGCAAAACCGAGAAGCTTTTAAATTTGTTTAACAATGGGAATTGAATGTCGAAATAAAACTTACGACAGGTTGAAACTAACCTACAGAAAATGGACACACAATCAGTCAATATTGCATACTTCCGCCCAGGGCTTGCAGAACAACCTCTCACTATAGGTTGAAACAGCTCGATCAGTAGCCATGAGGTCAAGGGATACCTCAGTTCAGTCCATTTCAGAGCCAGTAGACTGGTTTGTTGGTGTATGCAGCAGCAAGATTCTACTTCCCAACCCATTTCATAACATTCACGCCTGAATATCTAACCCGATAAAAACAAAGGGGGTGCAACATTTAATTTTGCTGATGATGTTCACTCGATGAAATAAATTTCGATCTTTCCCCACAAAAAAAAAAAATCCTTTATGAAATAATTATTTTAACTAACTTTTCATTAGTCGTCTGCAAATCTTATTAAATCCTTTATATTTAGACAAGGCGTCTGGTGAAAAATCAGGCTCAATTATAAGGCTTTTGTGCCCTAATATTTAGATATTCGTCATTATCCATTGTTCTACTTCTTTTTTTTGTTTGTTTGTTTTAATTTGATATGCCAGCAGCGGCAGCAGCCGCAGCAGCAACAACAACAAAAATAATATGTTCAGAGAACAGGCTAATAGTAGTTTCTTCTGCATCAAATGGATTTCTTTTCGAATACACACATGTCACGATATTAACCCTTAAGCTGCTAAGCGCGACTTACTGACCTTTTGCAGATGGTGTAGATCAAGATCAGACTTTACAGAACGTGCAGTCTGATCTTAGATCTACACCGTCCGATGGAGATATTGTTCTCTAAAAATAAATTTGAAATAACATACTTGTGTGTTTACTATCGTCTTGAAAGTTTGTTTAACTAATTTACCAGGGTAAGGGTTAAAAGATTTGTCTAATTGATCCAGATTAGATCTGATGTGAACAGGTCACCTTTTACAAAATGATCCCGTGCAAGCTTTCACGACCTTAAGGAAGATAAAAACATTATGGGAACAAGCATTTTTCCCTTTCCCCACGATGTTTTCTGATCTTTCCCAAAACAATTCCCATTATATGGCCCACAACATGCAAAATGAGACCTTCGGACATCTGCGTAAACTATCGTCCCGGATTAGCCTGCGCAGTCCGCGCAGGCTAACCCGAGACGGCACTTTACGACTAAATAAGATTTTTTTTTTCATGCAGTAGACTTTCATGAAACAGAAACTCGCACAAAAACGGGAAGTGTCGTCTCTGATTAGTCACAAACTGTACAGGCTGATCTGGGACGACACACTTTTACGAATATGTCCGAAGGCCCCTTTTCGTGTGTTGCAAGCCATATTGGACACATCTAATTTGCCGTCTGCAAATAGGACAGGTCTATATAATGTTGTCATCTGGTAAAGTACCGTGTAATACTATAGAATATTCTGACAACAAAAAAGGGAATCTGATAATTTAATATTACGTCTTTTTCTGACTGAAAAATAGAAAGCAGCCGTTTACTCATTAGGGGCCCTATTAGAAGAGAGATATGTTCTAATAAAGAAGGAATGACTCTGTAAAATACGGCGTGATTTTTCTTTTTATCAAACAACAAATTTCAGACATATCCAAGTTGAAAGCAATTGTAGACGACAACTTAAATCTTGTTAAAGCAATTTCTCTTATACTTAAAAGCGCAGAAAACATTATGGGAACAGAAAAAATGCTGGTTACCAGCATTTTTTTTTTCTTTTCCAACAATGTTTTCCAAAGGCTTTTTGTTCAGGGCCGTTTCAACAAGGGATTGTGGGGGTAACAAATGTTAAACTGGTCGGTACTGAAGACATTCCAGACAACAAATTCAATGTGGCTCAGATAATGGGATTTGTCTCTGAAAGGGTAGAGCATACTTAGAGTTAATGGGCAAAATGCTGGCTTTCTATACTTTATAAGTTGTACGGTCACGTGGCAGGGTACTTGGAAACTTATTCACTGCTGTGGTGAATCATGTCGCCCTGAGCAGAATGATTCGCCACAGCCGTGAACAAGTTTCCAAGTGCCCCGCCACCTGACTGTACAACGAATTTATTATACTGCAAAGTCTTACCATTCCAACGTGTATTAAGTGAAATTTCCGTTTTATTGTCTCACGATTCGAGTTCTCTTACGAAATCGAGTGCCCTAACACAACTAGTGACGTCACTGAAGACTGTGTAAAACATGCAATTAAGTGCTTGAAGTCTCTGCGATTCGATACGCCTTTATTTAAATATGGATTTAAAGAACTTCAAGGTAAGGAACTATTCATTTTATGATTTGTTGGCAAAAGTAAACGACCATTTATGATTAGTTGCTTCACACTTTATTCTAACGTAGCAATATATGACCTTTGACACATCAGGGTTAGTGTATATGACGAGGGGAGGGGGAGGGAGGCTCACTTTAACCTAGTGTATTTGTTTAGAAATGACAACAAACGATAATATATTTAACAATTTTAGATTAATTTCCAAAATAATCCATTCTTTCCGCTTTAATGACAATTATCAGGGGAAAAAAGTAATAATAAGGTGTATTTGTCTTGTGCGCGACGCCGCCGTCTTGGATTTTGCTTTGAAATGTATATGTCAAGTGTCTACGGGGCTCCCGACAGGGAAACTGTACTGTTCCCTGGAGTTGCCAGTGGGCAGCAATACATGCTCGGAGCATATTATTAAATCAGATCGATAGAAATTTCTTTTCAGTATAATAATCTTCTATTCACATTCTGTTTGATAGTATCCTTCAGAGGGACTTTCAACCCTTTGCCTATTTGGTAAAGGGTTAAACACAGACAAGCAGTTTATCTAGCTTATAGGAATATTTTTCGCCCTCATTGTATCATTTTGAGCTAATTGCATTGGATTGAAAGAATGTTACTCGCAGTAGCACAATAACTTGTGTGATTAAGGGTTAACCCTTTATCAAACGATACCGTGTCCAAACGACACTTGAGGAGAAAAAAGAACGTTTCAAAATATTTTTGAAAAAGGAAAAAAAATGCTGTTTACCAGAATGTTCTCCTTTTCCAAACACTTTTTTAAATATCATTTCACTTCATTTGAGCGACAAATCATAATTATGCCTTATACAAATCAATGCTTTCGATATGAACAAGTCTATTTTTTTTCATATGGTAAAGAGTTGTTAAAGAAATTGGATTAAAGAAACTTGTCGATAAAATTCACATTACAAAAAGAAGATGCGATTTTGCGTTTATAATTACAGAAACCAATTTAGAATTCAATTTGTAAGAGGGGGAAGACGGCACACAAAACGTGACAATTAAACCTTATGCGACAGAATATTCAATTGTGCCAGGCAAATAGTAATTATTGATATTAATTTCGATTTTACGACAACAAAAAGTTCAGGTCAACATTACCATTCATTTTTAATTTTCTTCTGAAAATAATTTTCAAAAATTTCTCATTTCCAAAGGAAAACAGTAGCTAATTGGCAAAACTTAACGGGTCTTGCTCTGTGAAAAGCTAGTTTAACGAATCTGCAAAAATAACCGACCTAGGTCAGCCTGCGCGGTCCGCGAAAGCTGACCTGGTTCGAAACTTTGGCTATTGTCAATTCTCACATGTCAAAGGACTATTCTACCCAGTGATACTGTAGGTTGTTAACCATTTACCAGACGACAAAATTTTAGCCTTGTCCAAATTGGAAGCATTTGCAGACGACAGTTTCAATGTGGCTCAAACGGTGCAATTTTTGTTTGATAGGATAGAAAACATTGTGGGAAAAGGAGAAAATGCTGGTTACAGCATTTTCTCCTTTTTCCACAATGTTTTCAAAAGGCCTCTTTCCCAGGGGCGTTAAAAGGCGTCATTGTACGATAGAGGGTTAAATAAAAATGGATTTTATGGATTCATAATTATATGATGACTCGCTTGGTATCATGCATCATAGAGATGCATTAAAGGCCCTTTTGCCAGTGCGCAGTTTAAACGAGTTGCCAGTAAGAAACTGCGTTAAATTCTAAATTTAGCACTAGAATGAGAATGCTATTTAGATTAGATTTTGACAACGTTCCTTGCTCTCATGTATGTTGAAAATTGATAGTTTATCGTTTGATGCAAAAGTATTTTATGAAATAAATGAAAAATGTTGGACAATGGAGAAATTGTCAATTGGCAGAGACAACTCTTGCTGCTGGCATAACTGCAAAGAATATCAGTCTCACTAAAATCGTCCAAATGATCAATATTCATTTCTACCTCATTCGTCGAATCTGCTGCTATATTTAACCCTTTACCACACATCCTAACGACCCTGACTGAGAAGGCTTTTGTAAACATGGAAAAGAGGGAAAATGCTGGTGAGCAGCATTTTCTCCTTTTCCCACAAGGTTTTTATCATAAAAAAAAAAAAAAAATAAATAAAGCCACCTTAAGGTTATCGTCTACAAATACTTTCATTTTAAACCATTCTATAATTTTGTCGTTTGATTAGAAAATTAAGCTATCATACTTTCGAGTATTCTAGAATTCGCCCAGTTCGCAGTGACAATGGCTGTTATAACTTTGAACTAAACAGATCAGAACAGAATTGCGTTAAATATAAGCACTTGCAACACTTACCAGATACCATTCCTTGTCGAATAAAGGATCTGTTGGGTCTTTAGGCAATAAAACATCCTTTTCGTCGTTTAAAAGTTCAACCAGGTCTGGGCTTGATAGTCGTAGATCTGAAAGTGGGACGCCCATTAAGGGCTTGAAACCCCTTTTTTGTCGTAGGAACCCAGTCTGTTGTACGGCACGTTTTACCTGAAAAGCATTGAGAACAAAACGGTAATTACTCGTATTTCTACATCAAACATTCCTGTCTGTTTTACTACTCTGAAAAAGACGGCTTCTGAAAACATCGTGGGAAAAAGAAAAGTGGCAATATCTTGTTTATCTTTCCAATTTTTGCTAGTAAAAAGGTAGTTCTGGCGAAAATATATCCTCACTGTGAAAATGATATCATTATTAGTGATGATAACAACTCGTATAGCTTCACTGAAAATTGATAAAGTTTTTACCGCACAATAAATGTTTAGACTTGCCCAAATTGATTCACTTGTTCGGCGGAAAGAAAAAAAGGTTGTCAGACAAACCTTTGGCAACTTTTTTCTTTACTCTTATGGAAAAATCTTATTACAGAAACCAAAACAAGAATAACAACAAGAAAGAGATAGAACAACAATGAAAACACAGTGACTGTTTTATTAAATAAAAAAAAGCTATCTTAGCTAAAAAAATTAAAAAATGCATAAAACATCGCACATGTTGGCCTAAGCAAACGGCATTCTTGGTAAAGTATGGTCTGTGCAATCCACTATTTACAGTAGAAAAGCTGTTCAAAGTAAATACAAAATCAACTAAAATAAAAAAAAAAACACACAACTTTAACAACTTTCAGAATATATCACTATCAATGAAATCACTCTATTGTGTATGGAACAGTTCAATTTTGAAACTGTTCCAGTGCGACAGAGCGTTTCAAAGACTCTTGAAAAAGACATTTGCCAAAATATTGAACAATATAGTGATATAATTCATTGTGGTTTATTCACTCCCCGAGGAATTCACGAGTGGTTGTGTCAAAATACAGGTTTATGTTACAGTCATATGCTTTCATTTATTTTCTTTAGATTCTGAGCTTACTAGTGGGAAGACGCATGACAGTATACACGAACCAATGCACCATTGCTATTTTAACGTTTTCAACCTCTGTGACAAAAAGTATTCACTATGCAAGTGAAATATTATAGCAGAAGTCAAAAAGCATCATTTCAACTTCTCATGACTTTTTTTCCATGGTTGCTATTACCAATACTCTTGTATGATCTTCCTCGTGAATACAGCTTTATTACATTTTGTGTTAACACTTAAGCTGCTGAATTAAAGAAACGCAAATTTCTACTCAATACTTAAAGCCCAAACATTGCGTTTTCAAAGTTGATTTCACCGGAAAGAAAATACCGCATCGGACAGTGTAGATCAAAGATCAGACTGCACGTTCTGTGCAGTCTGATCTTGATCTACACTGTCCGCAAAAGGTCAGTGGGTCGCGATTAGCAGCTTAAGGGTTAAAAATTAATATCGCCCGTAATGACGTCTGATTGTGTATCTTTCAATAAGTGAGCACTCCCTGGCCTTTCGTATTAAATCAAGTTTTATTCAAACACATCCCGCGTGTTCGCGAATCAAACTAAATCTTTTTCTGCCAACAAGATAAATTCGACATTGTTACCCAGGCCTTAAAGAATATATCCACTGCAAGAGAATAAGATTTTGGTCAAAGCTCAGCATTAGCTAGCAGACGGTGTGAATAAAAGATCAGGCTGCATGTTCTATGCAGTCTGGGTTTGATATACAACGTCCGCACAGCAACTGCATTCAGCATTAGTAGTGAAATAGTTAACGCTAAATTACCTTCTTAGCTAACGGACTTCGCAGGCTGACTTGGACCGGTACTTTTTGCAGATGTATTAAAAACTTTTTTTGCAGAGCATGGCTCATTTATAAATTGCGAATAGTGTAGATAAGTGATAAGACTGCATGTTCTGTGCAGTTCGATCATACGCTACACTAAGCGCAAAAGCACTCTATGTTGACCTTGCTACGTGTATAGCATGCCAGTGACGGTTGATTGATTGATTGATTGTATGGTGTTTAACGCCGTTTTCAACATTATCTCAGTTATATCACGGCGACCAGAGCACCTATCCATGCTTTCCTGGAGTTTCTTTCACCAGTACTCCGCACAATATTCTTTCCAAGCCACTGGCTGCGTTCCCACATAAGCATCGTCGAAATACAGTGACAGACATCAATTTTAGTATGGTTTTGGTCTCTGTTTTAAATCGCAAGGCTTGTAGATCTATATCCTTTACCATTGCACCGCTACGGTGACACAGGTAGACAGTGGAGACAGTGCACATCAATAACATACTGAAGAGAGCATGACAAAATTAGGATCGAACGGTAGAACGGCAGGAATTCATAACAAAACAAGGTGGTGTAACATCGGGTGTTTTTCACACATAGATATGCAAGTTTTGAAAAAATAACTTTTATCAATCGAAAACTAGGTGTTAATCTTTCTTCTGGTGTATACTTTATTGAACAAATTCTGTTAAAAGTATCCAATTTTTTTATTCAAACATCGACAAAAATCAATGATGGAGTTTGTCAAAGGAAACTGTGACGGGGCGGATAAGACACTACATGACACAATGTGAATTAAAATTAACGTTCGTCGGGGCTTATAAATAGGACTAGCTTTGCTGTACGATTATCAATGGGCTTCCTTCATTTTCGATCATACGACAATCAGAAAGGTCGTACATTTTCGATTATCGTGCGACATCACAGGTAAAACATGCATAAGTTTTGCCATACGATCATCGCAAGTTAAAATTTAGAACAAAAATAATGACAGTAATATTTTCACACCAAACGGCCATTGATAAAACGCAACCCCAATATTGATATACAAGTGCACAGCTTCTGTAACTATGAGAGATTATTATTTATTTAGTCATTCGTTAGTGCATAAAACCGTCTGTAGAGATACACATACATTTACATACTTATATAAGATAATTCCGTTACACAACGTGTTTTATTGATGCCGTTTTATGGTCTCCTGGTCGTATTGCAGTTGAAGCTTCATTTGTCGTACAAAATATGATTACATGGCGGATATTTGTTTTTTTCGGTGAAAGATCCAAATTTATTTCATCGAGTGAACATCATCGGTAATATTTTCACGAGTGGCACAAAATATTACCAATGACATTCACGAGATGACATAAATTTCGATATTTCAACGGGGAAAAAAATATATATATGTGATCTTACATGAGTGTTTATGTATTATCATTTTTATCAAACGAGTTGACTAAAATTATATGACGCGAACCTTGGCGAGCGTCATATACATTGTAGTCAACGAGTTTGATAAAAATGATAATACATAAACATGAATGTGAGATTCTATTTATCACATAAAACGAATGACAGACGAATAAGTATCCTGCCTCATCACCTTCAGCTTTTATACCGTTCACGGGTCCATGTTTACAGTTTTAGTTCGGTTTCAAATGTGTACATACACAAGTAGATAGCTCTTGACATATAGAATGAAACAGTTTTCATTGATTTAAAACATAAAACTTCAGCTGCATTTTTTGGTTTTTATAAAGTACATAAAAATAAAAAAAACTTTTCACGCGTATACGCCTTAGGAACAATGACGTCATTTTTCCGCGAAACTGCGTAGTAGTATAAATTTCGGCACGTGCTAAGGCTGGTTTCCTCGGCTTCACACGTTCATGACTAAAACCTGATCAGACCCGGGACCAAAAAAAAGATAATACACTAGTGTATTATCGATAATACACTAGTGTATTATCGAAAATAAGTCATGGGTTTAATACACTGCTGGAGGAGGTTTTACGTGGTTCTATTTATTTCATGCTTCTAACCCTTTCTTTTGTTGGGACTTTCATTAAAATCCAGTACAGCTGTTTTCGGTAATTCCCCGTGGCGTAGCCCCTCACATAACAACGCATTACAATATTACGTCAAGCGCAAGAAATATAGCGTAAATTACGTCTCATTTCCCTCTATTTGAATGACACGCGCTGTTTACCTAGGTAATTAGTGCGCGGGAACTACTGTTTCAGCCTTGAACTGAAGAGTTAGAAAATATGAAATCGGTATTTTCAGCGGTCGTAACTACAGGCGTTCGTTTTGTGACGACCTTCGCCATCTATATAATGTACAATATAAGACGTCTTATATATTACATTATATAGATGGCGAAGTTCGTCACAAAACGAACGCCTGTGGTCGTAACCATGAAATATCAAACCATAATTCAACATTATTTCTCGATAAACTACCGAAAAGCACGAAATAAATGTAGTTAGTTACTTACATTTGGATGAGCTTTGAGTTTTCTAGTGTGTAGAATACTTCGTCGATACCTTGTCTTGGGAACGGCTTTGTGCATAAAGTGGAACTCTGTCTCTGAATTTAGCACCTGGAAATAGAATACAAGACTTTTGATATGTATGTGGAAAAAGTTATATGACTTCTTCAAGGTGACGTCAAAGTGACCTTGTGTCGTGCTCCGGGTGGCACTGAAAGCGGTTTTTAAATGAGCCATGCTATGGCAAAAGGGGGTTCAATGCATCTCCGCGATGCTTTGTACCAAGCAAGTCGTCCATTTTATCTAACAACCGACAAAATCATAAAGTACACTGGTCCTTTGACGTGCAGAAAACTGACCAATAGCAAAGGGTTTCGACCCAGGTCAGCCCGCACGGCCTGTGCAGGCTGACCTGAATCGATGCTCTTTGCAGATGCATTGAGCCCTCTTTTCACACAGCATGGTTCAAATCCTTTGTAACTTTCTACCCAGTCATAGTAAATGTATTTTGGTGGAATGAACTGCCTTTATCAATGATACATTCAGAAATACGTCGTAAAATGTTGTTATTAAATTCCTTATAAATGTTTGTTGGTATTGGAGTTTAACGCCGTTTTAACAGTTTAGGTCATATAACGGCGGTCAGTGCAATTACGCATGTGTTTCCTGGCTTTCTTACACCAGTACTAATACAACTTTTTTTCCAACTTTGTTTGGTAAACTTAAATTGGTAGTGTCCATATATTTGAAATTTTCAAGCGATTTTTCTCGTCGCATTCCGTTCAGAACCGTCAACACTGACGACCATAGACGGAATCTATCGAGAGAGGTCGGCTATGGCGAGTGTACTACACGAAGAATGTCAACTATATCATCTTTCAGAATTGACTCGAACACATGTATAAATACACTTTAACCGGTGCACCGTTTGCTTCTTTCAGTCGAAAGGATCACAATACAAGTAGGGTACGGAAAATTGTCTGAACCCTCCCCCTCTCCCCTGGAAATTTTCTTGTCCCCGAAAACTGCCGCGGGAAATTCGTCGCTATGAAATTAAGACTACTTAATTAATCACTCGAGCTAAAAGCCTTAAAACATCTTCCGATGATTTCTTTTTCTTTCTGCATTTTCCACACAAGAGTAATGCTAAAATGGTCTATGGTCAAACACCTGCGATTTGCGTTGTAGAATGGAAACGTTTCTTCATCCATTTATCTATTTGTTACTTTTTGTCCTTTCTGTGTATGAGTTAACCCTTTCCCAAACGACAAAATTTTAGGATTGTCCAAATTAAAAGCAGTTGCAAACGACAAAATAAATGTGACTCGAAAATTGAAATCTCTCTTTGGTAGTACAGAAAACATTGCGGAAAAAGGAGAAAATGCTGGTTATCAGCATTTTCTCCTTTTCCCACAATGTTTTCAAAAGCTTTTTTTTCAGGGTAGGAATTTTCGGGTAAAGAGTTAACATATAATGGTTCCATCGTAAGATGTCCACAGAAAATAACAAGGATGTATCTAGCAGATCAATAATCTCATACAAGCGCATGATTAGATACAGCGCCCGTTGAATTCAGATTTGATGGTACCGGTCAATTTCGGTCTATCAAATGACTGATTACGCATTTCTTGGGGGGGAGTAATCAAGAGTGAAACGGCTTCCGTTTAGCGATGGTGGTCAAACTATTCTATACTCAGCGCAACTTTAATAATTTTTATGAACACTGTAGATAAGGGCCAGACAGTACAACTTTGTAAGCTGGTCTGTGTTCTCAACAAAGTTCGATATATTATTATACAGTATTTCGAATAAACCCGCCTTGACGAATACAATAGATGGAAATCTGATCTTCGTTTTCCTGTACGGAAACTGTTCATTTCATTCACCTAGTACCTCAATTCTTTACCAAACGACAAAATATTGGACTTGTCTAATTCCAAAGCACTTGTAGACAGCAAAAAAGTGTGGATCAGATAGTGGAAATTTTGTCTTTGATCACGTAGAAAGAAAGTGCGGAAAAAGGAGAAAATGCTGGTTACCAGCATCGTGTGGTTAAAGGATTAAAAGACACTGACTGCGTTCTGAAAGATGGGGAGTAGGAGAGAACAGAGACTATGTCGTATCCACGATTCGACTGTGACAGGACCACGATTCGACTATGACGTGGCCACGATTCGGCTATGTCGTGGCTACGACATCTTACTTCGTAGCCACCAGATTATTATCCATTGAAAACGAGACACTCCATAAAATTCCTTCTTATATATAATTATCTGGTGACTACAGGTTTATATCCCGTGGTCACTGGACAACTGAGTCGTGGCTACGAGTTAATGATCTCGTGGCCGAGAGAAGTATCATCACGAGATAAAACACCATTTCGTTTGCAACTTGTCGACTCTATGCTGCTGTAAGAGAGACAAATTGTATCTTCATTTCCCTTTCCCCCCCCCCCCCCCCCCCCCACGCGGGCAGCCATATTCTCGTATATCGCAGCAGCACACTTTATGGGTGCGGCACACAGTTCCTTGTTTTTTACTAACTGATCTCTGCATAATCTAATATCTACGACAAGGTGTCCGTCTGTATTACCAGCAAAACACGACCCCGCCCCTCCCCATCCCACCGTGATCTGTCAATTTGTCAGTACTTTTACATACATATAAACTTTAATGGGTAACGTCATTAAATACCCTGCCTTACATATTAAGTTATATAGGCGAGGTTTACAAAAACAAAGTGCTTTTAGTACAGAATACAAAACGGGATCTTTTTCTAACCTGCCACACCCAATTGGGCCACGCTCTGGCAAAAGGGAGCTTAATGCATCTCCGTGATGCATTGTACCATGCAAGCCATCACATAATTATGGCTCTATAATAGTAACCTTTTTCAACAACCGACTAAGGTAGACCGGTCCTAGGACATACAGCAAATTGACCAATAGCGAAAAGTTTAGGCCAAGGTCAGCCTGCGCAGACTAGGCAGGCTGACTTGGGTCGATACTTTTCGCTGGTGCATTAAGCCCCCTTTTCACAGAGCGCGGTTCAATTAGTTCCATTCTGTCAAAATGTCTTTTGTTTTGGAAAAACTGTATAAACTGAAACATTAACCTAAGACATTGCCTTATGCTGTATAGAAAATAAATCATCCCCGGTCCCATAATGTTTGATCGACTTTCATTTTGGGATAATTTCACTATCATGATATCTGAGGCAGGCTCTGGCAAAAGGGGACTTAATGCAGCTCCGTGATACATTAAGCCAAGCAAGTCATCACATACTTATGGATCTATAAAATCTGTTTTTTCTAACAACCGACTGAATCCTGAGGTAGAATGATCCTTGGACATGCAGAAAATTGACCAAAAGCAAAAAGTTTCGACCCAGGTGAGCCTGCCCGGACTTTTGGGTGGATGAGTTTTTCTCATGAGATCGTGTTCTGTAGGCACAAGTAATAGTAATAATAGTTTATTAGTAAATAAAGGCCACAAGCCCAAAATACAGCAAAATACATAATATCTGTACAATAAATATTTTAAGTTGTACCCCTCAGTAGACATGAAGTAACAGAGTTCCTTCAACAGCACAGATTTGTTGCAGAATAAAAAGAAACACATACACACGCAAATGCTCGCTTAGTTGGTTACCTGTGAATATCAATTAACCCTTTCCCAAACGACAAATTTTGGACTGGTCCAAATTGAAAGAGTTTGCAGACGACAATTTTAAATTTGATGAAATTGGCAGAAAGGTCTCTAAATGGGTAGAAAACGCTGTGGGAAAAGGAGAAATTGCTCGTTACGAGCAATTTCTCCTTTTCCCACAGTGTTTTCAAAAGACTTATACTGCAGACACATGAAAACCAGGGCTTGTTTCGGAAAGGGTTAATAGAGTGCGAAATTTGTTAAAAATCAGCTGGTGGCTGAGGACGCTTCATAGACCTGGAAATAATGCTGTGACTTCAAAATTCCATATACTATAATGGAACATTGATCCATGTCTCTATATGGAGAAATCAATTATGCTTTAAGGATATTTGTGATAAAGCGGATTAACATGTCGTAATATTTCCGTTACAATCTGACCAGATAAGGGGTTGACCCTTTCTGCGCCGCGGCCCCCCCCCCCCCCCCCCCCCCGCGTCTTGGTCCTTTACCAAACACTTCCGCGTCTTTAACGAGTGTGATGAATGAAGACAGCTTCCGAAAACATTGTCGGAAAAGGAGAAAATGCTGGTTTACCAGCATTTTCTCCTTTTTCCGACAATGTTTTCAACCCTTTCAGTTGCAAAGTCAATCATTTGAGCCGTATTTAGGTTGTCTTCTGCAAATGTTTTGAATATGGATGAGTCTAAAATTTTGTGGACTGGCAAAGAGTTAACCCTTAAAATGCTAAATGAACGGAGCCAAAATTTCCAAGCAATATTAAAACGAACAATATATTGAGATTTCAAAGTTGATCTTACCGGAAAGAAAAAAACACCGTATCGGACGGTGTAGATCAAAGATCAGACTGCACGTTCTGTGCAGTCTGATCTTGATCTACACTGTTCGCGAAAGGTCAACGAGTCACGCTTAGCAGCTTAAAGGTTAATAGTCTTCTGTAGAAATCTGATCCTTTCTAACATATTTTATGAATACTTATTGGACGTCTTCGATAAAATAACACCTTTTATGATTATATTATAGTCATGTAATATTATGTTTTAAACATTATAGTTTATTATTATGGTGTTGTTTTTTTTTTTTTTTTTTTAAAGATATAAGCGGTAATCTAAACTGTTGTTTTCTGTCTGGAACTTCGCTGTTTTCCCTGTCAGTGTGAAGTGAGGCACCATGGCCGGTATAACAAAATCAATCCTATAATTAACGAGCTAATTAGCTGACGAAGGTGAGCTTATGTTACAATATCAGTCTTCAACATTGTAATTATATCCATCTCTAGGTCGATGTAAGAGTCTTCACAAAATTGATACTTTGTATGTGTTAATTATTTTTTGTCGTAAAGAATCATCATCACCATCATCAACAACAACAACAACACCATCATCTACGACAACAAAACAACAACAAGATCAGCTGCAGCAGCACCAGAGTTAACAGCAACACTAGCATAATAAATAAATAAATAAATAAATAAATAAATAATAATTATAATAATAATAATCGTCTTCATAAATGTACACAGAGATGTTGAAAAAGGTGTAACAAGAGTTTGATTACTAAAGCGAGCTATAAGAACTTCGTTTTCGTTCTTTTTTACCCTATACCAGAGACCCCTGTGATCTCACTATCTTTTAGCAGCCAGTGTCTCAGTAGATAAAGGTAAAAGAGCCAAACGCTGGTAACCAGCAGTATTTCCTTTCTTTTAAAGATGAATCCCATCGGTTCAGCCCAATTGAATTTGTCGTCTTAAAATGATTACAATTTTTAAGTCTAAAATCAAGTCTATAATATTAGTGTCAATGTGAAATTTAAACAGAAATACGATGTAGGGAGAGCAATCAGTCAGAAAACAAAAGGAAAAACAGACTGGTAGTAGGTTGTGAACAACATATGGTAACATTGCGAGCGGCATCGTCCCCCTAACTTGACAGCTGCTATTTTATAATCGTAAATTCCTCTTTGATGGAGAAGCAAAGCATCTTCAGGGTAATTTTTCTGCACTTTTCACACGTAAGGTAAAAGTTTCCCCGCTCTAACGCCCACACCAAATCAACACCTGATGCAGCAAGATTGTTGATGTCATAGTTTATAATTCCAGAGATGACTTTAACATATTACGAAACGATCCGCGATTTTTTGACTCTAGGGAAGGCGGCTTTTGAAAATGTTGTGGGAAAAGGAGGAAAATGCTGGTAACCAGCATTTTTCCCCATTTCAAACAATATTTTCAGCTATTTCAAAGTAAAAATATATTATCAAAGCCACATTTGTATTTGTCGTCTGCAAACAGTTTCACTTTGGACAGGTTTGAAATTCTGAGGTCAGGCTGAGAGTTAAATAGGTATGAGCCATTGCAAAAGGGAGCTTAATGCATCTTCAAGATGCATGATACCAAGCAAGTCATCACATGATCATGGATCCATAATATCCAGTTTGTCTAACAACCGACTGAATCATGAGGTAAACTGGTCCTTGGAGATAAAGTTGATCGATAGCAAAATGTTTTGATTCGGGTCAGCCTGCGCGAACTGCACAGGCTTACATGAATCGATACTTTTTGCAGGTGCATTAAGCCCCCTTTTCACAGAGCATATAGTGTAAAGAGAGCAAATCTTCCAGAACACAAGCAATTACAGTAAAAATTTGTTACTGAATGTGGAAAAACTCTACTTTGCTATTTTATGGTAGTACTGCGAAAACCATCGTCCCCACTCGTTACAAAGCTGTAATTTTGTGGTCGTAAATTCTCCTTGGATGGAGAAGAAAATAATCTTACGGGTAATTTTTCTGCACTTTTACACATAAAGATTAATTCCGCTTACTTTTACACTCGCACCAAATCTTGAAAACAAACATCGGGATCCGTATTCACCAGCAATTCGCAAGAAGATTCTCAGTCTTATACTCCAAGATTTTCTAAATTTGAAAGTAACACAACTTCCGATTGGCTAAACCAAATGGTTTAACTAATTAGGAGTTACTTTCAAATTTAAGAAAATTCTGGAGAATAAGACTAAGAACGTTCTGAAGAACGATTGGCGAATATGGACCTTGTTGCAGCGAAATTTTAAACTCCATAGTTTACGAGTCCAGAGATGATTTTAATACTCAACCCTTTTTCTGCTAAATAAGTGAAATCAGATTTTCAAACTGGTAGTAAAAACCCGAATGTCCTTATCGGACAGTTTAGTATGAAAATCAGACTGCACGTTCTGTGCAGTCTGATCTTGATCTACACTGTCCGCAAAAGGTCACTGAGTCGCGCTTAGCAGCCTAACAAAACCATCCGCAAATCACGACCTGCGGGAAGAGGGCTTTTAAAAAAACTATGAATATTAAGCAATTCAGGTCTTAAAAATTTAGGAATTCATTAACATTTAGGAATTCATTAACATCTAGGAATTCATTAACATTTAGGAATTCAGCTGCCAGAAGAAAAAGTTTGCGAATTGCATGAGTGAGATTTTTCAAGACGATTTAAATTTGCATTTTCGTCACCCGTAGAGGTGACCTTCAATTACACAAATCTTGCAAAACGGATTCTATATTTACAAAAAGTAATTATGACAGTTGACCACGGATATGACTGAAATAGTGGTCTTTGGGACCATAACTGCACGGCCGATGGTCACGTAGTTTAACCCTTAGGCTACTAAGTGCCACTCACTGACCTTTTGCAAGACAGTGTAGATCAAGATCAGACTGCACAGAACGTGCAGTCTGATCTTCGATCTATACTGTCCGATACGGGGATACTTTTCCCCAAAATACACCTTTGAAATAACAACATTTGGGTTTTTACCATCGGATTGAAAATTTTACTTCATTTATTTAGCCAGATAAAGGTTAAAAGTCGCCAAATAGAACGATGAATTTTGTGGAAAAATAGCCAGAAGAGACCTGAAAGAGGTCTTTTAAAGAAAAGATCGCTTTATAAATGGCTGTGCAACACACGAAAAGGGGCCTTCGGACATAGGCGTAAAAGTGTGCTGTCTCAGATCAGCCTGTGCAGTCTGTGACTAATCCGAGACGACACTTCCCGTTTTTGTGCGATTTTCTGTTTCACGAAAGTCTACCGTATGAAAAAATCTTATGTAGTCGTAAAGTACTGTCTCGGATTAGCCTGCGCGGGCTGCGCAGGCTAATCCGGAACAACACTTTACGCAAATGTCCGAAGGCCCCTTTTCGTGTGTTGTACGCCAAATGTAGTCACTTGCACAAGATTGATAGCATCGTCGTAGATCGTTGCAGATCGACGGTCGTTTTTGCTGTAAAAACGGAGCTATGTCCGACGTTCACTCTAATGTTTTCTCATTACCTCTGCGCACAATTTTTCTTACTTATGTGGGTTAATTTAGTGAATAGATCGTGCAGACGACTAAATTGGATTTTATTGTGATGCAAGTAATAATATATTTGTCTCTTATGGCGGTAAGTACAGACTACAGAAACAAGTAGATATAAATGATGACGTATTGGATCTCGAATAAATGAGCGAATGGCGTTCGACGTCACATCGACCTCGAAGGCCATTAAGCACGAAAGTATCTCTTTGCTAGAAACTTTTAGACTCAACCATTTTCAAAGTATTTGCAGACGAGAAATTAAATTAGAACAGAATAGTGGGATTTGTCTGTGAAATGGTAGAATACGTTGTGGGAAAAGGAGAAAATGCTGGTTACCAGCATTTTCTCCTTTTCCCACAATGTTTTCAAGGGTTTCTCCGTCAGGGTCATTAGAACCAAGGATTGTATGGTAAAAGTTTAAGGTATGTTTTTCCGTACATTCGCGAACGATAAAAGGGTTTTAACAAAGTAGTAATACTTACGTATAAACTGGGATGAACTCCGCCGTCGCAAAATAATTGAAATCGACTTATTTCGGGATCTTATCTTGCCCTTTGCTAATTAATGTCGCATTTTAACGACCCTTAAGTAAATGGTTTCTAAAAACGTCATGGGAAAAAAGGATAAAATGCCGGTAACTACTTTTTAGCGCAATGCTTCCTGACCTATGGGTGTAAAACAAAGGGCATCTTTGGAGCAACAATATCTTTCAATAATTTGTCGTCTGCCAATGCTTTTGATATGTACGAGTCTAAAATTTTGTCGTCTGGTAGAGATAAATGCAAGTTTATTAACTTTCTGTTGGCAACAGTTTTGAATTCAACAGTAGGCCCCATATATTAAACTCCTTGCCAAACGACAAAATTATAAACCTGTCCAAATTAAAAGCGTTGGAAGACGACAAATAAAATGCTTCCCAAATGTTCATATGAATCGTTTTAGGAGTAGAAAATATTTTGGGAAAAGGAGAAACTGCATGCGACCTGCATTTGATCCGTTTGGTTTGGCCATCAGAAAGCTGCGTTGCTTTAAAACTTAGAAAATTCTTGAGAATGGGACTAAGAATGTCATCAAGAATGGTTGGTGAAAAATGGGCCCCAATGAAACTAAATTTTTCTATTGCTTTCGAACCAGCAACCCCTGTGCAGTAAACTATGTACTCTACCGACAGGGCCAGCAGGGCTCTATTTTACCGAGGCAAATACTGCAGTCTAGGATCTGAAGAATCTCTTCCTTTTCTTTTGATATGCAAGGAATTACATTCAAAGTTACGCGCAAAATTCAATAATGCTGACATGCCACTTTAATGTCCTTGATCTACAGAGACCAATTCGCCAAGTGATACAAATATGTTCTTAGAATATCAATCATTTCTCACTTGTCACATGATGGACAGGATGCGTTTTTTTTCCAAGAAAATAAGGACTGTGATTTCAGATATGTTTTCCACAATTAGTTTAGAATTACAGAACTATTTTCAGTCTATTGAATAAGTTTTTTCATATTTGTCTAGTCGTTCAGTAACAATTTTCCATATTTGGGTCAAATTTAATTTGTCTACTGCAAAGGTTTTAAATAAGGACCAGTCTAAATGGGTTGTCGACTGAAATACGGTTAAGTAAGCGATTTAGGGCGATCTAGAGCATTCGTAAGACATTATCTTGCTACATAACCAATGATTGCGGTGTGTTTTCAAGAACAGCAAAGCTAAAACATGATCTACTCGTATCACTTTTCAACAACGGCTAAGCTAAAGCATGAACTATCACTTGATGATAAACAAGACATATCTTTAGACAGCGTTAATTTGCCAGCAAATAGGCAGGGGCTCTTAGAATAAACAAGTCTATATGTTTCACGACAGGGACCCTTGGAATAAACACGTCTACATATTTGACCAATCACAAATTTCTATTTATTCATTTTTTATCAACACCAAAAGGTAGGTCAAAAGCCAGCATATTTGGCTACACCAAAAAAAATTTAAACAATTTTATGAAGGAATCTCAAGGTTTGTTATCAAATCTACACGTCTGGCAACAAATCACTTTGTATGAAAATAATCCATCCCTATGGCAACATCAAGAGTGAAGTGAAAGTGGAGTGAACTCTCGCGATAGGAGAGATTCTGTTTATGTCATTTCATAAATGAGACCCGGCGGGTCCTAAATGGCATTTCGAAGTCTGCAGCTCAATACATCAATGTAGATCTGTTTTAAAAGTGCTGATTTTAGACAATTTTTATTATAATTATTTTTTCAAATTTGCTTGTATATAAGTACAATATATTTGAGCCACGCTCTCGCAAAGGGGGGCTTAATGCATGTCCGTGATCCATGATATCAATCAAGTGATCACATAATTATGGAGCCAGAAAATCCATTTTGTCTGACAACCAACTGAATCATGAGGTAGACTAGTCCTTTCACAAAAAGAAAATTTACCAAAAGCAGAAAGTTTCGGCCCAGGTCAGCCTGTGCGGACTGCATTGGCTGACCTTGGTGATATTTTTTGGCAAATGCATTAAGCCCCCTTTACACAGAGCACGGCTCATATTATTTTCTCCAAAGTAAAAAAAACGTACACAAAATTGCCAAGATGATGGATTCGGTAAATAATCTGACTGAAACAAAAGGAGAAAATGCTGGTTACCAGCATTTTCTCCTTTTCCCACAATGTTTTCTAACCTTTCCAAAACAAATTTCAATTTTTGAGTCGCATTTATTTTGTCGTCTGCAAACGCTTTCAATTTGGACACGTCTAAAATTTTGTCGTTTGGTAAAGGGTTAAACAAAAGACTTGCTAGGTACAGATTACAGCGATACACTAAACCACCTTTCACAAGAGCATGGCTTAATTAGAGAGTGAGCTGAGTTAGTCTTTAGATTTATTCTTGGTCTTGTTCTCCAAAATTTTCCAAATTTCAAAGTAACACACCTTCTGATTGGCTAAACCATTTGGTTCAGCCAATCAGAAGTTGTGTTACTTTCAAACTTGGAAAATCTTGAAGAATAAGTCTAAGAACGTTCTTAAGAATGGTTGGTGAATACGGACCGGGTGATAGACCTTGATGTTTTTACTTCCGTCTGACACTTATAGTGGTATTATTAAAGAGCACGTGAGCATTCTTGTTTTGTACTCAGTCTGGATGGTGCGTGTTGAGAACAAGATGAAAAATACAATTTGTTCCTTTTTCATAAACCAGTATACCTCGTACGGATACCACTGGACAAGTCTGAAGCCAATGAATTTTGCAAAAACACAGTGTTAAATGGAACTGGTGCAAATAAAGGCACGAGGTCCTGAATCTAAATTTTCACTGGCTGTCACCTTAAGGTACTACAAATGCTGAGACTATGGACAGGTTACGGTTTAAGGACTGACATACAGGAAGACTGGCACCATTTAGTAAGTGATATTAACCCTTTCAGGACATAGAAAATCGAAATTTTCAGTTAGGAAAATTAAATACAAAATGTTTAGCTGCCGTTAATGCTGCTTTTGCTCAGAATACCTCAGCACTTTCGTACGATTTGATCTTGATCTACATCTCTGCAAAAGCAACTTCAGTTGTGGAAAGCTCTGAGAGTTAGTTGTTGTTTTGAACATGTCCACCATATCCCAGTCTATAGTTATGTATTTTCTATGGGCTGCTTATAAAGTAATACAGTTGTTAATTAATTACATCTATCCTATGACTGTAAAAACCATAGGTAAAGCATTTAATTTCTAATCGTTGCCAACTGCTGTTGTCGATAAAGAGAAAATATTTAGTAGCCATATGTTAAGCCTAGTTGTTGTTGGGATACTTCTGAAAGACGAGCCTATCTTGGACATTACTTTCTTGGTAAACTGCCACCGAAACTATATAATATTATACTGACAGCAGGCAACAACAAATATTGTATGAATTGCAGTCATTGGTTGCGATATGCATCAATAAGACAGCATGTAACGGAATGCGAAAATTCAATTTTCAAAATAACTGAGACCTTATAAAAATTGGAGAAAAAACAACACACTCAAATTAGAGCAATGATTATTTTGTCCATGATGAGTATCAAATATAGTGACGAGTTTCAGCTTTGGTATTAAAAGGACACCTTTTTCTGCACAATAAATATGCGGCAATTTGAATTCCCTACTCTCGCAACCTCGCACGATGTTTCGTAACTTAGTCTCGTACCGGGCAAAATTCACAAGGTAGAATTCGGACATTACCTGTTGTTGATATGTAGATCAATAACAGACTTCCACTTTGTGTAACCCATAGGCTGCCAGGCGCGACTCAGGAACCTTTTTGCGGACTGTGTAGATAAGCATCATATTGCACAGAGCGTGCAGTCTGATCTTGGATCTACACTGTCCGATAAGAAGATATTTTCCCCCTCAAATAACTTGGAAAAAGCAAAACTTGGGGTTTTACTACCGGCTTGAAAGTTTCATTTCACTTATTTAGCAGGTTAAGGATTAATTTCTTAATAGACATATTAACCCTTAACCTGCTAAGCGCCACCTACTGACCTTTAGCGGACAGTGTAGATCAAGATCAGACTGCACAGAACGTGCAGTCTGATCTTGGATCTACACTGTCCGATAAGGAGATACTTTTCTCCAAGAAATTAGTTTCAAAATAACATGATTCGGGTTTTTACTATCGGCTTGAAATATCCACGTAACTTATTCAGCGGGATAAGAGTTAACAGAATTCTGGCAGTTCCTCTTTCAGAAACACGAAATTGTAGGAGAAAATAGCTATTAAGACTACGTCTATCTGAGCTTCTACCAGATTGCTGTAGACTGCTATCTAAGCTTCCACCAGATTGCTGTAAACTGATTGGTTACCAAAGATAAAAGCTATAGACCCCAAAGGCACTATTAGTGCTGCAATCAAACGAAGTAATTCACATCAAGAGTGACATAAAACAATGGTAAAACAGTTGATTTCCGTAGACTTATCAGACCCTAGAGGCCTTTGCGATATTTTGATGTCAACCACGTTTCTGGCAACAGTCTGTCCCACTCTTTTGTCGTATACTTTTAGCATTAAACTGCTAAATAAATGAAACTATACTTTCAAGCCGATAGCAAAAACCTAATATTTGCCATTTCATAGGTACTTTTTGGGGAAAGATGTCTCCTTATCGGACAGTGTAGATCTAAGATCAGACTGCTTGTTCTGTGCAGTCTGATATTGATCTACATTGTTCGCAAAAAGGTCGGTGAGTTGCGCTTTTCAGCCTAAGAGTTAACTTTTTACTCGACGGCAAATTTCAGAATCGTCCGAATTGAAAGAAATTGCAGATGACAAATTCAATGTACCTCAAATGATGAAATTTGTCTTTGAATTATGATAAAACACGTTGTTGGGAAAAGGAGCCGTAACATATGGCTGCTAAATTCAACATTTTCTTCTTTTCCCACACTGTTTTCAATTTTTTTTTTTTTTTTTCTTGAGGGACGATTAATTATTTGGAAAAGGGTTCATCATCCATTGAGATCTCTTGCAGCTGGATTAAATAATAATGACATTTTCTAGCGAACAAATTGTCTGGATTTGATTTCAGAATGGTTTCATTCCTTTGAACCCGAGATTCCTTGAAACGCAAAGGAAACTCTCTTGATATTATTCAATTTCTTCTAAGATCTCAATTCTAATCTTGACTGAGACATATTTTTAAGCGAGAATATTTCTGTAACCCCTTACCACACAATCCCGAATTTTAACAAATCTGAGGGACAGGCATTTTGAAAACATTGTGGAAAAAGGAGAAAATGCTGGTGACCAGCATTTTTTCTCCTTTTTCGACAATGTTTTCCTCCCTTCAAAATTCAAATTTCAATTTTTGAGTCACGCTTATCTTGTCGTCTGCGTATGCTTTTTGGTTTGGACATGTCTGAAATTTTGTCGTTTGGTAAAGAGTTAAAGAAACGCTAAAGACAGTTTCGCTATGATCAAGTTTACTCCAGCAATTTGCTTATTAATCCTTGCAGGTGACAAGCCATTAACTGATTGATGTGTCATTCAGCAATGTCAAACCTTATCCTGAAAAATACCTCCTTATCGGACAGTGTAGATTCAAGATCAGATTGCACGTTCTTTAAAAACGCCTTTCTTAAACAAGCTCATTTTCAGTGTCCCTTTAAGAGCCACTATCTGCCAAACGTAAACAATTCGGGAGTCAAATTGCAGACACTTTAATTCATACATTTAAAATCACGGATATTATTGTGAATCCAATAATGTGTTACAGTGGCATCTGTCAAAGTTCCAGTTGCTGGCAGAAAAAATGTATTCTAAAAATAGAACAAAAGTTGCTGACATAAAAATGTATTGTAAAACTTTTGTTCTAGTTTTACAATACGTTTTTTTTTTTCTGTTGGCAACTACAACTTTGACAGGTTGCACTGTTAAACAATAATAAAGTCACAATGATATCCATATTTTTAAATGATATAAATTAAATGTGCATGGTTTGCATTTTGGCACCCGTCATGTTTACTATAGGTCGCCGGTGTACCTTTAAGCGCTTTCTTAACACAGGTTTAATTGTATCCCAATACGTGATTTATTTTATTTTAATGTATCAATGATTTGTGATAATCAATATTATGAAAATTGCTTAAAATGTACGTTTGTTTCTCTCCATTGTATGCGCCATGAACATGATAAATTATGAACTTCAACACAATGGCACTGTTTGCTATGCCATCAGCTATCCTTTGTAATCCTCTCACTAAAGACCATCTATTATTTCCCAGTGTCCCATGATAAAATCATTTGTCAAGCAAATTCCGATTTACTTCACTTGGTCTTTGCTCTTATCTTCAAGAAATGCGTGGGCAATATATAAATCGATTGAGAACCAACAGCGCCACGATAATGGCTATGAAATGGCCGTTAGCAATTAACAGCTTGAGTTCTGCCTTCTTTTCGGAAATCTCGACCGTGATCGCGAGGGAAGTCCCTAAAAATCGCTAGCTGTCTACCTAGGGTGTATTCAAAGTTTTCACTCGTGGCAAAAATTGCCAGTACCTGCCTGTTGGAAACGTTTAAAGAATCGTTTTTTTTTTTCTCTCTCTCTCTGCGTATGGTTGTGGGTGTGGATGTTTGGTAGATGTGTCTATGTGTGTACACATAATTTGTTCTGCCATAATTCTTTTTACATTACCCGGTCTAATATTGCGAAATTACATTTAACCGAACAAGTATTACTTGCATGAACTCTTGAACTCTTCGTGATATAGATAAACAACAGGAGAGACGAGAAAGTGATTTGAGTCTAGTCCAGTGTGATCAGATGTAAAGCGTATTATGGACACTAAAATATTTCTCTCTTTGTTTTAAATCTAAAGCCAGTGTATTGTGTAGTATCATAAACTCATTTGTTTGTTTGTATTGGAGTTTAACACCGTGTTTAACAGCTTAGGTCATAGTAAGGTGGTCAGTGCACCTACGCATGTGTCTCCAGGCTTTCTCACACCAGTACTGACACAACTTTCTTTCAAAGCCACTGACTACTTTTCTGACATGGATCAGAGGTGAGAGACGAAAAATCGCCGGTCAGAAAGTTTACCTCAACCGGGTGTCGAACCCACAACCACCAGGTCACGAGTTAGATACGCTAACCTCTAGTTTAGTTTACACATATTTTATTGCCATACACATGTACATGTTTACAAAAACAATACATAAACAAAATTTCCAGTACATGGAATGACGCATGTACATTGGCAAAGGGGTCTGGCAACAAGTTCTCACAACTTAGATTCGGCCATTCCCCTCCTCCAATTACATGTTACAGAAACAACAGTCTTAATGGCAGCTGAGAAAATTTCAAACATTTCAGTAATTAATGGATATTAAAGAAAAACAGATGATGAAACATTTGAACACTAAAGACTAAATTACTATTTAACATAAGAGTGATAAAGATAAAAGATAGATTGTCAGCCGGGATTCGAGATGGGACACGTCTGATCAAATGGCGACTCATTTAGGATGGGCTCAAGGCACGTATAATAAGCAGTCATTCAAACCTTCCTGACTTTTTAATAAATCCTTGAACAGAATTAACTACGAGTATTTCAATATTATCATTAAGGCTTAAGTTATCAGATCCAAACAATAATAAATTTAAACTTAAAGGGTGGTACTTGCGAAGTTTGCGAAATAATATCAATCTCTGATTATTATATGACGGGCAGTGAAAAAAATAATGCTCCGCATCTTCAACATAATAGCCACAGTGGCACAAATTACTTTCCGAAATATGGTTTTTGTGTAGGTCAAATTTCAGGTCGCTACAATTATTTCTTAATCTTGCATGAAAGACTGACAATTTGCGATCTCCTACACCAAAGTATTTTGGAACTACGGACACTGGAAATTGACGCAGGATTGTTGACTTAAACATAGAAAGAGATTGCAGTGATTTTGTTTCCAACGGCAAATTGTTCCATAGAGATATTGCCGACGGAATGAACGATTTCGCAAAGATTTCGGTACGGCGGGCCAATGTTTCAATATCTTGGGAATTTCGAAGGGAATATATTGTACTGTTTCTAACAGTTGATGGAAACAGTTGACATAAATAGTCTGGGACTAGGCCATTGATGATTTTAAACGTTAGAATAAGCTTCTGGTATTTACGTCTGTCGGACAAGCTCAGCCAACCGATCTCAGTATACAAATTTTTAAGAGAAGTAGATCTTGTAAGTCCTGTGACAATTCTTGCAGCTTCGTGTTGAATTTTTTCAAGAGAGTCCCTTTCAGTGCAAGGACAGTTATCCCAGACAACTGAAGCATACTCAAGAATAGGACGCAAAAATGATATGTAAAGTTGGTTTAAAGAATTTCGGCTTATTTTAAATTTTACCGCCCTCATCATTCCAAGAATTTTAGAAGCCGACTCCGTCAATAGCCTTATATGTTCGCGCCATTTTCCGTTCGCAGAAAGTGTTAAACCTAAGTGTTTATGGTGTTCAACAAAATTTATTTGGACATTGTCGAAGACCAAAGTAGGGCTGGGAACGGTTGTAGACGAGAAGATCATTGCTACAGTTTTTTGGGGATTGAATGTAACCAGCCATTGCTTTGCCCAGTAAGAAATCATAAGTAAATCATGATTAAGTATACCCTGAATATCTTGAACTGCTGCTGCTGAGCAAGCTAATGATGTGTCATCAACAAATAAACGTGAAATGCTAAGCAGGTTTTCAGAAATATCATTAACATAGACTAGAAATAGAAGAGGACCGAGAACTGAGCCTTGTGGAACGCCCGCCTTAACATTCATTGGTTTTGACTTCGCAGTACCAACAATTACTGCTTGTTGTCTGTTTGAAAGATAGCATCTAATCCAGTTTAGCAAACAACCGTTAATTCCATTTTGTTGCAATTTGAAAAGAAGACCCTTATGCCATACTCTATCAAAAGCTTTCGAAATATCAGAGAAAACCATACAAGTATTCTGGTTAGAGTCCAAAGAAGAAACAACTTGATGATAGATATCAATCAGCTGATGAACAGTAGAATGACCCTTTAGAAAGCCAGACTGCTTTTCGTATATTATGTCATTTGAAACAAAGAAATTGTACATGTACTTGTAGACACACCGTTCCATTAGTTTACCAACACAACTTAGTAAAGATATGGGACGGTAGTTGTTAACGCAAGATTTGTCTCCTTTTTTGAACAGGGGCATGACAATAGACTGTTTCCAACATTTGGGAAAAGTTTCTTGATCAAGAGATTTATTGAAGATCCTACACAAAGGCTTAGAAATACTGTGTTTTGTAGTCTTAAGTAGTTTACGACTCACTTGATCAGGTCCAATTGCTTTATTTATGTCTAATGTTCCAATAATACTTTCAACATCTGCAACAGAAATATTAATGGTTGAAAGAATATTTAGTGTTTTCTGAACAAAGTTTGGTAAATTGCTATTTGAGTCATTTAATGTTGATATGGAAGTAAAATACTTGTTGAGACAGTTAGCTTTATCTTCGTCAGTGTAATGGAACGTTTCTAAGTCATCATGCAGTGTTTTCAAAACTGGAATCGAATTGGTGCTGGTATTGTTACTAACCAAACTGCGAAGATATTTCCAGTACTGTTTTGGATTTTCAAATCGTGATGAGGACAAACGTTCGTAAAAATTACTGAAATAACCTTGTTTAGCGTATTTCTTTAGATTATTTACTTTATTGCGCATTTTCTTGTATTTGTTCCAATCGTTTAAACGTTCTGATTTCGTAGCTATAGTCTTTAGTCTGTCTCGTCGTCTACCTATTCTTCTTATCTCCGAATCGTACCACGGTCTGTCGTTAGGTCTTATCATAATTTCTCTAGAAGGAATACAGTGGTTCATCAAATTCATTAGAATACAATTAAATCGGTTACATGCATCATTTATGTTAAGGTTGTCTATGAAATCCCAATTCTCATTATCAATCAACAGATTCAGTTGATTAAAGTCAGCTCTGTCGTAGAGCCATACCTTACGTTTTGAACAAGGCCTTAGAGGTTGACAGAAATTTATTAAGACTAGAGTTGCTTTGTGATCACTTATGGAACTGTCGACATCCAAGGTATCAGAATGAAGGGCATGAACAGTGTTCGAGATTAAAATTGGATCGAGAAGAGTTGCAGAAGTCTCTGAAACGCGAGTAGGTTTTGTAATGACATTAGTAAAATCGTTTAAAGAGATAATATGACTTAGGTGATGTTCGTTTGGATTTAGAAGGTCCACGTTAAGGTCGCCAAGTAAAAGAATATGTGGACAACACTCAAGTGCCTTTTCAATATTGATATTTAAATTTTCCCAAAATGCCACCGGTGTGCCCGGAGGACGATAAATTATACATAGAAGAATGGCTGTGGACCGATATTTAATTTCAACCCAAACAGACTGAATAGCCTCAGATTCTAAGTCAAGTCTTCTTTTAGAGGCATAAATATTTGAAACATATACCAAGAGTCCACCAGAATGAGATGTAAGGTCGCGTCTATACATACTAGAATGATGAGTTTCTAACTGTAAGTCCTCATTCTTCACAGCTACATCAAGATGTGTTTCAGTAAAACTTAATACATCAAAATCAGACAAATGATCCGTAATATAATTAAGTTTGTTTCTGATGCTGCGTATATTCAAATGCACACAAGAGAGAGAGCCGTTGTCGTCGCGTGGTAAACAAGAAAAGGGACCAGGATTCAGTTCTATATCTCCTGAAAGGAGAAGTAGTACTGAAGGGAGAAACCAAAGATGGATTCGAAAATTCAAATTAAAGATACAAAAGACTAGAATACATCCAATCGAAGTTAAGGAATGTTCAAAAAGCTTATTCGTTGTCGAGTAAGCTTTTTGAACCTTCCTTAACTTCGATTGGATGCTAACCTCTGAGACACCCAGTCGGGCATCATACACTCGAATAGGTTGAATGTCTGACTGAGACACCCAAAATCATAGAATTCAGTTCCATTCATGCGCAGGTTCTTTAACAAACACTTGATCTGCCTATTTACTTTGACATGTCTGTTTAGGTCTTTGTGGTGCATCTATATACGATTCATGCTCTGTTAAAAAGGGGGCTTAATGCATCTGCTAAACGTATCGACCAGGTCAGCCAGCGCACTTCCAGGCTGACCTGGGCCGAAACATTTTGCTATTGGTCAATTTTCTGTATGTCAAAGAACAAGTCTTCCTTATGATCCAGTCGATTGTTAGAAAAAAAATGGTCTTTATGGAGCTATAATTATATGATGTCTTGCTTGGTATAATGCATCACGGAGATGCATTAAGCCCCCTTTTGCCAGAACATGGCTCAATTATATTTTCTCCATTTTCACTAGTTTCTATATTTGCTGTATTTGTATTCTTCCTATACAATTCATTCAAAAATTTAAAAAAAAAAAAAAAAAATGTTGAGGGTAGCATTCATACATACTGCTTCGTATAGGTACTAAGAATAAACATATGAGCAGTACTCTGGCAAAAGGGGGTCTAATACATTCCCGTAATGCATTATACTATAGGCCACTGAAACTCCATTGGTCTATTATCGGACAACGAAATTTTCCTTATCGGACACCGTTACTATAAATAGCACATTGCCAACTGCCTCTATACTGTATATGATAAGACACAATAAGACTATGTCTTATTATATACAACATAGAGGAAGTCGCCAATGTGCTATTTATAGTAACGATGTAAATGAAAATTTGAGTATTCCCTGATATACAGGCGATGCACAAATTCGCAAGTATTCGATGATCAACCAAGAAAAAATTTAGTGTTCCGTAACAGACCAATGGAGCTTCAAAGGCCTGTGATTATACCAAGTAAGTCATCACATGATAAATGATCCATAAAATCCATTTTGTCTAACAACTGACTGTATCTGGAGGTATAAATAGCGAAATAGAAAAAAGTTTCAACTCATGTCAGCCTGCGCGAACTGCGCAGGCTGACATGAATCGATACTTTTTGCCGACGCATTGACACCCCTTTTTACAGAGCATGACTCATACATAGAAACAGCAAAAAGTAAAATAAGAATTATACACACAGTCGTCAAACGCCATGTTTGGATGAGCATCACGATGGCGACGCGATACAGATCTAGTGCTGCAGTTATAGATTAAGGGCACAGCCTTTATATGCCAGACAAGTGATAGAATACAGCCTTTGTATTACAGGCAAAGTATTGATGCAGGATAGGCCTACACGATGCGTACCTCGACGGTCAAAAGCCCTTACTACATGTTATTTGACAGACCTTTTGTTGACTTTTTATGAAAATTTCTGCTTAAAGCGATAATGACAGGGTGTCGTAGAAAATGAAAATGTCTGAAACAACATCTGGAACAAGTTCGACGCTTAGCCCTTTACAAACCAAGCCCGTGTTTTAACGATTTTGGATCCGTATTCACCAACCATTCTTAAGAACGTTCTTGGTCTTGTTCTCCAAGATTTTCTAAATTTGAAAGTAACACAGCTTCTGATTGGCTAAACCAAACCATTTGGTTTAGCCAATCAGAAGCTGTGTTACTTTCAACTTTAAATAATTCTGGAGAATGAGACCAAGAACGGTGAATACGGGCCCTGAAGTAAAACGGCATTTGTAAAGTTTGTAAGGGAAAGTTGATAACAAGCATTTTATCCTTTTTTTGTGCAATGAATTCTACAATGTTGACGACAAATGTAATTAAATCGAATTGAATTTGTCGTCTGCAAATAATTTTAACTTGGAGAAGTCGCGTGCAAATGCTTTCAATTTGGACCAAGTCTAAGATTTCTTCGTCTGGTTAAAAGTTTATGAAACATTTTAACTGGGCATAGGGTCAAAGCCATCTCATTGATATTCAACGCCAGCTTTGTATTTTCAGAAAATAAATGCCACAAATAGACAGAACATGACTTTCGAAAATTGGAAACCGTACCACGTGGTTTGTAAAAAAAGCAAAAACTGACAATTTTATATTTAAGTAAGACAGATCTCCCACATCTTTTCGCCCCCATGACACATCACATATAGTCAGTCAGGTGTCTAATTCGGATATGCATCGTCACTGAGACAGAAAATATCCTTTTAGCTATATTCGATTAAGAAATTGCTTATTTCACCATGCATAGTGAAAAGTGTTCACAAGTCGAGCTATGGCAAACTGTTGAGAGTCCTAAATATGGGCCATGCTCTGGCAAAAGGGGGTTTAAAGCATCTCCGTGATGTGTGATACCTATCAAGCCATCACATATTTATGGACCCATAATAGCCACATTTTCAAGAACCAACTGCATCATGAGGTAGATTGGTCCATGGACATACAGAATATTGACCAAGAGCGAAAAGTTTCGGCCCTGGTCAGCCTGCGCGGACTGCGCAGGCTGACCTGGGTCGATACTTTTCGCTGATGCATTAAGCCTTTTTTTCATAGAGCATGGCTATATACTTGTTCTTATTTTTTTCCATGCAAAAATGTTTCGATAGTGAATTCAAACAAGAATCAATATAAATGAGCCATGCTGTGGCAAAAGGGGGCTTAGCGAATCTCCGTGCTGCACTTTACCAAACAAATCACGTAAGTAGGGACCCATCTAATCCACTTTGTCTAACATCCTACTAAGTCAAGAGGTACAATGGTCTTTTGACATGCAGAATATTGACCAAACGCAAAAACGTTTCGGTCCAGGTCTGCGGACTGCGCAGGCTGACTTGGGTCGATACTTTTTGCAGATTAAGCCCCCTTTTCACAGAGCATGGCTCAACTGATACAGCGACCTTTCTGTAAGAGCCCTTCAAACAGCAAAATTGAACATGAGCTATGTTCTGTAAAAGGGGGGTTTAATGCATCTGCTAAAAGTATCGATTCATGTCAGCCTGCATATTCCGCGCAAGCTGACCTGGGTCGAATTGTTTGGTTGCCAAAGGACCATTCTACATTAAGATTCAGCCGGTATTTAGATAAAACAGGTCCATATTATGCGGGTGTACGACATTTCGTCGAAAACCACGTTCGTCGAAAACAATCCCTAGCCCTGACCCTTACCCTAATCTAGACGAATTGTTGCTCAAATCTTCCTCCCAGACAGAGCTTGTCATGAAATAAATCTAGGAATTTTGTAATTGTTATTTTAAAACATACATGGATTTCGACGAAACACCCTTTCGACGAAATGTCGCGCGCCGTATTATGCAACGACGTGCTTGGTATAATGTATTACGAAAATGAAAAGACCCCTTTTCCCCGAGCGACTCTCAAATGTATCAAAATTTCATCCGAAAGCGAAGGACTTGGGCATGATGAAGATAGCAGGTCTTTTTAAGCATCTAAAAGGGTTGGTTACATTAACCCGTAGGCAGTTAAGCGCGACTCACTAACCTTTTGCGGACAGTGTAGATCAAGATCAGACTGCACAGAACGTGCAGTCTGGGTCCTTATTCACCAACCATTCTTAAGAATATTCTTTGTCTTATTCTCCAAGATTTTCAAAATTTGAATGTAACACAACCTCTGATTGGCTAAACCATTCGGTTTAGCCAATCAGAAGTTGTGTTACTTTCAAATTTTGAAAATTCTGCAGAATAAGACTGAGAATGTCCTTAAGAATGGTTGGTGAATCTGATTAAGAGATATTTTTCTAAAATAAAAAATAAGTTTGAAATACCATTATTCGGCTTTTTACTATCGGCTTGAAAGTTTTATTCAGCCTTGTAGCAGGATAATGGTTAATAAAATAAGCAGTTATATATCCCTTCTGAACTACTTCTACTTTAAGTATTATTACAGTTTCTACTGATGCTACTACTACTGCTTCTATAACAAGCGTAACAATAGATTGGCTACCTCCACGTATACAACTATGCGTATAGTATATTATCATGGAGGACCAGTTTATTATAACTACTGTTAACCTGTCAAAAAAACCCCGAACACTTCAGATAAACTTTGGTCAGTATCCAAAGATATAAATAGATTTATTGTAATACCTACACGCGTATTTATTTTCTAATTCAAATACATGCATTGCTCACGGATAAAATCGGGAAAAAATAATCTATACAGTTACTTGTCACAACTCGGCCGATCCCGTAACTACGGCTAGCCTTGCTCGTCACTCGTCACAACTCGGCCGATTCCATACCTACATCTAAACTCGTCCGTATAAAGCCGGCTTCCATTTTTAAGTACCAATCACATGATCTTAAACATGGCGGCGCCCCTGTTAATCGCTTATCAACGACATGAACAACCGCAATGGAGTTATTCACATCTATCGATCTGTCGATGAAAGCTCCCAGCGAAATTGATAAACCACACTAAAAATTGAATGTACAAACTGTTTGCCGACTGAAATATTCTTAGAAAGATAACGATAGAAAATTGACACATGTTTTCTTTTTTAAGAGGAGCCTTACAATTTCAATAACAGTAAGACGCTGTGCTTCCGGAAACGTGCGAAATATACCGTGTAGGTGCATATCAAGCTACGTGATACAGCCAAAGGATTTGATCACCGGATCAGAGGAGGTATGCCGAATGCCTCGCTCGTATCAAGGAGGCATCCAAACAGAAATATTCTCTGTCACATGATATATGTCGGTGTCCGTAAAGAGCGTTGATCAACGACAACAACAACGACAGTGGCGTTATTCTTTTAATCAACCAGTCCATCGGTGGGATGCCTATGAATTAGATTACGTAAAGAATTAAATTTACAAACTCTTTGTCAAAAGAAATGTATTTAGAAAAAAATTCAACTGAAAACTGTGACTGCTATATTTGTTTTGTAAGTGAAGTCTTTGATTTTACGAGCAGTAAAGCGGTCTATTTCCGGTGAAAAAATGTAGGGGTGAATATCACGCATGGAAATATGGCCCAGGAATTTTATCAACGGATCACCCGAAATTTGCTGAATGTCTACTCAGATTCAAACATGGTTTTAAATATAGTATGATGACGTAACCAGCGAGCAGACTACTTTTTACTTGGCTTCTATTTTGATTGGTCGAATATTACTCTTTAACATTCATCCGCTATGAAAAAAAAAAAGGCTTTCTCCAACTTAGCCGGTATTCGATTTTAATTTCCAATCATTTTTTGGGGAAAAAAATGCAATAATGTTGAGATTTCTAGGTTTATAATAAAAGGAAGATTATTTTGTAAGTACTTTTCTGGGGCTTATATCTGCTTCTCATTGCGTAAGAAAAAGTTGACATCTCGCTCGACCTTCGGACTCGTAAGATATCAATTTTTCCCATGCATCTCGAAGCAAGTACACGCCCTAGGAACATAATATTATATATAGAGATAATTGCATACCGTAATAACTGGTGCAGCCTTATATAGAGTAACTGTTGTCATAATGCGACATAAAATAATGATCTATAAAGCGATGTTCTCGTATATCTCTATATTTCTACTTGACAGTCTCTTTACAAAATGGTTCCGGCAGACGTATTTACTCTTTTACTGCTAATGGTGTTTAAATTTGTTTTTGCGGACAACATAGATCAAGATCAGAATGCACAGAAAGTGCTGTCCGCTGCCTGAGAGCCAAACTTTCACTAAATATTATCTTCAATTCTATGGGAAATAGGCTTTTAGATGTCGCAAAAAGTCGAATGTGAAATGATCCAAATGACAGAAAATGTAAGAGAAAAACGACTGTATATTATCGATTTAGGAATCTTATAAAAGGCTCAACAAAGTATCTTGGCGTAAACATCTCTTCGTCCTGGTTGTGTTTTCCATTCACAACCATACCTGGTAGATGCACGTTATCGTTATGGTATTATCCCTTAGCCAGCTACGGGCGACTCAACGACTGTTTGCAGACAGTGTAGATCACGATCAGACTTCACAGAACGTGCAGTCTCATTTTTGATCTACACTGTCCGATAAGGAGATATATTTCCCCAAAATACCTTTGAAATTGAAAAATATTGTTTTTTTACTATCGGCTTGAAAATTTCATTTCACTTTTTTACCAGGATAAGGGTTAAGTAAGGGAAGAAAGGAATTAGCCGCTGGTTTAGTCAAGCCTAAGAAGATAAAGACAAGGCCACATGCTCATCTGTGTCGTCCGCAAAAGTCTCTATTTTTCGGGCATGGTGCTGAGAGGGTAATGGTAATTGATTGTATGGTGTTTAACGCCGTTTTCAACATTATTTCAGTTATATCGCGGCGGCCAGTGCACCTATCCATGCCTTCCTGGAGTTTCTTTTTACCGGTACTCCGCACAATATTCTTTCCAAGCCACTGGCTGCTTTCCAACATAACCATCGTCGAAACAATGGTCCTATCGCAATGACTACCATCAATTCTCGGAAAGAAACTGGCCAGCGACCTCCTGTTCTCAAGTCCTGTACGCTACCGGCTGAGCTACGGGGCTTGGCTCTGAGAGGGTAAACAGTCCATACTGTTAAAAAAATCAGGATGTAGATGGGGGTCCGCAGTCGAGGCATTTCAACATGATTATGTTTGATACCTCGCTTCCTTGCCTCTACCCCGTGCTGTGGCGAGGCAATATCGAGGTGTCCTTTAGCTCTGCATTTCTGAGACCATTGGTGGAAAGACAAGTTATCAATGCCACTGTTATCGCTCAGCGTGCATAAATACGTTTTTATGCCTTTTGAACAGGCAACCTCAACATGTGCTAACTGCTGCTATCTGAGTCATGCTCTGGCAAAAGGGGGTTTAACCCTTTCCCAAACGACAAATTTTGGACTGGTCCAAATTAAAAGAGTTTGCAGACGACAATTTTAAATTTGATGAAAATGGCAGAAGGGTCTCAGAAAGGTTACGAGCAATTTCTCCTTTTCCCACAGTGTTTCCAAAAGACTTGTACTGCAGACACGTGAAAACCAGGGCTTGTTTAGGAAAGGGTTAATGCATCTCCTTGACCCATGATACCAGTCAAGCCATCAAATAATTATGGATCCTTGATAGCCTTTTTTTTTAACAACTGACTTAATCATGAGGTAGACTGGTCCATAGACATACAGAAAATTGACCAGTAGCAAAAGGTTTCGGCCAAGATCAGGCTGACCTGGGTCGAAACTTTTCACCGATGCATTAAGTCCCCTTTTTACAGAGCATAGCTCATCTGTAATCACATTGATAAAAAAATGGCACAGAAAAGGTGATATTTCTGGATAACTGTCTAAATACCGAGCCAGACATAAAGGAAACACAATTTCTGATAAAAAAAACAACACTTTTATGTATAGGTGGATAATGTCAGCACGTCCATGAGGTGACTGAAGATACTGTGCTGTTTTTTATAATTTCCATTAATATTAGATTGTATCACCATTTATTCCAAGATATGAAATTGTTGTCTGTCTGATTAAATGGGATTTTCATTATGCTGTAACAATATGGGGAATATATAAAATCACGAAGTTATTTTAACAATCTGATATCCTCGTCTGTTATTTTGCTAGATAAAATAACACAAAGAAAATTTAATCATTCCAAAGAACGTTTTTATTGTTTTTACGTTAGATCTTGTTGTGTCTATATCTTACGGTAATTGCAGAACATCTAGGTTTCTGCCGGGGTAAGATTTGAAAAACGAAATTGTAAAGAATCTGTCAATTTCATGGAATAATTACATTGCATCTGTTCCCAAAAAAATGTGTAACCCTTTGGCTGATAAGTGCGACCCTTTGCGGACGGTGTAGCCAGGATCAGACTGAACAGAACGTTTTGTGCAGTCTGATCTTGTCTACGCCATCCGCAGTCTGATCTTGGATCTATACTGTCCGATAGAAGATATATTTTCTCCAAAATTATCTTTGAAATAGCAACATTTGGGTGTTTACTATCGGCTTGAAAGTTTCATATAAGGCATAGACTGTAGTATGTATTTATTATAAATTCTTGTAAAAAAAAAAAACACTTTTACGCCATACCCTTTGAAAAGCAGGTCAAAGACATTTGCAAAAAGTACCGACCTAGGTTATCCCGCGCAGAGCTGGGTTGAAAGTCTTTACTATTGATAAATTTTCTGTATGTCAAAGGACAGTTCTACCTCATGATTTAGTCGGTTGATCGACAAAAAGGAATATATGTATATGAGTCCATAATTACGTGGTATGTTGGTACAACGCGTCACGGAGATGCAGTAAAGCCCCTTTTGCCGGAGCGCTGCTTATATGTTTGTTCCCTATATCTAGTTTTGATAACTTGTTTGGACCAATTTACTCGTATTACATACCTGTACTTTTTTTGCTAAAGGAGAAAGCCGAGGTGCTTGATTTTCACAAGGTAAATGCCCTTGCAACAATTTCTTCTTGCAATATGCTTGTCATAGATTAGTATATTTATTGGTTCTGGGCCTGGCGATCGTTCCAGGACTTTGCGGACTTCTTGCTCTTTCGAAGCATTCTCGAACATGATTACACTTCAAGACAAATGATAATGTGAACCAAGCTCTGGCAAAAGGGGGGCATAATGCATCACCGTGATCCATGATACCAATCAAGCCATCACATAATTATGGAGCCATAATAGCATTTTCTTTTAAGAACCGACTTAATCATGAGGTAGACTGACCCTTGGGCATACAGAAAACTGACCAATAGCAAAAAAGTTTCGGACTGCGCAGGCTGACCTGGGTCGATACTTTTTCGCATATACATTAAGCCCCCTCTTCCCAGAGCATAGCTCGTATAGTAAGTAAAATATTTTCCTCAAATATTTTCTCTGTTCCAAGTAACTTTTTATTGGCGATTCAATGCCGTTTCTTTGTTCATCTAGAAATCGAAAGGTGAGGGTATCGTCACAGTTTCCGGTACATCGTGTGCTTGTATAGGTGGAGATTCCAATCGTGATCTATTTCGTGACGTTTCCAATTACGATATACAGCCTACAGACATCCATTCTGTGGATGATGTCATAACCACACCATATAAGTCGATTTGAATCCTGCAGAGACTTGTAATTAAGATATATTTAGGAGCTCTAAACGGCGAAAAATCCGTCAGTCATGTATGCACGTTGCACGTTGTTGTATACAAGCAGTTCATGGTTGTGGGTTACTTAACTCTTTCTCTGCCAATGTCGCATAGGACACCTTTTGCGGAAGGCGTAGATCAAGATCAGACTGCACAAAACGTGCAGTCTCTTAGACTAAATCCATATTCAGATGCAACAAAACATATACTTGTAAACCTCGAGAAATGTCGAAGCCATTGTTTGGCAGCAAAAAAAGTTAAAGTGATAACAACACGGGTTGTTCTTTACAGAAAGAAAAAAATGCTTGCTACAAGCGAATTCTCTTTTTCGCGCTATATTGTCAAGCGGCCTCCTCAAACAACGAGATAAAGCAATGAGAATCGACAAGATTCAGCAATGAGAATGACTGAAAACAAAAGGACTACCATTTCAAGGTAACTCTGAGAGTGGATTTAAGATCACATTCCGGACTAGAAAACGAAATGATTCGTTGTCTGGAAAGGACTTGTTAGAGACAAAAACTCCTGACAAAAGCAGGGCGCTTTTTGCGCGTCTTTCCATTGAGAGGAAGCCCCATATCCTGGCCATCCATTTCGTGCTAGACGTCCCATGATGAAAATCGTTTGTCAGGCGTCATTGAAGATTTATCCTCGTATTTTTTGTTCTATAGCTTCAAGAAAAGCGTGGGCCAAATGGAAATCGATAGAAACACGACCTGGCTGTGACTGATTGCAAACCAAATTGACGTAAACGGTCCTAGAAATTAATCAGCTATGTCTTTTTTTTTATCTTTGGACATTTGGTATGATCCACGCCGGTATTCACCAACCATTCTGAATTGCCTACTTGGTCTTGTTCTAGATTTAGAAAGTAACGCAATTTCTGATTGGCTAAACTATCTGAGCTTTGCTTTGGGGAACAAAGGGTGTTAACCCTTTCCCAAACGATGAATTTTAGACTGGTCCAAATTGAAAGAGTTTGCAGACGACAATTTTAAAGTTGATGAAAATAGCAGAAAGTTCTCCAAAAGGATAGAAAACACTGTGGGAAAAGGAGAAATTGCTCGTAACGAGCAATTTCTCCTTTTCCCACAGTGTTTTCAAAAGACTTGTACTGCAGACACGTGATAACCAGGACTTGTTTGGGAAAGGGTTAAAGCACCTCCATGATATATTACGCCAATAAAGTCACCACAAAGTTATGGATAATTTCTCCTTTTCTCACGGGGTTTTCAAAAGACTTGTACTGCAGACACGTGAAAACCAGGACTTGTTTGGGGAAGGGTTAAAGCACCTCCATGATATATTACGCCAATAAAGTCACCACAAAGTTATGGATCTATAAAATCCATGTTGTCTAATAACCGACTGAACAATGAGGTAGAATGGTCCTTGTACATACAAAAAAAAATTACCTACAAAAAAGTTACGACACAGGTGAGCCTGCGAGGACTGCGCAGACTGAGTTGGGTTGAAACTTCTTTGCACCATGGATCATCCTATATTTTCCTACATCTAGGTTTACTGGCCAAAGGTAAGAGGAGGTTAGCTCGTGGCGCGGTTCTGGTCAATCCGTCCGTCTGTCCAGATTTTCTCGTTAAGCGATTTACATTTTTATCAATTCTTTTGAAAGTTGCACGGTGTATTCATTTTGTTCAATGTATGTACATGTACTTATTTATTTACTTTTACCTATTTATTTATTTATTTATTTATTCATTTATTTATTCACTTACTTATTTTAAAAGATAATAAAAACGAGAAATTGTACCTTTGTATCAAGTTTTGGACGCTGCAAATCCAAGATAAGACTTCACGTCCTCTGCACCAGACTGTCCAAAGCAGCTTTTCATGTCACCTTTGTCGATGGAAGGGTTAACGCTTTAACCCTCTACTAAACGACAAAATTTTACACTTGTCCAAATTGAAAGCATTTGCAGACGACAAAATAAATGTGACTCAAAAGTTGAAATTCGTTTCTGGAAGGTAAAAAAAACATTGTGGGAAAAGGAGAAAATGCTGGTTACCAGCATTTTCTCCTTTTTCCCACAATGTTTTCAGAAGGCTTTTTGTTCAGGGTCGTTAAAACCTGTGATTGTGTGGTAAAGAGTTAAGCACCCACATGCGGAAATAGAACCTTTTAGCGGACGGCATAGATCATGGTCAGAGTGCTCAGTACATATAGTCTGATTTTGATTATTGTCCATTTGTTTAGTCGAGTCTTAAGACTTGACTTTACAGAAAGAGCTTGTATATTTGGCACTGAACAGATTAAAGATTACCATGCTCCTGTGATACAGTTAAGAAGAGTCAGAGGTATAGAAATAAGAGAAATGAGCCATGCCCTGGCAAAAGGGAGTTTAATGCATCTCCGTGATGTACCAATAAAACCATTGTCAGTATGGATCCATAAAACTTAATCATGAGGCAGAATAGTCCTTTGGCATGCAGAAAATTGACCATCAACAAGAGGTTTCGATCCATGCCAGCCAGCATGGACTGTGCAGGCTGACCTGGGTCGATACTTTTAGCAGATGCATTAAACTCCATTTCACAGAACATGACTCAAATTTATTCGACACACTATACAGCTAAATACCCAACAGAACCTACGAAATACGTATTACTTCAGTGCACCTATCCGTTTTAACCCTTGAGCTTCTAAGCGCGACTCACCGACCTTTAGTGGACAGTGTAGATCAAGATCAGACTGCACAGAACGTGCAGTCTGATCTTGGATCTACACTGTCCGATAAGGAGATGTCTTCTCTCCAAAGAAATAAGTTTGAAAATACATTATTCGGGTTTTTACTATCGGCTTGAAAGTTTTATTTTATTTAACTTATTTAGCAGGTTAAGGGTTGATAGAAAGGTCTAATATACTGTCTGATAGCGTTGACCACCCGCGGCGATTACGTTCAATTACATTAAATCAGACGCCGTAGCAGAATGTTCACCGTAGAACCTCCTGTGTAAATTATTACAAAGAAGTTCATTAAGTGAAGAAAACCGGGGAGAAAAGCAATTTCCAAGACAAAAATACACAATAGTATAATGAATGCTTTTTTCTGCGCTTGGATGATATATGTAAACAGGAAATTGTCCTTGTCATCTTCAGCCACCTCTGTGGTTTTTCAAAATATTGGAGTTATGAGCGGACACATTTCATTGGATAGACGGTTATGACGTAACTCCATATAAGAAATAATTCTTTTGCTTATCCGGGATTAACCAGCCGATATAGCTCAGTAGGTAGAGCGTAGGACTCGTGAACACAATGTCCTACAGATTGTGGGTTCGTATCCCCGGCTGGCCAACTAAAAAAATTACTAATAGTCTTTCGGATGAGACATTAAAACCGAGGTCCCGTGTGACGGTGCTATACGCCGAGCACGTTAAAGAACCAGGCGAAGCTCTCAGTAGTTTCGACCTGTATCCTTGCACTATCCCCCGTAACAACTAACCGTCTTCTGGGGGCGTCGCTCAGATGGGCAACCGGTAGCGACGATAAATAAACGGAAATAACCAAACCAACTTAATCGGGAACTGAAAATATTGGCGGTATTTTTGAGTGTTTGCATGAGTCGTCTCTATGGGCTTTTTTCTTGTCCCGTTGGAAACTGAAATTTCAATTTATCTGATTTATGTTTCATGAATTGTTGTAATAAGTCAAATATGCCACCATATTATGAAAAAAGTGAGAGCCGAAATAAGAAAGGGCAATTATAAGTTGAAGTAACACGATAAAACAAGACTAGACAACAAACTGTAAATAGTATCTGGCATGGCTTGATATTTGAGATACAATTTCATGAAACGACTCTAATTTTTTTTTTTCAAGCGAGCCTTTAGCGAGGAGTTTAAAAAAATATACCTCACAAGTCAACGAATGTCAGATTCTTTTCATCACATAACTATATCCCAAGAATGATTATTCTTGATTCGTTAAAACAAAGGCCTACATGTGCATTGAAATTTACATGAGGTCCGTTTGCTTGTTTGACAGATGTGTACGTTACGGACGAAAAATAGTTCCAAAGAAACCTGCGTATAATGATTCTGTTTTAAAGATGGTAAAATTCGCAGCTTTTTCACTATCATCAATTTTGACATTTGATTCCACAGGAAATTTTGTTCAGCAGGGTTTTAGAAATATGATGTATGATTACAGAGCTTTGACCAAACATGGAACTATTTGCTTATTTCAAACGTGTTTAAGATAAGAAAATTCGCAATGGCTGTATTACACTGAGAACAAGGATATGAGCCATGCTCTGGCAAAAGGGGGCTTAATGCACCTCCGCGATGCATTATACCAACCAAGCCATCACATAATTATGGATCCATAATAGCCACCTTTTTAAACAACCGTCTGAATCATGAGATAGATCGGTCCTCGGACATACAGAAAATCGACCAATAGCGAAAAGTTTCGGCCAAGGTCAGCCTGCGCGGAATGCGCAGGCTGACCTGGGTCGATATTTTTCGCAGATGCATCAAGCCCCTTTTCACAGAGCATGGCTCATATTTATGTGATAAAGCAATATCCTATAATCATCAATATCCGTTCTTACGACGAGCACACAAACGAGCTTGACGTAAATGTTATACAACTGGGTACTTTCAATCAACTAAAAAAAAATTCGAAATCTGGCTTCACATGCCAAAATTTCAAACAATCTTTGAAATCAGATAAAGGTTAGATATAGACTGAAATTTGCGGAAATGTTTACCCAGACTTTTAGTTAGCATTGTTTACGCCCTGCGTAATATTCGATGCGTAGGTAATCGACTCCACAAGACCATCTTTGACCGCTTTTTGCATGTCTACAATATGCTTCACTCTTCATTCCTGTTGTCGATGCAAATTGTGCGTTATTGGTAGAGAAGAAGATTGAATAAAGCTTTCAGACTGCTTAAAATCATATCAGTTGGGATTCATACTGTACCCATAAGCTGTTGTGAATATTATTCTATTTCTGCATTACAAAAATGGTATTGTTGCAGGAAGACTCGAAAAATCAGATTTCTGACATAGAAAAATAGAATTATCTGATAGATCTATACACAAATACAGATTGTCGTTTAACAAATACTGAGTAAAAGTGTTGTTTCTTTTAAGATGATTAAACAGTGCTAAACCAGCCGTAGTAAAAGATTGACACTTACTGTTTTAGCAGTAAAATAATTGAAAAGAGAGGGGCGGAATGGAACAATGATTATTTGCTAAGTGGATACAAAAAATACTATCATATGTTTTACAAAGTAACTGAAAAGCAAATTCATTCCAAGCAGGTGAAAATCTCATCATTTAAATTTAAGATCCTTTGTTGTTTTTTTTTTTCGCTCTCGCTAATGGTACTACCCCCGCACAAAATACATTTACCATGTTTTGTCGTTGATTTTCTTGTTAACTGAAACTTTTATAACGCATTCTGTTTGATAAATTCTCTCGGGATCTGGGAAACCTTTCAAAACTATTTCTTCAACTTCATCCGTCTATTTGCGGATGAAATGACGACATTTACGGTTCCCACTGTTACCTTAAACCTTTAGATTGCTGCACTTATTTCGCATGTTGAAGGCTGGGAAATCTGCTTCAATAAAAATACCATCGCGATCAGCTGGGTTCGTATTCACCAACTATTTTTTTTAAGAATATTCTTTGTCTTATTCTCCACAATTATCTAGATTTAAAAATGACACAACCTCTGATTGGCTACACCAAATGGTTTAGCCAATCAGAAGTTGTGTTACTTAAACATTTAGAAAATTCTTCAGTATAAGACTAAGAATATTCTTAACGATGGTTGGGGAATATGGATCCTGGATCCAAACTGGTCTAGTTAATTATCAGACTATTACCTATTGCTCGAAGACAAATTGACATTATTACACTCTCTCCTCCTCACAATGTAAATGCCTTTTTAACTTTAATTTTGGTAAATAAGTAAAATGAAACTTTCAAGCCGATAGTAAAAAACAAAGTTTTGCTCTTTTAAATGCATTTTTGTTGGGAAAAAATCTCCTTATCGGACAGTGTAGATTCAAGATCAGACTGCATCTTCTGTGTAGTCTGATCTTGATCTTGATCTACACTGTCCCCATAAGGTCATTGAGTCGCGCTTAGCAGCCTAAGGGTTAAATGACATAGGTTGTGAACTGTCTGATTAGTTTTAAGTTTATTGTCTCAAGATAGTTCTTCATGCCACTTTGTCTTACAATGTAGTAACTTTCCTCCCACACCACAAGTCACGAAATATAATTATACTTTATCTTCTATATAAAAAGAAAGAATAAAGATAAAAGAAATAAAAAGGAAAAAAATAAGAACAAATAAAAAGGGAAAAGTACATAATGGCGTATGATAAAGTGTTTATCAATAGTTCTGTTCAAAATATCTTTCTGGCAAACGGGTTGCAGAGAATTCAGTTAGATATGCAAAATCTTCAACAGAAAGTAAAACGTATTCAAAAGTCTTTGGAGAATTTACTGACCCACTTATCTCACAAAACTAATCAGATTATCGTCTAGATTTTGCAGATAGTTGCAGGCAAGAAATGTAAACTGAAGAACTTTACACATTAAATGTTGGAAAGAAAAAAATAAAACGCTTTACTTACCTTGCAGATATTCAAGAAGGCTCTTATCTGAACTCCACAAACTATTGAATTTTTCGATGTAAATAGGATCTGACATAGTTGATATTTGCAATATATAGGATCCGTCATGAGTTGGTGTTTGAGATAAAATTTTATTAAACGAGTCTACAAAAATGTTATTAAGCGAGCCTTTGGCGAACTTAAGAACATTTTTGTGGGCAAATTTTGTAAAAGTTTATCTCAAAAGCCAACGAATGTCAGATTCTTTTAACTACATAACCATTGTATCTCAAGAACTATAGCTCAGGACGTGTTAAAACATAGGCCTACATGTGCATGTGTATTGAAGTTTACGTAAAGCCTGTTTGTTGCTTTGACAGGTGTGTGCATCACAGACGAAGAATAGTTCCAAATAAACTTGCATATAAAGGTTTTGTTTTACATCTTAAGATACTCAAATTTGCCGCTTTGTCACAATCATCAGTTTTTACAGTTAATTTCACACATGAATTTTGGTCGGCAATGTTTTTGAAATGAGGCGTATAATTACAGCGCGTTGACCAAATACGGTACTATTTTTTATTTACCTCACACGTATGTAAGACAATAAAATTCGTAATGGCTATCTTACATTGAAAACAAGGGGAGCTATGTGATAAAATATTTTATTGAACGAGCGTAAAAAAAAAAATGCTATAGGGCGAGCCTTTGACGATATCTAGAGGAATATCAAATGTTCGAAGAATGCTCAGATATCACCTTTTAAATAAGTTCTTCAACACGAAGCTTTGGTTTCATGATTGTTTATATGGTGCGATATTAGTCTCCCGCGGCTATTTATGCGAATCTCTGTATTTGCATGTTTTTTGTAAGATTGCGGCTCAAATGAGTGAAATCTTTACCAACCGACAAGATTTTAGACTTGCCCACAATAGAGACATTGCAGATTACAAATTCAGCGCGACTCATTATTGAAATTTGTCTTTGGAAGGGTAGAAAAAAATATGGGTTAGGAGAAAATGCTGCTTTGCAGCATTTTCTCCTTTGCCCACAGTGCTTTCAAAAGCCTTTCTCGCCGGGGTATTTCAAAAGAAAAGCTCGAGATTTTTTTTTTTTGTAAACGGTTAAAACTTACAGTCTATAATCCCGTTAAAATTGTCCTACAGAACTGGAATTACTTCGCTACAACCTTAATGTGTTTACTTGAGAAGCGTATTGATATCGATTTAGTATTTGGCTTCCTCTTCAACACCCTGAAATGAGTTTATCGGTCCCTTCAAGTAAGTCTGAGAGAGCTTCCGTCGGGCAACACCAACAGAAAACATCTTCGAAATTTTGTGAATTTGGGGGAACCTAGGCAACATCTATATTCAGATGTACTGACTGACCTCTTCAAATCAGAATCATTCTACATGAGGGTTCACGTATGAAGTACTCATAAGATCTAAATTTTTAAAAGGAACGTGCAACTGCGGCTAATTTAGTTCATTTCTTGAACTAAAAAGTAATAAGGGCTAGCTTAGCTTTCACTATTTAGGAAAACGCGTTCTCAACATGGATTACAAACACATGGCAGATGTTTCCATTAAGTACTTATGAAGTCACCATTCAAGATGCACGTGCATTGTTTCCTATCATTTGAAACAGAAACCATGTTTTAAACACAATTTTAAGCATTCTCAAGAAGACGAAAGGGACAGTTTTCGGTAAAGGACGCACAGGTTATATCAACTATACATAGCATGCCATATTGACTGATTGTGTGTGCCCATTCTCTGCAAGTCACTTTCAACCCGTCGTTAGTTTTATTTCCACAGTAAAATCACAGTTTAATCAAACTTAAAAGTTTCTCGCTTTTCTTAAATTTGAAAGCAACATCTCAGCAAAAAAAAAAAAGAAAATACTTACCATGAGGTCAAGGGAAACCTCAGTTTATTTCATTTCATAGGCAAAAGACTGGTCTGTTGGTGTATGCAGCAGCCGGATTGTAATTTCTACCCCATTTTATATTATTCAGAAAAATCAAACCCGGTAAAAGCCACAGGGGGGGCAAACTCTTTTCACTATATATATATATGAGCCGCGCTCTGTGACGGGGGGGGGGGGGCTAAATGTATCTGCAAAGGGCATCGACCCATGTCAGCCTGGGCAGTCCGCGCAGGATGACATGGGTAGAAACTTTTTTGCTTTTTGCTTTTTTGTATATTTTATGGATGTTCAAGGACCTGATTACCTTGTGGTTCAGTCAGTTGTTAGACAAAATGGACTTCATGGATCCACAATTATGTGATGACTTGCTTGGTATAATGCATCACGTAGATGGCTCGCATGTTTGTGTTACATCAGTATTGCAGCAATTCTATTCTCGAGTATTTATTTTTCACATACATTCCTGGATTTTTATCGTGGCCGTTATATTTTCAAAATGTCTAATATTAACAAGGGGTCTCTGAGCAACACAGAACACGCTACCGTGATTAGTCTGGGTTTAAGCTCATTGAGACATTAAGCCTGTTATGTAATCTTGACGGGCAGAAACAAATTCCTGTATGTCTGGCATCGGTGTCAATCATTGTGTACTGTTTAGTGCAGTCTGCAACTGGAATCTCAATGAAGACGAAAATTTTAGTTTTTTCTGCCATGAAAATGGGTACGTCCTTGATTTACGTCTTATGGGTTTTACAAGGTACAGCTTATGTGGAGTCAAAACACTCTACCAAATTTAAATAGTAACAAAGGGATGCCCGATGAAACAAACCTAAAGCATAAGACAATTCAATCGTCCTTTCATTTTTTTTTTCCCGCGCATATGTGTGTTGTTGTTGTTGTAATTTGAGACGGTGGATTGGTACTTGGGTAAATGGAAAATATATCAATAGCAAAGAGATTCGATCCAGGTCAGCCTGCGCGAACTGCGAAGGCTGACCTGGTCGACACTTTTTGCAGGTGCATTAAACCACCATTTCACAGAGCATGACCTAATTAGATTTGTGAACCAGTACTTTTGTCATAAACGGCTAGAAATTAATGTTCCTGTAATTGTATCGACCTACAATATAACTTAACCGTTTACCACAAAATTTCGAGTTCTAACGACCCCGAGAAACATTTCTTTTGAAACCATTGTGGGAAAAGGAGGTAATGAAGGTAACTAGCTTTTTTTTTTTTCCTAAAATGTTTTCTACCCTTTCAGTAGCAAATTCCAACGTTTAAACTACTTGTCGTGTTCATGTGGTTTCAATCTGGACAACTCTAGGATTTTGTCGTATGGTAAAGAGTCAAACAAAAGTATGGTTGACCACTCCTCAACCTTTTAATATATGACAGCGGAAACAAGAATTATTGCTTGATTAAATGATACGATATTGGTTTTCCTGATCCAATGACCCGTCATAAACAGGTACTAGTATATAAATCGATGACGTATTGGCCGCCCTGAACTCCGTCTGCAAACCAACATATATTGTTATTGTCGTATAGAAGCTTACAGATTTACTGCTATTGTAATGCTTTTTCAACTATTATACTTATTCAGAATATTTGTTATGAGAAATGGAGTTTGATTATTACTAATTCTACCTCAATCTTCCTTCCAACTCAGCTGAAGTGATATACATGGAAATCCGTTCGTCGATAAGTTCAAAGAATCAAAGGGTAGCCATTGTTTAGCCTCGATTTGGTTACACGGATGTAATTATCGCATGTACACGGCTCGTGATGGTTAGAAGTGGTCGATTTCACATCCGGATATTATTTGTCATGTGGCAGTTATTAAAGTATTTCGCTGGACAGTGATTTCTATTCGCCTTTGTCCAGTGAGCTATCGATTTGTCTGTCTTATTTACGTAATGTAATAAGCGCGTTGCCATGTAAGATTTATGAATGTGTTGTTGAACTTCATGAACGTCATAATTCTGCATTAGTGGGAGGTCAAAAGCGCACAATCACATTCTGTACGTCTACCTTATTTTTTTTTATCTTTAACTCCTTACAACACAATGCCGCCTTTTAACGACCCTGGGAAGGAAGCATTTTGAAAACATTGTGGGAAAAGAAGAAAATGCTGGTAACCAGCATTTTCTCCTTTTCCCACAATCTTTTTTTAATCCTGTCAAAGAAAAATTGCACCATTTGAGCCACACTGAAATTGTCCTCTGCTAATGCTTTCAATTTTGGCAAGGTTAAAATTTTGTCGTCTGCTAAAGGGTTAAAAGATAAAGGGAAAGTCAAAAACATCTTCCAATTTACACCAACATGCTTATTTTTCTCGGCAAATATGTCGGACGCTCCTTGTAGCGGTTACTTATTACATTCTGTGGAAAATGGCTCTTTCGTTTCATATTCGTAAATAAATCATCTGGGAATTTTCATCTCTAAAGTTTTATCATCAATTACTAAAACGTAAATGAGTCAACATTTTCTGTCCGTAAAATATTTAGTTATCGCTTCTCCGTATTTTATATCGGTATAAACCAGATAAACATCGGTGTCGCTACAAAATCTCAAATGCAGTCTTTACTCTCAGCAAAAACACTGTCTTTTATTTCCTTTATTCGTGATTTCGCATATCAACAACAAACAACACGTATACTACCATTCAGCGTTTGAATGTACCATAAAATAATATACATCATTAAAATAAGGATGGGCATCTATAGTTGCTACAATTTTCAACTTGTTATTCTATTTTCTCTGCATTCAAGCATATAAGTGATTAAAAAAATTAGTAATTTTACTTTTAGAGAAAAAAAAAAAATCCGAGGAGTAAGGAAAGAATGCGAGGAGAAAGGAGAAAAAAGAAGAGAACATTTTATTGCCTCGTTAAATGTATTTAGAATTCTAAATCCTAAAGCTGTTAATCACAATAACAATGCGCTTTTGCTCACCTTGAAGATCAAGATCAGACTGTATAGACACGGTGACATTTTTTAGGCGAAAAAAAAAACTTCGAAATTACTGTATATGAGTTTTTACTATGGACAGGATTATTTTTTCTTAACCCTTAGGCTGCTAAGCGCGACTCCCTGACCTTTTATGGACAGTGTAGATTATGGTCAGACTGCACAGAGCTTGCAGTCTGATCTTGGAACTACACTGTCTGATATGGAGATATTTTTCCTACAAGAAATACTTTTGAAATAGCAACACACGGGTTTTCATTATCGGCTTGAAAGTTTCATTTAAGTTACTTAGCAAGATAAGGGTTAAAATTTATCTGTAGAATGAGTCACTCCAAGAAAATGTTATGCAAAATCGTTCTAAGCCAGTGACTTCTTCCGTCAAGAAAAAAGAAAACACTAAAATTAAGTTCAGCGGTGAGAGAGGAACAGCTTTCTGCGTAATGACAACTGTCAGTCCTGAGAAGGGATGAACTGAGCTGAAATTTAAACTTGCGACATCTCGTTTACCAGCCCTGTCTATACGTAACCGACTTAGCTACCGAAATCGGCACGATATTTGGAAACGATCAAAATTTACGTTTTGTTTAACCTTCGAAAAATGAGGTTTACATGTTTTTTTTTTTTTTTTTTGCGAACGGTGAAGATGAAGATCAGAAACTATAAACAGTGATATCTCATCTTATATCTATCTGTTTTATAATCTTATGTGGTGAAAGAGTACTTTATCATTTCTCCATAATCTTTTCTTCTACTTTAAACATAGAAATAACAAAATAATAATCTTGTTTTGGGTTTGGTTCAGTCTAATATTTTGTTCTTTGGTGTAGAGTAGTAGAGAGAACGTTAATTCTGGTTGTTTTTTTGCAGACAGTCGAGTCCAAGAGATATGAGCGAAATGTATGCAATCTGATCTTGGATCTGCACTGTCCAAATTGCTGCGAGATATTAATGAAAAAGAAATCCTTCAAACAGCAATGTTTTGCTGTCTAAGCGTGCTGAAAATTTGCTTTCATTTCTTTATTAAACGAAAATATTTTAGCTTTAACCTAATTGAAATCTTTTGCAGACGACAAATTAAATGGTCTGCCATTTTTCTGGGATGGGAGCAAACACCAAAATTATGCAAATTATTCAAGTTATGCAAACTATTATTATTACTAATATTATTATGGTTTTTTTTTTTTTTTTTTGTCTTTCAAAAAACAAATTACATGTGATAGCATCTTTCTGAGATAGGGTAGAAAACATTGTGAGAAGAAAAAAAGAGAAAATGCAGCTATTTTTCCCCCAAAGGCCTTTCTTCCCGGGGTCGTTGATACAAGGGCTTGTTTTGTAAAGCGTTAACCCTTTACTACCAGTTTACAAGTTTACAAGTTTTATTCATTCTCTCAGCACATTTACATTTATGTGATATGAGGTAACAACAAAACATGAAATAATTATTATTACCAGGCTGTATGGTATATCAACTACAAGATATATGAAGAAAAAGAAAACAAACATTACTGATACATAGGTGAACAGAGTGAGGGAGGAAAGACTAATGGAAAAATCTGTACGGTTTGGTACCGGTCATAAAATTAATGAAAAATATAGGAACAAAGTCAGCTGGATAGTTTACAATTTTTCAATACAATAAATAAAAACTTTGCTAGTTTAGTTAGTTTCTTGGAAATATTTGTGTTCATAATATTTCTAAAGGTATAGATATTCGGATTTCTACATTGGGATCTCGTCAGAATATGTGTTCTCTCATTATCAAAAGCATTACACCGAAAAAGATAATGAAATTCATCTCGACCTCATTTAGAGAACACATTTTGCACTTTCTATCACTTCTTTCTATACCTAACCAACGACCCTTTTCTATTGGAAGATAATTATTACAAAACCTAAAATTAATAACAGACTGGAGAAGTTTACCATCTAAGGTGTTAAAAAAGTCTTCAAATTTATGTTCGAACTTGTACATTCTATAATTAATACATTTTCGGGAACACATCAAATCAAAGTGCCAAATTTGTAAAAATTGAGATTTTAGAATATCATCAACTCTTTTCAAAAGCATTATTTTTGAGCCAGTGTAAGACTGGCCATTCCAAACAAAGCTTAAGCCACAACTGTCCAAAGTATTTTTAACAAATTCAAACCAAATTTTTAACAAATTCGACGACAACATATATCGTCCAAATTGAAAGCATTTGCAGACGACAAATTAAAGGTGTCCCAAACGACGAAATTTGACTTTGATAGAGTAAAACACATTGTGGGAAAAGGAGAAAATGCTGGTTACCAGCATTTTCTTCTTGTCCCACACTGTTTTCAAAAAGGCCTTCTTCCTAAGGGTCGTTAAAAGTCGAGATTGTGTGGCAAAAGGTTAAATAATAGTGTACCTCGTTACATTCCAAAACAAATTTGCATTAGGGTAGCAATACTGTAAAAAAGGGTCAAACACATGAATGTACGTTTGATTTTAGATCGATTGGAAAACAAATTCTTGCAATTTATATGAACCACTCTCTCTTATTGCTTTCTGAAAACCGTAAAAAGTACTCGCAATGTGGTGTGGGTAGTTTCAAAAATGCCCCCACCCTCATCACGAAACCCCTGGGTGCGTATTCACCAACCATTTTTGAACCTTTACCACACAATCCCGAGTTTTAACGACCCTGAGGAAGGACGCATCTGAAAACATTGTGGAAAAAGAAGAAAATGCTGTTAATCAGCATTTTCTTCTTTTCCCACAATGCTTTCTATCCATCCCAAGACAAAATTCAGCATTTGAATCGCAATTAGATTGTAGTCTGCAAATGCTTTTCAATTTGGACTGGTCTGAATATTTTTTTTGTCTGGTTTAGAGTTGAAAAACATTCTTTGTTTGTTTCTAAATCTTAAAGTACTGGAATTCCTGATAGGCTAAATTATTTGATTGAGCCAATCAGAAGTTATGGGACTTTCAAATTAAGAAAATTCTTGAGAATAAGACTAAGAATAGTACTCAGAATGGTTGGTGAATAAGGATCCTTGGTGGTGTCCTCGGTTGTGAGGTAGAGCGTCGGCCTCGTAACCATAAGGTCCCGAGTTCGATACCCTGGAGCGGTTGTCAACTTTGGAATTGTTCATCGGCCCACACATTCGGCGCGACTACTGGTGTAGTTCCAAGGAAACAGAATCGATAGAGATTAGTATGAATTATAAGAGTTTGTTTCTAAATCGATGTAAAATAAATATCCTTACACTAATATGAACCTTGATTGTGAGAGGCTTATGGTTTACCGTACACCACTGTTTGTCCCATAGCTAAGGATGGGTTCAATACCTTGAATCAAGTAGAAACATTTTAGCAAAAGGAAAGGTTGTTCATTACGAGAAAGTTTTTCTCCTGCCACAAAACTTTCTCAGGCTGTTCCCTTAAAGAAAGTCCACTGCAAAGGGTAACGGGTTAACCACACAACAAAATCTTGGACTTACAGTATTCAAAGCGTTTGCAGACGACAAATAAAATGTGGATAAAATGATTTTTTCGTCTTTGATAGGGTTGAAAACATTGTAGGAAGAGGAGAAAATGCTGGTTACCAGCATTTTCTCCTTTTCCCGCGATGTTTCCAAAAGTCGTCTCCCTCAGGGTCTTTTAAACACGGGATCGTTCGGTAAACGGTTTAGTAATTGTAAAAGCATATCTCTGCACCAAAATGACGAACGATATATCAGACAGAACCAGGAAAACCCTACCATATGTTTCAAAAGACAACATCTAGGCACGACACACATGTACTCAGCTTACCGGAGAAACGAACGTAAACCCAGATCTTTTGGCAATCTCCCTTGCCGCAGTTTCTCCTCCGTCTTTCAGCTCAACGAGCCAGGAATTTGTCAGCATTTCTTGCCTCCCAGAGGCTGTTGTCCACAGACCTAAGCACACGACACTTAGGATCATAAATCCACTGTTCCTGACCCATTTTTGTAGTTCCACCATTGTCGATCAATGGTGATAGAGAGATTGATTAAATAGAGAGAGAAATATTTTTTGCTTCGATTTCCGTATTGTGTTGACCTTATTTCGTATTATCAACTATAAATAGTCCTAAAATTAACTTACAAATATCCGTTAACGCGGTCTTTCTTGGTTATCTAATCCTTCTACAGTGAACGGAATGTCATTTTTCAAGTTGTGATATTGTCATCGATGAGTTGACTTAAACAAGGTCACGTGGTTATTGACGTCTTTTCCTTCTAACATATCCGACATACAAGAACGCATGCGCACTGGGTCTCTATAGACAGTATCGGTAAATAGTATTGCATGAGAAGCTGGCGGAGTCTATCGATATTTGAAGCCCATTGTAAATGGAACTACTGTTGGGAAACAAAAATCGATTATCTCTAGCCATAATTGCCTTTGACGCACGCCTTTCTCCTATTTTATTAATAGAGTGGAGAAAGAAACCTGCAAACCCTCAGGCAAATTGGCTCAGAAACATTTAAAGGGACATTTAAAGTTGACAGAAGCATCATGGCTTTTTTTTTCCCGAAAACTTGAGATACAATGTGAAAATGCACAAGGCTAGGTATTACTCAAGGAGCATCTAACAACACATACAAAAGAACCATGCTCTGTGAAAAAGTGGTTTAATGCATCTGCAAATTTGCAAAACGTATCGACCAGGTCAGACAGCACAGCACACGCAGACTGACCTGAATCGAAATGTTTTGTTACTCGTTCAGCATGTCCATGGAACATCTCCCTATGATGTAGTCTCTTGTCAGACAAAGCGGATTTTACTGATCCATCATTATGTGATGACTTACTTTGGTTAATGCATTAAGCCCCCTTTTCCATCATCAGGATGTATTAAGGCCCCTTTTACAGGGCGCCGTTCATTAATTGGACGTTTCTTGGTGAAATGAGCTATCTTAATATTTATAATAACTAGTAATTAAAGTTCAAGACAATGCTAATTACAAGTGCTATGATCAGCATAGTGGAAACAAAGAGCAAATGAGAAAAGTCAAGCAACTATGGCGAGAGGGCCAAGCAGGGGCACTTACTGTGCACAGACAACACGACAAGGGACAGTCATTTCAACGCAAAACCGCAGCAGCAGCGGATATACTAGCACAAGCACCGCATATACTTTGCTTAAAGTCTGAATTATTTGCATTAATTGAAGGGAGGCAATTATACTGGTCCCAACGTTTTCCCTCTATGAAGAAATTAACATTTTGTTGACGTAAATCCTTTTTCGGCAATGTATTAAAATGTCGTCCCCCATCAACGGTATAACGCCATTTTACATGAAATATGAACCAGTCTTGATCATTTATAACTGAACCCGTTCCGTACAAGAAACCCAAATTATTACGATCTGCATGGTAGCAAAAAAAAAGAGAAAAAAATAAGATAAAAAATATTAACCATGCTATGGGAAAAGGGGGCTTAATGCATCTGCAAAAAGAATCGATCCAGGTCAGCCTGCGCAGTCCGCGCAGGCCGACCTGGGTCGAACCTTTTCGCCATAGTTAATTTTCCGTATGTTAGACAAAATGGACTCTATGGATCCGTGATCATGTGATGTCTTGCTTGGTATCATGCATCACAGAGATGCATAAAGTCCACTTTTTCGAGAGCGGGGGCTCATATCTTTTGCACCTAGCTTGGGCTCTAAATGCAGATAAAAAGAATGAGACGTCGGTCAGTTCCATAGAAAAGCGTGAGTCTCAGTTAATATGCCTGCACAGGCATACCTACAGTTTGCCTAAATCCTATCACATTTACATTAATGGAAGGGAGGTAATTATGTAGGCAGTGACAAAAATATTGTGATTTTCAAGTTTCAAAGTCAAGAAAGTCTTACGTTATCGGGCAGTGTAGATTAAAAGATCAGACTGCACGGTTCTGTGTCTGATCTTGATGTACAATTTCCGCAAAAGCGCATTATTTACATGTAGCAGTCCAAGGGTTAAGAAGTGCAATCAGTTGAAGTAATATAAGGTTAAAAGCTTTAATGCAGTTATTAAAAATGAACATCAAAACAATCATATCTAAAGATTCGGTTAGTCAGAATATCGGATAGTGAAGTTAAAGAATCAGACTTCATCTCTGTGCAATCAGATCTCGATCTACAGTTGTACGAGCTACCGTAAGAGTTAAAAAAAAAAAAGTTACAATGCGGAGTTATTGAGAGTCCTGGGTCCGTATTCACCAACCATTCTTAAGAACGTTCTTAGTCTTGTTCCCCAGAATTTTCAATATTTGAAAGTAACACAACTTCTGATTGGCTAAACCATTCGGTTTAGCCAATCAGAAGTTGTGTCACTTTCAAATATAGAACATCTTGTAGAATAAGACTAAGAATATTCTCAAGAATGGTTGGTGAATACGGACCCTGATGATTAATTTCAAGGGAGGCAACTACAGGGTTGTCTTCTGGTTGTCTGGGAGTCTGCCAGTCCCCATCCCCAAATAATTTGGATCCTGCGATTAGGACCTCTTCAGTGAAGAATCTTCGATGATTTTAAAAATAGGTAATAACGGATAAACTTGCGAAAAAAAAAAAAAAAAAAAAACTGTTTGTGTAATATGTGATTTATGTCCATTCAAATAATACAACAATGATTATTTCGGTGGTATGCCGAAGACAGTATGCTTATTTCCGCCAAGAATGTGAAGCAAGAATTTTACTTTGTACCTTTATGTGAAACAGTAATGATTGTATACAGAATCAGTAGAGAGATATGAATATAACTTTGATAAATTATGAGCCATGCTCAGTGAAAAGGGAGATTAATGCATCTCCGTGATGCATTACACCAATCAAGCCATCACGTGATTTTGGATCAATAAAATCCAATTTATATAACAACCGACTGATTCCTCAGGTAGAATTGTCCTTTGACATGCAGAAAATTGACTCACAGCAAAATGTTTAGATCCATGTCAGCCTGCACGGACTGCGCAGGCTTACACGAGTCGATACTGTTTGGAGATGCATTAAGCACCCTTTTCACAGAGTATGGCCCATATAAATTTATTTCTGATAGCAGTTGTTTCAGTGCTTTTTCCTGCTATTAATACACTGTGATCTTCTCTATCATTAACTGTAGCTACAGAACAGATTCATGTCTGTGATTTTCGCAAGAGAAACACTGCAATAAAACCTATATAAGTAATGAAATAATAGGTTACATGATATGACTACTCGTTAACGTTGCTAATGGTGACTGTCAGTCCAGTATATAGTAAATCATCATAAAACGATGTGTAATTGAAGGATAGCTAATACAAAATGATGCTATTATTTTGTATAAGCCTGTCCTTTAATATCACACTATCTTCTGTTATTATACCTGTATATTTCTAGTTTGCTGTTGCAATATCACTAATCGCTAGACCATGTTACTGTACCATATTAAGGCCGTTTTCATACGAGGAGTGTTCAAATATAAATGCATCTAAGCACCTAAAATTTAATTCTTCATAGGTTCCACTGAAATTTTTATTTTGTTCCCTCAAAATATTCACCTCAAACAGATATACAAAGTGTCAGTCTCCCGGTCCAATCTTTGAAGGCACACATTCAGTAATGTCGTCAGAGGCGATTCTTCATAAGCAATGTTTAGTAGGTATTGGTTGTTTGTTTTTCCATACCCGTTACCTCTTGCTCCTCTCCTAAAGAATATCTTTCTGACCAGTGATGGAGCAGTTTCTAGATTAATTTGAATATTGAGTAATGTAGTTGTGTAGGAGAGAAATATAGAGAATATATGGTTGGTGTCGAGATGGACAAAGTTTATCCGGTGAGGTTTAGAAAACTGTGAGGGCGAGCTTTAGCGAGCCCTTTTCAGTTTTCGGGCCGAGCCGGATAAACTTTATCCATCTCGGCACCAACCATATATTCTATTTATCCCGTTTTCTAAAAGAAAAAAAGCCCCTTTCTACTCCTCATTTTTTAAATTATTTCATTTGTTTACAATAGCTCTCCTACTTCCCCCGTGTTCAAGCAGCCTGAGTACGCAGTTGTTCTAGTGATCTGAGGAAAGCAGTAGATCCTATTATATCCGACTAGAATACCCATATATCATCAGAAATGGGTCATTTTTTCACAATTTCCAGCATAATATCAATGTTTTTAATTCTAAATATGCTGAGATTTGCTATGTATGCTGACTTTCGATGCAACGTTATACAGTCTTGTGCCATACTGTTACATAGGTGAACGTCCAAACGGATCCAGTTTTGGCTACATTAACAAGGGCAGCAAATAAATAACGTCCAATTAGAAGGAAAATTTAGGGGTTATATCCCTTCATGTATTTTTGGAAATGGTATGGTGACGTCACATGACGTAATTTTCCCTGAATACTACGTAATCACTCGCAGAAATGTAATCACTCGCAGACACGAGTAGGGTGAAGAAAAGAACTTACATCTGACACGAAACTGGATATTGTTTAATTATATTATTCGTGTATTCGACAATCGGAAATATCTCGTAGACCGGACATACCACAGACTGCAAGTAATGGGATTATCAACAGATATCGTATACGAAATACGAAGAAGTGGCGCCCCGGCAAAGATATGTGAACGTGATATAGTCGGACATTGAACATTACGAATTGTGAAACAAAACAGGAAACAAATATTATCGGACATAATGGGAATTTCTAATCAGGCAAGAAACTTTACAGATTCTAAACGAACTGGGACTGTTCAAAAGACATTGTATATCGAAGGATATATTGGAACGGACAAGGTTTTTATTTGGGGAAATGGAGGCGAAGATTAGTTACCGTGTTGCATCGCTACTCCACCCACCCCGAGGTTCAGTTTGATGATCTGGCCGGCAAAAAGTCAGGACTTGAATATTATTGAGAACTTATTGCATAGACTTAAAATACAACCGAAAAATCGGCCTGAAATCATTGACACGCTATATAAGCTTGAGAAAGCCATTCGTGGCATCTGCACAAACTTCCTTATCGATTGTGCATCAGGAACTGTTATTCCAGCCTACCAAAGAGGATTTAGAATGTAATAAAATCAAAAGAATATTAAAAAAAGACTAAGGTACGAAAAGTTCGTTTTGAATATGTTAAACAGTTATGTTTTTCAGTGCTCATTCACAGTTAACGTCAGCTATTTTGTCTTCAGACGTTTGAATTAATTTATGGCACAAGTCTGTATCATTAACCTCATAGCGCGTAGGAATACACAACTGTCGGATAAAGCTTAGTTTATTAGGTTACCCCTTTATTAGGTTAGTGTAAATAACGAAAACGGGATAAAAAGCATGTATCTGGTGTAGCTAGATAGGAATTTAGCCCGATCTGGAATCTGGCTAGACCAGATAAGAATTCTCACCTAAACAACTTTTGGCCAAATATAAATCCCTGTCTGGCTAAACCAGTTCCGGATCTGCCTCGACCAAATAGGGATTCTTAATTCGGCTACACTGATTCTGTATCTGATCAAGCAAAATAGGACTCTCTGTATTTAACAGCTTTTAGTGAGTATTCCTGAGCATCTCCAGGTACTTTTTCCAAAATGTGATCGTTAAAGAATTAAAGCTGAAGTAAAGAAAGAGTTGTACACTTGGTTATTCGCTTGTGTTGGTCTCGTTTTTTAATGTGTGTGTGTGTCTTTGTATATGTTGTTTCTGTGTTTGTCCCTCTTCCGTTGTTAGTGTTTAATGCAGATTGCTCTTTAATCTGTTAATTAGTGTTTAATGCCATGCTCTTTGAAAAGGGTGCTTGATGCATATGTGAAAAGTATCGACTCAGGTCAGCCTGTGCGGACTGGGCCGAAACTTTTCGCTATTGGCCAATTTTCAGTATGTCCAAGGACCAGTCTACCTCATGATTCAGTTGGAAGTTTAAAAAAGTTGCTACTGTGGATCCGTAATTATGTGATGTTTTGCCAATTGGTATTATGCATCACGGAGACACATTAAGCCCCCTTTTGTCAGAGCGTGGTTCATATTTTCTACGGACTGAAAATGTTGAATTCATTTACGTTTTAGTAATTGATGATGAAGCTTTAAACTAGACATGAAAACTCCCATATGATTTATTTCGGATAAGAAACGAAAGAGCTACATGTATTTTCTGCTTGTACCGAATAATAAAAAGTAACTGCTGCAAGGAGCGTCCGACACATTTGCCGAGAAAAATAAGCATGTTGGTGTAAAGTGGAAGATGTTTTTGACTTTCCTTTTATCTTTTAACCCTTTACCAGAAGGACGAAATTTTAGCCTTGTCCAAATTGAAAGCATTGGTAGACGACAATTTCAATGTGGCTCAAATGGTGCAATTTTTCTATCATTGGGTAGAAACATTGTGGGACAAGGAGAAAATGTTGGTTACCATGATCCATGATTATGTAATGACTTGCTTGGTATTATGCATCACGGGGATACATTAAGCCCGCTTTAGCCAGAGCATGGCTCAAATATGTCTGTTCCTGATCTTTGCCCATTCTTTACTCAGCCATTTAACGGACAAACTGTTTGCATTTAAATTCATCGAGCTGTTTATTAGTACAGGGAACGTGGGTTGTTTAGGTGAAATAGTTGTTTTGATTTTCGAAAGGGGAAGGCACACCTCTGCCGATTTTTTTTTTTAAATGTATGACAGAAAAATTGAAATAACTGAATCCGTAAAATATTTGGGAGTATTTTCTTCAAAAATTGTAATTCGAGTCGAACACAAAAACGCGTTGCACAACATATCTCTTTTTCCTTACATAGCTTTTTTTTTCAACAAGTTATAATTATCCGTTTCTCAACGATCAGGTTTATTCGACTCCTTTGTATAAACGACCCTGAATTACGCAGCAGCTGTTTGGTGTATCTATCATGGTCCTGACATTGAGGCAACAGTTTCAATATTTTGCAGACAAAAATCCTTCTGTGTACTAACCTTAATGCAATTGACGGCGAGCTTGGTCGTGTACCAATGAAAATTCAAAGAAAACCCTTAATAGTTACATATAGGATTCGATTGCAATCAGAGGTAGATTCAATTCTATTTATAAAATGCAATATTGTTAAGACAGATGCTGAAGGTGGTCATAGCTATATCGGGAATAAATGGGCTTAAAACATCAAAACGATCTTACAGCAAATAGGTACTGCATATAAGACATACGGAAAAACCAACTCGGTGTAACTATAGATTACAATAGGATTAAACAACATATCCTAGACATATATAAATAAAACTGGTGCTCATCAATCAAATTCATATTCCCTATCATCTACATTTTTATGGTTTATTCAAATATTCATTTTGAGAATTACCCAGGCATCATCAAAGACCAAAATCTAAGAACTTCACTTACAAGGTTCCGAATATCTTCTCATGGAGTCAAATAAATATAGATCTTAAAGGAAGAATTTGTACTTCGAGAAACATTGAAAATGAATATCACTTTTTATTGACATGTACTGAGTATTCAGAACTCTTGTCAAAATTTCTTAAGAACAGTATTATACTTGGTAACAGTTAAAACAATTACCAATCTTTTGTGTGTAAAATCGCCGAAATAGTTTTGTGATTTATCCAAATTTATCTGTTATAGTAATCTGATGAGAAATTGATTTAAGTTTATATTTCCTTTAATATAACATCATGTGCTTTTAAGTTAAGCAATGTAGGTCACTTTTTTCACCATAAATGCTTCTATCATTTATGTTTTGTACTTGCTACAGAACCCTTTACCTCACAATCCCGACTTTGAACGACCCTGAAAGAGAAGACTTTTGAAAACATTTCGGGAAAAGGAAAAAATGCTGGTAACCAGCATTTTTTCCTTTTCCCACAATGTTTTCTACCCTATCAAAGACAGAAAGAGTCGTTTTAGCCACGTTTAATTTGTCATCTGCTTATGCTTTGAATTTGGTCCAGGTCAAAATTTTTTTCTTTGGTAAAGGGTTAAATGCAATAAAGATATAGTAGTACTAAAAACACTTACAGAATTATCTCACTTTTCATCTTTTTACCCAATGTTTGATATGATTTCCTGGTTTGTGTAATGTTTTTCAGCTTAGTCAGTCAAGAACTATTTTTTGTCTTAATAATTGCTTTTGTCTCTTATCCACATCTAATACGTTGATAAGTTCAGACGTGGGATCAATTAGAAATATGAGGCAACAGTTTGAGAAGATCAAAGGAATTTGATTGTAGTTTTTCGCCACAAAACCAGATCAAGCGAGATTAAAAGGTCATTCCAATTAATTCTATTCAATTTTTCTACTTGATTTCTCTAAACTTCTGGAAACAAAGCATTGATGGTCTTAAATTATAAATATAATGTCAGTCAATTATCAACATTTAGTCGAGGTTATTAACGATATATAAGGATTCCTATCTGGTCTAGGCAGATCCGGAATCGGTCTAGCGAGATAAGAATTCTTAGCCAGAATGTTTAGCCAGATCAGGAATCTAGCTAGACCAAATGAGAATTCCTATTTAGCCTAGGCAAATAAGAGTTTCAAACTCTTCGAGCCAGATTCCGGATGTGAGAAAATTCCAGTCTTGCTTACTACATATCCATACAGTGAATTGAGTGATCACCGACCACTCAATTTGTAAAAGTTGATCCTATTATAAACCATTTATTACAGAATGTGCGTGTGTGAGTTAACATCCCACTCTAGGTATTCCAACCTAGGCACAAGTTTGATATGGTCCATTTAGTAACAGTTACATGGACCTTGACTCTATGACCCTTCATTTGTTGTAATCTTTTTCAATTATCCTTTATATTCCAGAACCTTACAGGCTGTGCACACCAGATAAATGGCGAACGAGAGCTTATAATTTGTCAACAGATAGCAGCTACTCTTCGAAAAAGGAATGAACATTTTTATAGAAATAAAGCCAAAAGTTTTGCCACTGGTGTACATATCTATCGATATCTTTCAAAAACCATTTTTGAGAGCAAAAACACACCATGCTATGTTTCCACTGTGTTGCCGGCGTCCACGACAGTCACATTTCAAGCAATCGTGGACAAAACGGAATTCACATGAATAGAGTAGGAATGGCAAACGTGACACATACTTCTTGGCTATTGCGGTGGTTGTCGCGCAAGATTTTTAAAACTACGTTTACACCATGTTCGCGTCGACCACGGAGGGCTCGTTTGTTCGAACCGTAGTGCGCCGCGAAATATTCGGTCACTTTTTCCTCAATAAGTTAAGTCAGATCTTGCTAGGTTCTTTTAAAGTATCTCACGGCATCCCTGACGGAACGTGAAAGCAAGAGGGTGTTCAGGACTAGAGGCCTCAAAGATCTACAACGGTTCGGCCTGCGATCTACCACGTATATTTGTCGCTCCTCCCTACCAAATTCTGATAAAGTGTTTCACGTTTCTACGTTCCTATCAAGGCCTGACACGTTTTACACGTTCTGTCAGGTTTTTGGAGGATAGGACGGAGTGAACGGCCAATTTTTGAGAACGTTTGAGTTCACGGTATAAAAACGTCACCCAAGCAAAATAATCTATGTATTTTAAAACTTCGGCATGTTGCTTATCTACATTAAATACTTTTTGTCTGCACCAAATAGAGCATTGCAGTAGAGAGGAAGGGCCATAGTGCATGCTGAGGAACATCAGGCACGCGAGGATCACTAAGTTAATCTTGTAAATGTTGCGTTGGGAGTTGTGCAAGTCGGGTGGCCCCCTTGTGCGATTTCGGTTTTCTCGCTGGCATGAGGTGAACTTTGGCCCTTTACTTCGCACACTTAAACAATTCTCACTTTCTTATCGCAGCATCAGCAGCTATCTCCAGATAAGTTGAAGTAGAATACAATCGGCCATAACACGCTGGATCTGTACACCATTACATGCAGGGCACAGCAAAACAGCTGACGCATATCTCAGCCGGGAGAATCAGGAAGAAACGCACTAAAACTTGAACAAACCGTGAGATGTCGACAGAAACCGTGTTTTTGCATTCCACTGCAGATGGCTTCAAAGTCTTATTACCGTCTATTACGTGATGGCAATTTCTAATGCTATCAACCCTAATAGGGAAATAATTCATTACTTCCATTGCTGAATTACCTTCGATGCGACCTGGCCAAACAACCGTTCTCCAGCCTTAAGCCTCCAGAGGTAAGCTTGTAGCCGCAGAGGCTATGGCAACCGAGGTGTAATTCAAAACGAGTTTCATTTGATGTTTGGTGGCTTCCCTTTCATTTTTGGGCAAAGGGGTTTTCCACGGCTCAGAGGGTGGAGCAATAGGCAGCAGTTTCAGCTGGCGCAATGGACTTTTTTCGAGAACGAGCTATCACACAAGGTCTTGATAAACATAGAAAACTTCCAACTGAACTTTCCTGTTATAAGTATGAACTGAAATTTAGAAATAATTTCATGGTCCCTGCTTTATCTGTTTTTGTTTGGTTTGGTTGGTTGAAACCGCCTTCAAAGGCCCTTTAGCTGCCAAAAGTAGACGATTCGGGTGTTAAGATACATTCATATTTAAATCATACCATTTTAAAGTATGTAAATTATTGTGAAGATGACAATCTATTACTGTACGGTCAGTCCAAGTGTAAGTCGCTGGCAGAAAAAGGAAATCTAAAACTAAGTTGAAAGTTGCTAGGTTGCTCTTTCTTCTGTTTACTGTTAAACTTAATTTGGAAATTATTTTTTCTGCCAGCGACTACTAGTATTCCTTGGACCGACCTTGCAATAATAGATTTTACCACCCAATTATTTACTTTTGCCAGCTATGGGGCTTTTAACAATATATCAAATATATTTTTCCGCAGCTGCCAACTTTTTCCCCACATAAAGAAGATCAAAGAATGTGTATCTAATTTTTGAGTTATTACGCTTTAAATTTTAAGGCGGCTTTGAAGTAGAGTGTAGACCTAAGATGAGAAGCGGCGGCAGGTTCTGTTCAGTCTGAGCTTGATCTATGCTGTCCGTTTAAGAATCTGATGTCATGCTTAGCATTCAACTCTTAAGAATTGTGACGAAAAACTAATTTTAAGTGTTTACAAAATGTTAACCGTTGACCATTCCGAGGACAAGTGTTTTTGAGAACATCATGGGAAAAAGAAAAAAATAGCGTTAAACAGCATATTTTCCTTTCTGTAAAATGTTTTGCAGCAACTCTTGCAGAAATAAGTCCCATTATTTCCGTTACATTTGGTTTGTTATTTGACAATATTTTCAATTTGGACAAGTCCAAAAGTTGTCGTCCAGTAAACAGTCTAATGAGCCATGCTCTATGAAAAGGAGGTTTAAAGCGTCTGGGTTAAAAAAAAGTATCGATTCAGGTCAGCCTGCGCCGTCCGCGCAGGCTGTCATTGGTCGAAACTTGTTGGTATTGGTCAAATTTCTGTATATCAAAGGAATAGTCTACCTCATGATTCAGTCGGTTGTAAGAAAAAATCGATTCTATGGATCCATAATTATATGATTACTTGCTTGTTATAATGTATCACGGAGGGGCATAAAACCCCCTTTTGCTTGAGCATTGCTCATTATTATCTCTGTTAAAGCCTTTAACCTTTCGAGCGCAAAAAAAAGAAAGACCATTCAGATTAACCCTTTCAGCGCCATAGGCGAAAACAGGGACTTTTGCGGACGGCATAGATCAAGATCAGACTGCACAGAACGTGCAGTCTGATCTTGGATCTATGCCCTCCGCTTGTTTGATCATGCCTATATGATAAAAGTCGTCCGGAGACAAAGTGGATTGTATTTACAGCCATCAAAAGAAGCCAAGTTTGTTTATTTTGCGCCGAAAGAGTTAAGAAGACATAGACAATGCTACTGAAATGCTTTCTATTCTGCATATTCCACAAAATATCTGACAGCGTAGATCCAAGATCAAACTGCAAATTCTGCGCAGTTTGATCTTGATCTACACTATCCGCAAAAGCAAGTAAAATTCGCTATTGCTGTCGAAAGGGTTAATTGTTTCCGGCGAGCTGATAAGATCCCGGGATACGAGGTTTTTCAAGTAATAATGGTGCGTCAAGCATCCATTTTCTTGACGATAATACGTTTTTCCCTGCGTCAAACGAAGAGCTTTGTCTTGGAAAAAAAATGCTGTCCCAGGGGAATTCAAAGAATAATCCTGGAATTCACGAGCTTGCGTGAAGTCAGGAGATGGTTTTTAGGCCCTCCGAACATAACTGAAATTGGATACGGTGGGTATAGTTCATAGGTCAATACTGAATGGCCCAAGATATAACGTACAGTCATTGCCGCCATTTACCCCTAGGCTGCTAAACGCAACTCACTGACCTTTTACGGACAGTGTAGATCAAGATCAGACTGCACAAAACGTGCAGTCTGATTTTGATCTACACTGTCCGATAAGGAGATATCTTTCCCCCAAAATACCTTTGAAATAGCAAAATTTTGGTTTTTACTATCGGTTTGAAAGTTTCATTCTACTTATTTAGCATGATAAGGGTTAAATAAAGTGCAACATGCTTTGAAAACATCCTTGTAGAGTAGTGATATCGAGCATTATTAGAGTCTTAACAATATATTTATACTCGTTTTCAGCTATTTTTAACCAGTTTGATCTTTATTTTATCAAACTATAATCATTCTTGTATCGTCAAACCAAATTCCAAGATTGCGTAAATTATGACCGATGGATTTTTTTCCTTAGGGATATCGAACATTATTAAGGTCTTAAAGATAGATGCCAGATGTTGCTCCTGACGCTTTCAAGGTTGCATAGATAACGATCGACAGAAAATGCATTTTATTTCCCCTAGGGCCATCATAGAAATCACTGTTTTGATGTTTCCGGTTTTAAATCGTGATGTATCTTTAAACATTCTGCGGTTGTTGTTTTTTTTGGTCAATTTAACTTTATTTCTACCCTCTACATAATGTACATAATATTCTATTTATATGACAGTTGTTTACGGATGTATTACAGTTGTCCTAAACATGACCAAAAATGAAAAGATTATGATGTTATTAAAAAACTACAGTTTTGACCAATTTCTCGTTTCGCCACACAAGTTTTCAGCCGTAGCCTGTTGCAAAACACAGAACGTCTTCAATGGGAAGTTATCAGTAAAGAAAACCTTGAATGTAGCCTAAGCAGTAGCAGTAGGCACAATATGCCTCGTTTTGAAAAGATTTATTTACGGAATTTGTTTCCTTTTGAGGTTTTTTTGTGGCGCTTTCAGCGGTACATTTGTAAATATCAAGGCGACAGCCCACTTCCCAAAAGTTTTTTTTTTCTGGGTTTCAACAGTACAAGGCATGGACTCTACTTTCACCCGAGTTTTAACGATTTTTGAGCAAGAAGGCTTATGAAAACATTGTGGGAAAAAGGAGAAAATGCTGGTTACACCAGCATTTTCTCCTTTTTCCCATAACGTTTTCTACCCTTCAAAAGACAAACTTCATGTTTTAGTAACGTATAACTTGAAAACTGCAAATACTTTCAATTTGGACGAGTGTACAACTTTGTGGTTTGGTAAAGAGTTAGTCAAGCTTAATCTGCACTGTTTGCGAAAAGCAATCGAAGTTGCTAAGTATTAGACATTCAAATTACATTCTATTTAAACTGGGATTGGAACAGTATCAATAAAAAAAAAAAAAAAAAATTAAACGCAATAATATATTCACACGGTTTAACATTTCTTTATTTGCTTTTCGTATTTAATTTGAACCAAATCTAATTACGTTGCCCGTAAAACTTTAAGCATTGAATAATTGATTCGGTATAAAATGGATGACAAAGACAAAATATTTTGAATTTCTCGTTTTATCAGAAAGTGTTATAAAATGTTGAGCAAAACTTCGTCTTAGCAATCTTATTGATTTCAAGAAGAAATTTAAAGACAAGAAATTGAATATTTTTTTCTGGATTTGCGTCATCAATCCTTATCGTGCTAAATAAATGAAATGAAGATTTTGCCATTTTTGCTATTTCATTGGTTATATTGGTGGAAAGATAAATATCTCCTAATCGGACAGTGTAGATCCACGTTCTGTGTAGTCTGATCTTGATCTACACTGTTCGCAAAAGGTCTTTGAGTCGCGCTTAGCAGCCCAAAGGGTTAAGCAGTTTATCAGTGGAATGTAACAACTAGTATATACCAGTCCACACTGTCAGCAAAGGAGGTACGGTTGTCTCTTTAAGCTGAGAGAGTTTATTCCTCGAAATCTTCCCATTCCAATATCTGGGAAGACATAAGATTAAATTGAGAAAATTGTTTTCTATGCGCCCTTTACAGAAAGAAATCATTTAACCTTTAAATTACCATAGACACCAAAAGTGGCTTTTGCAGAAGGCGCATCGGAACATCAGACTGCGCAATGCTGTTAGAACTTTGATTTGCATGTAAACCATCCACAGTGTCATTGTAGACACAGATCCCTTCATTTGGGGAGAGAATTACATGAGTCATGCTCAGTGAAAAGGGGGCTTAATGCATCTGAAAATAAAAAAGTATTGCCCTATGTCAGCCTGCGCAATCCGCACAGGCTGACTTGAGTAGAAACCTTTTGCTACATGTTAATGTTCTACACATCAAAGGACGATTCTACCTCATGATTCAGCTGGCTATAGACAATAGTAGTCCATAATTTGCCACGAACTGCTTGGTATAAGGCATTACAAAGATGCATTAGACTCCATTCTCTCATGGCGTCGCTCAAATTTGAATCGACCACGGAAAATAAACAAATTAAAGACAAACTGATTTAGCTGGCTGTGCAAGTTTTGATTAAAATCGAATTGTTTCTTAACCCTTTGAGCGCTGGGCTAAACTACAGCTGCATCACTAAAGATTGTTGACAGGGTAAATCAAGATCATACTGCACATACTGCAGTCTGATCTTGTATCCACACTATGACCTTTCTTCTTTTCTTTTTTTAAACTGAAGTCAAAAAAGGCTCTTTACATTGTTATGTTGTGAATTGTCACAGAAAAAAGGTTCCCTTTGCTCCCTTTATTTAGTTCCGTAAGGGCTAACGTTGAGATCCCGAAACTGCGCATGAATCCAATACAAGCTTTAATTTATTAAAGTAAAGGCTCTTCTTGTTATTGTAGAAATATTCAGTTTGATATTGTTAGCTTTAAACATTAAACGTTATTAACGAGAGTTTTCTTTCATCTAATTCTCGAATCAAAGACAGCACTTTAACAGATAGGTTTCGCTGAGCCTGTCAAAGATACGGCAAAATGTTTATGCGTTCTGTATTCCTCATTTTGTTGGATTATCATTTTGCTGTTTTAAACTCTGGTGACACAACGTTTTATTGAAAAAGTCCTCATTTAATCATGTAGCAAACTAAACGACTAGATAAGTGTTTGATTCGTATTTCTTTGTACGATGTTTAAACGCTGCTTTCAACATTATTTCAGTTTTATCCCAGCGGCCAGTGCACCTGTTCATGTTTTCCTGAGTTGCACAATATTCTCCCCAAACTTATTGGCTGCTTTCCGTCATAACTATTTTCGAAACAATGATCTGCGGTGAGAGAGGAATGAATCCTGTCTTGACGGCCGCCATTAATCTTCGGAAAGAGGTAAATGTTTGAAGAATGTCGAAGCACTGAAAGCTATTTCTATGTTCCATCTTCATCAATAATACTATGTGACATTTCGTGCTTCTCGTATTCCAATCATCGAGATTTTGTCACCAAATTATTCACGAATATCAAAATGTGATACCTTTAGAACTTCTGCCTCTGTCTGAAGAAACAGACACGCACACAGACAGGCAATAACATGAGTCAGAGAGGGACAAGACATACATGGAAGACAGGCTATGATTTCCCTTATAATTCAACTTGCTCCGTGAAAAGGGGGCTTAATGCATTTGCAAAAAGGTTTCGACTCATGTCAGCCTGCGCCGTCCGCCCAGGCTGACATTTGTAAATAATTGTCTGCATGTCCAATGACCATACTACCTCATAATCCAGTCTGTTGTTGATCCAAACGGACTTTTTGAATCCACAATCATGTAATAACTTGCTTAGTATTATGCATCACGGATAAGCCTTAAGTCCCCTTTTGCCAGAGCATGGCTATAATATTTGTTCATAGTATTGTAACTCCATACCATTTTCTGATCACTCTTATTATCAGATTGTCTGTGTACAAAAGTTGGCTCTCACACATTGATCCTTTTCCAAACAATCCTGTGCTTCAACAACCCTTTTTGAGAACATTCTGGGAAAAGGAGAAAATGGAAACCAGCGTTTCCCCGTTTCCAAACAATGTTTTTTTTCCAAGCATTATTTTTCAATGGACATGGAAGATAAATTTTTTTCAGTGAAAGATCGAAATTTAGTTTATCGAGGAACATCATCGGTAATATTTTAACGAGTGGCGCAGCCACGAGTGAAAATATTACCATATGATGTTTACGAGATGAAATAGATCTTTTACCGAAAAAAAGAAACAAATATTCTTTTTTTTTTCCTTGCCTCTAACCCTTTTTTATTGGGACTTGCGAAGTACAGGGAAGCTCTCGGTATTTCCGTATCAGCGAGTTTATAAATTGGTAAACTCACTAGTCAAAAAGGTGAAATTATCAAACCATAATCCATCATTATTTCCCGATAAACCACCTAAAAGTATAAAATAAAATACAGTAAACATCTGATTATACTACAACGACACAGTTCGAATATATCGCTGAATTTGAAGAAATGTCTTTGGAAAATGGTTTAAAGGTACTTTAAAAGTAATAATAAAAAAAATGCTACTGCGGTATTTACCCACACAAAAATCATAAGTACGAGTAGATAAAGGTAACCAGAATTTTATCCTTTTAGCCCCACGTTTCCGAAGGCGTTTTCGATGAATCGTCGAAACACGGGATTATTAGTAAAGGTCAAGTAACCCTTAGACTACTGAGCGCGACACAAGGTGTTATTACGGCCAGTGTAGATCAAGATCAGACTGCACAGAAAGTGTAGCCTGGTATTGCATCTACACTGTTCGATAAGGATATAGTCCCTCCTCCCCCGCCCCCACAAAAAAAAAAAAATAATATTTTGAATTTTTTCTTTGTGTGTGTGTGTATGTGTTTTGTTATTGTCTGGAAAGTTTCATTTAACTTATTTATCAGGTTACGGGTTAAAAATTATTTGCCAACTGAAGGTTTTTCATAAAGTTGGAAAGTTGAACACGATTTTGGTTATGAACTCAGATCTTATTATCACACTCCCTAGAGTTTTCAAACCCAATACAGCTTAACTCTTTACCATACAACAAAATTCTGGACTTATACAAATCAAAAACATTTGCAGACGATAAAATAAATTTGGCTTAAATGGTGGAAACTGTCTATGAAAGATTAGAAAACATTGTGGTGAAATGGAGAAAATACTGGTTACCAGCATTTTCTCCTATTCCCACAATGTTTTCAAAAATCTTCTTCCCCAGGGTCGTTAAAACTCGGGTTCTGTGGTAAAGGGTAAAATCAAAGAAATAAAAATATGGATAGAAAAAAAAAAATCAATTACCTTCCGATTCAAATTGCGTCGGAGACGTGTTCAAATTGTAATGAGTTTCTGTCTCTTTATCTAGAATGGTGACTCGAGTAGATTTTAAGGACCACATGTATCAATGTCGGACTTCACTGAAAGTTAAACTGGATGTTGCATTTACTCCAGCGTTTCTCACTTCTTAATTTTGACAAAACTGTATGTCCTTTTGAAGAGAAATTGTTCTTTAAGGCTTCTAAAAATGATGAATGGGTTCATTTTGCGGCGAAATGTTATAGGGTCAAATTTCCGAGTTTTTCAAGATCAATTGAATAATTGTCGGTTTGACAATCCCAAAAGGCACTATTGTCGCCTTAGAAAATCAAAGCACCAACGTGAAGAGAAGTCGGCTGATATGGGAGGCTGTAATTTTCTGTGTTGATTTCAAATGGCGACAAAGACTGACAGAAAGCGACAAAAAGAGAGATTATGTATCACCGTCCTCTAGTTTGTAAGGCAATTACATTGCTTTATATAGGGGTAACATATAGCATAATATTTTTTGTATTTTTTGGTCACAGCCAAAATGAAAACATGTGCGAAAAACGATAGTTTTAGTGAAGGGTAAAGGACGAAAAAGTCTTTGTTCCGCTCGACAATAAGTATAGGATTGTTGGGGGATCATAAACCCCTCTTATCCTGCGCTTATGTAGGTGCCGGGTTTTCATTTGACACCGATCATTTTAAACAGTACCACCATCTGCTTTAAAGTTGTTTCCAGAGACCTCTTGGCAAATAGGACATATCTCTTTCTTTCACTCTTTCTTTCTCCCTTTTATCTGGCTGTATGTCTTTTTTTTTTTTTTTTTTTCGATTAAGTAACACTGATTAAATGTCAGTTGCTTTCACTTCGTGATATATATTTTGATGGAGTGAATAAAGCCTCAATGATTATGATCTTGTTTGAATCTTGTGTTGTTTTCTGTTCACAGTTTTACACTAAATACATGTAGCTTGGCTACACAAGCGGAACGAGACAATAGAGTGCGAACAAGTACCTTGACGAATAAGTTCGTATCCATGTCTTTATTATAATCACTGAAAAAGTGACATCTTGCGGTAGACGGCATAGCTTTAGAAAAGTTGTCGATTCATACCCATATCTGTGTTACTTTTTTCCCAAATATTATTATTGTTTAGTTATAACCAACATGTACATGTATTATGTGACAATGCTTCACTTAAATAAATGAAAAACTCCTACTACTAATTAGGTATTAGCAGTGTCTTATAATTCTACGATACAGTGTTTAATTACATAAAGGCTCAATAGCTTAAACTGGATATGTGCGAACTTATATCAATACATGCTTACCAAATAATCATTAATGAAAACAAGTTCCAGTTTACAAGCTGGTAAGCTTGAAGCTCCAAAATATAATCACTCAAAAGCACCGAACCTATTTTACAAACATTTTTTTTTTTTTCAATTTGTATAGCCTAGACTGTATATACTAACTTACTACCATGAGCTTCCTTTCTATACAGCCAGTCAATTTACCTTAAAAACTTACTATGGATACCCGGTATCGTGTCGATACATGGTTCTTCAGATTTAAGAAGTACGGTAAGGTATGTAAGAACCGCTTTTGTAATAATACGGCTTTTTGTATTAAATTTTGAACCTCGCTTGATTCCATTTGCCATAGTTTATTACAAAGGCTGTTCCTAGTTCCAATCAATTTTGCAATAAACGGCGTTTTGTAATAACATTTTAAAACTTTTTTTTTTTTTTTCTAATTTAAATAAAGTTTTCTTTATAAATTATGGTTGAAATTTGCCAATGAATCCATTTTGAACAACAATATTGTTGAGTACTGAAGTGGTCTAGAGAGTTTGAAAAGTTTGTCACAGTTTGCACAGTTTAATTTATTACAAATCCTGTTCTGCGATCCATTGATTGATTGATTGTATGGTGTTTAACGGCGTTTTCAACATTATTTCAGTTATATCGCGGCGGCCAGTGCACCTATCCATGCTTTCCTGGAATTTCTTTTACCAGTACTCCGCACAATATTCTGTCCAAGCCACTGGCTGCTTTCCCACATAGCCATTGTCGAAATCTGCGATCCAACCCCTTTTGAAATAAACTAATTTTTTTTTTTTTTTTTTTTTTTTTTTTTTTTAATTGTTTTATTTATTTTTTTCTTTTGAAATAACATTTTAAATTCCCTTTTCTAACTTAAAAGATATTTTCTGTTAATTTTTTTGGGTTAAAATACCTATGTATAATTTTGAACTTTTTTGAGAATATTGAAGGAATCTAGCGGGAATGAAAATTTTATTACAAAAAGCCGTTTTATTACAAAAATGATACAGGTAACTCTTGGATCTTAAAGTGGTTTGCTTTCAGTGTTAACAAATACACTACCCTCCTGGTCGGTAGCTCCTGCAAATTTCGATAAATACTTTGTAAAGTCAAAGTGCTGTAAGCACTGTAATCGGTCAGTCGACACTGAATAACCACGGTGGTTTGAAATCAAATGGTAGCTGTTTGAACTATGTATGGGATAAACGTTCCAACACCTTTTCTGGCTGTCCTTTATAAATTAGTAGTTTAACGGAATGGTTGAAATATACACTTTGTACATTTAAAAATTAAGTTGTTATTAAAAATAAGTTGTAGGTTAAAAATCAGCCGGGTAACAACAAGTTTTGATCAAATTTATCTTTAATGTAATGTATTGTTATTCCATGGAATGATTCACAAAGTTCGTTAAAATGTTTTAAGATTTTCAAATGAAAAATAAATAAAAAACTTTCTAACCGCAAATCAAAAGGTCACATGATTAACATAGAGTATGGCCACCATTTGCATTTATCAAAACCTGTCAGCTACGTCTCATTGACAAGATTGTGAGGTTACTCCATAAGTTGTGGGATGTTGTCTGATTCCTCTAGAACGGCACTGTTTTTTTTAAAAGGGTTATTCCTGCTTAAGGCTCTGCGAGACGTCCGTGCAAAGCAATGTGACTCATGGAACGAAAGAGACAAGATTTCCCTGAGAGGAAAACCTCTGAAAACAAAGTGGGAAAAGGAGAAAATGCTAGTAACCACCATTTTCTCATTTAACCACAATGTTTTCTGATATTTCAAAACCGATCCCAACATTTGAGCCACATCTGTCATCTGCAAATGCTTCCAATTTGGACAAGTCTGAAAATTTGTCGTCTGGTTAAAGGTTAATTGTTATTGTCATATATTTTGAACATTTTTGCTTGTTTTGAACCCATAACCTATTGACTCTCTTGATCCTGAAAAATAGTCGGTGTCGTTGGTATTTACATATAGGGTTCCCCTTTACCACACGTTCTGCCGGACCCCGGTTGCGCGGTCGATAGCGTACTGGACTTGAGAACAGGGGTTGCTGGTAATCCCCAGCTTGGCCACTTTCTTTCTAAGGACTCATGATAGTCATTGCTAGAGGGTTCATTCCTCTCTTCATGCTGATCATTGTATAGACGATGGTGACATGGGACAGCAACTAGTGGCTTGGGAAGAATACTGTGCGAAGTACTGGTAAAAGAAACTCCAGGAAAGCATGTATAGGCGCGCTGACTGCTACTATACAACTAAAATAAAGTTGAATGATTGATTGATTAATTGTCTGGTGTTTAACGCCGCTGAAGTGTCTTGCCCGAGAAAGCTCCCACGAAAGACCCAGTGGATCATGTGAGGCTCGAACTCGGGACCTCCAGGTCACGAGTCCCAAACTTTACCACTTGGCCAAACAGGACCCCCTAAAATAAAGTTGAAAACTGCCTTAAACACCATACAATCAATCAATCATTATCACACAATCCCCAGTTTTAAAGACCCTGAAGAAGAAGCGTTTGGAAAACAGCATTTCCTCCATTTCCAACAATGCCTTCTACCCTATCAAAGACAGAAGTCATCATTTGAGCTACATTTATTTTGTCGTCTGTAAATGCTTTCAATTTGGTTGAGTCCAAAATTTTGGTCTCCGGTAAAGAGGCATAATATGATTGATAATCTTTTGTTTTTGTCTAACAAGTCATTCTAAAATGATGAAAAACAAAGATTTGCCGACTTTTTATCGGTTTTCAATGACAAGCTAAAACCATACAAGGTGAAACAATAGATAAAAAATATCAAGACTTTACTTTTTTATTTTTCCATACTATAATCTTAATTTACAGTACCAATATTTCTTAAAGGTAATCTGGCACAGCTAGATATATGTAAACCCTTAAATTCTTATCAGACTACAAAATTTACATATGTCCATACTGAAAACATTCGCAGATGACAAAATAGATATTGCTTAGATCATAGAATTTGTTTTTGAACGGGTATAGAATATTGATGGTAAAGAGCATAAGGCTGTATACCAACATATTTTCCTTTCCCCACAATTCTTTGACTTTTCATCAAACGACAAAATTCTACACTTGTCCAAATTGAAAGCATTTACATAACAACAAACAAAACACAGTCAAAATGATAATATCTATCTTTAACTCTTTACCATACAACAACATTTTAGACTTCTTCAATTTCAAAGCAGTGGCAGACGAGAAATTTAATGCGGCTGTAATGTTGAGACTGGTCTCTGAAAGGGTAGAAGGCATTGTAGAAAAAAGAAAAACTACTTGTTACTGGTATTTTCTGCTTTCCTCAGAAATTATTTCAAAAGCACTTTTTAGGGTCGTTAAAAATGCTATCGTTTGGTAGTGGATTAAAAGGGTGTAAAACACTGTGGGAAAAGGAGAAAATGCTTAAGAGCTAGACTTGTCCAAATTGATATCATCTACAAATGACCAACATAGTCTAAATGATGATTTCTATCTTTCAAAGGGTTTAAACATTAAGGAAAAAGGAGAAAGCGCTTGTTACCAGCAATTTCTTTTTCACCCACATTGTTTCCTAAAGATTTCTACGGCAGGATCATTAATACAGCAGGATTGATCAGCATAGGGCTTTTGATTCATGGTCTTTAAAAAGCAGTATTCTTTGGAAAAGGATCTAATGTTCATTTGTGGTTCTCAAAAAATTCTAAAGAATAACTCACTTAATTTCTGGAAGTTTTCTACTGAAAGCAAGTTTCTAACATTTTGCACTTTTTGTGCTGTCTGATCTTTCAACTTTTTGTGAAATGAATTATCAGATGAACATTTTTCAATCATATTTCCAATATCTTATTTAAGACAAGAGGAAGTGTTGACGTACTACTGGTCTCTGTAAAATGAATTCCCGTGAAATAGCAATAGGCTCGAACATGTCACATTAATGAAGGTGAAAGATTCACAATTCGTTTTGTCTCTTACTACGTAGTGTCCACGATTTCTGTTGTAGGGGTGGGTAGTACACTGTGCCCATGATTTTTGTTGTAGTGATGGGTGGTACATAGTGTCCACGGTTTCTGTTGTAGTGAGGGGTGGTACATAGTGTCTATGGTTTCTGTTGTAGTGAGGGGTGATACATAGTGTCCATGGTTTCTGTTGTAGTGATCGGTGGTACACAGTGTCTATGGTTTCTGTTGTAGCGAGGGGTGATACATAGTGTCCATGGTTTCTGTTGTAGTGGTGGGTGGTACACTGTGTCCATGATTTCTGTTGTAGTAAAAGGTGAACCTTTTTGATACCTAAGCAAGATAAATATAACTACTTTTCTATCAAACCATCATACATATATTAGGCTGAATAATCACCCAACAGTGCAAAGCAATGAACAGAATTTCAGCCACGTAAGATTTCTCATGCATCAAACTGCAACCTAAGCTCGCAATGGCCATTTTTTTTCAGCAGTACTGTACTATCTCAACCCGTAATGTGCCCATCACTACTATGGTTTACGGCGCTGTAGATCAAGGTTGGACTATACACAGTCTCTTTACCACATGGCAAAAATGTAGACTTATCCAAATTGAAAGCATTTGCAGACGACAATTAGAATGTGGCTCAACTAATGGATTTCTCTTTGATAGGACAGAAAACATTTTAGGAATAGGAGAAAATCCTGCTTACCAGCATTTTCACATAATGTTTTCAAAAGGCTTCTTTCTAAGGGTCACTAAAAACTCGGGTTTGTGAGGTAAAGGGCTATATTATCCAATAACCTCTAATAAAACTGCCCCGACTTTGTTATATTTATTCACATAACCCTTTACAAAACCAAAACCAGGTTGATTACCCTTTGAAAGAAGACCTTTGTAAACATAAATGGAAAAGGAGAAAATATTGGTATTTAATTTGTTGTCTGCAAAAGTTTCTAACTCGTCATTTGGTTAAGAGTAAAAACAAGTTTGTTTTATCTCATATTTCCATTTTCTGCTGCATTCAAAGGCATGGTACAAAAATAGATAAAGGTTAACAAACAAGATAGTAAAAGATTGTTTGAATGGTATTTTATGCCACTTTCAGCATTATTTCAGTCACGATGACAACTCACACATTTATATATTTCCTAAGTTTCACCAGTAACAGGCTAGAGCTCTGAAGTGTCTTGCCCAAGGACACTCACACGAAAGACCCAGTGGATCCAGTGAGGCTGGAGAGCGTCACGAGTCCTACACCTACACTTTACCACTGAACCACGTAAGACCCCCCCCCCCCCCCCACACACACACATGATTATAAAGTCTGATAAATAAGACAATAAACCAAAATCACATAAGATATATTCTCTTCATTTACTCATTAATTATTCTTTTGTATTTAAAAAAAAACATTTTTTTTATTTTAAAAAATCTTTTGATGAGAATACAGCTTTTGTAGAAAGCTGAGGGAGATTGATGTACTACCAGATCCTTGATATTTTTATAAGCTAGTCACACAAGGCATATCCTCTTCATGTACTCATCCATGAATATTTTTTTAAAGGGATCAACCCCTATTCTTTTAATGAGAATACAGCTTTTGTAGAAAGCTAAGGGAGACCGATATATTACCAGATCCTTGATATTTTCATAAAACCTAGTCTTATGTCAACCATCGCACATCTGGCTGGGTTCTATGATGTTTCATCAATCTGTCTGCTCTGAAAGTAGAAAAGAATTAGGGTAAGGAGTAAACCACATCTCCTTGTGAGTCAAATTTATCACTAGCTGCTTACATGTATTCCATCAATTAACATTAATTACAACGAAATGAATGTACCAGAAACTAGAAATGGTTAGATAAACAAATTTAATCAAGGAAAAAGGTTTATACAAACAAACTATGTTTAGATAGATATATACAAAAAACTTACTTAAATTTTCAAGACAAATACATACACGACAAAGTAAATTTAAAGTACGATTATAGCAATATGAACAAAAACTTACTGAAATTTTCACGAGAAATACATACACGAGATGAAGCAAATTTAAACCACAGTTAGACAAAGCCTACTGAAATTTTCAAGAGGAATAGATCTACATACACAACATAATATTATAGCAAATATAAAATATGGTTAGACAAATATGAACAAAAACTTACTACAATTGATATAAGAAGTACATACCCAGGGTAATGCAAATTCAAAGGATGATTAGAAATGTATTTACAAAAACTTACCCATTGTTTTAAGATTAATTCATATATGAGATAAAGCAAATTCAAAGCATAGATAGAGATACATAAAACAAGACTTACTGAAATTTTCAAGAGAAATACATGCACGAAAGATACTAAATTCCAACTAAGGCTAGACAATGAAGAACAAAACTTAATAAGTTATATTAGAATAAAATGCATAAAAACGCTGCAGACCCTTTTCTTTTTGAACAATGGTTCTTATTTCAGCTAGGTTTGGCCATTTTAAATCTTTGTCAAGTGACCTCCCTTATGAGTATTGAAAACAATGGATAAAAGCCATAAAGTCCCACAAACCTTATTTTTACAGTGAAATATTTCGATAACGGCAAGGTTTAGCCATTTTAAAATCTTGAACAGCCGACCTCCCGTGAGTATTAAAAGCAATGGGGAAAAAAAAAAAAAAAACAGTAAAAAATAAAAGTACACTTTTTTTTTAAGGGTAAGATATTTTCATTCTAGCTAGGTTCTGTCATTTAAAAACTGCTATCGTGGGATCTGCTTAGTATCAAAACCAATAAATAAAATCGATTAAAACTTTGAACACTCTTATTTTAAGGGGTAAAATATTTTATGCCAGCAAAGTTTGTGCATATTAAAATCTTCATCGAGGGATCTCCTCGGTGGGTATTAAAACCGATGATAAAGCGGTAAAATCTTCGAGTACTCTTTCTGAATATTTTCACCCTGGTTAGGCTCCGACATTTTAAAACCTTTATTTGGTTAAATATTTTAGCCTTTTCATAATCAGTAATTTTAAAACCTTTCTCGAGGGACTTCCCTGTTGAGTGTCAAAAATCAATGGATAAAAGCGGTAAAAACTCCGAGTACTGTTTTAATAGGGTAAAATGTTTTTATCCTTGTTTTGTTCAGCTATTTAAAAAACAAAAACGTTTTCTAATGACCTCCCTGGTGAGTGTTAAAACTAATGGATAAAAACGGTAAAAACTCCGAGTACTCTTTTATTAGGGTAAAACATTTTTATCCTTGTTTTGTATAGGTAATAAAAAAAAAAAAAATCTCGAGGGACCTCCCTAGTGAGTGTTAAAACCAATGAATAAATGTGGTAGAAACTGCGAGTACCCTTTTATTATCGTGAAATGTTTACATCCTTGTTTTGTTCAGTTATTAAAAAAAAAAAAATATATATATATATATATATAAAAACTTTCTAAAGGGACCTCCCCCCCCCCCGCCCCCGTGAGTGCTAAAACCAATGGGTAAAACCGTTAAAGAACTCCGAGTGTTCTTTTGTTAGGGTAAATATATATCCCCTGGTTTTGTTCAACTATTTCAAAAACCTTTCTCAAAGGACCTCCCTGGTGAGTGAGGACACCGGTGAGTGTTAAAACCAATTGGTAAAAGCGGTAAAAAACTCCGAGTACCCTTTTATTAAGGTAAACTAATTTTAAACTTGTGTTGTTCAGCTGATTTAAAAAGAAAAAATACTCACTCATGGTGGACCTCTATGGTGAATGTTAAAAGCAATGCTTAAAAAGGGTAAGAACTCTAAATACCCTCATTTTAGGTAAAGCTATTTTGATTTTGAGTGAGGTCCCTGGTAAGTGTCAAAACCAAAGGATAAAAAAGGTAAAAAGATAGAGTACTCTTTTATTAGGTAAAGTATTTTTAACCGTGTTTTGTTTAGCTAAGATAAATAGAAAAGCCTTCTCAAGGGACCTCACTGGTGATTGTTAAACGCAATGGATAAAAAAGGGTAAAAACTCTAAATACTCTCATTTTAGGGAAAGATATTTTGATACCAGCTTGGTTTGGCCATTTTAAAATCTTCATCGAGGGATCTCCCCGATGGGTATTAAAACCGGTGATAAAAGCGTTAAAAACTTCTAGTACTCTTTTTAAATGTTTTCATCCTGGCTACGTTCCTACATTTCATAGCCTTGATTTGGGGTAAAATATTTTTAACCTTGTCATATTCAGCTATTTTAGAACCTTTCTCAAGGGACTTCCCTGTTAAGTATTAAAAATCAACGGATAAAAGCGGCAAAAACTCCGAGTGCTTCTTCATTACCTTTGTTTTATTCACCTATTTAAAAAAAAACAAAACCTTCCTTAAGTGACCTACCTGGTGAGTCTTAAAGCCAACGGATAGAAGCGGTAAAAACTCTGAGTACTCTTTTTTCAGGGAAAATTATTTCTATCCTTTGTTTTGTACAGCTATTTACAAAAAGATTCACTAGAGACCCACATGGTGAGTGTTAAAACCAATGCATAAAAGTGGTTAAAAACTGCAGTTACTTTTTTGTTATCATCGTAAAATATTTTCATACTTGTTTTGTTCAGCTATTTTAAAAGAACCTCTTTTAAGGGACCTCCGCGGTGAGTGTTAAAACCAATGGATGAAAGCGGTAAAAAACTCCACATGCTCTTTTATTAAAGTAAAATATATTTATCATTGTTATATACAACTATTTTAAACCTTTCTCGAGGGACTTCCCTGTTGACTGTTAAAACCAGTGGATAAAAATGGTAAAAACTTCGAGTTTTCTGTTATAAGGGTAAAATACATCTATCCTGGGTTTGTTTGGCTATTCTGAAAATCCTTTCTCAAGGGACCTACCTAGTGAGTGAGGTCCCTGGCGAGGGTTAAAATACAGGATAAAAGCGGTTAAAACCCCGACTACTCTTTTATTAGGGTAAAGTATTTTTAACCTCGTTTTGTTTAGCTAATTAAAAAAAAAAAAAACTTTATCAAGGGACCTCTCTTGTGATTGTTAAGCGCAATTGATAAAAAGGGTAAAAACTCTTAATACTCTTATTTAAGGGAAAGATATTTTGATACCAGCTTAGTTTGGCCATTTCGAAATCTTCATCAAGAGATCTCCCCGATAGGTATTAAAACCGATGATAAAAGCGTTAAAAACTTCCGGTACACTTTTTAAATATTTTCATCATGGCTATGTTCCTACATTTCATAGCCTTTATTCAGGGTAAATATCTAACCTTGTCATATTCAGCTATTTTAGAATTTTTCTCTAGGGACTTCCCTGACGAGTATTAAAATCAATCGATAAAAGCGGCAAAAACTCGGAGTGCATTCTTTTTTAGGGTAAAATATTTCTTACCCTTGTAATTTTCACCTATTTAAAAAAAAAAAAAAAAAACTTTCTCGAGTGACCTCCCTGGTGAGTGTTAAAACCAACGGATAGCAGCGGTAAAAACTCCGAGAACTATTTTTTTACGGTAAAATATTTCTATCCTTGTTTTGTATAGCTATTTACAACAAGATTCACTAGAAAACTACCTTGTGAGTGTTAACACTAGTGCATGAAATTGGTAAAACTGCAGTTACTCTTTTATTATCGTAAAATATTTTCATTCATGTTTTGTTCAGCTATTTTAAAAGAACCTTTTTCAAGGGACCTCCTTGGTTAGTCTTAAAACCAATGGATAAAAGCGGCTAGTATCCGGGTGCTCTTTTATTGGAGTAAAATATTTTTATCATTCTTATATAGAGCTAATTTAAACCTTTCTCAAGGGACTTCCCTGTTGACTTTTAAAACCAATGGATAAAAATGGTAAAAAGTCCGAGTTCTGTATTATAAGGGCAAAATATATCTATTCTGGTTTTGTTCGGCCATTCTAAAAACCTTTCTCATGGGACCTCCCTAGTGAGTGAGGTTCCTGGTGAGTATTAAAAATAAAGGATAAAAGCGGTTAAAACCCCGACTACTCTTTTATTAGGTAAAGTATTTTTAACCTTGTTCTTTTTAGCTAATTTAAAAAGATCAAAAAAACTTTTCCAACGGACCTTTCAGGTGATTGTTAAACACAATTGATAAAAAGGGTAAAAACTCTTAATACTCTCATTTTAGGGAAAGATATTTTAATACCAGCTTGGTTTGGCCATGTTAAAATCTTTATCGAGGGATCTCCCCGGTAGGTATTAAAACCGATGATAAAAGCGTTAAAAACTTCGAGTACTCTTTTTAAATACCTTCAACCTGGCTATATTCCTACATTTGAAAACCTTTACTTAGGGTAAAATATTTTTAACCTTGTCATATCAAGCTGTTTTAAAACATTTCTCAAGGGATTTCCCTGTTGAGTATTAAAATAAAAATCAATGGATAAAGGCGGCAGAAACTCCGAGTGCTTTTTTATTAGAGTAAAATGTTTTTACCCTTGTTTAGTTCACTTATTTAAAAAAAAAAAAAACTTTCTCAAGTGACCTCCCTGGTGAGTGTTAAAACCAACGGATAGCAGCGGTAAAAATTCTGAGTACTCATTTTTTAGGGTAAAATATATTTACCCCTGTTTTGTACAGCTTCTTACAAAAAAGATTCACTAGAGACCTACTTGGTGACTGTTAAAACCAATGCATAAAAGTGGTTAAAAACTGCAGTTACTCTTTTAACATCGTAAAATATTTTCATTCTTGTTTTGTTCAGCTATTTTAAAAGAACCTTTTTTAAGGGACCTCCGTGGTGAGTGTTAAAACCAATGGATAAAAGTGGTTAAAAACTCCAGGTGCTCTTTTATTAGAGCAAAATAATTTATCATTCTTATATAGAGCTAATTAAAACCTTTCTCAAAGGACTTCCCTACTGACTGTAAAAAACCAATGGATAAAAATGGTAAAAACTCCGAGTTCTCTATTATAAGAGTAAAACATATCAATCCTGGTTTTGTTCGCCTTTCTAAAAGCCTTTCTCAAGGGACCTCCCAAGTGAGTGAGGTCCCTGGTGAGTGTTAAGAATGAAGGATAAAAGCGGTAAAAACCCCGACTAGTCTTTTATTTGTGTAAAGTATTTTTAACCTTGTTCTATTTAGCCAATTAAAAAAAAAGAAAAGAAAAAAGAAACAGATAGGAAAAAACTTTATCAAGGGACGTCTCCGGTGAATGTTAAACACAATTTATAAAAAAGGTTAAAAACTCTTAATACATGTACTCTCATTTTAGGGAAAGATATTTTGATACCAGCTTGGTTTGGCCATTTTAAAATCTTCATCGAGGGATCTCCACCCCCCCCCCCCCCGGCCCCCTGGGTATTAAAACCGGTGATAAAAGCGTTAAAATCTTCGAGTACTCTTTTTAAATACTTTCATCCTGGCTATGTTCCTACATTTCATAGCCTTTAATTAGGGTAAAATATTTTTAGCCTTGTGATATTCAACTATCTTAAAACTTTGCTGAAGGGACTTTTCTGTTGCGTATTAAAAATCAATTGATATAGGCGGCAAAAACTCGGAGTGCTTTTCTATTAGGGTAAAATGTGTTTACCTTTGTTTTGTTCACCTATTTAAAAAAACACCTTTCTTACGTGACCTCCCTGGTGAGTGTTAAAACCAAGGGATAGAAGCGGTAAAAACTCCGAGTGCTCTTTTATTAGGGTAAAATAAATCTATCCTTGTTTTGTACAGCTATTTACAAAAAGATTCTCTAGAGAACTGCCTGTTGAGTGTTAAAACCATAAAAGTGGTAAAAACTGCAGTTACTCTTTTATTGTCGTAAAATATTTCCATCCTTGTTTTGTTCAGCTGTTTTAAAAGAACCTTTTTTCAAGGGACCTCCCTGGTGAGTGTTAAAACCAATGGATAAAAGCGGTTAAAAGCTCCGGGTGCTCTTTTATTAGGGTAAAATATTCCTATCATTCTTATATACAGATAATTTGAACCTTTCTCAAGGGACTTTCCTGTTGACTGTTAAAACCAATAGATAAAAATGGTTAACCCCCCCCCTCCGAGTTCTCTATTATAATGGTAAAATATATCTATTCTGGTTTTGTTTGGCTATTCTAAAAACCATTCTCAAGGGGCCTTCCTAGTGAGTAAGGTCCCCGGTGAGTGTTAAAAATACAGGATTAAAGCGGTTAAAAGTTCCAACTAGTCTTTTATCTGGGTAAAGTATTTTTAACTTTAAAAAAATCGGATTTTTTTTTTAAACCGATGATAAAAGCGTTAAAAACTTCGATTACTCTTTTTAAATACCTTCATTCTGGCTACGTTCCTACATTTGAAAGCCTTTAATAAGGGAAAAATATTGTTAGCTTTGTCATATTCAGCTATTTTAAAACCTTTCTCAAGGGATTTCCCTGTTGAGTATTAAAAATCTATGGATAAAAGCGGTAAAAACTCCGAGTGCTCTTCTATTGGGGTAAAGTATTTTTATCTTTGTTTTGTACGGCTATTTTAAAAACCTTTCTCAAGGGAGCTCCCTGGTGAGTGTCAAATGCAATGGATAAAAGCCGTTAAAAAAACTCCAGGTCCTCTTTTATTAGGGTAAAATATCTTTATCACTGATATATTCAGCTTTTTCAAAACCTTTCTCAAGTGACTTTCCTGTTGACTGTTAGAACCAATAGATATATAAGTGATAAAAAAAACTCCGAGTCCTCTTTTGTTAGGGTAAAATATATCTATCCTGGTTTTGTTTAGCTATGTTAAAACCCTTTCTCAATGGACCTCTCTGGTAAGTGAGGTCTCTGGTGGATGTTAAAACCAATGGATAAAAGCGGTAAAAACGCCGAGTACTCTTTTATTAGCGTAAACTATTTTTAACTTTTTTTTTTTTTTTTTTTTTTTTCATTTAAAAAGAAAAAAAAACTTTCTCAATGGACTTCCATGGTAAATGTTAAAAACAATGGATGAAAAGGGTAAAAAAAACCCTCTAAATACCCTCATTTTAGGGAAAGATATTTTGATACCAGCTAGCTTTGGCCATTTTAAAATCTTCATCGAGGGATCTCCCCGATGGGTATTAAAACCGATGAAAAAAGCGGTAAAAACTTCGAGTACTCTCTTTAAATATTTTCATCCTGGTTAGGCTCCTACATTTCAAAACCTTTAATGAAAGTAAAATATTTTTAGCCTTGTCATATTCAGCTGTATTTAAACCTTTCTCAAGGGACTTCCCTGTTTAGTGTTAACAATCAGTGGATAAAAGCGGTAAAAACTCCGAGTGCTCATATACTAGGGTAAACTGTTTTTATCTTTGTTTTGTTCAGCTATTTAAAAAAATAAAAAGAAAACCTTTCCCAATTGACCTCCCTGGTCAGTGTTCAAAACCAATTGATAAAAGCGGTAAAAACTCCGAGTACTCTTTTGTTAGGGTAAAATAGTATCATCCTTATTTTGTTCAGCTATTTTACAAAAAAAAATACCTTTCCCAAGGGAATTCCCTGGTGAGTGAGACAACAATGGATAAAAGCGGTAGAAAACTCTGGGTCCTCTTTTATAAGGGTAAAATATTTTAATCATTTTTATAATAAGCTATTCTAAAACCTTTTTCAGAGAATTTCTCTGTTGACTGTTAAAACCAAAGGATAAAAACGGTAAAAACTACGACTGCTCTTGTATTAGGGTAAAATATATCTATCCTGGTTTTGTTCAGCTATTTTAAAAAACCTTTCTCAAGGGACCTTCCTTTTGAGTGAGGTCCTTGGTGAGTGTTAAAACCAATGTATAAAAGCGGTAAAAACTCCGAGTCCTCTTTTATTATGGTAAACTATTTTTAACCTTGTTTTGTTCAGCTACTTTAAAAAGAAAAAAAAAAAAAAAAAAAACTTGCTCAAGGAACCTATCTTGTGAATGCTAAAAGCAATGGGTAAAAGAGGTATTACTCTAGTTTTAGGGAAAGTTTTTGATACCAGCTAGATTTGGTCATTTTTAAAACTCCGTCGAGGGACCTACATTTCAAAACCATAAATCAGAAAGACACACATTAAAGCAAATGCAAAATATTGTCAGAGAGATATAAACAAAATACAAACTGAAACTTTGGTGAGAAAATAAACATTAGATAAAGCAAATTCATAGGATGATTAGATGAATATAGACAAAAAACTACGGATAATTTAGATAAGAAATAAAAACACCACATAAAGCAAACTCGAAACGGGCTAAAGAAATACCTGGAAGGACAAAACTTTGGTTAAATTTGGATTAGAAATACATACTCAAAATAAAGCTAATTCAAAACATAGAGTTATCTATAGACAAAACCTTATTACAATTTTCATGAAAAATGAAAAATGCATGCACAAGATACAAACCATGGTTGACAAATATAAACAAAAGCTTACTTATTTTTCATAAGGAATATGCAAGATAAAGCAAAATCAAAGCATGGTTAGTGATTTATAAACATAAACTAATTGAAGTTTTGTTGAGAAATAATTGCAAAAGATTAATTAAATTCGAACTGTGGTTAGACAAATATGAACAAGAACTTTCTGAAAAAATACATATAGGAGACAAAACGAATTTATAGCATTGTTAGAGCACTATAAACGAAAGCTAGACAAAGCAAAGTCAAAGGAATATATAAGACAAACAAACTGCAATTTTGATGATAAATACATACACAACATAAAGCAACTTTAAAGCATGGTAGGAGAAATACAAACGAAGACTTATTAGAATTTTCATGAGAAATGAATTTATGACACAAAACAAAGTCCTAGCATGGCAAGACAAATACAGACTGCAACTCAATCAATTTTTTGTGAGACATTCATAATCTAGAAAAAGCAATTTTAAGGCATGGTTAGAATGTAAAACAAAACCTAATAGCAATTTTGATAACAAATACATACAAGAAATAAAGCAAATTCAAAGTATGGATTTACATGTGAAAGCCTGAAACCATTCTTGTCAGAATTCCTTCCTGGTCTAGGGACTTGTGATAAGAATGGTTTCATCCTACAAAAGAAAAACTAAATGATAAATTTAACCCACCTCTTTCCTCACGCTATTGACACATTGCATCCTCCATGTTGACATCTGAAAAGAAAAAAGCGTAACACTTTTGTTTGAATGTTTTATTGCGTGTTATGATATTTCAGTCATTTATCAGCAAAAGCTCACTTGTGGCTTTCTTAGGTTTAGCAAGTACAAGGCTGGACCTTTGTAGCGCCTTGCACAAGGCTACTCCCAGGTGAACTGTGTTTCTAACAACGACCAATCTCAGGTTTTTACAATTACATGTATCTATAAATCAACATTACCAGACAAACCAGTGTTTAGACAGCCCTGTGACGAGATGCTTTCGAAGAGATTATGGGAAAAGGAGAAAAAAAACCTCATAACCTGCCTTTATGGACCTGTCTTAAATTTTGATGTCTTGTGAAGAGGTAAACACTGAATAAATATGCAATCCTCAATTTTAAAAGGCTACGCACACTGTTATGTTTTATCAAAATTAGACCCAAAAATGAGTAGGTTGATCTTCTAGTGTTATCTCCGATATGTCTGATATTTCCAATATAATTATATGCTGCCGAACATTGCACAGGCATAATTTCTGTGGGAAAGCAGTCAGTAGAATGGAACTATTAAAAGAAACTCCATGAACTCATGTTATTAGGTGCACTTGTCACCGCGATATAACTGAAATAATATGGAAATAGCAATAAATATGGAATATTACATCAGTCTGCATTTCTGCGTGGTCGGATCATGTCGAGATGCGTTTGTAAAGATATGCGTATCGATGAGACCGAATGTCGAATCCGATGCGCATCTCTTTATACACGCAACGAGACATGATCCGACCACGCAGAAATGCAGACTGTTGTAATATTCCTTTTATTATATACCTCACCACTATAACTGTAAGGAAACTTCATAAAATCAATACGAATAACCAAAAAATCTGAGAACTACATTTTATTGTATATATATATGTACAATAAAAATTTATGAATGGCGGATGAATAAACATAGATAACGGTAAGGCTGCATAAATCAGGCACTCGTAACAACTCGGCCGATTCCGTACCGACATCTAACCTCGTCCGTATAAAGGAGGCTTCCATTTTGAACTACCAATCACATGATCTTAAACATGGCGGCGCCCCTGTAGATCGCTTAGCAACGACATGAACAACTATGGTGAAGTTATTCACTACTATCGATCTGTCGATGAAAGCTCCCAACGGAATTGATAAAACACGCTAAAAATTGAATGTACAAACTGTTTGCCGACTGAAATATTCTTAGAACGATAACGATAGAAAATTTACTCATGTTTTCTTTTTTAAGAGGAGCCTTACAATTTCAATAACGGTAAAGCGGCGTGCTTCCGGAGATGTGCGAAATGTACCGTGTAGGTGCATATCAAGCTACGTGATACAGCCGAGGGATTTGATCACCGGATCACCTGAGGTATGCCGAATGATAAATCAGGATGCATTTAAAAATGACGGTTGCCGTTCAGGCCGTTACAAGAAAATAAACAAAAAATGCTTTCAAATTTGGCACGTCTAAAATCTGGTCATTTGGTAAGAGTTAAACAGGACAGAGCCAAATATTGCAATTCAAGATTAGAATATGTTACGAGGTATTGGGGCTGTGTAGGCCCAAAATCTGATTGGAATTTCTGTGCGGTCTGATCTTAATCTAGATGTTAACAACAACATAAGTTTTGCTGAGAACTGAAATGTAAAATGCTCTCCTGCTACAAATTTATTCATCTTGCAGCTGACCACTCTAGAAAACGTTTTGGTAAATGGAGAAAATGCTCATATTCCAGAGCACTTCTGATTCATGAGTTTCTTTACAAGCACTACAAATCTTATACTTTCTTTAAATCTTTACCAAACGACAAAATTTTAGACATGTCAAAATTGAAAGAATTTGCAGAAGACAAACTAAATGTGACTCAAAATTTGAGTTTGGAAGTGTAGAAAACATGTGGGAAAAAGAAGAAAATGCCGTCAGCTGGTTACCAGCATTTTCTCCTTTTCCCACACCGTTTTCAATAGCATTTTCTCCCTTTCCAACAATGTATTCAAAAGGGCTTTTTCTTTATGTCTAAAAGTCATGATTGTGTGGTGAAGGGTTAAAAGACACTAGATTACTGCCAAAATATACAAGGTCAAAACCACTGGGATGTTCAGTGGTAGAAGAGGAAATAAAATTCTGTCACCAGGACCTTCATTATCCCTTAACCTTTAAGGTATCAAATGCTAAGAGCCAAATAAATAATATCAAAGTCTACATTGACCTCAGAAGCAACTATAGTTGTAAAAGGGTCTTAAACCCTTGTCACACATTGCCTTGTTTTAACGACCCTGAGAAAGGAGGCTCTTGAAAACATTGTGGGAAAAGAATATAATGTAACCAGCATTTTATCCTTTTCCCACAGTGTTTTCTAACCTTCCCAAACTGAATGTCAATTTTTGATGGTTTGAATTTGGATTAGTCCAAAATTTGTCGTTTGGTAAAGAGTTACAAGTTAAAAAGAGTTTATTGCAGAGCTAGGATTCAAACTCAACTCCTTACTTATCAGCATCATTTAGTTTCCAGCGCTCAAAGATTGTTTTTCGGCGTTGCTGAATGTGCTGGCTTTTAATCTACTTTTTGGTACTGATAGAAAATGAATAAACAGAAGAAAATGAAGAAACAGAAGAAAAAATGCTGCTGACCAACTTTTTCTTCCTTTTTCCACAACGTTTTCTACCATATCAAAGACAGAAATCATCATTTGAGCTGCATTTATTTTGTTATCTACACATGCTTTCAATATAGTTGAGTACAAAACTGTGTAACGAGTTAAATGCTCAAATTTCAACTTTATTATTAGCAATGGGTAAAAGTGAACGTGGGGAAACATAGTCTGATCAGGGATAGTGTATAACATGTGATTTACGATCTCTTGTCTGATCCAGCAGATCCATAACAAGGGAGTCAGCATAACCCCTTACCACACAATCCCAACTTTGAATGACCCCAAGGAAGAGGCCTTTTGAAAACATTGTCGGGAAATGAGAAAATGCTGGTAACCAGCATTTTCTCCCCCTCCCACTTTCTAATCTATCAAAGACAAATTCCATGATTGAGCTACACTAAAATTGTCTGCAAATGACTCTCAGATTGGAAAAGTCTATACTTTGCCTGTGTGGTATAGAGATAATGCATTGAAATTGTTGCAAAAAGAATTATCAGGTATAATTATGTTGACACCTGCTTTCGTCACGTAGATACACTTAGCCTAAATACACTGTAGCAAAGAGCAAAATTTCTTGTGAGGAACAATTTCCTTTTTTAGCCACATGTCTGTTTTTTTTTTTTGTTTTTTCAGGTTTACATGCATTCAATTCTGATAATGAATTCTCACAATGTTTGTTTACATGTATAGAGTTATACTGTGCTGATATCGCTATGGAAACAACAGCAGTCAATGACGGAGGAAAATAACATTGACAACTGACATAATAAAGTTCAAGGTATTTGACAGAATATCAGACATGGCTATCAGTAAAATAAGCATGACAATACAATTGAACCATGCTCTGTTAAAAAGGGGCTTAATGCATCTGCAAAAAGTATTGTCTCAGGTCAGCATGCGAAGTCCGTACTAGCGAAACGTTTCGCTAGTGATCAATTCTCTGTATGTCCAAGGACCATTCTACTTCATGTTTAAGTCGGTTGTTGAAAAAGTTTCTATAAAGGATCCATAATTCTATGATAGCTTGATCGGTATCGTGGATCACGGAGATGCATTAAGCCCCCTTCTGCCAGAGCGTGGCTCAATTATTTACATTCTGTCTCGGTCAAAGTACATGTATCTGAAAGATTAATTGGTACTCTAGGTCAAAAATTAGAACTTCCTGTCCTGTCTGATCTTGATCTACACGGCCTGCAAATGCAAGAGACGTTGATTTTTGTTTCCTGTCGAATTTTATATTACTAAGAACAAAAACATGCAATAGATGTATTACCTTTGACTTTGTATTATATCACATCCACACAGAGACGCTGTTCCGGGACTCTATAATGCCGTAAGAAGACTGTATCCGGCAGAATTGAACTGAAACCGACCGACCTCTAGTAAATCCAGAGACATATCGACCAAGAGCAACATTTAGACAACAATTATTTATGTGGTTTTTTTTTTTTCCCAGGCGATGTTAATTTTGTTGATTTGAGACATTTAGGGTTAACATGTCGAGCGCTAATTCAATGAAATATCCTATATATCGCAATACATTACATATCTTATTTTACCACAATATAGGCCTATGACAAATTTTGAGGACAGTGTAGAGCAAAGATAACTCTTCACAAGCTATAAATCTCATCTTGATCTAAATTGTCTGCAAAACCAACATATTTGCTCTCCTACGATAATTTCTTACCGGATAACAAAATTTTAGACTTGTCGAAATTGAAAGCATTTGCAGACGACAAAAGATTTGTCCTTGAAAGGGTAAAAATATTGTGAGGAAAATAGGAATAAAAAAAAAAAAACGCGGTACTTTACAAGCGAAAGAAACTTGGGGTTACATTCGGTAGAAAAGCAACATTCAGCAAAAAGTGGTCAATTTTTTTTAACGTGAATGTATTAGATCTAATCTTTTACCAAACAATCCCGTGTTTTGATGATCCTGGAGACGGCTTTTGAAAATATTGCGGGGGAAAAGGGAAAAATGCCGGTGACCAGCATTTTCTTCTTTTTCCACAATGTTTCCTACCCAGTCAAAGTCAAAATCAATCATTAAGAGCCACATTTAACTTTTCGTCTGCAATTGCTTCCAATTTTGACACGTGTGAAATTTTGTCGTCAAGTAGTCGTGTAAATTTTCCTTTCGTCAACGTCATTTAAGTCTTGCATTAATGCTAAACTGAAAAAAGGAGTTTTCTCTTTGGTACTTTTCTGTCAGGTATTGATTTTGCGATGTTAGGTACCCCAGAATCAATTTTTGGGGGTTCAGCTTCCCACATGGTAAATCTGAGTTGGGATGCTTCGCAACCCACCTCAAAAAACGCTTTGGATAAAAGAGAACATGCTAAATATATGTGGTTTTTCCAACTATACATGTATTTTCAAAGCCCCCACAGGGTTGTTTGGTCAAGGGTTAACAGACTGATTCCAGTCTTTAGAATCTCATTAAGAAGAAATATGTTAGTGACCGTGTAAAATGGTAGTGCCGTGACTGGAAGGAGAGGAAGAGGGACTATGAAAACAATTTTCATAAATGAAAAGTTAGTTATGGGATTACTTGATCTTACTTAACGCCTGATTACTGCTAGTTACTGTTCTTCCACAAATCTGGATTAAAAGTAGTTTTTGTAATAAGGTCACTACAGCAGGTATAAATGTTAAAACGCTGTAAGTAAAAGCTGTTACGTGTTGCAGTTACATCAGTCTGCTCTCAGCGGACTGGTTTCCGAAATTGTAGTCTGTCTCTCTAATCGGTCTACCGACCGATTAAAACTCTTTACCACACAATACCGACTTCTAACGACCTTGAGAAAGAGGCCTTTTGAAAACATTGTGGGAAAAGGGAAAATGCTGGTAACCAGCATTTTCTCCTTTTCCCACAATATTTTCTACCCTATCAAAGACAAAAATCATTATATGAGCTACATTTATGTTGTTGTCTGCAAATGCTTTTAATTTGGTCTAGTCCAAAATTTCATTGTGTGGTAAAGAGTTAAAAATCGCAACGCACGTTGTGTAAATTCAGACATTAAATTTTGAGCATTCAGGTCACGCGCAATATAGTCCTCTTTCTCGCCTTTCTATTGTATAATTTCAGACACCAGAAAGATGTCGTAAATTTGATAACATCTCGTGCTGCGTGAGTAGAATTAAACAGCGGTATAGTAAACAACAATAGTTCCATTCTTTCTCCTAAATTCATTGTTGGCAATCATTTTAACCCTTGTAGTGCTAAACTAATAGTATTACTCGTAACGTTCTCGGTTAGTTTTAAACTTGCAGACATTGTAATTTCAAGGCTGATTTCGTAAGAACATCTGGCAAAGAAGCGGACAGTGTAGAACTAAGATCAGACGGCAAGTTCTGTGCAGTCTGATCTTAGATATACAATGTCCACATACGCCTGTAAATCCGCGTTTAGTACTACATTTATTAAATGTACTTGTATTAAGAATAAGTTTGCAAATTTCTTCTCCACGATTTCCAACCGATAAGTCAATGTAAACTTGTGCATATTTAGTTTGGGCTACTGTTAAACTTTTCTTGAAACTTTTAACAGATTATTTAACCCTGACTGACCTTTAAATATATATAAACGTCTTCCCAAATTGTATGCATCATTTTGCCTTGAGTTGACCATTTTCTTGAAACAAGGCTTATATCACAACTACATTCTGAGAAAAACAATAACTTTTTTTATGTTTTGATCTTTGAAAATTTCCTGGAAACACTTGAAATGTCACTATGTTTCGAGCGACTTCTCAAAATAAATAAGCCATACTCTGTGAAAAGGGGGTTTAAGGCATCTGCAAACGGTATCAACCAATGTCAGCCTGCGCAGTCTGTGCAGGCTGATATGGGTTGAAACCGTTTGCTTTTAGTAAATTTATGCAATGTCGAAGGACCATTCTACCACATTATTCAGTTGATCTTTAGACAAAATCGATTTTACGGATACTTAATTGGCATGCAACACACGAAAAGGGTGCTTCGGACATATGCGTAAAAGTGTACCGTCCCAGATCAGCATGTGCAGTCTGTGACTAATCCAAGACGACACTTCCCGTTTTTGTGCGATTTTCTGTTTCACGAAAGTCTACTGTATGAAAAAAATTTATGTAGTCGTAAAGTGCCGTCTCGGATTAGCCTGCGCGGACTGCCCAGGCTAATCCGAGACGACACTTTACGCAAATGTCCCAAGGCCTCATTTCACATGTTGCGGACCAATTATGGGATGCATTGCTTGATGTAATGCACCACGGAGATGCATTACCTGCCCTTTTACCGGAGCATGACTCACTTATATGTAACAATGCTTAAAACTAGTTAAAGGCACACTAGTGGCCAAAAGTAAAAAAAATCGGGAGTCAAATTGCAGACAAATTTATTTCATACCATATAAAAGTGTGGATATTGTTATGTGTCTGACAAAATGTATCAAAATGACCTGTCAAAGTTCCTGTCTCTGGTAAAAAAAAATGGATTGTTAGACTAGAACAAAAGTTGGCAACTTTTGTTCTAGTTTCACACTACACTTTTCTGCCATCGACTGAAACATAACGCTTTGTCAGACTCATAATGATATCGACACTTTAGAATTGTACGAATTAAATTTATCTGAACCCCCCCCCCCCCGGTTGTTTATATTTGGCTGCTAGTGGGCCTTTGAGTGATAAATATCTTGCAAGCATATTTGTGTTCTCCAACATTGGTAGCACAGCGAGTAATTGAGCCCACGCCTCATTATAAAAGGTATCTTGAAGTATATATGACCGCACGATCCTTATTCATTCGCTCTTTCTTGTACGGAAGCAGTTACTCCGTTTCTTGCAGTGTTTACAAAAGCTGCCGACCATGGGGTGGGGGATGGGGTTATATTCCACTTGTATGGAATCCTGTATAAAATGTTGGTTTTTGCTCATAAACATTAGCTATGCTCCGGCAAAAGGGGGTTAATGCATCTCCGTGATGCATGATAAGCAAATCATTACGTATTTATGTATCCATAAAATCCACTTTATCTGACAACCGACTTAATCATGAGGTAGACTAGTCCTTTGACATACAGGAAATTGCCCAATAGCGAAAAGTGTTGACCCAGGTTAGCCTGCGCGGACTGCGGATCTGGATTGAAATTTTTCGCAAATGCATTAACCCCCTTTTCAGAGAGTATGGTTTATATAGCGTTAGAAAAGCACGTCACAAAAGATATCATTGTTGATTGAACGTTACTTTACATCGATTTCAACATTACTTCAGTCTTATCACGGCGACAGCTCAGTTATTTTCAATATATGGCCTCGATTTCACCAGAACTAGGCTAGGAATTTGAATTATCTTTGGCCAAATCTACTCCCACGTAAAATCCAGTGCTTCGGGTGACACAGGGGACAATAAACAGGAGAATTTGAATATTATAGCATGGCATCATCTGTTTTTTATTTGATGTATGAGCTTGGAAATGCTTGTTGTAAGATCGATGTACTGGCTACAATGACAAAATATCATATAATGTCCCAGAGCGAAGGGAATTGAGCTTCCTTAACCCTTTTTCCATGACCAATCAATCCCGAGCATTTATACAAATTTGGAAAAGATAAGAAAATGAGAACATTGTAGTGAAAAGAAGAAAATGCTGGTTACCAGCATTTTCTACTTTTCGCTACAATTTTATCAACTCTTCTATACATAGCTTAACCCTTTCCCAAACGACAAATTTTGGACTGGTCCAAATTGAAAGAGTTTGCAGACGAAAATTTCAAATTTGATGAAAATGGCAGAAAGTTATCAAAAAGGGTAGAAAACACTGTGGGAAAAGGAGAAATTGCTCGTTATGAGCAATTTCTCCTTTTCCCACAGTGTTTTCAAAAGACTTGTACTGCAGACACGTGAAGACCAGGGTTTGTTTGGGAAAGGGTTAATTTGTCCCACAGAAAAGAATTAGGCTTTTCAACCGTTAACCCTTACCATTCACTTCTTATTTTGTCATACATAAAAACTTTGAGCCTCTTTAATCTTAAATCTTTACCAAACACGGTTTTACGAATCTTGGTAAAAGAAATATTGAAAACATTTTTGGAAAATGCCAACCAGCATTTTCTCCTTTTCCCACAACGTGTTCTACACTTTTATACATGTATTTTATTTTGTCCCATAGAAAAGAATTGGGCCTATTTATCCCTTAACCCTTTCCCCAAAACAATCCCGAGCTTTTACGAATGTGGATAAGAAAATAAAACTGAAAGCATTATTGGAAATTGAGAAAATGTTGGTTATCAGCATTGTTTCCTTTTCCAACAATGTTTCCAGCTTCTCTCTTCCCCAAGTTCCACAAAGCTTAGGATCGTTTGGTAAAGGGTAAAAGAGTTAGGAGGCTCGGGGTTTTTTTTGATGGGCACAACAAGAAATTATAAAAGAGTATTAAATAATTCGGGAAAAGGAGAAAAAAATACCATGTTTAAAAAAAAAAAACAGACTCTGCTTTTCGGACTTCAGCTCTTTTTTATGTCATAACTTCTACAAAAGTATGGGACAATCATTATAGAGCTAAAGTCTAACTTCTTGGGCAAACGGATTCTGTTTTGAATTATGCGCATAAGCAGTAGATACTACGCTTTGAAGGGTAAATTTATGTGTTAATTGAAGCTGAAAGATCGCATCTGAGCAATGCTCTGTGAAAAGGGGGATTAATGCATTTGCAGGCTGACCTGGGCCAAAACCTTTTGCTATTGGTCAATTTTCTGCATGTCAAAGAACCAGTGTACCTCATGATTCAGCTGGTTGTTATACCAAACGGATGTTATTGATCTATAATACTGTAATGACATACTTGGTATAGTGCATCACTGAGATGCATTTAGCCCTCCTTTTCACAGAGCATGGTTCAATTCTAATATTGCTTGAAACGTGGGGTAATCAGAAAAACAATCAAGGAAATGAGTAGCGTGACGTGATGCCGTTTCTGATTTCGTCTTTTTTTCCCCCATTTGCATAAACAAGTACATTATCATCTGTATCTCTGGTAGCATAAAACAGAGGAAGAAGGCTTGTAGAAGTACCAGGCGATAATTGAAACTATCACGAATACATTGTATCTACCATTCCAACAATCGATTTGCAGCAAATAGAAGTTAAAATGTGAAATTCAGTAACTATTGAACTGAACTCTTTACCTACCACACAATCCTTAGTTTTTAACGACGCGAAGGAAAATTACTTTTGACTGACTGACTGACTGACTGACTGATTGATTGATTGATTGATTGGAGTTTAACTCGACAATTTTTTAGGCTAATCCAAATTGAAAGCATTTGCAGACGAAAAAATAAATGTAACTCAAAACCTGAAATTTGTTTAGAGGAGGCCAGAAAGCATTGTGAGAAAAGGAAAAAATGCTGGTTACCAGCATTTTCTCCTTTTCCCACAGTTTTTTTAAAAGGCTTCTTTCTCATGGTCGTTAAAAGTCGGGATTGTGTGGTAGAGTTAACACCGTTTTTAACAGCACAGGTCATATCACGTAGGTCATTGCACCTATGCATGTGTTTCCTGGCTTTCTCACACCAGTGCTGACACAACTTTCTTTCCAAGTCACTGACTGCTTTTCTCACATGCATCAGGGGTGAGAGGCTTAAAAGCGCAGGAAAGAAAGTTTGCCTCAACCAGGTATCGAACTCACAACCACCGGGTCACGAGTCAGATTTGCTAACCACTGAGCTACCCCTCCGAGTGAAAATGGCTTTTTGAAAACATGGTGAGTAAAGCAGAAAATGCAGGTGACCATCATTTTCGCCTTTTCCTACAATGTTTTCTTCTCTTCCAAAAACATATTCCAATATTTTGAGTCACATTTATTTTTTCATCTGCAAATGCTCTAAATTTGGATTAGTCTAATTTTTTGTTGTTTGGTAAAAGGGAATTTACAGACAATTCAAATCTTTTTCAAATGATAGTATTTGTCTTTGAATAGTGAAGAAAACGTTGTGGTAAAAGGAGAAAATGCTGGTTACCAGCATTTTCTCCTTTCCACCACAAAGTTTTCAAATGCTTTCTTCCTCAGAGTGGTTAAAACACGGAGTTATGTGGTGAAGGGTTAAGCAGTTTTCTTTTTTTTTTGTTCCGTATTTGATCAAATGTTATGCTGTTCAGCGAGACTAAAGGCACTTTTATGCAAAATGTAGATCAAGACCAGACTGCAAAAAATATTGTCTAATCTTGTATCCACTCTGTCTGAAAGGGTGGGATTTTGTTCGGCAAAATAAGCTCAGATTCTAAAGGCTTCGGATTTATTACTGGCTGGTAATGTTCGTTTAATTCATTAGGCAGTTAAAGGTTAATTTCAAGGCTGGTTTTATCAAAAAATCTCACAAAAATATGGCAAGTGTAGCTCTATAAAGTCAAAATGGACGCTCCGAACAGCCTGGGGTCGATTTACAGTGCCTGCAAACCAACAAAATTGGTTCAAAGGTTCGCCTAACACTCTTTATGTAACTGTAGATTGTATTATATCATCTATTATGAAAGGAAATTTTCTCTGTAACTTATTTTTACGTATGTGTCTTCATAATGTTTTTTCTTTTTATGTAGGCCTATATGAACTTAGTATGTAACATTTCGCCATTATGTTTTTAGGCCAATGGCCTCTATTTACTCAAGAATGGGTATAATCCTGGTAAGATTGGTTATCAAATAGGGATTGTTTGGTAAAGGATTAATGAAAATCGAAAGTTCAGTCACCTAATGCTTCTACTATGAAAATCAGGCGCGTCTAGTATATTTTCTTTTCTTATAACAAACCTATATCAATACTGTTTTTTTTTTTCCATGATTAATGACAACTCAAATTGTTAACATACGCAACAATGTATTTTGAATGTTAGGCTAGCGGCTGCTATGTGCATTGTGGAATTAAACCGAAACTGAAATTCAAGATTGACTTTTATAAAGACTGAATGTTATAAGTTTACTTATTCAGCGCTAATTAATTAAACTCAGTCTCTTTCGAATGTAGAAAATACATACTACTGACGCCCAGAAAGAGTAAAATACCTTATGGGCATGGCTAAATAAGCGGATGGTATAGATCCAAGATCAGACTTCACTTTTTGTGCGTTCTTATCTTGATCTATGCCCTGCGCAAAATCCCTTATTTTCGCCTAATGGCTAAAAAGGTTGAATTTGTTGGAAGCGATTAGAATTAAATTTATGAATATGTCATCGTCAAAATTTCATCGGAAGTGTAAAATTGAATGGACATCAAGAACGGTCTTAAGAATGACGTTTGAAATTATTTAACCCTTTATCAGACGACAAAATTTAGACTTTTTCAAATTGAAAGCATTGCAGACAACATAATAATTGTGGCTCTAATATTGAAATTTGTTTTTGCAAAGGTAGAACACATTCTGTGAAATGGAGAAAATACTGGTTACCAGCTTTTTCTCAAAATGTTTTCAACAACCCTCTTTGTCAGGGTCTTGAAAACACGGCGTTGTGTGGTATAGGGTTGACTCGTTGACTCTTTACCTATCAGACGACATAATTTTAGACTTTTCCAAATTGGAAGCATGAGCAGACGGAAGATAATTTGTGGTTCAAATGGGGCTGTTTGTCTTTGAGGGGATAGAAAACAGCTTGAAAAGGAGAAAATTCTTCTTGAATACCTTGGCTTGACTTTACTCTAAAGGACAGGTCCATATTCACCAACCATTCTTAAGAACCTTCTCAGTCTTATTCTCCCAACTTTTCTACATTTGAAAGTAACACAACTTCTGATTGGCTAAACCATTTGGTCCGTATTCACCAACCATTCTTGAGAACATTCTTAGTCTTTTTCTCAAAGAATTTCTAAATTTGAAAGTAACACATCTTCTGATTGGCTAAACCAAATGGTTTAGCCAATCAGAAGTTATGTTACTTTCAAACATCGAACATTTTGGAGAACAAGACTAAGAACGTTCTTAAGAATGGTTGGTGAATTCGGACCCTAACTTATTGAATTTACCTTACGGTAAAAATCTAACGTTGAAATGAGCGGAATGAGCTCTCTAAATGATCGTGAGAACTTGAAATTTGAGCATTTGTTATACGAGAAATATGGTGTAGATTTGTTTTTCATCAGTTTTAATAAACCCACGGTCATTGACGTTCTGAACTATATCACTGATAACCATGGTAACCGTTAGGTGGTTGTCTTTTTTAGCGATTTTACTACATATCTGCATGTTTGTTTATCACAACTGTTCTAACATTTTCCTCTAATTACTACTTGAAGGCTGTCACAGTTTTGCAGATTGAAGCGTTGAATACACCAATTAAGAAATACATCTTACGAACCATGCTGTATGAAAAGGGGGCTTCATGCATCTGCGAAAAGTATCGACTCAGGTTCAGTCCGCACAGGCTGACCTGGGCCGAAACTTTTTGCTTTTGGTCATTTTTCTACTTGTCAAAGGACCCGTGTACCTCATGATTCAGTCGGTTGTTAGACAAAAATGGATTTTATGGATCCATAATTATGTGATGACTTGCTTGGTATCATGCATCACGGAGATTCATTAAGCCCCCTTTTGCCAGAGCATGGCTCATATAAGATATGTTTACATGAAGACGGCCTTCTTTACTTTAATTAGTGGTACAATTACTAAGCACGTCGCAAAACGAGAACTGCTGTATGTCTTGCATTATAATACAGAACAGAACATTTTATTGCTTGAACTACATAGCAGTTCATCGTTACATACACAGTGCAACATAGCATACATGTAACAATGACATAATAAACCAGAAATATACTATAGATTAATCTAATTTACTTTGAGTAGATAAAGGCCAAATAGCGGCCAAAAGTAAACAATACGGGCGTTAAAATACAATTTCAATCACACCATATAAAAGTATGGAAATTACTGTGGAAAAAAAAACAATCTGTGATCGTACGGTCGGCCAAAGTGTTAGGTGCTGGAAGAAAAAAATAAACGAAATGTTTAAATCAGGTATAAAGAAAACAAAAGATAGAGCAACCTGGCAACTTTTAACCTAGTTCTAAATTTCATTTTTTCCCTGCCAGCGACTAACACTTGGACCGACCGTACAATAACAGATTGTCATCTTCAATATAATTTCCATACTTTTAAATCACATGATTTAAATTCAAAAGCATTGTAACACCTGCTTTGTTTACTTTTGGCAGCTGTTGTTACTTTAAGAAATAATTCCTATATCAGTGTGTTTGTATGACGACGGCCTTTTTCTTTAATTAGTCGATAAATACGAAGCATATCGCAATTTAAGAGAACTGCCAAATCAATTAATATGGTCCTTATTTGCTTTTTTTCCCCAACTTTTTTATTTGAAGATCAACCAACAAAATTATTTCGTTGTATTTCCCATTATCTTCCGCTGGGTAGCATTTCAAATCTTCGAAGAATATTGACATGTGAAAACAAGTATGACAAGTGAATGGCTACGAGCGGTGGTTAAAGTGATCAGACTAATCCGGATCGGACATAATAACCGGAGTGGACCGAGCCGAACAGGATTTAACTTAATTACCGAACTCGACTAGCAAAAAGCAAAGAACATATCAATTTGTTGATTTGCCATTAAATTACTTTCTAGAGTTCACTTATAGATGAATATTCCGTATTTTTTCACTTTCTCATCGTTTGGAAGAACTCGTTGCTACAAGGAACCAGATTGGACTTTATGACCGAATTGGACTATTTCTGTTCAATCTTGTATGGACCAATAAAAAATTATCTTTACCCAGGCCACTTCCTCCACATTCCCTAGTCTGACGGTACTTTCAGTGCTTTGATTATCCAAACGCTACAGGTAGATGCACTATACTGGATTTGCATTTCTTATGCCCCTGGAACCATTCCGCTTCACTATTGATACGAAATTCTGGTACCGTCTCGTGATTGGTGTCGACTTTTTGTTACCTAGATTGTTGCAATAGTATACCTTCATTTTCACCTGTTTACGTCATTGATAAGTCAGGTGAAGATCGGAAACAGTTTCGTGACAAGCATCATGTTATATCCTTGATTTAGAACCAAAGCGACAGTTGAATAAGTCAGGGTACAAGAAATTTAGAAATGAGCCATGCTCTGTGAAAAGGGGACTTGATGCATCTGTAAAAAGTTTCGAACCAGGCTAGCCTGCTCATACCGTGCAGGCTGACCTGGACCGAAACCTTTTGCGATTGGTCAATTTTCTGTGTGTCCAATGACAAGGGTACCTCATGATTTAGTCAGTTGTTAGACAAAATGGATTTTATGGATCCATATTTATGTGATGACTTGCTTGGTATCATGCATCAGACAGATAGATTAAGCCCCCTTTTGCCAGAGCATGGCTCAAACAACATTTTTCTATCGGTCAAAGTCGATTCAGCCTCGCAAATGCCAAAAGTATTATTTATCATGAAGCAACAAGAAAGACAATCGTTTCATAAATGAACCATTTCAGCACCAAATATAATTGAGCCATGCTCTGTGAAAAGGGCGCTTAATTACACTGTTAAAAAAGACTATCGACCCAGGTCAGCCTGCGCAGTCCGCGCAGGCTGACCTGGGCCGAAAGTTTTTGCTATTGGTTATTTTTTCTGTGTATTACAGGACCGGTTTACCTCCTGATTGAGTGTATTGTTGGACAAAATAGGTTTTAAGGATCCATAATCATATGCTGACTTACTCGGTATCATGCGTCAAGCAGATGCATTAACCCTTTACCAAACGACAAAATTTTAGACTGATCCAAAATGAAAGCATTTGCAGACGACAAATTAAATGTGGCTCAGATAGTGAAATTTGTCCTTGATAGGGAAGAAAACATTGTGGGAAAAGGAGAAAATGCTGGTTACCAGCATTTTCTCCTTTTCCCACAATGTTTTCAAAAGCCTTCCACCTCAGGGTCGTCAAAAGTCTGGATTGTGTGTTAAAGGCTTAAACTCCCTTTTGCCAGAGCATGGCTCCTTTAAACTCGACCTCTTTAACAACTGAAAATACAATCCTCTGAAACTCGAAAAGATTTTACCTCTTTGGGTTGACCTAGGGAGCGGGCGGTATAGATCCAAGACCAGACGGCAAGTTCTGTGCAGTCTTATCTTGATCTATATCGGCCGCAAAAGCCAAAGTTTTCTTTCACCTGTGGCCCCTAACGGGTTAAAGATGAAATTGATAAGTCAACTGACAATGACTAAGGTTTGACCTTTACCGGTAGACAAAAAAAATAAACCAGTTTTCCACACTGAATGCATTTAGAGGCGAGTGCAACTCAAATCATAGAATATGTGTCTGATAAGGCCGAAAACATTAAGGAGAAAAAGGAGAAAGTGCTTGTTACCAAAATAGGCAGTCTCATGGGTGAAGACAATTTCCTGGAAAATTTTTCAAAATAACACAGAATCAATCGAGGATTGGTTATTCGTGGAATCTGAATTGTGACACTCGAATTTTGCGACTCCTCAAATGCTGTACCTCCCTTCCCTTTGATCGACTCAGTTGCTCAAAGTACATTTGTGTCAGGGTGTCTAGATTTTATTTGAGCCATGCTCTGGCAAAAAGGGGGCTTAATGCATCTCCGTGATCCATTATACCACACAGTCCATCTCATAATTATGGATCCATAAAATCCATTTTTTTCTGACAACCGACTGAATTATGAGTTACACTGGCCCTTTGACTTGCAGAAAATTGACTAGCAGCAAAAAGTTTCGGCCCAGGTCAGCCTGCGCGGACTGCGCAGGCTGACCTGGGTTGATACTTTTTCAGATGCATTTAGCCCCCTTTTTTTCACAGAGCAAGACTCATTTGTTTTCCAATATACACCGTGCTCGTTGAGGGAAGAGAGACTACCCATTATGCCAAGCCTTACGTCATAAACATCTTTCCTCCCTTCGGTATACATAATGTAGAATTAGACTAATTTTGATCGTATGATTTACAAAGAAATAAGAAAAGAAAATACAATAATTAATTTATTTTACACCATATAAACGTAAATTAATGTGGGCAGCACTCTGACAAAAGAGGGTTTAATGCACCTCTGTGCCGCATTGTACCAAGCAAGTCATCATTTAATTATGGATCCATAAATTTCATTTTGTCTACGAACCGATTGAATAATATGGCACACTGGTCTTTTGACATGCAGAAAGTTGACAAATAGCAAAAGGTTTCGACACAGGTCAGCCTGCGCGGGCTGCGCAGGCTTTCCTGAATCGATACTTTTTGCAGTCAAATGCATTGAATACCCTTTTCACAGAGTATTTCTAATGTGTAGAAGAAATGCCCATTTTTTTCCCCACCAAGTGACTTTTTTTTTTCAAGTACAAACCTATATATGATTTGGGCATTTCGAACCGCGTTACTTTTCAAGATGGATATCGATGCAGCGAATTTGAAAATAAATTATACGTTTATTAAAACATGACGCTTTAAAATACTGGTACGATTTATCCAGCCATGGTTAGCTAGCATATAACCTATGCACCAGTCATTTATAAAAGCAGTGCCTAAAAAGCTTGGGAAATAGACCCGGTATAAGCCCAGCATGGTGGGGACATTTTTTCCATTATGTCTGTTATAAATCCGGCACAAGTCCCGGTTTTCCCTAAATCCATATCTACAAAATGTAGGCCTACTCAAAGATTTGCGGTAACAATGGATGTTTTTAATCCTTTTTCGCGTTTGAATTGTTTGTATTTTCAAGAAATTTGGAGCGAAAAACAGGCTGATTTGGACTCAATGTTTTAAATAAAAGCCTTACGTCATGTGACTAGGCCTATACATAACGCATATGGATGTTATCTCAGTGTTTATTTCTGCTTAAGCCTTAACAATAATGAGCGATTTGCTGTGAAAAGGTGGCTTAATGCATCTCCAAAAAGTATCGACCGAGGTCAGCCTGCACTGTCTGCCCTGGCTGACCGGGGCCGAAAACTTTTGCATTTGGCAAATTTTCTGCATGTCAAACCAGTGTACCTCATACTTCAGTCGGTTGTTAGACAACATTGATTTTTATGGATCCATAATTATGTAATGACTTACCTGGTATCATTTATCACAAGGATGCATTAAACCCCCTTTTGTGAGGGATGACTCAATAAGATTGTTCTATCGGTAATCAATGGCCAAATGTAGATTACCTCATCAGATTCCGAATTCCCATTGAGTTCAGTGTAGTTTTCCGTGTGCAAGAAAATCAGTTAGGCCTATGCTGCTTCTGATCATGCATCTATATATAAAAAAAAAGCCATACTGGCAGAAAGCGAGGTTTATTGAGCTATTTACACGAATATGTTAATATTGTTCATCACCTGACATCGAATTTGTAGCTTTTTTCAACGTAGTGGTGTTATTATTCTGCTGAATTTTGGCCACGTCGCCATAGGCGTTCACATTAAAAACGTTTTACGAAATGTTTTTATCTCTGTCAAACAGCTACGTAACATTTTTATCAACTTTTATTGTATCGGGTTTGAAAATATATACTTTATTTTCACAAGTTTCATACTGTATATTTTTTTAATCCACAAAAATATAGGTAAACATTGAAGTAAACGTTTACAAGTCAATGAGTGCAATTAATGGAAATTCAGAGACAGTGGCGAAGTACCATTATGACCATTTCTTCCAGCCTACTTATGCATCTCGTACAAAGATCTAGATCTAATTTAGTTTCTGTTAACATTTAAATCTTTTAAAATAGAGCTGTCTAGATGGTTTACAAGTACAATATCTAGAACTTAGGGCATGACACCTGCACTGTGTGCATATAAATAGATTTAGGCTTTATACTACACACGTTGATCGATATGCCAGATACACTTCACAACGTCCAGCGCATAGACCAGTGTTAGCAAAGAGTGAAAGTTTTGTCTTTACAAAGGTGTTGTAGATTTATCTACTACAAGTTTGTTTATGAAAAGTGCTTTTAAAATTTATCTCGTACCATAGACCCGTGTTTACTGCGATCGTTTCATTTAAATACAGAAAGACTTTTTTGTTGCAGGTGTTAGAACATGTGGGTATTTGGATATGGGTCGCTGATATGGAAAGTGGATTTTCCCTTCAAACGGAAACTAACGGGACACATTAAAGGATATATCCGAAGGTTTTGGCAGGGCAGCACGGACCATCGAGGTATACCGGGAAAGGTGGGTAAACTGAATTATTTCACTGATACAGATGTTCACATGTAAATATGTAGATCTCTAGGGGTGTAGACCTATATGTATAATTACATGTATGCCAAATCAACTCGATATATAAATGTCATTCAATACACAACTGTCCTTCCGTTTGTAAATGAGCCATTCTCTGTGAAAAGGGGCCTTTATGTATCTGCGAACAGTATCGACTCAGGTCAGCCTGCGCAGTCCGCGCAGGCTGACCTGGGTCGAAACTTTTCGCTACTGGTCAATTTTCTGCATGTAAAAGGGCCAGTGTATCTCCTGATTCAGTCGGTTGTTATACAAAACGGAATATAGGGATGTATACTGTGATGAATTGCTTGCCATCATGCATCAAGGAGATGCATTAAGCCCCCTTTTCACAGAGCATGGCTCAAATATTTATGCATCATCATAAACAAAAAAGGGCCTAGGATCTACACTGTTCCTGAACCAACTCAACTTAGCTCAACTATGTCGGCTCAGTGAAGGTGTAGTGTTCGTAATCCGGAGGTCTCGTGTTCGATCCCCATTTTTTTTTTTTTTTAATGGGAGTGTCCTTAGGTAAGGCACTCCATATCCCTAGCCTTGTGCTTATGAAACCTAGGACACGCGTGAGCTGTCGCCGTGATATGACTCAAAAAAATGTTGAAAGTAGCAGTCAATCAACATCGATCAGCTATTTTTAAGGTAGTTGCAAGGTCACATTGAGAAACATACATTGGAAATTTGGAGATCAATAGAGCTATGTTATTTTAGTCAATCAACATCGATCCGCTATTTTTAAGGTAGTTGCAAGGTCACATTGAGAAACTTAACATTGGAAATTTGGAGATGAATAGAGCTATGTTATTTTATGCTGTTATGGATGAGCCATGCTCCATGGAAAGGGGATTTAATGCATCTGAGAAAAAAAAAAAAAAGTATCGACCAGTCAGCTCAATCTGACATGTGTCGAAACGTTTTGTTGGTGAAACTTCAGCATGACAAAGGACCATTCTGCCTCATGATTCAATCAGTTGTTAGACAAAATCAGTTTTATGAATCCATAATTATGTGATTCACCAGCAACATTATGTGATGATTATCGTGGTAAAATGCACCACGGAGATGTATTAACCCCCTTTTGCCAGAGCATGACTCAATTATCTTGTACGTCCATGAAACAGGATAGGCAATGGCTTCGGGAAGATCTGACGTTTCCATTCATCCGGGCCCCCGCTTCTTTTCTTTTTGGCAAACAGAGGTCCTTGTGGCCTAAAAGGTCAGGCTTAAACTTGTAACCCGGATTTCCTATACGAAATCCCCACTGGGGACGGTGTATATAACAACGTAAAGTGATACTGGAACAATTATGAAGCCTCCAGGCATTATTCTTTGAACCAAAAAGTAATCCCCGGACATAGCATTAAGAGCGGATGTCATTACATGCATTTCTAGAGAGCATGCTATGGGGTGACATCATTTTATATCGTTATACGCGCCATGGCGGAAAACTTTGAATCCTATGGTAAAGTACCTCTCCCTAGCCGTCATATAGATGAGCCATGCTCAGGCAAAAGGGGTTTTCATGCATCTCCGTGATGCATTATACCAACCAAGTCATCACATAATTATAGATCCATAAAAATTCAGGTTGCTTAACAACCGGCTGTATCTTGAGATCCAAATTATGAGATGGACTTGTCCTTTTACGCCCAGAAAATTGACCGATAGCAAAAAGTTTCGACCCAGGTCAGCCTGCGCGGTTTGTGCAGGCTGTCCTGAGTTGATTCTTTTGTAGATTCATTGAACCCTCTTTTCACAGAGCATGGCTCAAATAGATTGAAGCATGTAGCCTATGTTGTCGCCTGATTATGACATGAAGTACTGATAAACACTGCTTTACACGCCATCAAGTCAGTCTTTTGATTGTTTTTCATTTCAGCCCGGCCGTGTTGTGACCCTTATACCAGCATCTCGGGAGGTATGTTGTCTCGGTAACCTGGGTCCATATTCACCAACTGTTTTACCCCTTAGGCTGCTGAGCGCGACTCAACGACCTCTTGCGGACAGTGTAGATCAAGATCAGACTGCACAGAACGTGCAGTCTGATCTTGGATCTACACTAACCGATAAGTAGATATTTTTCTCTCCAAAGAATACATTTGAAATAGTGCCGAACTTTTGGATTTTTACTATCGGCTTGAAAGTTTCATTTCACTTATTTAACAGGTTAAGGGTTAATTTCATTCTTGGACTTTAGATGTAGAAACTAACGCAACTTCCGATTGGCTGAACCATTTTGTTAAGCGAATAAGTTGTGTTACTTTTAAATTTTGAAAATTCTTGACAAGGCTCAGAATGGTTGGTGAATAAAGACCTTAAACTTACAACTATTACTTTGTACCTCTTTACCTCCTTGGTCCGTATTCACCAACTATTTAAAATTTCATTCATCGTCTTATTCTAAATTTAGCAAGTAACGCAATTTCTGAATGGCTAAACCATTTGATTTAGCCAATCATAAGTTGCGGTACATTGAAATTTAGAATTCGAAATTCTCAAGAATTAAATTATGAATGCTATTAAGGTTGGTGAATACAGCTTTGATGCCCCATGCAGTCTTATTTTTGATTTAGAAAGTAACGCTGATTTGCTAAAATAGACTGTATAACCATCAGAATTTGTGTGACTTTAATATCTAGAAACTTATGGAATTGAGACTGAGAATGGTTATTAGAATGCTTGGTCAATAAGGGCCCTCGTGTCCTATCTGTTATGTATACAAACCATGCCGTCTTGTTAAAAAGGGGTATATCGCATCTCCGTGATGCATTATACCAAGCAAGTCACATGATTATGACTCCATTTCTGAAATACATTTTGTTTAACGACCGACTGAATCATGAGGTAGAATGGGCCTTGGACATGCAGAAAATTGACTGGTAGCAAAATGTTTCGACTCATGTCAGCCTGCGCGGACTGCGCAGGCTGACATGGATCGATACTTTATGCAGATGCACTAAACCACATTTTATAGAGCATTGCTTTTTCATTGTCGGTTTGGGGTATTTTTCAGGACATTGTTTGGGGTGTTGCCTACGAAATCGACCCGAAAGATGAGGATGACGTCAGAAAGCATTTAGATCACCGTGAAAAGGGAGGGTATTCCAAACAAAACGTGACGTTTTATCCGCTCGACCAATCAGAAGACGTGTTCGATCTAGAACTATATATAGGTACTTCTGACAACCCAAATTACCTCGGACCCGCTCCATTAGATGATATAGCAAGTCAGATATTTCAGTCAATAGGACCCAGCGGGAAAAATGTTGACTATTTGTTAAACCTGGCGAAGGCATTACGAACATTGATTCCTGACCAAACTGATGAACATATACGAGAATTAGAACAAAGAGTGCATGCGCTGTATCAAGCCAAAGTCCAAAGTATTTGAGCAGTGCTTTGGCAAAAGGGGGTTTACGGCATCTCTGTTTTGCATTATACCAAGCAAGTTATCATATAATTATTGATCTATAAAATCCATTTAGTCTAACAGCCAACGTAATCATGAGGTAGACGTGCCCTTTGACACGCAGAAAATTGACCAACACCAAAAAGATACGACCCAGGTCAGCCTGCGCGGACTGCGCAGGCTGACCTGAGTCGATACTTTTTTTTCGCAGATGCACAAAACCCCCTTTTCATAGAGCATGGCTCATAAAATAGTTTTAGTTCTAGTTAGTGATGAGGCATATCATGAAGTGAAGTGTTCTATGCAAGACTTCATATAATAATACCAGTAATGTTAATGATGATTGTTGTACTATTCTAGCCCGGTGAAAGAGTGTTTTCAGTGATATTTTAGAAAAAATCCCGGCGACAGCTCACAGATTTATCCATTTCCTGCCTTTCCCATGTAACATTTAGGCTACTGTGAGCAAGGATCGTGTAGCTTTGTGCACCAATAAAACTCTTGTCAGCTACTTCGTCTAATACATGGATCCGTGGCGATGAGATAAACCGACTTCCTTGGTTACCGTAACTAAGGGCTCACAAACAAACGAAGTAAATACATAGACATAGACAGTATAGCAGAAAGGCTACTTAAATCTTGCTATCACGACTGTTTCTATCGATTAAATTCCGGAAAAATATTCTTTTTCATATGTTTCTGTCGATGATGGATTCTCGGTAAGAAATATATGGATACTTGAACTTATTTACACAAGGATATATACAAAAAGTGTGAATTTTAGGGGCTACGGACAATGTAATACTTGTGCCAGCAAAGTTCTGAACTTTTACGAGGAAGAATGAAATGCATCCTAAACCTCAGTTTTGCTTTAAAATAATAGAATTAAAGATGATTAATATTTTTGTAAGGCTTATTATGTTGTCTCAACATCGTATTCGATAATAAATTATACTAAATTACAAGCATTTTGAAATATTTATACATTGTCTCATTTAACAGAGAGGTAGAAGACTAAGAAATATTTAAATTTCAAGTTAAGGAAAATGGTTGCCTGATGATTTACAATTACAATTTGTCAATTTACAAACTTATTAATATCATTGGCGGTAGTTTGTTTTATCTTGTGATATACTGAAGACAACGGGTAGTCGAGTGGATTACAGAGTCAATCAAACACACCTCCTATCAGTTAATAGTTTACAGACATACCCTTTGAAATGGCAGATGTGCTAATCCACTTAAATATGGCTAAGTCAAAAGCTGAGTTAATATTAACACAAGTTGCCTTTTGAGCTGACCTTCAAAAACTGTACAGAACAGAACTTAGTCTGTTTCATAAATAAAATCTACAGTAAAGAATACATGTAAATGTGCTTAATTCAAGTAGCAGATGGTTTGAATCCAAGAATAAACTGCATATTTTTTTTTTTACTCTGATCTGCATCTACATATTCAGCATTCTTTACGCACCAAGGGTTAATGTTAACGTTAAACTGAAACATTGATCAAACGTGCCCCCTTTTGGATGTGCGGAGGTTATTAAACAAGGTAAGCTATTTCAGTGAACGTACTATCTTTTTGTCAGTATTTTATATATTTTACCTTTGTTTTCCACTGTAAAAGTTTGTGTTTTTGTCAGAGAGTTTTAGAGGGAAAAAAAAACTAACATTAATTAATCCATTGCGTAATACAGGGTAGATCGAAACTCTTTGCTCATGTCCCATTGCCAATCATAATCATAATGCAAACTTGTAATCTCTTCGTATATCCCACGTAAGCCGTACACGATCGCAAAGCACATCTTTTAAACTTTTTCCTAAAATTCAAGCTGTAAACACACATAATATCGCACTTCTCCAACATTAACAGTCGCTTGTTTGTGAGCCGAAATAGCAGACAGCAAGGCTGCACATCGGGCCAAATAAATGCGATGACCTGATTGGTCAAATATCGATTTCCACGGATTCGTGTATTTAGTTTCAACCTATTCATTTAACATCGATTGTGAAACAGGTTCTTACGCCTTATGTTGATCCCTAGGCTGCTAAGCTCGACTCAAAGACCTTTTGCGGACAGTGTAGATCAAGATCAGACTGCACAGAACTGACGAATAAAGCGTTGCTTTGTTAGAGTGCACCTTTGAATGCCAGACTTTTATATATTGAATACATTAAGGATCTAAGTGTTGATGATATTCTGGTAGTGGCAAATGTCACTACACGTTTATAAGTAGAAGACCGATTAACGGCCCTACTTTGTCTGCCTCTGGGTCTTGCATTTTTTCCGATGGGACAAAGAACATTCGGTAATATGAGGTTATTTAATATGCCTGTGAACAATACCGGATTCTGTTGGGTGAATGCACTGTTGAACCAATCTGTATGAGCCATGCTTTGTGAAAAGGGGGCTTAATGCGTAAACAAAAAGTATCGACCCAGGTCAGCCTGAGCAGTCCCTGGGTTAAAACTTTTTGCTTTTGTTGAATTTTCTTCATGTCTAAGGAACATTGTGCCTCAAGATTTAGCCCGTTTTGAGACAAAATTTCGATTTTATGGGTCCATGATTATGTAATGGATTTGCTTGGTTTACTTTATCACGGAGATGCTAAAAACCCCTTTTGCCACCACGGCCCTTTTATAGTTTGGATGAGCCCAGTACAAAATGGACACCGGTGAAGTAGTGTACAAATCCAACTAAAGTCATTACTTTACCCAAGCACGTTAAATATCTTGGCTATGTTTTTAATCCTTTACCACACGATTCCGAGTTTAAACGACAATGAGGAAGACGATTTTTGAAAACGTTGTGGAAAAAGGAGAAAATGCCGATTGACGCAGGCTGACATGGAACAATACTTTTTGCAGATGCATTAAGCCCCCTGTTCACAGAACATGTCTCATATTTTTGTTGAGCTCTTATCTACTGTATGTACACGTGCCTGCCTGGCTGGTCATGTATAAAAGAAAGGTTGCTGGAAGGGAATACAGAGATACACTTAGTGATGATAATTTCGCGTATTTGTCATAGATTACTTATGAAACATTGTTGCGGAATGAGAAACCGCTCACTCGGACAATGAATGAATGAAATTCTTCCATTTATGTATCATATCAACAGATATAAACAACAACGATTTGTTAGACAAACTGTAGCTCTCACTCAATAAACCTTTCATTATCAGTTTCTATTATTGTTTTTTCATTATCAGTTTATATTATTGTTTATGTTTCGGATAACAGGTTTAAAGTTTAAGAGTTATAGTGATGAATGGTTTACTTTTGCCACAGAACTTGGTCTGCACAGACAAAGAACAAGATACCAGCACGGCAAATAACATCAGTTCAAAAAATGCCTCTTCTGTGTCTCTTGGTGTACTTGCTGATAAAACCTAATAACAAAGTAGATTATTAAAACACACACACACACACTCGCGCGCACAAAATGAAAATAATTTTTGGATGAATATACAAAAAATAAATCCACTTTTAAAGTAAATAAGTGGAGAAAACTATCGAGTGTCGTGTATACTGTACAAAATTGAAACTGCTCACTTCGAAATATTTCTTCATTCGTTTTCTAGAGCTTTGATCAACATGTAGAGATCTATGTCATTTTGCATTGTAAAGAAGGAAATAAAACTTGTTAGATGTTGTTGTTGTTGAAAAAAAGGATTGGTGGGTATCGTTACTGCCGCTTTCGTCTTGCGTTATATATGTTCAACACAGTCTTTATCTGAAATGGGATAGAAATACAAGCTCAAGGACGTTGTGGAGTAGAGCAAAAAGATGAACATTCAAGTGTTGCTTTCGTCTTGTCTTGTAAGTGTTCAACACAGTCTTCAATTGGAATGGGAAAGAAATAGTATATGTTCAGCACAGTATTTGTCGAATGGTCGAGAGGGGTTATCGTGAAAATGAAATGAGCCATTCCCTGTGAAAAGGGGGTCGAATGCATCTACAAAGGGTAGACTGATACGGATCGTCACTTTTTTGCTATTTGTAAAATTTCTGCATGTCCAAGGACCATTCTATCCCATGATTCGGTCGGTTGTTAGACAAAATAGATTTATGGATCTATAATTATGTGATGGCCTGTTTTGTACAATGCATCACGGAGATACATTAAAACCCATTTTCACAGAGCATGGCTTATATTTTCTGCAAGCAAAGATCGTACGAAGATTGAAGCTGTTTGAATTTTTGTCTGATTACATTGGTAGTATCACGACTGACTTAACCCATAGGCTGCTAAGCACAACTCATGGCGCTTTTGCGGTCAGTGTAGATCAAGATCAGACTGCACAGAACGTGCAGACTGATCTTAGATCTACACTGTCCGATAAGGAGAACTCTCTTTGGGCTTTTACTTTCGGTTTTGAAAAGTTCATTTCTTTTGTTCAGCGGGTACATTTAGGTAATAAGACAGGTCTGGTTACAAACCAACTCTTTGCCAAACGAGAAGCTATTTGACTTGTCAAAAATCTAAAGCATTTACAGAAAACACAATTTTTAGCCCTGCTCTGTGAAAAGGGGGCTTAATGCGTCTGCGAAATGTACCGACTCAGGTCAGCCTGCGCAGTCCGTGCAGGCTGACCTGGACCGAAACTTTTCGCTATTGGTCAATTTTCTGCATGTCCAAGGACCAGTCTACCTTATGATACAGTCGGTTGTGAGACAAAATGGATTTTATGGATTCATAGTTATGTGTTGACTTGCTTTGTACAATGCATCACAGAGATGCATTAAGTCCCCTTTTGTCAGAGCACGGCTCATTAATTAAATGTGGCTCAAATGGTGGAAATTGTCTTTTAAAGGGTTAGAAAAAGTTTTGGGAGAATGAAAAAATGCTGGTTTCCACACTGTTTTCAAAAGCTTGCTCCGCAAGGTCATGAAAATTCTGGGTTGTATGGTAAAGGGTCAATTCTTACAGGATATGTTATAATTCTTGTCTCCTGAAAAACCACAGAATAAGACAGACACCATAAATAATATGTTTACCATTACCAAATTTAAGATCTTCTCATCTTTAACCCATCATACCCCATCCACTGCCCCAAGAGAAAAGGAAACGGACAGACAGATAGAGAGAGGTACAGAGAGACGAACGGACGGACACACACACAGACACACACACAGACACAGACACACACACACACACACATTACGAGTACTTCTCAAAATACCTACCCACTCATAGAGATCGATTACACCTTGTTGTTGACTTTTAATAGCTGTCAGATTGTCTAATTCGGCCTCGGCTTTCCTCCTCTGTGTTTCCGGTATATCTGTGGCGTGAACGCGGCCAAGAGTCTTCAAGACAGTGTCTTGGTCTATCAGTTTGTCTTTCACCTGCTGTCAAGTCTATTAGAACACAGAAATGATGAGCATTCAATCATTTTTTCGGCGAAGCTGAATGCGCTGGCTTTTCCCCTACTTTTTGGTATTGATAACATCGAATGAATAGATGGTGATTTGCGATTGGTCAAAATGGAGGGCCGCTGCTGGCCTATTTGCTTGCACTTTATGGAACCAATATAAGGGCGTTGCAACCGCTAATTGAGGCCTTTACACGCACCATACCTCATTAGTATAATGGGGATGATCCTTTTCTTGTACTATTTGGCAATCTAATATTTTTCCAAGCTTTACCCAATAACCCAATACTATATGTATATTCTCTACCCGAGCGTTATTCGGCCAATCCCATTTGATTTCAGAATTGGCTAAATGTATGCACGTGTGTGGCAAGTAGAGCGGTTGTATGCATATACGATTAAAGCACGACTATGAAACAAAGAGGTTTTGCGGTACGCGGCTCATTACTTGATCTAACTAAACCTTTCGCTTTTCAACAAGATGAAAGATAATGAGGAAAAAGAGGCAATTACTTGGGAGTGTTTTCTAACGACATTTATCTTGCATATCAATGAGGCAAACAAAGATGACTTTATCGAAACACTCTACATAGCTCTACTATCGCAGCAATCAAAGTCATAGGGCCCCAACACAGAACTTTGCAAGGCAATGTCGGAATTTGGCAAAGAGAGGGCACTGAAGTGTTTTCAGATTAATAGAAATGAAAACTCAGTCATAATTGGTGACGTTTGGTTGGTTAAATATTGCTGTTTTAATTTTAAGAGTGATTGCGACCAATATCTTATACGAGGCGTATGGCAGAAATTACAAGTGAAGACTCGATCAGCCAAGGTGAGAAAAGGCGTGAAGTTAAGAATTTTAGCTACAGAAGCTTATTTGATTAACTAAGCAGCACAATAGCGACCAAAAATCAATGCAGGTGTTAAAATGGATGTAAACTCAAATCATACCATTCAAAAGTTTGGAGGATATCTGTAATTGTGTGGTCGGTGTAAGTGTTAATCGCTGGCAGAAAAAATGAATTTTAAAATCAGTCAAAAAGTATGTAACAGAAAGATTGGCCTGGCAACTTTTAACCTAGTTAAACACATGGACATACAATACAATAACAGATTGTCATCTTCACAATAATTTCTATAATTTTAAATTGTATGATTTAAATTTAAATGCATTTCAACACTCGCCTTGCTTACCTTTGACAGCTATTTAGGTACCGGGTCCGTATTCACCAACCATTCTTAAGAATATTCTTGGTCTTGTTCTCCAAAATTTTCCAAATTTGAAAGTAACACACCTTCTGATTGGCTAAACCATTTGGTTTAGCCAATCAGAAGTTGTGTTACTTTCAAACTTGGAAAATCTTGAAGAATAAGTCTAAGAACGTTCTTAAGAATGGTTGGTGAATACGGAGCCCGGATGATTTATGCTGTACAGTTACATGTGGAAGTCTGCTTACCTTTACTTCATTGGGAGAAGTTCCGATAAGCAGCAGGAGCGCTCTATAAACTGCCCACACTTCATCAGAAGGAGTTTCGTCTGTGAGAGATGAAAACGCGCCTCTGAGTTTCGAAACCTCACTGGAACATTTTTGGAGCTCCTTTAACTGTTCTTTGAGTGTTTCAACTTTCCTGATGTCTTCCACGATCGCCATTTTGTTTTTATATCTGTTGACATAGGTCAAAGTGATGGCGATCACTCTAAGATTCCTTCGAATCAGGCAATCACGAAGTGCTGCAATGAGACGGGCAGAAAGCTAAACCATACTCTGGCAAAACATGGCTTAAGGCATTTCCGCGATGTATCATACCAAGCAAGACATCACATAGTAAGGGATCCATAAAATTCATTTTGTCTAACAACCAACTGTAGCATAAGGTAGAGTGGTTCTTTGACATGTAGAAAATTGACCAGAAGCGAAAAGTTTCGGTCCAGGTCAGCCTGCGCGGACTGCGCAGGCTGACCTGGATCGACACTTTTCGCAGATGCATTAAGCCCCCCTTTCACAGAGCATGGCTTATTTATATTTGAGTCATGTTCTGGCAAAAAGGGGTTTAATGCATCCCCGTTATGCATTTAACCAAGCAAGTCATCTCATAGAACCATAAAATCCATTTTCTCTGACAATAGGTCATGGATCATGAGGTACTGTGGTCCTCGGACATGGAGAAAATTTACCATTGTCAAAAAGTTTCGACCCATGTCAGTCTACGCGGATGGGTCGATACTTTTAGTATTTTTTACTTTTGTAATTTGTTATCGCGATTTGTGGGGGAAAAAAAGGGAGCAATAGCTTGTTACAAACAATCGTTCCTTTTCCGACAACGTTTTAGAGGCTTTCTAAGGTCAAAAAGTCGTCTTTTCGCAGTATTGGATAAAAAAGAAAAAGTTACCATTTTTGTATCTGTACAGTTCAATCGTGGTTTCGGCCGTGCACATTTCCTCATCTGACGGGTCAACTTTCTGCTTTCGACAATTTTCTAAGTTCGTCATGCATCCCTGAATTCTTTCCTTCCATCTCTCCGAGTTTTTGTCCGCTTCTAACTCCAAAACTGAAGCACATAGCTTTTCTTTTGCAATTTTGACATTAGCCTGTAAATGATCGCCGTAATAACAACAGTAATACTAAAGTAGATTTGATTTGCTTGGCTACAAACCTTCTTTATCCATTATTTACCGCTAGGCGGCATTTTCTTTCAGCCTTAAGCTGCTAAGTGCGACTCGGTGACATTTTTTTGGACAGTGTAGATTAAAATCAGACAGCACAGAACTTGATCCAAAATAATGACAAATCTTTTAAAAATACTCCACTGGAATATTTGCTAGAAAGTAAAAAAGTCAGTGGTCGCTAAGATCTTGGATCTTCACTGTCCGACAAGGAGATATTTTTCTCCAAATGACCAGTTTGAAATAACATTATTCGTGTTTTTACTTTGAAAGTTATTTAACTTATTAAGCAGTATAAGAGTTAAATACAATGCCTATCTGACTTGGGCATTCTGGATACAGAACCGGGATACTTTTCAAGGCCGCAGTCGATACAGCGAATTTCAAAATGAAATAAGCATTAATTCATTAAAATGCCACCTGGTACGATTCATCTAGCCATGGGTAGCTAGCACATAACCTTTGCACTAATCGTTTATAAATACAGCCCATATAAACTTGAGAAATAGCCCTGGTATAAACCCTGCATGGTGGGGTCATTGTTTTTGTTGTCAAAACTATTGCACAAATCCCGGTTTTCTCCGTACTTGGAAACTGTAAAGAAAGAATTGCATTAACCCTTTCCCAAACGACAAATTTTGGGCTGGTCCAAATTGAAAGAGTTTGCAGACGACAATTTTAAATTGGATGAAAATGACAAAAAGTTCTCCAAAAGGGTAGAAAACACTGTGGGAAAAGGAGAAATTGCTCGTTACGAGCAATTTCTCCTTTTCCCACAGTGTTTTCAGAAGACTTGTACTGCAGACACGTGAAAAGCAGGGCTTGTTTGGGAAAGGGTTAAACAATGGTATTTTTTAAAATAATTTTCCCGTTTAAAAGTATTATATTTTTAACGAAATTTGAATCGAATAATAAGCTTGATTTTTCCACAGACGTATTATTAAGTCTTTTTGCGCTTGCTACTTTTTTTAGCGGCAGAGTCTTTTAGTTTACACACCGTGTATTCATATCTATTCTGTACAGGATAGGGGAGCATCATAGCTGACAGGTCAACCTTCGAAGAATATGACATGCCCAGACGACGCTTCTTCACGTCGACATCATGAGAACGCGACGCGTAAACATGTAGAAAGTGAGGGATTCCTAGATCCACAACGCCATTCTTCACAAAGTTTGGCTCTTAGCGACCACTGACTTTTACTTTCTAGCAAATATTCCAGTGGAGTATTTTCAAAAAAATTGTCATTATTTTTATCAGAAATGTAAACCATTTAGCCTAGAATCTGGGATACAGTTGTAATTTGACCACTTCTTTAGACACCCGATTGAAGCAAGATTTTGGGGTAGAAAACGATGGTGTAACACTGTATACCACCTGACTACACATGGAAACAAACCGGGATGGGGGCGTTTCACCTCTGTAAGGGCATGAGACTAAAGATATGTATACTTATTTCGAACGACAGTCGGTGCTAAAATCATTTTTCAGGCTTTATCTGCCGTAAAATAAATCCAGTGTTTACTCGTATGCGTCAGTATATCACGCGATTTGAAATTTCAACACCTTGTCCTTGCCTAATGGAATTATGTAGAGTCTATAGCCAACCAGAAAGCTTTTAATGCCTTACTAAGCATTTTCTGAATGTTTGTTGAGTACATGTATTTATTTTTCAAAACATTAACGCAGGCAATTGACTTAATAACCATTTTGGTCCCTTTAAATTAATATGATGTATGGAGAAGGAAAATATGACTCGCTATGTTACCATTGTAAAAACAACGTACAGTTTGTTCGTCTAAATTCGTCCAAGAGCCATAGGAGACAAACTGGAGCAACTGATAGCCGGCTTTAAAGAAAGCAACAAAAGCATAGCCCATCATGGACAAGTTATACATGTACACTTTAAAACACAGTCTGCAACAAAACGCGACAACGTCACCAATCAGCGTGCAATTGCTTTCCAGAATATGTAGATCAAGTTCAGATTCCATAAAAGGCGAGTCGGATTTTGTATCTACAAACTCCACTGATAAAAATGATGCAAGCCATGTTCTATGAAAAGGAGGCTTAATGCATCTGCGAAAAGTATCGACCAAGATCAGCCTGCGCAGTCCGCGCAGGCTGACCTGGGCCGAAACTTTTCGATATTGGTATATTTCCTGTATGCCCAAGGACTAATCTACCTCATGGCTAGGTCGGTTATTAAAAAGGTGGCTGGAAGAGACCCACATTTAGCGTGCAACACACGAAAAGGGGCCTTCGGACATTTGCGTAAAGTGTTGTCTCGGATTAGCCTGCGCAGTCCGCGCAGGCTAATCCGAGACAACACTTTACGACTACATAAGATTTTTTCATACAGTAGACTTTCGTGAAACAGAAAATCACACAAAAACGGGAAGTGTTGTCTTGGATTAGTCACAGACTGCACAGGCTGATCTTGGACGACACAGTTTTACGCATATGTCTGAAGGTCCTTTTTCGTGTGTTGCACGCCATTTATGTGATGACTTGCACTGTATAATGTATCACAAAGATGCATTGACTCTTAACCACACAATTCCGAGTTTTTACGACCCTGAAGAAGAAAGCCTTTTGAAAAAATTGTTTGAAAAGGAGGAAATTTTGGTAACCAGCATTTTCCCCTTTTCCACAATGTTTTCTATCCTTTCTAATACAATTTTCGCCTTTTGAGCCACATTAAAATTGTCGTCTGCAACTGCTTTCAATTTGGACTAGTCTTGCATTTTGTCGTTTGGTAAAGGGTTCAGCTCCCTTTTGCCAGAGCATGACTCAATTATTATACTTGACGACACAACCTATGAAATTACAATATTGCTTTCCTTATCTGTATTTTTCGAGTCCAACTTGATGTCATAGATATTTTGAGATTAAGACACCAAAGACGGTTACCTTTTCATGTTTATGGACCACGGTGGACAACAGATAGTTGCACACGGTTACACGCTCTATACTCTTAATGCTGGTTATCTGCAATCCAAATTCACCTTCCTGTGGCAGCTGAATCGAAATGTTAAGTCTTCTGTTTTCTTTATGGATTTCTGTCTGAACATATTTTTCATATTTATCCTCATTTGCATTTTTGCCATCCCACAGAACTGCTGCAAAAGTCTTGTGACTGATAAATTCTTTTCTGATAGAAAACTTTACATCGGTCTTTTTCGTAGACTTTGGTACAGCGATAAGCCCATTTGGTCGCGATGGCATAAACAGACCTGCGTCCACTGATGCGGGACCGGGACCCCATCCGAGCTGGCCACCAGACATTGGCAATAGGTCCAGTCCAGACATTTCTTTTGTGCAAGTGATCTTAAATTCGCAGAGGCGCAATAGCGGAGATTTGAATGGACCGCCGTATATCACGAGTTTGAAAGTTCCTTTATTCGGGAAACGTATGTCAAAGATAAAATGTTCATTTGACCTTGAGTTAAAAACCATTCTTTGAATGCTTTTAGGATCGAAATCTTCCGAGTCCTTGGCAAAGAGCTCATAACCGAGAACGATCAAGTGACCGTTTGAGGCTTTAGCTTTTATTTGTATTTTACAAGTACCATCTGTTGTTTTAATATGACATTTTTGCTCGCTCACCAGTTCGAGTCCGAGTCCGAAGAACGGCGGTAAAAGATATGGCAGTTCAAAGAATTCCTTTTTAGTGTTTATTGTAAGGCTGTCGGGAAGTAACTCCCATCTTGTATCGTCAGGGAAGCATTCATATACATAGTGTTCTGGTGAAGGCATGAAATAGTATTCCTGAAAAGCATTCCTTGCAATTCCTTTGGACGCATGACTACGTTGTGATGTCGACTGGCCATCTTTTTCTATTTTTACCCAGCCGGCGAGACTATGGCCAAAAAGAGCTCTGCAAACCCAGAAAGCATTCACTAATCTCCAATAACCATCGGCAAATACGGCCGTCCATGGTGAATGAGGGGCGTCCACATCTCCCGGTTTGTATTCAGCTGCTTTCACGATGCCATCTATCAGCGTACGTGACAAACCTGCGGACCTAGAAATATACTTTGTCATACTATTATTTAATGTACGCAAAATCGGAACTTTCTCTGTGCGATATGGAGGGACTTCTACACACCGATTCATTATAGGCTGGTACACGTACGTACGTGATGGGCCCTATTTACAGTTCGACTAGAAAAAAATGTATAATTTGATCTCGCAGATATTTCACATATTTTTTGTCCGTGTTGGCGCGAATCTGCCATCACACGATTGAAATACGCCATTTGATCTAGCAGATGATCTTAATACGTTACAATTTCTGGTATCTTCAAGAATTTTTTAGATTTGGTATTTTTGTAGTATGATTTATCATTGAAGAAAAAACGAAATAAAATGTAGAGGGTGTGGTAAATTGTAGTAAACAAGTAGGTGACAATTAGGCCTAAATTATTTGCACATCCGGATTTTTTTTTTTTTTCCTTCAAAACTTGTACTTTTTTAAAAACTGCCACGGGACTATTAAATTTCTGTGTCAAGGTATTTCCACTGGAAACAGCGGCTACAGAAGCCACTAGTCGGTGCAGTCATTTGTTTCGACGTAACGCGAACGTACATATACATAAATTGACTAATTATCTTCACAAATATGTACATGTATTTGTTTGAATTGTCTGAAAAATGGAACAATCGCAGTCCTGGTTTAACTGAAGATTCATATTTTGATGACCTACCGCTCCTTTTGGAAATCAAAAGCCAAAATGAACTTTGATATTTTATATGAGACGTGCTCTGTGAAAAGGGGGCTTCATGTATCTGCTAAAAGTATCGAAACTTTTCCCTATTGGTCAGTTTTCTGTTTGTCCGAGTCGGTTATTAAAAAAATGGCTATAATGGATCCTTAATTATGTGATGACTTGACTGGTATCATGCATCACGGAAGTGCATTAACCCCCTTTTGTCAGAGTGCTTCTTATATGTTAAATAATTATCTACATGATATAAATATACGACTGATAAGGGGGAGACAACCCTGTTCATCTCCAAATGAAGCCGATAAAGACTTCTTGCAGCTGCCGCGCCTTTGTTTTTCAAGCATTTATCGCGTAAAATGAATTTTAATCCGCAGAGTATTTTTGAGGCAACTTCGTATTTAGGCTTGTTTTCTTATCAGACGTTTCTCTGATGAAGGGCCGTCTCTTTTGGGCACTAGTAGAGCTCCTGACATAAAAAGAAAGTAGTAAAGCTCTGTGAAAAGGTGGATCAATGCATCTGCAAAAAGTATCGACTCGGGTCAGCCTGCGCAGACTGCGCAGGCTGGCCTGGGTCGAAAGTTTTTGCTTTTCGTAAATCTTCTCCATGCCCAAGGACTATTCTACCACATAATTCAGCCGGTTGGTAGGTAAAATAGATTTTGTGGGTTCATAATTATGCGATGACTTGCTTCGTATAATGCATTACTAATATCGAGGGGTGAATACGAAACTATTCCGTCTGCGTTTTGAAAAATTTTACAGGAGAGGGAAAAACGCTTCTCATTTCTGTGAAAAGAATAGTTAGATCATCTTGTTTAGATATGTTGTGTTGAGCTGAGAGCATGAATTCAGCACAACATAATTAAACAAGACGATCTAACAACTCTTTTCACGGAATTAAGTTTTTTTTCCCAATCTCCTGTAATATTTTCCAAAATGCAGATGGAATAGTTTCACATTCACCCCTCGATATGCACTATACCCTCTCTTCCCAGAGTTCCGCTCAAATTTAGTTTTAACCTTTAGGCTGCTAAGTGCGACTCACTGACCTTTAGCGGACATTGTAGATCAAGATCAGACCGCAGAGAACGTGCATTGTTCGCTAAGGAGATATTTTTCTGCAAAATGTAAGGTTGAAATAGCATTATTCGGGTTTTTTTGCAATCGGTTTGAAAGTTTCATTTAACCTATTCAGAAGGATATGGCTAGGGTCCATTACCTGCATAATATAGTATAGCATGTAGCATACGTCATTTTCCTCATGCGGAGACTCTGTAACAGACCTCTCGGAGACGTTAAAGAGGGTTCCCCATGGTCCTTGCAGTCTATGTCTTGTTGACTCAGCCACACTACTATGGCCCTCGCTGTCTGAAGCTCTCTGTGTTCACCTCCAAGTGGCCTTGTCAAGTAATCTCTCAGACTTTCAAATGATTCGGCATCTGAATAGCTCGCCTTGAATGTATAATTACATATTTTATACAGCATTGTGCATTTTAAAACTTTGTAAATTTCTAGTACAATAACAAATTTACTCTCAAAAACGTGCTTATAGATCTATCACCTTCCAAAAATCTGTTGGTCACTTTGTGTATTAGGCAGAGTTTTATATCTAACGAGGCTTTTTAGGATATACAGTCGTGTCGCGTTAATCCGGACACTTTTGGTTTCCTATGGTGGTGTCCGGAGTAAGCGTATTTCCGGATAAGCAAATCAAGCTGGGTCTCACCTACAAGTCAATCAGACATTATAGATCTATTATCTAGATCCCTTTAGCAGCCAAAGTATCAACAAAACAGGATTCTTTAAAGTGGTAAAATAAAGAAAACATTTTTATCAAATAATATAGTCAAGGTAGGTACATGTATCAGAAAGCTATTATCCAAAAGTATTCAAATATACTATACTTATATATATAAGCAAAAAATCTTTGAGCCATGCTCTGAGAAAAGGGGGTTTAATGCATCTCCATGACGCATGATACCAAGCAAGTCACTACAGCATTATACATCCGAAAAATCCTTTTTGCATAACACCTAACTGTAGCATATGGTAGACTGGTCCTTTGACATGCAGAAAATTGACTAAAAGCAAAATGTTTCGGCCCAGGTCAGCCTGCGCGGACTGCGCAGGCTGGCCTGGGTCGATACTTTTTGCAAATGCATTAAGCCCCCTTTTTACAGAGCACGGCTCATATACTGTCATACACTTTCGTACCACAATAAACTGATTTCATTATAATTTTATCGGGCAAAAAAAGTTATAATCTCGATACAAAGACGCAAGTCTTGCCATCTATTGGACATTCTAAGATCCTCAGATAAATGGTCATGACTCAATCCGGTCGAGACCTGTATCTGACGGCCTTTTGAATCAGGAATATGTGCGCCAACGTGCGCTCATTTTCTTTACTTCTACTATAACAAAACCATACTTCTCTTGCATGTTTGTCGACAGCTGCGAACGACAATTTTGGAATCTGTTTCCCGGCGGGTTTGGGTATCAAAGAAATGACATCACTCTGTGCATCATCCCAGGATAGGCTTATGTCATCATTTCCAGTATCTAGTTCTCGAATATCTGCATCATCACTGCTCAACTGAAAATTTTCGTCCTCAAAAAACTGATTACTTATTTGAATATTGTTGTTTTGATCTCCGGCACATGGTTCTGGGTCACCATTTTCTTGTACAGCAATTTTTCGCTGAAACAAAGCAGGTTGTGGGCTTAGCTGTTAAACAGAAATAGATCTAGATCCATGTCGATAGATCAACTTGTGTCCCTCTTAACTTGATCCTTCAGCTTCTTGTATTTTGCTTGAGAGCGTCAATATAAGTGTAGCTGATATTTTCAGACAGCTTTGTTTTTTTCCCTCCAAAATATCTCGTAAAATATGGTAGACTACAATGTAGGTCCAATATTGATCAGACCGCGCATTGCGTTTGGAGTTTGAGCTTATCAACTCTATCCATAATTTTCAAAAGTGCCGCGAGAGTTTGAATTACCTTTTACCAATACGCCTCGAGTACAGCCTTTGCAGAGAAGTATTCATTCTCGCAGAGGTCGTGGTATGACAAGCACAAAACATACGATTTAAATCTATGGCGTATTTCTCATTTTGAATTGATAAATGTAGATTTATTATAGCTCTTGCAACTGTAATATTCCTGAATACCCTACCATTTGCATTAGTCATTTCTATAGAGATTCTTTTGAAATCGCAAAAGAATTTTGGTTCACTTACATACATTATTTACTCAAAGAATTGAAATCAAAATTCGACATTAACCGAGGTAAGTCCCGTTTAACCCTTTCCCAAACGACAAATTTTGGACTGGTCCAAATTGAAAGAGTTTGCAGACGACAATTTTAACTTTGATGAAAATGGCAGAAAGTTATCAAAAAGGGTAGAAAACATTGTGGGAAAAGGAGAAATTGCTCGTTACGAACAATTTCTCCTTTTCCCACAGTGTTTTCAAAAGACTTGTACTGCAGACACGTGAAAAGCAGGGCTTGTTTGGGAAAGGGTTAATTCTTAAAATTAAATCTTAGTCGTGGTAATCTTTCTTCTTCTTCCTCTTCTTCTTCTTCTTCTCATTATCATCATCGAAAGCTTTTATGATTATCAGAGTTTCATCTTATAATTTATCACACAATGAAGATCTACCTCGTCTTTACTATCGTCATACTTGATATCCACCGTATCTGATGCAAAGTCCGCTGTGTTTTGTCGTGGTGGTGGAGCTGGGGGAGGAGTAGGAATCGGGGGAGGAGTAGGAGTCCGGGGAGGCGGAGTTTTGGGCTTTGGAGGGGTAGGTGATCTCACTGCCACCTTCGATGAAATGCAGGAACCCATCACGGAATCACTGACGGGCTATGCTGACTGTTTCATGTGTAAGTAAGCTACCAACAATTCTAGAAACAATATAGATGTAAATCAGCGTCTGTCTTATGGGCCTAAGCGATGCGCTAAACCCGGAAGCTCAGCTGGTAACGTACAGGGCGGGAAACACTGTACCAACAAAAAAAAAGTAATTATGGAAGAGGCATACATTTGCTTTCCACTGGAAGTTTTCTTTGCTCGATTAACTCTTTTCCAGACGAAAAAGACTGGTCCAAATTTAACGTATGTACGTACATGTATGTATATGCAGACGCCCACCCGGGTAGCTCAGTGGTTAGCGTATCTGAATCGTGACCTGGTGGTTACGAGTTCGATGCCCGGTTAAGGCAAACTTTCTTTCTGGCGAATTTTGGCCTCTCACCTCTGATGCATGTCAGAAAAGTAATCAATAGCTTTGGAAAGAAAGTTTTGTCAGGACTGGTGTGAGAAAGCCATGGGTGACTCACTGACCGCCATGATATGATCTGAGCTGTTAAAATGGCGTTAAACTCCAATACAAACAAAGCATATGCAGACGACAGAGTAAATGTTGCTCTTATGAAAGTTTCTGTTCGTTTTGGTTCGGGTTTGAAAATATTTTGAGAAAAGGAGAAAATGCTCGTTACCTTCGTTGTCTCCATTTCCCACAATGCTTTCTATTTTGTTTAAAGTGCAGAATTTTGCGGTAAAGGCCACTCGTGAAAATATTACCATATAATGTTCACTCGATGAAATAAATGTCGATCTTTCACCGAAAAAAACATATATCCTCTATTTCTTGGGTCAGGTTTCAGCTCCTCCGGTGCCAGATAGATAAACTCGACAAACTTGACAGCTACAACTACAATCCACCGAAACTCTGATATGAGTCACACTCTGGCAAAAGGGACCTTAATGCGTCTCCGTGATTCATGATACCCAGCAAGACATCACATGATCATGGATCCATAAGGTCCATTTTGTCTAACAACCGACTGAATCATGAGGTAGACTGGACCTTTGACATACAGAAACTTGACAGCGAAAGTTTCGGCCCAGGTCAGCCTGCGCGGATGCGCAGGCTAACCTGAGTCCATAGTTTTCGCAGATACATTAAGCCCCTTTTTGACAGAGCATGGCTCATATATTTCTATGATTTGGCGCTTCAAGAATTAACCTATAGCCAAACAACCCGGCGTTTTAAGGACCCTGAGAAACAAAGCTTCTGAAAACATTTTGGGAAAGGGAGTTTACGCCATTATTCAGTCGTTCGTTAGACACAATGGATTTTATGGATCCATTATGCGATGAGTTGCTCAGTATCATGAATCACCAGAAAATTGCCATAAAATATGTTGGTACTTGGCACGAGCAGGCGGGGTCTGTTAGAATGACAATTAGGAATATAAACATGCATTTTCTCCTTTTCCCACAATGTTTTAAACCCTTCCAAAGACAGGTTCCACAATTTAAGCCACAACTGATTTGCCGTCTGCAAAAGCATTGAATTTGTCGAGCCCCAAAATTTGTCGTTTGGTAAAGAGTTAAGAAAATACCAACATTGACATATGTAATAATGATATCGACTTCCAGACAACGTCTGAGTAGAAAGGTATTTCGGTAAATAGCGACAATTGGATAGATCAATGCAAAATTTCCCTCTATCCTAACGGGTAAAATAGAAAAAAGATATATTTGATATTCAATGAAAGCGACAAGAGAGACAAAGAGACACAGAGAGAGCGAGAGAGAGAGGGCATACGACCTGATTTAACAAATTGAATCCACCATCTCTTTAGAAGTCATATTCGAAGTGCCTCAAAGAACAAAACTCTGAACTTCACAAAATTTTCAAGTATATATTACACCTTAAGTTTCCGTGAAAGGAAGTAAATTAACACTGTTACCTCTGAAGTATGACTTTTTGTTGTGCAGCGGTCCACGTGTAAAAACATTGTGGCAAAGGAAGAAACGTGCAATTTCTTCCCTTGCAACAATGTTTTTCTCATGAACATGGAAATTAATCCTTGTCTTGATTATCTTTGCTTTACTGTGATTTTTTTATTCAATGTCGTAAGCAGCAGAAATATTTTCTTAGGCGGTGAACAGTAAAAGTCTCGGATGACAGACGCCTTTCCCTGCAACTCCAATGACAGACGAGATTTTTTGTCAAAACGATGCATCCACTGACAGCTATCGTGCACTTTCGTCACACTGTAATGAAATAATGATCTATTGTTATCAAAGCAATTTCTCGTTTTTACTCCCCTGTCAGCTTCTTTTCCAAGTCGAATACTCACAGAACAAGCTTAAGCATACCTATGAAAAAGGTATAAACCCTTTTGAGAACAAAATATATGACCGACCTCTTTCGACGGGTTCAAATAAAATCCACTAAACCTAAGAAAGCTTTTCTTATATGTTACAGGCAAGACTAAACTATCGAACGGTACAGATCCAAGATCTAGACTGTGCGTTCTGTGCAGTTTGTGATCTGGATCTATATCACCCGCAAAGAAGACTCCCTGTTGTCAACTTTCGCACTTGGAGGGTTAAGTTTATGCATTTCAACGTCAATATTTTGTAATCAATAACATTTTGAGCCATGCTCTGACAAAAGAGGGCTTAATGAATCTCCGTGATGCATTATACCAAGCCAGTGATCGTCGCCTTATAAATCCATTAAATCCGTTATGTATAACAACCGACTGAATCACGAGTTAAGCTGGTCCTTTGAAATTCACAGTTTTTTTGCGGAGTGCCCAGGCTGACCTGGGATGATACTGTTTGCAGATGCATTAAGCCCCCTTTTCACAGAGCATGGGTGATACTTTACTGTATATGCAGTATATAACCGACCTCTTTCGGCGGGTGCAAATAGAATCTACTAAAAGTGAGAAGTGTTTTCTTTTATCTAAATGGCTTGACTAAACTAGCAGGCGGTATAGATCCAAGATCAGACTGCACGGTCTGTGCAGTCTGATCTTGATCTATATCGTCCACAAAAATGTTTCCCTGTTGTCGTCCTTGGGTTAAGTTTATGCATTTAAACGTCAATAGTTTGTGATCAATAAATCATTGTCACTGATAAATAGAGTAGGGACACGTATACTTAAACACTTAAGCTCCTAAGCGCGACTCGCTGACCTTTTGCGGACAGAGTAGATCAAGATCAGACTGCACAGATCGTGCAGTCTGATCTTGAATCTACACTGTCCGATAAGGAGATATCTTTTTTTCCAAAATATAAGTTTGACGTAGCATTATTCGTGTGTTTACTATCGGCTTGAAAGTTTAATTTATTTAGCAGGATATGGGTGAAATTCTATTAACCCTTTACCACACGTACCCGAGTTTTACCGACCCTGGGGAATAAGCCTTTTGAAAACATCGTGGGAAAAGGAGAAAATGCTGGTCACCAGCATTTTCTCCTTTTCCCACAATGTTTTCTACCCTATCAAAGACAAATTCCTTCTTTTGAGCTACATTTGAATTGTCGTCTGCAAATGCTTTCAGTTTGGACAAGTCTTAGATTTTGCTTGTGTGGTAAAGAGTTAAAGAGGAAGTAATATCCCGTTTTGAAGAAATATCAGCTCTGAATCACATGGATCTATTGAACTTTTTTGATATTTTGGAGAAGGGGGGGATCCTTTGTAAAACTGTCTTTTGAAAGAAAGATTTTGATGTTAAAGGTTTAGCTAAACTAGCGGGCGGTATAAATACAAGATCAGACACGTTCTGTGCAATATGATCTTAATCTATATCGTCCGCAAAGAGCCCGTGTTTTAGCTGGAATGGTATTTAAAGTCTACACATATCAACGTCGACATTTGTAACCAACAAATCACTTTTGACAATATATAGAGGATAAATGTACTCGAACTTATAATTCAACCCTAGCAGCAGATCGAATATCTCGTTTTGAAGAAATCTCAGAAATAATTCTGAGTCATGTAATGGTCTTTTGAGATGTTGTTACGCTGGTTCGTCGTATCCACTAAGGATTCTGGGTTTAATACTGCCTCGCTGGGGAATTCTAAACAAAGCAGAGAAGATCCGATGTAAGAACCAAACCTTTATTTTCTGTAGACTCAAGTTCGCAAGCAGTTTATATTTTATGACGTACATGGTATTTATATGATTAAAAATTAGGAAATGACATTTAATACAAATACATAGATCTAAAGTTAATGTATAGCAGACGACGTTTTGTTTTACTCGTCACTATTTCGCCTCGTGGCAATTTCGTTCTACAGAAATCGTCACGAGCCCAAAATGAAGACGAGCATTAATGTTTCTCTACAATTTGCTTGAGATATTCAATATAATGTTATTATTCACAATAATTCAAATATATATATATATATATATATATATATATATATTTTTTTTTTAAATGTTCTTAGTCACACAATCGAAACACAGTGACGAAAGAATGAAGACTAAGATCAGGCGGCTAATGTCTGCAGCGTGATCTTAGTCGACAACGAGACAAGGACTCAATCGAGTTTTTCGAAGACCTCAGTATCCAAGCTTAAAAGTTCGCTTCTACTGACGTGCTTTTGTCACAATGTGTCTGATTGTACGATATGCATTTTTTCAGTGAAAACAGATTTTACATAACAAAGAACAAAGTACATTTAATTTTACAATAAGTTTTGACTCTCTATGACGATCTTAGTTTTTCCCGCAATGTTTCCATTAAACATATTCTGTCTGGTCTTTCGGAAGTCGGCTTGAAACTGAATTTAACCTTTGTCCCTATCTGTACTTCAAAACATCTATTTTAGAACAATTTGTTTGCCACAATGTTTTCTAGAATAATTTGTTTGCCACAATGTTTTCTAATTGAAACCCAATAGTTCAAATTGCTAATTATCCATAAATTTTCTTTGATCACAATGTTTTCAGTTGAACACAAGCATGTCGTTATTACAGACATGACAGACAAATCATCAAATTACATTTTAAGAGATTTTTCACACAGTAACTTCACAAAACATTGATTGTGGTACATTTGCTACACGATTCCCTACAATTCTACACAGTAGCCAGAAAAACATAATTTTATTGTACAAAAATAAATGAGAGTTTTCTACGACCAAAAATTAAACAAGACTTACCTAAACAAAGCAGAGAAGATCCGATGTAAGAACCAAACCTTTATTTTCTGTAGACTCAAGTTCGCAAGCAGTTTATGGCCCTACATTGCGAACATGCACAATTTAAGCAAATTTTCCGTCTTACATCGGATCCAATTAAATTTCTCGTTACAAAGATATCGAGCAGTTTGACCAATGAGATCGTTTTCGTCGATAAGAGATGACCGACTTTACTCGTGTCAAAAAGGTGCTAAAAGTGTCATTGTTTGTCTGTGTCGGGACATAAGGCATTTGCCGCCGGTTGTTTTAACTAACAATCAGACATTATGAAATCGTCGCGACCGTTAATCAAATGAATAAACAATTAGATTTTTTATCAAAGACGGTTTTATAGGTTTTTCTTGTTATCAAAGGGTTTCTAATACCTGCAGAATTTCATATTTCAGTGTTAACTATGACTTGCCTCGGGCTAAGGAATGTTTTTGCAAAGCCTAATTTCTCAGCGTTTGAAAAGTGGCGCAAGTATCTTTGAAATATGGAATCCTTGATCGTAGAAGTCATTAACATACAAACATAAATATTTCAATTAGTAAGTATTTAAACACAAGTTGAAAAAAATACACAATACAATTTATGATTCTCAATTGACAATTGTCCATATTAACCTTCTTGAAATTACGTTCTGTTGCATAACAGTTTTAAAGAAAATTTTACTGCGTAATACCACCCCCTCCTCTAATTTTACTTTATTCCAATAAAGTTGAAACAAGAGAGGATGTATTACATTCTTGCAACGTAAACGAAATATGATTATTTTTACACATAAAGATGTAATGGACAATTGTCTGTAAATACAATATGTTTGAAACAAATTACAATTAACTATACAAAATATACAAAGTTTCAAGCAAGTGTCTTGACAATTTGCACAGCACAGGACTTTATGATAATACAAATTTTTACCAATTTTGTAATGGGATATATAATTTCTGGTGTTCCATGAAAAAATAGACACAATAAGTCGTAGACATAATTCTTCTGATTTTCTTTCCCATCAGTGGGTTTACCCTGTACAACTTTTCAACGTATAATTCTTGATTACTTAATTTATTGATTACCTGAAATTCATCCCATTCAAATTTGACAATTGGAGTCATAAGACCAGCAACAGTAATTTGTTCGACACATTGGGGTATTTTGATTTTCCAGTAGGTGGGACACAGCGTGAGAGTTTTAAGTGTGATTTTAGCTGATGTATTTCCATTTGTAATTTCAACAGTCAATCGCGTTTTATTGCGGACTGGTCTACAGGTGTTTGCGAGAATAACAATTAGTAAGAGGAAACTCATTATACATAAAGTAAGTGTCCAGTGTTCAAGTTCGAAATTTATTTGACCCCAAAAATATTCCTCAGAATGGTCTACAGAAGCTGGAGTTGTATACACGAATGACGGTACTGTAGACGAATGAGCTTGTTGTGCTGATTTTAAAACCGATAAAATTATCATGACTTTTCTGAGTTTTAATGCTAAAAAGATAAATGCAAACATGCAGAATGCGGCGACAGCAGTTGTAACATAAAGTAATATATCTTTAAAAGATTCAGTTTCTTCCAAAGAAATATCACCTGACAATAATGAATCTGTGAGTGTTGAAAATATCATAGAATTATCCTTTGCTGATTTTGCCATTTTCTGTAAGTTTAAATGTGCCTTATTGTCATCAGCCAAGACTTGGCTCATGGAATGATTATAAATAGAAAATTTTGGAATATCAACTTGTAGTGGAGTGTTAAAAAGGGAGTTACTTCCAATATTTTTTAACAAATCATCTTCGAAAAAGTTTTGCAACAATGCCAGATTAACAGGATGTAACTTTTCAGTAGTATTTTTGTGACATTCAGTAAGCCTAGCTGGAAGATAGGAATTGGATGTTAAAACAGAGCATTCGCATGGAACGTTCATTTTGCAAAATTTACAACCCTTTTTCATTGTCTTGCCAGTTTTACAGTCAAATTCAAGAACATCGACATCGTATACAAGAATTGAAGTTTTGGAAAGTAATACAACGTTAGAGGATACATGATTAGTTAAAAATCTAAAATTGCAAAGTTTTTTCACAAGAGCTTTGTTTTCTGTAAACAGGGCTAACATACAAGATGTTTCGACTGCTGGTGTTAAGATTTTTGGGAAATTACACTGTTTAAGTTTATTTGATTGACACATCAATAATTCTTCATTTTGAAAGAGTGTGTAATACTGTAAATCTTTAGTAACTGCAAAATAATCAGGTATGTCTAATAATTGAGTCGCATGATTAGTGCTGTCGTTAACTGGAATAGGAAAAGATTTAACTTTAAAAAGATCTAATGGTTGTCGAAAGGGTGAAATCGGAAACTTGACAGATACGTATAAGGACGAGCCTTTCCTAGCGAAAATTGTTCCGACATAATGGTAGATCAGAGACGGATTTTTATATACTAGGTGAAAGCCTGGAAATTTCCTGTCAAGAATGGACTGAATATCTTGTAAAGCTTTTAGCATTGTATCTGCATTGATAAGATGGGGAGATAATTTTCCTTCCACTAGATCATAAACACCCTCTAAAAGTTCATCAAAAAGTGATTCCAGTTGCCTAGATTTTTCAATTTGTTCCGAGAGAAAACCGCTCATTTTTGAAAAGGTTTTTTCCATATTCATTAGTGAAACATTAAGTTGGTCTTCAATCTGTGTAATTGCTAATTGATTTTCGTGCAAGCCTTTAACTATATTATTCATTCTTTCGTCTGAAGCTGTCATAAATGAACTTAAGTCATTTTCATGTTGTTCTACGGTTTTGATCAGTTTGGTTGAAATCCTATTAAGAGAATTAATATGCCTAGCCATTCTTTCTACATCTTTAACTGTTGCTGTGCCAAAAATTGACCTCGAAATATCACCAATGAAAGGTAAAACGGAGCGTCTACGTCTGTTTCTGTTTATTAATTGTCGTTCTGGAATTAATTTCTTAATCGAGTCCAATGTGCTAGTGATCATAGTTTTGGTGTTTTGCCTTATTTGTCGAATTTCTTGCAGCAAATTCGATATAATTTTACATGATTCCATTTTACAAGCAAATGCGTTTTGTAAATCTACGCCCTCTGGCAATGGTATTTCAAAGGTGTGAAGCCACACTTCGCCCGCCAATTGCAATTGATCTTGGGGCTCGAAAACTACCCCGTAGTTTAACCGCTGTGCTTGTTGTTTTCCCATAACCGATCCAGAACACAACATCAGACAGGCGAGCACCAGGAAGACCGGAAACCCTAAAAACAATGAACAAGATAGAACTAGTCACATGACAATGCGATCGTTCATTGTCTATCCCTAGTCAAAACAGAGAAATAAGAAGATAAGAAAGACCTTACACTCATTCGCTATCGCTCAGTCAACACTCTCGTACAGTTTTGAACTAAAGATGCGAAGTTCATCTGCGACATTGTTCCAAATGCAACCAGTCGGCACGTTTTCACCTGAGTAGTATTTCAATTATTTGAATTAAATGTTTGTGCTCTTAGATAAAAAAAATGTCAATTTTACAATTAACTATAGGCTATTTTACGGAAATTACAACAGCTCCAATAAATGAATTCTAATCTTTGTTATTTTTATCAAAAAATTTAAACGGTCGTTTTCTTCTTTTTCCTGATCTAGTATGCCGTACGTAAAACAATCTTTTTAATTCTTCACTTACGTCTTCATCAGCCTCCCAAGTGGGCTTTGAATTGGTATCGGACCATTCAATAAGGTACTCTTTATGGCCATTTCGTATTCTTTGTCTCAAGATACGATTAGCCTGATACCAAATACCATCTGTAAGGTTCTTACCTTGTTTATCCTTGTCGTAATTTTCATCTGACTTTTCATCTTTATCTTTACATACCTCATTTTCTTGTGATTGATCGATCCCACTATCCACAATACGCCTCATTGCTGAGTCAGTTTCGACCCATTGGTCGTCGGTATCATTGCCAGCATTGCTGCTCATATTTGGTGGAATGCGATAATTTCTTGGATCATTGTACCTTTTCAAATCCTTTGCATTTATTGGTGCCTTCAATTGTTTGTGCGTTTTACTATCAGAAATTCTATATGTGTCACTTGAGACCTTTTCTTTTATGTAATATGGACCCTTCCACGTGTCTTCTAATTTTGGAGTCAATCCAATGGTATGCTTATGAACTTTTAATAACACTTGTTCCCGAAGTCTAAAATCAGAAGGTTTAGCTTTAAGATCATATCTCACCTTTGATTCCTGCTGAGTTGTTTCAGTATTCTGCCTTGCAAGGTCCCTTATTACCTTGAGTCTGCCCAATAACTGTTGGACATGTTGCTTGGCATCTTGACCTAAAGTTTCTCTAGGAATGAGATCAATATCAAAAGGAAGTCTCATTTCGCCACCAAATAACATTTTGTATGCACTGAAACCAGATGTTTCTACATTCGGAGAAGATCTGAGAGCTTGTAAAACTGTAGGTAAAAATAAGTTCCAATTTGACTGATCTTTGTCAATATACATACGCAATGTCTGTATGAGTGTAGCATTCTGGCGTTCGCAGCTTCCATTGGCCTTAGGGTTGTAACTTGCTGTACGATGCCTTGTGACATTGTAAACCTCACAGACAGCGTTTACTAATTTCGATAAGAAGTTCTGACCCCTATCTGTTACAATAGCCAATGGTGCACCATAACGGCAAAATATTTCGTCATGTAAAACACGAGCTATTTCTGAAGCAGATTGTGTACGTAAGGGAAAAGCTTCTACCCACCTTGAAAAACTGTCAACACAGACAAGTATATATTCAAAACCATCCGTTGTTTTATGAAGAGGTCCAACAATATCCAAATGGATCCTTTCAAAAACATTGACTACTGGTAAAGGGTTAAGTGGTGTACTTACCTGATGTCTACTATGTTTAGCTCGCTGACAGGTATCACATGATTTTACAAAATCAACAATTTCTTGATACATACGAGGCCAGTAATACTTTAACTGGACAGCTGCAAAAGTTTTCTTCACCCCGAAATGTCCATTATGGTCATGAAACTCTTCAATTACCTTTAATCTGAGACTTTTTGGTAGTGCAGTTTGTATTATAAATTTATCTTCTGTAGGCTTTTTCTTGCCTCGACTTTGGTATTTGTGGATTAAGATCCCATCAACTATTTCGTATAATTCCTTATCATACATTACTTTCCTGCATTCTTTTTCATCTTCAGGGAGTTTTCCATTTTTCAGATATTCATATAGGTTTTTAAAATCTGGACAGTTCATTTGTAAATCAATTAATCTACTTGTATTATCAATCTGTTTTGAAGAAGAATCTCTGTCCGTGTCTAGATTAAAGACTGTTTTAGGCTGATCATATTCGAAACAGACCTCTAAAAACTTTTGACCTGCAGTTCGATTGCTTACTTCCACACTACAAAGCTCAGAATCTTTTTCTTTTTGATTTTCCGACAATGCCTTGTCTGATTCAGTACAGTTGTCAAAAGAGAATGTAGACTTACCTTGTGCTGGATGTGGGCAACAGACATTGTTTACCAACTCAGTGTTGTTTGTCAGTCTTGAAAGAGCATCAGCATTATTTAACTCACCTTTTCGATATTGCACCGTGTATCTAAAACCTTGTAAATACAGAGCCCATCTTGCAATTCTACCATTCTGACATGTGGTAATAGAATTTAAAACTTTCAAAGCTTGATGGTCCGTGATAATTGTGAAAGGAATATCAGTCGAAAGGTAAGAGCTGAATTGCTTAATCCCTGAGACAATAGCCAAACATTCAAGTTCTGACACTGAGTAATTTTTTTCAGCTGCATGTAATGCTCTACCACTGTATTCTATCACTCTTTCTTTCCCACTTTCATCCAACTGGCCTAAAATGTATCCTAATCCGGAACGAGACGCATCGCATGTCAGGATAAAAGGCCTATTCATATCAGGAAACGCTAAAATCGGTGCAGAACAAAGTGCATTTTTCAAAATATTCAGAGACTCTTCACACTTGTCAGTCCATTCAAATTTTGTATTCTTTTGTAATAATTGAAAAAATGGTGCACAAATTTTGCTGTAATCTTTTATGAATTTCTTGTAATAATTTGTTAACCCTAGCAAACTTTTTACGCCTTTTTGGTCTTTCGGAGATTTCAGATTTTTAACCTTTTCTATCTTTTTCTTGTCTGCCTGTATTCCTTCTTTACTAATGATATGACCTAGGTATGTTAACTTTTTTTTAGCAAAGTGGCATTTACTTGGAGAAAGCTTTAAACCTGCTTTCCGCAATCTTTCAAAGACATCATTCAAGTGCTTTAAATGATCATCAAAAGATGCTGAAAAAATGATGACGTCATCAACATAGCACAATGCAAATTTCCAAGAAATACCACTTAAAACCTTCATAAGCAGTGATTGGAACGTTGCTGGAGCTCCATTTAACCCGAAAGGCATTTTGTTAAAAGAAAAAATTCCTTCTGCACAAATAAATGAAGACTTTTCTCTACTCTCTGGGTCTAAAGGCACCTGCCAAAATGCTTTACCTAAGTCAAGTGACGAAAAAAACTGTGCATTCGATTCGCCTATTGCATCAAAAATGTCTGTCAATTTTGGTAAAGGGTATGCTTGTGGTTTGCTTATTTTATTCAGTTTCCTGTAATCAACCGCAAATCGATATTCGTCTGAGTCAGCTTTCTTTACCAAAACTACGGGCGAATGCCAGTTAGACATAGAAGGTTCAATTATTTTGTTTTCTAACATTTTTTCTACCCACTCACGAGTTGCTTCCCTGACCTTTGGATTTTGCTTATATGGTGGTAACCTAACTGGTGCTGCATCACCTGTTTCAATTCTATGAGTCTGTAAATTGGTACAACCAAGATCATGTAACCCTTCAGAAAAGACATCTCCATTTTCTTCCAAAAGATGGAGAAGTTTTTCTTTCTGCTCAGCACTCAAATCAGAATCCGAAAGGTCAAAAGAAGATGTATGACAAGTTTTAGGTTTATTGTGTAAGTCCGAAAGGCCGACTGTATTTTCATTTTCGCATTCTTCCGCTCTTTCGTCAATTGAAAGGACTGATGCTGGTTCGATCAGAACAACGTTCGCCAAAATTTTGTTAGGTTTAAGGTAAACTGTTTTATTTGTTGGATTGAGTACCCGCATTACAGCTTTATGATTACGCACAATAACTAAACTTTTGGCGCCTATAATATTTTTGTTAGACAAAGAGGATAAAGGCTCTAATAATACTTCAGTTCCAGATTTTACCTTTGAAATTTTTACTGGGATAGTTACTTCAGATTGTGGGTCAATTGCAGTGGACCGTACAGTCCTTGCAACACCTGCATCTGTAGTAATTGTGCATACCTTTGCTGAACCTTCAATGATGAATTTCTTTGCAGCTATATCTAGAGTTACTCTGTGTTCTTCCATGAAATCGATACCCAAAATAACCGAATGATGAAGATCTTCAATGATATAGAATTTTGCATTCAATGTCAGAGAACCAAAACAAATGTCGATATTGGTTTCACCTTGCACAGCATGGTGGGTACCACCAACTCCGACAATTGTGCTTATGTTTGATTTCGTACATTTCGTGTATTCATCATTGAAAGCTTTGTCAAAAAAGGTTTTACTCATGCATGAAATTGATGCACCTGTATCACATAGGGCGTTTGTCTTTTTGCCATTAACTGTCACCGGCACAGTATTTTTAGACATAGTTGCCGAAAAGTTTGGGTCAATTGAATAAACTGGAGCACCATTTACTTTCTTAACTGATTTTCTTGCACATTTTTTAAATGAGGTTTGTTTAGCACCGTTATTTTTTGAAATTTTAGCACATTGTGAAATTTTTACGTTGTTAGCCTTGTGCCCATCTACTAGAGAAGACCCGCAGACGGGCGCGAGTCCCTATTGTGACTTATTATGTTTTAAATCATCACTAACTTTTCTATAATTTTTTCTGGCAGTGCGACACATATTTCCAAAATGGTCCAAATAGCCACATTTAAAACAAGTTTTGCCCCGTGCTCTACAATGATTAAGGTCAAGACACTCACCTCCGCATCGAGGGCAGCCTGTGTTGTCATCTTGTGGCTTGTTGTTTTTGTTGTTGTAGCGTCGTCGGTCATTGCGGCGATGATCCCTCTGGTTAAAACTGTTTGTAAGCTGAGTAACAGCAGCTATTAGATGGTCTAACTTAGAGTTCTCTACAGCACTAACATTTACACTATGTTCACGTACCTCAGACGGTCCTAGTAAATTGATTCTGTCCAACAATGTTCTCAAGTCCGCTAATGTTGGAGGCGCATGTACACTCAAAGAATTTGCGATAGCGCTCTCCATGCCCTTTAACGCTATTTGTACCTGTAGTTGGTCGGGAATGCGTTGTGTGTACGTTGCTTGTTCCAGTCTATTAAGAAATTGCTCAGTCGTCTCACCTGGGGATTGCCTCATTGTATACACGTCTAAATTTGCACATTTTGATTTCTTAAATTTTTCTACAAGGAGTCCTTTAAAACGGTCAAGGGACTCTGGCCTTACCGGCAACGATTCATACCACAATCGCGCTAGTCCGTTCAGGTGCCAAGCTAAAGTGGCAATAGCCTGCTGCTCCTTCAGTCCGGTCGCCTGGCAGTGTTCCTCGAACCTCTTTACGTACCTCTCCACATCTTGGGTACCATCCCCTCTAAACGAATCGAGGTGAAACATACCTGCCATGTTTAAATTTGACGCCGGCACACTAAAGCTGACACTTGTCGTCGTTGTCGAAGTTTCCACTGCCTGTGCAGGTCCTGGCTCTCCACTCCTCAAATTATAGTTCGACGGTTTTGATGAAAGTGGCATCGGATCACTCGCTCGGCTATATCGAGAGAACGGGACGACCACACTACCCACCACGTGTTACGCTGGTTCGTCGTATCCACTAAGGATTCTGGGTTTAATACTGCCTCGCTGGGGAATTCTAAACAAAGCAGAGAAGATCCGATGTAAGAACCAAACCTTTATTTTCTGTAGACTCAAGTTCGCAAGCAGTTTATATTTTATGACGTACATGGTATTTATATGATTAAAAATTAGGAAATGACATTTAATACAAATACATAGATCTAAAGTTAATGTATAGCAGACGACGTTTTGTTTTACTCGTCACTATTTCGCCTCGTGGCAATTTCGTTCTACAGAAATCGTCACGAGCCCAAAATGAAGACGAGCATTAATGTTTCTCTACAATTTGCTTGAGATATTCAATATAATGTTATTATTCACAATAATTCAAATATATATATATATATATATATATATATATATATATATTTTTTTTTTTTTTTTAAATGTTCTTAGTCACACAATCGAAACACAGTGACGAAAGAATGAAGACTAAGATCAGGCGGCTAATGTCTGCAGCGTGATCTTAGTCGACAACGAGACAAGGACTCAATCGAGTTTTTCGAAGACCTCAGTATCCAAGCTTAAAAGTTCGCTTCTACTGACGTGCTTTTGTCACAATGTGTCTGATTGTACGATATGCATTTTTTCAGTGAAAACAGATTTTACATAACAAAGAACAAAGTACATTTAATTTTACAATAAGTTTTGACTCTCTATGACGATCTTAGTTTTTCCCGCAATGTTTCCATTAAACATATTCTGTCTGGTCTTTCGGAAGTCGGCTTGAAACTGAATTTAACCTTTGTCCCTATCTGTACTTCAAAACATCTATTTTAGAACAATTTGTTTGCCACAATGTTTTCTAGAATAATTTGTTTGCCACAATGTTTTCTAATTGAAACCCAATAGTTCAAATTGCTAATTATCCATAAATTTTCTTTGATCACAATGTTTTCAGTTGAACACAAGCATGTCGTTATTACAGACATGACAGACAAATCATCAAATTACATTTTAAGAGATTTTTCACACAGTAACTTCACAAAACATTGATTGTGGTACATTTGCTACACGATTCCCTACAATTCTACACAGTAGCCAGAAAAACATAATTTTATTGTACAAAAATAAATGAGAGTTTTCTACGACCAAAAATTAAACAAGACTTACCTAAACAAAGCAGAGAAGATCCGATGTAAGAACCAAACCTTTATTTTCTGTAGACTCAAGTTCGCAAGCAGTTTATGGCCCTACATTGCGAACATGCACAATTTAAGCAAATTTTCCGTCTTACATCGGATCCAATTAAATTTCTCGTTACAAAGATATCGAGCAGTTTGACCAATGAGATCGTTTTCGTCGATAAGAGATGACCGACTTTACTCGTGTCAAAAAGGTGCTAAAAGTGTCATTGTTTGTCTGTGTCGGGACATAAGGCATTTGCCGCCGGTTGTTTTAACTAACAATCAGACATTATGAAATCGTCGCGACCGTTAATCAAATGAATAAACAATTAGATTTTTTATCAAAGACGGTTTTATAGGTTTTTCTTGTTATCAAAGGGTTTCTAATACCTGCAGAATTTCATATTTCAGTGTTAACTATGACTTGCCTCGGGCTAAGGAATGTTTTTGCAAAGCCTAATTTCTCAGCGTTTGAAAAGTGGCGCAAGTATCTTTGAAATATGGAATCCTTGATCGTAGAAGTCATTAACATACAAACATAAATATTTCAATTAGTAAGTATTTAAACACAAGTTGAAAAAAATACACAATACAATTTATGATTCTCAATTGACAATTGTCCATATTAACCTTCTTGAAATTACGTTCTGTTGCATAACAGTTTTAAAGAAAATTTTACTGCGTAATAATGTTATGGAGAGGCGGGTTCTTGTCTTTGCTTCGCTTACTTTCAAAGTCTCCGAATTTATTTCGAGAGGAAAACTTACTGCTATAAATATACGTAAATGCCTAAAACCTTTCTAAAAAACTTGCTGAATTATCTTTGTTGAACTGTTAAGACACCAATAACTATTATTGAGCCGTGCTCTGTGAAAAGGAGGCTTAATGCATTGATGCAAAAAGTATCGATCCAAGTCAGCCTGCGTCGTCCGCATAGGCTGACCTGGGCCGAAACTTTTTTTGCTTTTGGTAAATTTTTCGCATGTCAAAGAACCAGTACACCTCATGATTCAGTCGGTTGTTAGACAAAATGGATTTTATGGATCCATAATTATGTAATGACTTCGCATCATGGATCACAGATATGCATTAACCCCCACCCCTTTGCCAGAGTGTTGCTCATTTGTTGTTGTTGTTGTTTTTTTTCGTTTGGTATCTAACGCCGTTTTCAACATAATTGCAGTTATAAAAATATCGCGGCTAGTGCACCTATCCATGCTTTCCTGTAATTTCTTTTTCAGGTACTTCGCGCACACACCCTTTCCAACCAACTCGTTATGCATCAGGGGAACACAATTGATACGACATTTAGGCAATTAAATCATTGAATATTTGTCTTCAGACATTAGACAAATGTAGGTATATAATGTGAATCTTACCTGTTGCTATGAATAATAGTCCTCCATTTACAACTATTTGCTCAGTCATAGGCCTATTTCCGGTGTACGTATACCCGCAGTGTGCATAAAGTTGAACACTGACTTTATCACATATACAAAAAAATGTATTTTTTAATTCTACTCTTCCTCAACTGAATTTGATAGGGTTCAAGCCATAGATAATATAGGTATCCTGAGTAAGTTTCAAGAACATTAAATGACTACAACCAGACAGACAGACGAACGCCCACTACACGACGTAAGCCCATCTGGATCCGTATTCACCGACTATTCTTAAGAACGTTCTTGGTCTTATTCTCCATTTTTTTAAATAAATTTGAAAGCAACACAACTTCTGATTGGCTAAACCATTTGGTTTAGCCAATCAGAAGTTGTGTTACTTTCAAATTTATAAAATTTTTCAAAATAAACTTAAGGATATTCTTAGGAATGGTTGGTGAATATGGACCCTGGTCTTTGGCCAGTAGGGCAAGGGCAATCTGAGCTAAAAACTGTAGAATAACCCAGAAAAAAAAAACGTGCAACATCTGAACGGTTATTTTCCCATACTCGTTTTTATTTTCTTTCATTCAAAATGACATAAAATATGTGAAACAAAATCTTGTGTGAAAAAAAATTATGCAGAAAATAAGCAGTATCACTTAACAAACTATGCATTCATTCAAAACAACAGCATCTAAAACAAAAAAATCCAAAAGCACCAACTCGCTCACTGGAGAACTTTTTACATTCCCAACTCTTTTCATCATACAACAAAATTTCATTTGGAAAGAATTTGCGGGTGACAAATTCATTGATTGATTGTATGGTGTTTAACGCCGTTTTCAACAATATTTTAGTTATATCACGGCGGCCAGTGCACCTATCCATGCTTTCCTGGAGTTTCTTTTACCAGTACTCCGCACAATATTCTTTGCAAGCCACTGGCTGCTTTCCCACATAACCATCGTCGAAACAATCGTCAGCGGTGAGAGAGGAATGAATCCTGTCGCGATGACTATCATCAATCCTCGGAAAGAAATTGGCCAAGCCGGGGATCGAACCAGCGACCTCCTGTTCTCAAGTCCTGTACTCTACCGACTGATCTATGGGGACTTGGCGTGACAAATTCAATGCAGCTCCAGAAATGAGTTTGGCCTTTGAAATCGTACAAAACACTAGGACAAGGAGTAAATAGTGGTTATCAGCATTTTCTTCTTTACCACCATGTGTATAGATTTACAGATATGTTGCGCAATCAAAGGTTTTAACCCTTTACCACCCAACCTTGAGTTTTAAGCCAGAAGAAACAGCCTTTTGAAAACATTGAGGGAAAAGGAGAAAATGCTGGTAACCAGCATTTTCTCCTTTTCCCACAATGTTTTCTACCCTTTCAAAAGCAAATTGCATCATTTGTGCCACATTCAGTTTGAAGTCTGCAAAGGATTTCAATTTGGACCTGGTAAAGGGTTAATAGACGAAAAGCTCAAGCTATAAAAGTTTACTTTTTCAGTGTAAAATATTAAGAAATCAACCTCTTTCATTGGTTGAAAATACAAATAAGTAAAGCTCAGAATAATTTATATCTTAGAAGCTTGACTAAAGAAATGGACAGTATGGGTCCAAGATCAGGCTGCATATTCTGTGCAGTCTGATCTTGATCTATGCTGCCTGAAAAGCCCAGTTTTCATCCGAGGACCTGAAAGGTCAACAAAGGGGGCTATGTTCCCCAATCACTCACTTGAACTGTTTACTTTTGTTAACCACCTTTTATCATCTGAATCACTAAAACTTCTACAAAAGAAACAAAAATAGAGCGATTCGGGACTTTCAACCAATCTTCAGAATAATTATCATACTTTAACCCTTTCCCAAACAAGCCCTGGTTTTCAGATGTCTGCAGTACAAGTCTTTTGAAAACACTGTGGGAAAAGGAGAAATTGCTCATAACGAGCAATTTCTCCTTATCCCACAGTGTTTTCTACCCTTTCTGAAACCTTTCTGCCATTTTCATCAAATTTAAAATTGTCGTCTGCAAACTCTTTCAATTTGGACCAGTCCAAAATTTGTCGTTTGGGAAAGGGTTAAAGTCAAATGCAGTATAACACCCGCTGTTTTCTTTTGGCAGCTATTGGGCCTCTATAGGCATTGTCAGATAATAACTGACTCATGGCTCAAGTGACGAGATTTATCTTATAGCCGGTTCGTTAGGGCCAACGGTAGAGCTGCCAGAATTGGAGGAGATATTCCGGTGCGTTCGATTGGGCGTCTTCCGCTTTTAGAAGCTCTGCCGTCTCTTCCACTCGATATTTGGAAGAGCCGGCAGAGATTCGAAACAAAATGGCGGAAGCGGTCAACGAAACGCGAGTTGAAGAATGGTTTCTTTTCAGTTGACATTTGTTTTTTTGTTGTCATGTGCAAATATTCGTGTTTTTACTTGCTGAAAAGATTGCTCTTGCTCAGTATCCAATTTGCGGTGGTAAATATACGGTAAATACTGATTAATTCCTCCGCATGTCTTGAATCACCCTCAGAATTTTTAGGGACGAAATGGCTTGGGTTCGAAACGTTCTAATATTTCTCGAATTGGTATAAAAAAGTATATATATTTTTATCACTTATTCGACTTACACTGATGAATACAAAGCTGCTATTTTGGGGATTGTTCAAGGCCTGTTTAGACAGAAGAAGCTAGCGTCATTCTCATCAAATAGCCATTCTTCTACAAACAACAGCAGTTTGTTGTAAAAAGCCGCCATGTTGAATGATTCTAAATTCGTTCGATTGGCTTTCTATTCTAATCGCTTCTGTGAATAGCATTCTCTTCTTAGCAGAGCCCAAACGAACCGGCTATTAGAAAGGGAAGACCAGCAGTTTCTCTTTTTCCAACAACATTTTTAAAAATTGTTCTTCTTTAAGGTCATTAAAAGATAGTTTAGTACAGGCTTAAGATGACTTTTACTATTGTATCAATAGATCAGCAATTTATTCCTAGGCTATCTAGAAACATTGTGGGAAAAGAAGAAAATGCTGGTTACCAGCATTTTCTCCTTTTCCCACAATGTCTTCAAGACTTCTTCCTCAGAGTCATTAAAACTTCAGCATTGTGTGGTAAAGGGTTAACCAGTGCCCATGCTTTAATGTGGCTGGTTCCAAAGGTTGACCCCATTTATCACAGAATTCAAATGCAGAACCCGTGATATTAGAGGCTGATGCTCTACATTGTTGCCCACTGTTAGCATTTAGAGTGCGAGATGTCTCAACATTTTCTTAACCCTTACCCACACCATCATGAGTTTTAACAACCCTGAGAAAAAGGCCTTTTGAAAACATTGTGGGGAAAAAAAGTAAAATGCTGATTACCAGCATTTTACCCATTTCCCACAATGTTTTATACCCTTCCAAAGATTGATATCATCATATGAGTCACATTTAATTTGTTGTCTGCAAATGCTTTCTATTTGGACAAGTCTATAATTCTGTTCTTTGGTAAAGAGTTAACAGAAAAAAAAAGTGGGCTTCTGTGATAAAGATTTGAGAAAAGTTGTCTATGGCTAGCCACAGTAACCAAAGTTCTAATAATGAATTCCTTGAACAATGAACAAAAACAAGCATGAGGTGATCAAAACAGCTCACCATAAGCATATCTGACACCATAATAGTAAAAAAATTATCAACAACAAAACTGTACAGACTTGCTATCATGCATTTTCTTTTTACTAAATCTTTTACCACACAATCCCCACATTCAACGATCATGAGAAAATGGACTTTTGAAATCATTGTGGGGAAAAAGAGAAAATGCTGGTAACCAGCATTTTCTACTTTGCCTACAATGTTTTCTACCCTATCAATGGCAACTTCTACCATTTGAGCCAGGCTTAATATCTAAATCTGCAAGTACACTGGGTTTGGTATGTCTGAAATTTTGACATGTGGTAAAAGATTAACCCTTTCCCAAACAAGCCCTTGTTTTCATGTGTCTGCAGTACAAGTCTTTTGAAAGCACTGTGGGAAAAGGAACGAGCAATTTTTCCTTTTCCCACAGTGTTTTCTACCCTTTTTGAGAACTTTCTGCCATTTTCATAATTTAACCCTTTACCGCACAATGCCGCTTTTTGACGTCCCTGGGAAAGAAGCCTTTTGAAGACATTGTGGGAAAAGGAGGAAATGCTGGTAACCAGCATTTTCTCCTTTTCCCACAATGTTTTCTACCCTATTAAACAAAAATTGCACCATTTCAGCCACAGTGAAATTGTCGTCTGCAAATGCTTTCAATTTGGACAGGTCTAAAATTTTGTCGTGTGGTAAAGGGTTAAAATTGTTGTCTGCAAACTCTTTCAATTTTGACCAAAATTTGTCATTTGGGAAAGGGTTAACGAACACAGATACAACCATCAAACAATAATACCTAATTATTACAACTATCAAAATTATCATCAACCTACTTCAGAATAACACAACATTTACATCACAGCATAAAATGTACCAAAAGCATGCCGGTACTAACTCTAGGCTGCAGTTGCTTTCAAAAGTATGTACAGCACGTTTGGTTCAAAGCAAGAGCAATACAATGAATAAAGAAGGGGCATAACTGTGTAAAAACTATTTCTAGGGTTACGGGTATAGCTTTCTCTTTTGAGAGATAACAAGTAGCCCAAGATATAAACCTCTTCAAAAATGATAGAGATATCAGAAAATGCCAAAGTTTTTGTTCAACCATAACAACAGGCCTATGGCAATACCTGTTGTTTTCTTAGAAATCAGCCAAGCTATATACATTTATATGTAACTGTTGTATACTACAGAACTGCCAACTTCGCACATGTCCATGATAAAGTTGTTCAAGTTACACATAGGAAATATAGTTAGATAAAGAAAGACAATTCTGTTTTTAGACAGTAAGGTGAAAACGGAGTAATGGCTTCTGGCATTTATTCCTTTCCCATTATGTTTTCCCATGCTATCAACAGCAGGCAGGAGTGCAGAAATGGCAAAAGTCCAACTGTTAACCCTTGAACTGTCTTCAGTAAATTCCTTCAATATAGGCGTGTCTAAAATTTTGCTAAGTGGTAAAGGGTTAACCCTTTCCCAGACAAGCCCTGGTCTCCAGTACAAGTCTTTTGAAAACACTGTGGGAAAAGGAGAAATTGCTCGTCAGGAGCAATTTCTTCTTTCCCACAGTGTTTTCTACTCTTTTTGAGACCTTTCTGCCATTTTCATCAAATTGAAAATTGACGTCTGCAAACTCTTTCAATTTGGACCAGTCCAAAATTTGTTGTTTGGGAAAGGGTTAAACAAAGGTGACAATGATCTGTATATTAGTCACTTCCTCTACCATTTGAATTTGAAGTTCATCTTGAACAGGTACTTCATGTTGATCTGGGCAACATCATACACAATAAATCTGTTCATGTGTTAAGGATTCAAAGGTAGCAATCAAATCAACAGAGGAACAAAATATCAGATTTCACTTTCAAGTTTCGGAGGAAACACTTTTCTTTTGTCTGATTCTCAAGACGTGCACATTATAAATGAACATTGTTTTGGCAATGTTTATGTGGAAAAGGAGCCAGTGGCTTAGGATGAATGTTGTGTAAAGTGCTGTTAACAGAAACTTGAGGAAAGCATAGATAGATGCTTTTGTTTGTTTGCATTAGAGTTAACACCATTTTAACAGTTTAGGTCATATCATGTTGGCCAGTGCACTTTTGCATGTGTTTCCTGGCCTTCTCACATCAGTACCGACACGTCTTTCTTTTCAAGCCACTGATTACTTTTCTCACATGCATCTGAGGTGAGAGGCGAAAAAGCACTGGAAAGAAAGTTTAGAACATGCAACCACCGGGCCACAAGTCAGCTATGCTAACCATTGAGCTACCCAGCCAGGCATAGATAGATGCACTGGCCGGTTTAATTCAACTGAATGAAATAGAAAATGGTGTTAAACACTACATAAAGAAGCACTGTCCAAATCCATAAATTTTCTACACAGAGTATTAAATTTTAGAAGTCAAAGCTTCTACAAAAAGGATACTCATTATAAAGCAAGCTGGTAGAGCCTATATCAGCATTTGTACCTTTACCCATGGGTATTACTGTACCATCTGGCATTTTATAAGACCCCTTCGGGTCTGGACATGTCTTACCAATACCTGAAACAACAATATTAACCCTTTACCATACAATTCGGAGTCTTAATGCAGGAAAAGGCTTTTGAAAACATTGTGGGAAAAGGAGAAAAGGCTGGTAACCAGCTGTAGTAACTTAGTAGTGAAAATTTTAAGTGGAAAAGGGGGCTTAACTGTGTCAAAAGTATTTTGATGGTTATATGTCCCTGTCCCTGTTGTATAGGTTCCCCTTTTGATAGTTAACAAGTAGTCCAAATCTGAAGTAAACATCTTCAGTAATGACAGAGATATCATAAAATGTCAAAGTTTTTGCACAACAATGCAGACCACGATGCCAGGGCTATGACAATATCTCGATGTTTTCTCCAAAAACAGCTGAGCTAAAACTGAAGCAGAGGGTGATCATAAAAGATCTATTAACCCTTTCCCATACGACAAATTTTGGACTGGTCCAAATTGAAAGAGTTTGCAGACGACAATTTTATATTTGATGAAAATGGCAGAAAGGTCTCAAAAAAGAGTAGAAAACACTGTGGGAAAAGGAGAAATTACTTGTTACGAGCAATTTCTCCTTTTCCCACAGTCTTTTGAAAAGACTTGTACTGCAGACACGTGAAAACCAGGGCTTGTTTGGGAAAGGGTTAAACAAAGATTATTCATGTTTCTTTTGCCTCTCTTTTTCTTTTTTACAAAAAAAAAAATTTGTTTTCTTTTCACCAATCTCCTGTATATGCATTGCTTCATAATACTCAAAAAACTGGGTGTAAAATAACAGTTGGAGCTGGACTTTGAAAAGACTTGTACTGCAGACACGTGAAAACCAGGGCTTGTTTGGGAAAGGGTTAAACAAAGATTATTCATGTTTCTTTTGCCTCTCTTTTTCTTTTTTACAAAAAAAAAAATTTGTTTTCTTTTCACCAATCTCCTGTATATGCATTGCTTCATAATACTCAAAAAACTGGGTGTAAAATAACAGTTGGAGCTGGACCACATCTATAACGGTGTGGTCCGTGTTGCAACTGTTGTCATCCTTAGACAGTCCATATCTTGTTGAACACTTACCTTTGCAGCTATGCTTTCCTTTCGGTAGTTTCTGGATGAACTCTGCTCTTGTGCATTCATACCTAGAATAACAATAAAATTTATGAAATGAATTCTATTTTGACTCTTTCAGCACCCAATAAACCAAACCGACATTTTCAGTCTCGATATAAGACCAAAATAAGTGCAATTTCTTGGTTACTTTTGTCAAAAGTGTTTGAGCAAAGCCAAGTGTTGATCAATTATCAGCCTGCACATTTTGTGCAGTCTGAATTTGATCTACAGTGGCTGCAAAGGTAACTATAGTTGTGAAAGGCGCTTTAAGGGTTAACATTTTATTGCAACGAACATGTTTGAAAGGTTCAATTGAGAAATCCTTCATGTAGCCAAATAATCATATCCAGGCATTTCTGGTCTTTTTCTACTATTATATCTCCCAAACTACAGGCTGCAGTTGAAAATAAACAAGGTAAGCAAGAACTAAATTTTGTAGCAATTGTGAGTATTCATGATTACCTTTCATAAAGAATGTAAAGCAAGGATAACTTTTTGTGCCAATGATTATCATCCATTCTCTGAAATAGTGTATGCCAAGATATTACTCAAACTTGTAACTCTTAGACCGTTAGCATTGTGCCGTTTTGATAACAACAAAAATTAACCACTATCCTGCTAAATATGTGAAATGAAACTTTCAAGCCGATAGTAAAAACCAAAATTTACGCTACTTCAAAGGTTTTTCTTGAGGAAGGATTTCACCTTATTGGGCATTGTAGATCCAAGACCAGACTGCACATTCTGTGCTGTCTAATCTTGATCAACACTGTCCATAAAAGGTCCTTGAGTTGCACTTAGCAGCCTAAGGGTTAAATGAATTCTATTATTCCACACACTTCCATTTTCACCTATGTCACTCAAACCAAGGCTAGAGGTTACTTACATGTTTCCCAAGGCAACCTCACAAAGCAACATGATACCCAAGGGGTCCTGTTTAGATGTCCTACAGTAGTTGGCACTCTTAGACACCATGTCAGCAAAGTATACACCTTTACCAAACATGTAACCAGTCTGTAAAACACAATAGTACGTGAATATATTTTGGATAAGTAAGCCATTGTTTTACTTAATTACCTAGTAAGACATATGTGCAATAACAACTTTGAAAAAACGTTTGTAGAATGCCAATAACCAATAATTAACTCTTTACCACACAACAAAATACTTATCCAAATAGAAAGCATTTGCAGACAACAAATAAAGTGACTCAAAAATTGAATTTTGTTTTGGGATGGGTTGAAAACACTGTGGGAAAAGGAGAAATGCTGGTTACCAGCATTTGCTCCTTTTCCCACAATTTTTTCAAAAGGCTCTTTTCTCAGGGTTGTTGAAAGTCAGGATTGTGTGGTAAAGGGTTAAGCTGCTTTTACAGAAATATAAATCAAGATTAATCAGCACAAAATGTACAGCATAACCTTTGATCTTCAGCCTCGAACATTTTCTCCACTTCTCTAGAAAAATTCTGCAGTGAGTTTACTACCCAAGAGTAAACATATTGTTTTTCTGTTCAATGTATTTCTGATCCTCGATTAATTTATTACACAAGAAACAACATACTTCTTTGATGTGCGTTGTATTTAAACACCTGTCAAATTTGCCTTTCATAACATAATAAACTAATCATCACTTACAACACGAGACAACATACTTCTTTGTTGTGCATTGTATTCAAACACCTGTCAAATTTCCCTGAAATAATACAATAATCATCACTTACAACAGGGGCTTCTGGAGGGGCTATCCTAAGTCCCTGGGACAGAATCCCACCAAAGTTGGTTGTTCTGGAACCATGCCATAGCAACTGACGGTTGGGTAGTTCTTTAAATGGCTTGTACCTCCCATACTCTCCATCTCGTTTTATCTCAAATATCTGAAATATCAGGAATAATAATGTTCTACTTCAATCTACAGTTACCATGTCAATGAAATATACAATCACAGAAGTACATGGTATAGGATAATTTATCATAAGTAAAAATTACTCTTCTGATGGTTACTTGAACACAGGAGGCTATAAATTTCACATCTCAGAATCCAAAAGAAAGGAATATGAATAATAATAGAAAGTCATTTCTTTTGGATGTACAATTAGTGGCCATAAACATTTCATCGAATTCAGAATTCCTTTGGACAAATGCATTTTTCATTGTGCAAGGAAATTAATTACCCTGCTTCTGATCATGTGGTCATAAAGAAAACTATACTGGAAGAAAATGGGGTTACTGGAGTTATTAACAGTAGTATGCTAGCAGAGTTTGTCATCTGGCATCAAAGTTGTAGCTGCGTAAAACCAAGATATGTTATTTTTCTGCTGTATTTTGACGACATCACCATTAACATCAAATTTAGAAAAAATGTTGATTTTTTTTTTGAAAAATTAAACATTTTCAAACAGCCGCATTTTTATTATACATGTATAACATCCTATTGAATGTGAAAATGTTTTAAATGTAAAATCAATTTTGATTAATGGTCCTGAAAGTTTCATAACCATAGCGTCATTTTCCTGAAAAAATCTAATGTAATCTACACAAATAATTACCTCTTCCACATACAGGTCATACATATTATGTGTTGCTGCGTGAGTATTCTTTACATATTCCAACAGTCTATTATACTGTTCACTGGTTTTGTCCATTGGCTAAAATGGAAAAGTTGAAACTATGCATACATACATACGGGTGGAGAAATCCAACGACTTATTCTTTTTCCACAATTTATAGTTATTCCTCTACAAAAGACTTCAATTTACAGCTTCAAATGTCATATATTTTTTCTGACAGTAACTGACTTATCAAATGACAAAATTTTAAACTTGTACAAATTGAAAGCATCTGCAAAATGTACCTCAAACAATAAGTTTTTCAATGAAGATATAAAGGAAATACTGGTTTTGAAACAAAATTTATAGGATGTTTCTCAGATGATTGCCTTTGATGAGTATTTGTTTAGATCAGTAAAAAAACAAAACAAAAAAAAAAAAAAAAATGAACATACAAACTTTGGGAGTTAAAAACTTCTGCATGTATATGGAACTTTGACTTACTGTTATTTAAAACCATCTTCACATTTTTTAGCTGAGCTTGGCAATGCAGACAGTAGCATACACAATTTAAGACTGGGGGGGTGGTGGTGGGGGGGGGGGGGGGGGGGGCTGGTTCGATCCCTAAGCCCTCTAACAAATTCTTTCTGAGCATTGATGATAGTCATTGTGACAAGATTCATTCCTCTCTCGCCGAGTCCGGTAGCGCAGTCAGTAGCGTACAGGACTTGAGACCAGACGTTTGCTGGTTTGATTCCTCAGCTTCGACAATTTCTCTCCATGGAATAATTATAGTCATTGTGACAGGATTCATTCCTTTCTCATCACTGATCATTGCTTCGATGATGTTTGTGTGAGAAAGCAGCTGATAGCTTTGAAAGAAAATTGTGGGAAATACTGGTAAAAGAAACTCCAGGAAAGCACAAATAGGTGAACTGCCTTTGCCCCGCCCCCGAAGTAATTTGGAAGAAGGCAATAGGCAATAAACAATGTAAAAACAAATAAAAACTAGAACTGTCGCAAAGCAAATACTTCCCGCTAGCACATTCTCACTTAAGCAGCAAAATCAGAGAATAGAAATGATTTTCAGAAGAAAAATTACCAGTGACCTTGACTTTTGACTCAAGTGACCAAAAAACTATAGGGCACCTCCTTGGGTCATGAGCAACACATGTATTAAGTTTCAGGGTCCTGGGTCAAACGGCTTGAGTTAGAGCGCGGAAACGAGAACGAGACGGACAGATTGACAGACAGACATGGTGAAACCTGTATGCCGCCCTCTCCTTCATAGGTGGGGGGTATAGAAACAATGATTCCTCTGTCACCGCTGATCATTATTTTTACAGCAAAGTAGCCAGAGTAGACCAAAGATCAAACTGTCTGTTTTGTGCAGTCTGATCTTGATCTAAAATTGCAGCAAATGCAACTAAAGTTGCAAAAGACACTTTAAAGGTAAATAATCAAAGTTAAAAAAACTTACAACGATCTCTGTCTTTAACTTTTTATAATGAGCATCAATTGGATCATCCCCTTCATGCCCCCCTTTCAACAAACTGTATGCCACTTCAATCTCCAGTAGGTTGTCCAACATCTCTGTTTTGTTCTTGATGATTTCCTTTGTATCCAACATTGGAGGTTTTTTCATGCCAAAGTCATGTGGTATCAATGTGTAAAATCTGTTACTAGCATCCAGTATCTGTGTGGCGGTGCCTTTGTTTTCAACAAGCTGTAAAATTTTGATTGGTTGATTGATTGTTTGATTGACTGGTGTTTTTAACCCTCAACATTCTTTGAGGCATATAACAACAACAATTATTTGAGCCATGCCCTGGCAAAAGGGGGCTTAATGCATCTCCTTGATCCATTAGACCAGGCAAGTCATCACATAATTATGGATCCATGAAATCCATTTTCTCTATCAACCAACTGAATCATGAGGTACATTGGTCCTTGGACATGCAGAAAAGTGACCAAAAGCAAAAAGTTTCGGCTCAGGTCAGCCTGCGCAGACTGTGCAGGCTGACCTGGGTCGATACTTTTTGCAGATGTATTAACCCCCCTTTTCACAGAGCTTGGTTCATTTACAGGTTTCACTACTTTACTCAAGAGCTATGTAGCGTCTTGTATGAGGACCATCCATGCAAATATCTCATTTTTTACCCTTCACTATACAATCTTCTGTGTGTAGAATACGGAGGCAGGTAGGTTTAAAAAACAATGTGAGGAAAACCTGCATTTTCTCCTTTTGCAGAATGTTTTATGCCATTTTGAGGTGAAATCCCACTATTTGAGGCAGGTTCAATATATTGTCTGCAAATCCTTTCAATATAGATGAGTCTAAATAGTCTAAAGTTCCAATCCCTGCCAGAAAAATCTTTTGTAAAACTAGAACAAAAGCTGGCAATTAAATTGCAGTTTTACATTAAATTTTTCTGCCAGAGACTGGAATTTTGACAGACTGCACTGTAACACATTTTCAGACTCATAATAATATCCATGCGTTTTAACTCTTTACCAAACAACAAAACTTTAGACCTGTCCAAAGTGAATGCATTAGCAGACGACAAAATAAATGTGACTGAAGAATTGAAATTTGTTTTGGGAAGGGTAGAAAACATTGTGGGGAAAAAGAGAAAATGGTGGTTACCAGTATTTTCTGTTTGTCCTACAACGTTTTCAAAAGGCTTCTTTTGCAGGGTCACTAAAAGTCGGGAATGTGTGATAAAGGGTTAAATGGTACGAATGGAATTTTTCTGCATTCTAACTCCCAAATTGTTTTCTTTTGGCTGCTAGTGCCTTTAACTTGACCCACTTGTCACAGTATTAAATTTAAACTGAAAGAGGACAGAAACAAAACAAATGACAAAGTCCTCTACATTTTTCTTTCATCAACTCTCAACCAAATAAAAAAATAAAAAATCTGACTTGTACAAATTGTACGCATTTGTAGGGGATATATCAAATATGGCTCAAATTGAAGGATCTGTCTTTGATATGGTAGAAAACATTGTGGGAATAGCATTTTCTTCTTTCCCACATTGTTTTCAGGGGCCTCTTTCTCAGGGCATTAAGACACAAGATTTCTAAAAGGGATAGTACCCAACACATGGTAACAGTACATACTGCTTCCTAAAACAAAGTTTGTCAACCCTTACTGCAAAATGCCGACTTTAACCCTGAGAAAGAAGGCTTTTTAAAACATTGTGGGAAAAGGAGAAAATGATGGTAACCAGCATTTTCTCCTTTTCCCACAATGTTTTCTATCCTATGAAAGACAAATGCTATGTTTTGAGTAACTTTATATTTGTCATCTGCAAATGCTTACAATTTGAGTAAGACTAAAATTTTGTTGTCTGGTAAAGGTTTAAACATGTTTTATGCTGTTTAGATCAAGAGATCAGACTACACAGAAATACAGACCAACCTGCAATCTACACTTTCTGATATTTTTTTAAACATGATTACAGATATTACGGTACAAACAACATTACATTTCCAGTATCTTGACTGTTTCCAAAAACTGAAAGTACTCATTTTATTATTAAGCCTTCCTCACAGGTTTCCGAATTTAATGACCCTGAACTTTTTAAGACACTTTTGAAAAAAAGAACATGCAGGTAACCAGCACTTTCTCCTTTCCTAACAATGTTTCCTGCCCTTCCAGGGCAAATTCCATCATTTGATATATGTACAATTTATTTTCTGAAAAAGCTTCAATATGGAAAAGTCTAAAACTTTGTCCACTGATAAGGAGTAAACTCTCTACCACACGATCCTGAGTTTTAAAGACCCTGAGGAAGAAGGCTTATGAAGACATTTTGGGAAAAGAAGATGCTGGCAGCTAGCATTTTCCCCTTTTCCCACAATGTTATCTACCTTTTCAATCCCATGATTTGAATCACAATTAATTTATTGTCTGCAAATACTTTCAGTTTGGACAACCCTAAAGCTCTGTCAACCAGTAAGAAGATAGGCACTCAACAGATTAACAATAATCTTACATTCAGTAATTCTGTCAGCACTTTATATGCAGACTCAATCTGTTTTTTGGATAACTTTCCCAAAGGCATCTTCTTCAAGTCAATCTGGAGGAAAAGCCAAAACATCAATGTGTGACATAGGATCTGATATAAGCTAGGAAGTTTGAAAAAGTGTTAATAAGTGAGCCTTTGGGAAGCTTGGAAACATCATTTAAGACAAATGTTATACAATTTCCATTTCAAAAAGTCAACATATGCAGCAACTTTTATCAAAGAACTTTACTTCATTGGAAAAAGTTCATAAAATGCACAAAAACTACCTGATATGTAAGAAATGCACAGTAATAGCTAATTTTCTGCTTATGTGTTGAGGATGATGGAGTCCCAAAGAAACTTACATTTTAGAATCAGCCATGCTCTGGCAAAAGGGGTCTTAACACATCTCCGTGATACATGATACCAAGCATGTCAATACATAATTATAGATCCATAAAATCCACTTTGTGTAACAACCAACTGATTCATGAGGTACACCGATCCTTGGACATACAGAAAATTGACCAATAGCGAAAAGTTTCGGCCCAGGTCAGCCTCCGCACACTGCATAGGCTGGCCTGGGTTGATACTTTTCGCAGAAGCATTAAGCCCCCTTTTCACAGAGCACAGCTCAACTTGATTTAAAATGTTAATGACAGCACTGAAATGGTTGTCAATGCTCTGATGTGGGTGCATTCCAGTGAAAAGTCGAAATAGGAGAATAACTGTGTCCAGTAAAGAATTAGACCTACAGGGCATATTGTTGCACCTGATATTTTTTGTGACAAGTACAGTTACCTGTGCCCTGAAATGTCTAATCTACTGCTTACCTCAAATTCCATCATGGCTTTTTTCATACTTTCCACATCAAAAATCATACAGACCAGATCTTGTACAGATTTAGCCAGCTTTGATCTGGACCCTGACATACTGATCTTCTTTATGTCAGCTTCATCATCCTGCAAAAAAGTTGGTCAATTTAATCTGCCAATTACTGAGTGAAACTGTTAAGCAATTACTAAATAATCCTATGTTTTAAGGAACCCGAGATTTTCAAAACATTGTAGGTAATGGAGAAAATGTTGGTGACAGGTCTAAAACTTTGTTGTATGGTAATGAGTTACCTTTGTTGTACCTTTGTTGAACACCATATATACATGCAGCACATCTACACAGTAACATTACCAAAGTGTAATTATTATACTTACTCATTATTTCAACACAAGGTACATAAATTCTGTGTATTTCAATGAATGAAAATACAATCCATGGCCACTCAGAAAGATTTTCATCCAATAAGCTTGACTAAACAAGCAGATAAATATTGTGATTTCAAAGTTAAAGCTCTTTTTGCCAGAGTATCAGGCAGTATTGATCTAAAATCAGACTGCACATTTTTGCACTTTAATCGTCATGTATTCCACTCACTGTGCTGAAAGGGTTAAACCATTATGATACTATATTTATCACATCAGCTCCCTTGTTTTCAGTGTAATATACCCATCTTGAATTTTCTAATCCTGCACATGTTTGAGATAAGCATTCTGTAACACCAAACGAGTATGTGACATCATTTTAAATGTGCATGTATGGTTTTTGCCTAGTTTAATCTATAATTAGTGAGATTTGATTACATGAAAAAGAATCTGACATAAACTGAGAATTGAATTCTATTAAAATTGTCTACAAAAATATTATTAAGCTTGCCAGAGGCTCGCCTAATAACATTTTTCAAGAATATGTTTCATAGAACTTCATCCCAAATGCTATTTTATGTCAGATAATGAATATGTCATCTTTACAACCTGCCAATACAATTTTCTACAGAAGAAACATTAATGGGAGGGAACTCTCTTTATTTTTTCCAGAATGACTATGGGGAAAAAAAAAAACGAAAAAAAAAAACCCTATTACTTCCTTTCATTCACTTGCTCCTTTTCCCACATTCTCAAATGTTGTCTACATCGGAAGAAACTTACAGGAAACTTCAACAAAAAGGAAATTTAATGCATCTCCATGATGTATTGTATCAAGGGTATCATAATTCTTGATCCATAAAGTCATTTTTTTCCAACAACCAACTGAATCATGATGTATACTGGTCTTTTGACAAGTGGGGAATTGACTAGTAGCAAAAAATTTCAACAAAGGTCAGCCTGTCCAAACTGCAAAGGCTGACCTTGGCATATACTTTTTGTGGACACATTTAGCCCATTTCCACATAGCATGACTAATATCACACCGTTCTATGATATTGTAAAACAAAGTAAAAAAAGTGAGCTTCTGTACCTGTCCATAATCAATATCGAGAGGATAAAACTTATTGGGAAATTTCTTGAAGTCATTCCTGTTTTCCCACAAATTTCCAGTCTTCTCTGCGTACAAGTCTTTAAAACTACCAATTGCTGATTGTCTAGAACCACACCTTTCCACTTTGTTTCCTCCGATAGTTGTTCCCACTCGACCCCAGGATCTGAATACCCACCAACTGAAAAGTCATGTGACAGAGAATGACTATACTAACCCTTCACCACACAATCCCAACTTTTAATGACCCTGAAGAAGACAGCTTTTGAAAACATTATGGGAAAAGGAGAAAATGCTGGTAACCAGCATTTTCTCCTTTTCCCGCAATGTTTTCTACTCTATCATAGATAGAAATCATCATATGAGCTACATTTATATTGTCACCTGCAAATGCCTTCAGTTTGGTCGCGTCCAAAATTTTGTCGTTTGGTAAAGTGTTAATTCATGGTTGTCCAAAAGAACACCAAAACAGCACTGGCGTAAGCTGTCTATGAAAATACTGAATTTGCTGTTCACAAATGAAATACAATCATGTATATCTTGATCTTACACAGAATCAAACAAATGGGAGGAGGAATTACTGTGAGAGTGCAAGCATTCACAAAACATTACTGCGACAGTGCAAGCATTCACAAAACATTACTGCATCATTCTTCTTGAAATAAGGTGCTTATTATCCAGATACTTTTCCTACTATGTAAGAGGCATTACTGTAACGTTTGAAAAACTGTATTAAAGGTATAGGTGACCCCTATAAGGCAAAACGAAAATAACAACTCAAGATAGAGAAAAGGTTATTGAAGCAAAATAAAAAAAACGGCAAGGTTACTAAAGTACAGTAGGTAAAGCAAAATAGCCTTCAAAGCATTACCAATTACTGTCGGAAAGTGATTTCAAGAGAGTAGCTGAATGTTTTCAAAGCAAAGGAACAAAAGCCTATAACATGTTCATTAACAATTGATGTTAATTAAAAATATTGTTCAAAAACTGGAAAAGAAATAAAAAAAAAAAAGATATGATTCTAAGGGAAGAAGAGGTTATCATTTTCCCTTTTGTAATGATGAGAGGTAATTTATTTTTCATATTTCTATAACTCAGTTACACATACATATTCTTTTTGTCCGACTCCAATGCCTGTATTTTGTAGTAAGAGTTAGTTCCCTTGACCACATCCACCAATCCTAGTACAGCATTATAGATGGCACCTTTTTCTTCAATAACATGGGCAGCATCTGCGACACCTGTAAAACAAACAGAAAATTAGCAAAGAATTAAAAACTTGTATTCCCAAACACAGCCACACTATTTCAATAACTTCAAGAGGATACCCAGGAGCCATCAGTGTAAAATGAATGAATGTGTGAAATTGTCTCAGTTATAATGAAGGTGTTTATAAAAATATTTGAGCCATCTAGCAAAAGGGGGCTTAACACATCTCCTTGATGCATTAACCCAATCAAGCCATCACATACCTATGGATCCATAATAGCCGCTTTTTAATAACCGACCAATCATGAGGTTGACTGGTCCTTCGACTTACAGAAAATTTACCTTAGTGAAAAGTTTTGGTCCAGGTCAGCCTGTGCGAACTGCGCAGGCTGACCTGGGTTGATACTTTTCGCAGATGCATTAAGCCCCCTTTTTCAAGAATATTTACATTTACAAGGACAATTATACCACACAGCAGACATCCCACCCTGACTCATCCTATAAGCTACCCTCTGAGCACTTTGTACTCAATTTTGGGCGCCATGTGCTCAAGGGATCTAAGAACAAACACAAATTCACACAACTTTCATTCTACAGTAAGATTATTTACATGCTCTATGGAGATAACAATTTACAACAAAATCTACCTGAATCTGGGTCTACAGCAGCTCCACCTTTGACTGTCATCTTTAATTTATCTGGTAAGTTCTTGGTAAAATGGGTATCTGCAAATATACCATGTATGTAAGTCATCACCTGCAGATGATATATTTTGTTGCAGTAGATAAACCATGAAAAAACTGTCGCAAATCAGAAAGTTTTTCTAAAATCTAACTGAAGACTTATTTCAAGGAATGTTTAACCCTTTACCACACAATCCAGTATTTCAACAATGACAGAGAAAAACAATGCTTTTCAAAACATCATGGGAGTAGGAGAAAATGCTTTTCCCACTATGTTTTCACCCTTTCAAGTCCAAATCCCACCATTTGAGCTGCACTAAGTTTGTTGTCAGCAGATAATCTCAATTTGGATGGACTTAAAATTCTATCCTATCTGGTAACAATTTCATCACTGAGTTTGGACACAATACAAGCATAACAACTTATAATCAGCAGGGTGCATATTCACCACCCATTCTTAAGAACATTCACAGTCTTATTCTCAAGAATTTTCTGTATTTGAAAGTAACACAACTTCTGATTGGCTATACCAATTGGTTTAGCCAATCATTTAGCCAATCAGAAATTGGCTTAGCCAATCAGAAGTTGTGTTACTTTGTAACTGTAGAACAGACTAAGAATGCAATTAAGAACAGCTGGTAGGTAGGGACCCAGGCTGTTCACTAAATGTTCACTCCGTATCTGTCCATAGATCTAACTTTATCATCTATGGTCATCAGAAAGTGTTTGCTATAGGAAAGTAACACTCACATTCTTACCTGCTGAATAGGATGAATGATGAGTTACTTTCCAAAACTGGGTATTATTCCTAGGGCTTTAAATAAAATTCCCCCCACCTTTAAAAAAAATATGTACTGTAACAGTATTCTAACCCTTTCCCAAACAATAAATTTTAGATCTTTGTGAAGTTCTTTGACAAAGTAGAAAACATTGTGGGAAAAGGAGAAAATGTTGGTTACCAGCATTTTCTCCTTTTTGCCACGATGTTTTCAAAAGGCCTCTTCCCCAGGGTCGTGAAAACACGGGATTGTTTGGTAAAGGGTTAATGCACAAATACAGAATTTTGTACTGTTCAAAGTGTAGAACCTATGTGAAACATTTTGCCTGGTCTGTTTCTAATCTAAGTTTAAACACATGATGAGGTTTACAGATAGTAAACATCGACAGTGGTTGAGATTCATCTTTCAAAACTGATGCTGCAAAATGAACAGGATCTATCCATGGAATGAAAACTTTTTTAGAAATACAGGAAAGATTAATTTCACAAGAAAATGGCACATATTCTGCGCAATGTAATCTTGATCTACAATATCCGGCGTATCAGGTATAATTGCCCTTTCAGTGTTAATGGCTTAAGCCACATTATCCCTGTAAGAGTGTGAAGATATATGTAGAATCAAAAATAAGGGAACTGTTAAATTTCATCTTGAGGTTGTTCTTTATATTACCTAAAACATACAACAGATATTGAATCAAAGTCATTATCGGGTTTGACCCTCATGTTCAACAACACCTCCATGACACCCGGCAGGCATACTAGAGATGATACAGCGTATCATTGCTCTTGGAATCAGCTGAAATATTGAGAGTTAAAGTCACCCTTTCACCTCATGTCAGAAGAAACTAGTAACAGGATTCCCTTATTTTTGGTGCTTTGTATATACTGGATAATTGTCTGTATACTGTGTGATTGAAATTTCTTTCATCAAGTAAAAAGCAAAGGCTATATTTTCATGAGTGATGAAGCCATGAGTGAAAATATGGCCTTTGCTTTTCATGAGATGAAAGAAATTTCGATCATACACTCACTGAAACAAACAATTATCTTATATCTTTTATGCTCTTCACTTTAACATTTCTTTTCACATCTAACTTTTGCTATCATGAAAAATATGTGCATTTCTCAAGCGAAATAGATCTATTCAATCCAGTCAGATATGGCCTAGATGAAATAATGATGTCATGAGTGATGTTGACTAGGTCATAAAACAGGATGTTCACACACAAAAAATCATTCATAGTCTATAAATATCTGTGGCATGTCAAAAATAAAAAGTATAACATTCACTGTGAATTATAACATTCCCCTGTGAATTATAGGGATATAATTGACTTGTAGATTTCTATAAACTACTGAAAAGCATAAAAGAAAAAGTTTCATACTTTGGAGGAAAAAACACCTAAAATGATCAGTATATTGATGTAGGAGAGTCAAGTGACATACTGTTAAAATCTCAACACCAACAGTATGTGTGTATCCAAATATCCTTATTAATGTAGGAAAGTTACACTCAGTCTTATCAAGCTTTAAGACAGCAGAAATGATCACTTTCCAGGTAGTTTTTCAGTACCTTTCACAACTACACTTGTTTTTGTGGCAAGTGTATATCAAAATCAGACAGACCATTTGTCTACATTGTCTACTTTCCTGAGACATTCTGGACAATAGCAACCCTGAAGCTGCACATGTTTAGGGTTTTACTTCTAAAAAGAAAGTGTCCATTAGGTTTATTCCACACTAGGGTTGATTCAATGAACAACTTTGATCTTTGACCTTAAATAGAAGGCCACCAAATCAATAAAACTAATGGCAATCTTTAAGCCAGCAGGAAAAGCCTGTGATTTTGCCCCAATACCTTAAGAGACATCCAACAATGTAGTTCCTACATCAGCCTGATCTTGGCTCTAAACAGTTATACTAGTTTTTTTTTTTCTTTTCTTTTGTATTCCCCCTTCATCAAGCAATTGTGTTTTTCGTAACCCTTTGTAAGATGATTTTTGTAACCTGTGATAAAAGGAGAAAATGCTGGTTACCAGCATTTTCTCCTTTTCCCACAATGTTTTCTACCTACCAAAGACAAGGTCCATCATTTGAGCCATCTTTAATTTGTGGTCTGTAAATCCTTTCAATATAGACAGATCTAAGATTTTGACTTTTCACAAAGAGCAAAGGATAAATAAATTGAATTTCTTCTTTATCTTATTTTAATAGGGAATTAAAAAAAACTAGATGTAAGTAAAGTCTTCACCTTCTTTCTGTCTGGATGCCATACTTTTACCCACACTTTTTGAAGCCATGGACTGTCCAATCCTTTTATCTGGCTGGAAAAAAAAAAAAGCAAAACTTTTAAGAATCTCCATACATGGTGTCTGGCACTCATGAATCACGGTAACAAAATTACACGATCAAAATGTGCCAGAGTTGTAAATTCTTGTCTTTTACGTTTTTTTTTTGTTGTTTTCATGCAGGAACTAAAAAGGCATTGATAGCATAACAAACAAGAGCACAGCATGAAGGTGACAGTTCTTGACAGAAGTGCCTTTTCAATGAATAGTCCCTGATAATTCTATAAAAGGAGCATAACTTAATCAAAAATATTTTTTGAGTTACATGCCCTTCTGAGAAGGTATACATCAAGCTTTTATAGTTAACAACTACCTTAAGTTTGAAGTAAATATCTTATGTAGTGACAGAGAAAAATTTCTTTCAAGAATCCTATGGTAAACATTGTGGGAAAATGCAATAGCTCTGTTTCTCATAATGTTTTCAAAAAGCTGTAAATGGCAGGGACACAGCAAATCCATCAATTTTCAAGGTGATGACCTGCACCTAATATGTTTGTTTGTTTGTATGGTTTTTAAATCCATTTTCAAGATTATTTCAGTTACATCAAAGTGGTCAGGGCACCTATCAATGGTTTACTTGAGGTTTCTGTACCACTATTGAGTACCATGCTCTTCCCAAGCCACTGGCTACTTTCCCACGTAACCATCATTGAAACAATAATCACCCGTAACATGACATGAATTATGTCACAATGGCTATTATCAACCCTCCGAAAGAAATTCCACAAGCTGGGGATTCAAACCAGTGACCCCATTGTTTCAAGTTCTGTATGCTACCAATTGTGCTACCAAACTCTGCAACTTACGTCTGAACCCCAGCTGGCAATACTGTGTTGAACAATCATCAAGGCTGCTCCTCCTTTCTGAACAGCATCCAGAAATTCTTCATCAACTACATGGACATCAGCCTTCTCCGCTTCTTTGATCAGTTTCCCTTTCTTTTCTACCTCATCTGAATAATCAAAAGTACACAATTCGGAAACAGCATGACAAGGGCAGCAAAACCAACTGTCTGTGTTATCCATAATGTTCCATGTAAAGTATGGACGCTTGTCTTACTGGACACTTCAATCTAACCTTTACCACACAATCCCAAGTGTTAATGACCCAGAGGTAATAGGCATTTGAAAACATGGGAAAAGGAAAAAATGTTGGTACACAGCATTTTCTCCTTCTCCCACAATGTTTTCTACCCATTCCCATAATGTTTTCTACCCTTTTTGACACAATACCCATCATTTAAGTATCATTTATTTGTCATCTGCAAATGCATTGAATTTGGACCAGTCTAAAATTTTGTCACTTGGTAAAGAGTTAAGCAAGCAGCCTGTATTGAACAAGGGACTACAAAGTTAAAAAAAAAAGACAAATATGTCGAAATACACCTGTTTTAGGCAAAACCCTGTCTTAATCCTTTAGAGATCATTTGCTTGACATGAAAACCATTTGCTCTGGCCAATCAGAATTTGTGTTACTTTCAAATTTAGAAAATTCCTCAGAGTAAAACTTACAATATTCATACGAATGGTTGAAGAATACAGAACCGGGCTGCTGACTCAAAGCCCCATTCCAGCTAATTTCTTTTTCAATTTTTTTTTTTTTGATAGTCATTGCCCCAGGATTCATTCGTATCTTATCACTGGTCATTGTTTCGAAGATGGCTAGGTGGGAATGCAGTCAGCAGCTTGGAAAAAAAATTGTGTGTAGTACTTGTAAAGGAAACTCAGGAAAAGCATAAATAGGTGTATTGACCACCTCGATATAAGTGAAATATGTTAACACAGTGATAAATAACATACAGAGAAACAAACCTTTAGTACTGATACAGGCAGCTGTAGATTTATCACATTTAGACACAACAGTCCCTCCCAGTCTGGTCACAGCCTGGGTAATGTCAGCCTTGGATTTCTTGAACTTTCCACACAATGCAAACTTTAGCCCTTCCAGTGGATGTAGGTTTACTCTGGAAGAAAAAATGATTTTGCATCTTCATTTCTCTACTTTTCTCAACAAATTCCCTCACGAATATTACTGATACAAGATCATGAGAAAGAAAACTTTTGAAAACATTGTGGGAAAAGGAGAAAATTCTGGTAACCAGTATTTTCTCCCTTTTCTCACAATGTTTTCTACCCTTCCAAACACAGAATTTCAGAGTCACATTGATTTTGTCCACTCCAAATACTTTCAGACCGACCCAAAATTTTGTTGTTTGGTACAGAGTTAAATGCAACAAATGCATCCATTAAAAGACAGTTCCACATTCAAGTACGAACTATCACAGATGACTGCTTTCCAATGAAAAATGTTTATTCTGAAAGAGAAGCTTACAGGAATACTTCAGAAATACCTATCCAACAAAAACATTACATCTTGTCCACAACTTTTTCCATATTGCAACTGAAGACTTTTGAAGACAAGGTAAATAAAAAAAGTGCTTGCAAAGAGTAGTTTTAACCCACATCTAAGTAAGTTAAACAAAACTTTCAAGCCGATAGTAAAAACCAAAATGATGTTATTTCAGACTTATTTTTTGGGGAAAAATATCTCCTTCTCAAAGTGTCAATCCAAGATCAGAATGCACATTCCATGCAAAAGGTCAGTGAGTCACGCTTAGCAGCTTAAGGGTTAAGGTATTTGACCTAACTCTATGTTGACTACCAACATTTTAAAGGATTTTGACAAAAACATCCTTGGCAGAACACTGGAACATGATTGGAGAAGAAATAAGTTTTAATCCTTGACCACACAATCCTGAGTTTTAATGACTTTGAGGAAAAGGCCGACTGAAAACATTCTGAGAAAAGCTTTCTCCTTTTCACGCATTGTTTTCTATCCTCTCAAAGACGACACCTATCACTCTGACCAGATTTAATTTGTCATCTGCGAATGCTTTCAATTTAGACAAGTCCTAAAATGTTGTTGTATGGACAAGCTTTAATCAAGATTTAAACTCACGCAGAATCCACAGCATCCAGTGAAGAGCTGACTGGTCCCTCTGTTGTCCTTACAGTGACAGCCGGGAAAACACGATCTCTCTTAACATACTTGTACTTCTTTCTGAATGTAGTAAGCATTAACCTTTTACCACACAATCCAGAGTTTTAACAACACTGAGGAAGTAGCCTTTTCAAAACATTGCGGGAAAAGGATAAAATGCTGGTAACTAGCATTTTCTCCTTTTCCCATAATGTTTTCTGCCCTTCTAAAGCCAGGTTTCATCAATTGAAACATTTAATTTGTGGTCTGCAACAGCCGCCAATTTGGATGAGTGTAAATTTTTTTGTTATGGAAAGATTTAAGTTCTTATAGAACTTTCATTTAGAAACGGGCAAGACTATTTTTGGCTGACCAAAAGTAAAGCATTCTTTATTATTTTGAGATAACACCTAGCAATAATTCTCTGTATGCAACATGCACCTCAAATGGAGTTCAGCATGACAATACTATATGTTCAGAGAGAGTTATCTATGTATCTATGTTAAACTAGAACTGTTACTTCATAGTGCTTCGATAAAAAAAGATACATGTTAAAACCGAACATGTATTTAACACAAAAATGTGTAAGGTCAAGGGGAGATCATTCTTTCATCCTCAAAGCAATACAACTTAAAATTGTGTCTTGCTCATCCACAGTTTGTGGTTTAAGAGTATACAAAGTTTTCTTTCAACCATTTACCACACAATCCAGATTTTTAATGACCATCAAGACTTCTGGAAACATTGTGGGTATAGGAAAAATTAAGGTGACCAGCATTTTCTCCTTTTCCAACAGTGTTTTCTATCCTCTAAAAAACAAAATTTAATTTTTGAGTCCCATCTGTCATCTGCAATTGCTTTCAATTTGGAAAATTCTAAAATTCTGTTGTTTGGTAAAGAATTTATGAAATATTCTTATACATCCTCCTGCAACACAAGTTTTCCTATGTGCCTGTTTCAAGATGGACATTTGGGTGATTATACAGATGGACAGAAAGACAGTCTGATTCCTGTATACTTTCAAAAACATGCATTCATATGAAACCATACACTGGGGCACAGAGAAATGAGAGTATTTTAGGATTATAAAGGTAATTATATGCAAGACAGAGGTTTAACATTGTTATATTGTGTAGATCTACTTCAAGCTACTTTCAATGGAAACTCACAGCACAGATTTTAGATTTTTACTCTTTACCACACAATTCTGACTTTTAACGACCCTGAGGAAGAAACCTTTGAAAACATTGTGGGAAAAGGAGAAAATGCTGGTAACCAGCATTTTCTCCTTTTCCCACAATGTTTTCTACCATATCAAAGGCAAAATTCCTCATTTAAGTCACATTTAAAATGTTGTCTGCAAATGCTCTCAATTTGGACTGGTCTATGTTTTTCTCATGTGGTAGAGAGTTAAACCTTTAGGAAACAATCCTGTGTTTTAACCATCCAGCAGAAGCAGGCTTTTTAACACATTTTGGAAAACAAGAAAATAAGTGTAACTCTTCCTTTTCCACAATCTTTTCTACCTATACCCAATCCTTTAACTTGAGCAACATTTACCTTGTAGCTATGAGGTAAAGAGGAATTAACTAGAGCTATCACTAAAAGTGATCATACCCCCACCAGCTCCTTGTCACAAAACAGCTCTTCGTCACAGAATGCAGAATGGTTTTGTAAAAAAATAAGAGTTGAAAAAAAAAAAGTGGGAAAAGAGTTATGGTACTTGTAAACCGCGCTTCTCATTAATGTGGTCTATCTGTATATGAAGTTTGATGTCACTAGCTTAAATGATTCAGAAGTTATGCCCCAGACAAATATCCAAAGTTAAAACTTACAAGGGGCAATAACTCGAAAAATAAATGGAACAGAGCTATGGTTCTTGTACACTGCACTTCGCCTTATAGTGATCTATCTGTGTGTGAAGTTTGAAGTCATAAGCTTCTATACTTTGGAAGTTATGCCCTGGACAAAAATCCAAAGTTCAAATTTCCAAAGGGCAATAACTCGAAAAATAAATGAAATAGAGTTACTGTTCTTGTACAATGCACTTCTCCTTAATGTGATCTAACTTTGTGTGAAGTTTGAAGTTTCTAGCTTCTATACTTTGGAAGTTATGCCCTGGACAAAAATCCATAGTTAAAATTTACAAAGGGCAACACGCTTAAGGGGAGATAATTCAGCAACCAATGGCAGCAAGGTCGTGAAAATTGCACACGCACAATTTCATATGTACCCAAACATTATGTGTAAATTTCAGTGCAGTACTTGAAAAACTGTAGGAAGAAAGCTCCAGACAAAATTGTGTCTACAGACAGACGGACGGACGGACGGACAGACAGACGGACAGCCATGGCGATTCCAGTATACCCCCCTCCACTTCGTTGTGGGGGGTATAATGAAACAATTCTATGGTTTGATTACTCCCGTTTCTCAACACCTGCGAATATAAGAAATCCAGAATTTACTTACAACACTTCCACATCATGGTATTCTTTTGGAACTTTAAATGCCTTTCTTTTGGGCGTTTTTGTTTTGTACATACATTTGGTCCACTCTGTCATGTTACCAGTACATTTGTAACCATCTGTCCTGTAAACATGTACAATATATTATATTAACAATTTCAATTGTTTGTACCCAGCATTTGTAACAATCTGTCCTGGAAATAGATATAATGTACAGTTTTAGTTGTGTTTACATATGAGATGTATGCTCTGTGAAAAGGGGGCTTAATGCATCTGCCAAAAATACAGACTCGGGTCAACCTGTGCAGATTGCACAGGCTGACCTGGACTGAAACTAACTTTTCGCTAGTGGTCAATTTACTGTATGTCCAAGCACCAGTCTACCTCAAGATTAAGTCGGTTGTTAAAACAAGTGGCTATTATGGATCCATTATTATGTGATGGCTTGATTGGTATAATGTATCATGGAGATGCATTAAGCCCTCTTTTGCCAGAGCATGGCTCACATATATATATTGTTTTTACATATATCTTCAATCCCAAGTTAGTTCTAATGTTTGTAGTTACAGGATCAAAAGCTTCACATCAACTCTATACCAAACATACCTTGCATTTTCTGAAAAAATAGCAAATTCAAGAATGTCAAATTGTGTATAAACTTACGAATATCTTAACTGTCCCTCATTACATTCTGGGCATTTTTCCAGAGCTCCAAAAGCCATGCAATCTGCCACACAGTCCAAAAGCTGAAATATAATTGAAAGTTTATTCTTCAAACAGTCATCAATTTTATTCTCAACCCTTTCCCACACAATCCCGACTTTTAATGACCCAGAGAAAGAAACCTTTTTAAAAATTTACGGGAAAAGGAGAAAATGCTGGTAGCCAGCATTTTCTCCTTTACCCACAATGTCTTCTAACCTTTTGGGGTTGAATCCTAATACTTGAGCCACGTTTCATATGTTGTCTGCAAATGCTTTCAACTTCGATATGTCTAAAATTTTGTAGTTTAGAACGGAGCTAACTTGTTTTCAACTATTATGCAGAATGTAATGCTTTGGGCCTGCTCACCAAGTGCTCTAAATTGCCTTCTTACCTATTCTTATGAAATTTTACAGTAACACAATTTTGCTAAAAAAGGTCTCGTCAGTTATAGATTGTGATGCTTTCTAAATTCAGAATAGGACAAAGAATGCGATTTAGAACGGCTGCTGACCCCAACCCTTTGTCTTAAAAAACAAGTGACCCAAGGGTTTTGTGGATGAAAAATAAGCATCTGCTATCAAGAATTATTGAGATGTGAGCCATGCTCTGGCAAAAGAGAGCTTAATGCATCATGGAGATGTATTGTACCAAACAAGTCATCACATAATTATGGATGCATCAAATCCATGTAGTCGTACAACCAATTGGATCTGGAGGTAGAATGTTCCTTTGCCATGCAGAAAATTGACCAACAGAAAAAAGTTTTGGCCCATGTCAGCCTGTGCGGACTGCGCAGACTGACATAGGTAGATACTTTTGGCAGATGCATTAAAATCCCTTTTTGACACAGTATGACTCATATATTTCATTTTCTAACACAAATGAGTCTTTTTTCAAACCTTTTTGAACACTTTTTTCCATCAAAATTACAAATCCTCCACAAACAGTAGTCAGACAAATTTTCTTTCTATGAAATATCAAAAAACATCTGTATCAGAGAAGAGTGTTAGCATTATACCTTGCTTTCCCCAGGTGGTATATTCTGACTGTTTAATTCCAACAATATCTTCATTGCTTGATTGCTGACCTCTTTCTGTAGTCCGTCACGGATTTTCCAAATAAGCTGACTTTGTTCCTATAAAAAAAAAAATATTAACCCATTAGCATAACGACTATTTATTGACATACCGTACAGTTCTATACATAACAAAAGAGGAAATGTTAGAAAGAAAGAAGAAAAATATTTTCATTTGTTTGTTAGTTTGGTTTTCAAAGGTATTATCAACATTCTTTCAGTTATATTGCAGCAGCCAGAACACCTGGAGTTTTGTTTACGAGCACTTCTCACAACATTCTTTCTGAACCAGTAGCTGCTTTCTCACGTAACTATCACAGAAACAATAATCAGCAGTGAGAGAGGAATAAATCCATAGCAATAACTGTCATCATTTCTTAGACAGGAAACTGGCCAAGAAGGTAATTTAAACCAGCAACCTGACCTTGTTTCAACCTCAACTGACTTACCTATCCCACTACGGGAAAAACATCATGAGAGAAACAGAAAACATACTGGTAGAAATAAAACTTTCTTTTACAAAACGAGCAATTGTTCCTTTTCCAAAATATGACATCATCATACTGATTTAAATACAATCCCACATAAATGACATGTGTTTCTGATCATGTGACATTCCCACAACTGTGCGCTAATTTCTGGTGTGTAATGTGAAAATACCATTACTGGCTGCATATTCCTTTAAAGAAATACTTTTTTTTTCTTACACCTACCTCTCTTATGTATCGAAGGTTTGCCAGCAATTGCCATAATAAATTTAGTAATAACCACTTTCTAAAGTTTGATTTGATTAAAAGAATCTTAATATCCCCTTCAACCCTTTTACCACACAATCCTAAGTCGTCCGAACAGAAGAAAATGCTGGCCAGCATTTTTTTTATTTTTCCAGCCCTGTTTTCTACAGTATCATGGACAAATCCCATCACTCAAAGTATACTTCATTTGTCGTCTGCAAATGCTTTCAATATGGACTAGTCTAAAATTTTGTCTTATGCTAAAGAATTAACTCTTTTCCACACGATCCCGAGTTTTAACGACCCTGAAGAAGAAGGCTTTTGAAAACATTGTGGGAAAAGAAAAAAGTGCTGGTAACCAGCATTTTCTTTTTTTCCCACAATGTTTTCAATGATCTCATAGACAGACTGTTGTTTGTGCCCAATTTTATTGTCATCTGCACTTTCAATTTGGACTGGGCTAAAATTTTGTTGGGTGGTAAAGAGTTAAGATCACAGCAGATTTGTTGTAATCATTACAAAATACTGATGCTCAGGCAAAGATATGTTTTGATCTAAATCTGCAAAAGCACATTACCTTACCTTAACCCTTTCCCAAACGACAAATTTTGGACTGGTCCAAATTGAAAGAGTTTGCAGACGACAATTTTAAATTTAATGAAAATGGCAGAAAGGTCTCAAAATGGGTAGAAAACAATGTGGGAAAAGGAGAAATTGCTTGTTACGAGCAATTTCTCCTTTTCCCACAGTGTTTTCAATAGACTTGTACTGCAGACACGTGAAAACCAGGGCTTGTTTGGGAAAGGGTTAAGCATGCACAAAGTTAACAAAAACATTGTGGGGAAAAGGGAAACTTTCTTCCTCAAGGTCGTTTAAACTTGGACTTGTGTGGTACAGAGTTACAAACATGTTTCCATGATAGTATTACATTTAACTTATTAGATGATGAAATTCCAGAATTGTCCAAATTGACAGCCTTGCAGATGACTCAAGTCATGATATTTGTCTTTGAAATGCCACAAAGCCTTATGGAAAAGGTAGAAAATCCTGATTACTAGCATTTTGTCATTTTCCAACAATGTTTTCAAAAGCCTTCTTTTTTAGTGTAGTAAAAATCAAGGAATTGTTTGGAGAAAGGTTCAATGACAATTACCCTCAGAGCCTTTTCCTCTGCTGTTTCCTCCACTTTCTTCTTCTTTCCACCGCTACCTTTACTTTCTTCCCCTTTCCTTTTCTTGGCCCCACCAGTACCTTTCCCGAGTTTCTCAATCAACATAGCCCTGTCATCCTCTTTCAGCCGAGCAAATCCACCAATCCTGTCATATACAATGCTTTTGTTGAATACTGACCCCAACTGACTTCAGGCTCTTTACCACACAACAATAGTTTAGATAGGTCCAAACTGAAAGCATTTACAGGCGACAATTCAAATTTGACTGAAATGAGGTCATTTGTCTTTAATAGGGTAAAAAACATTGTAGGGAAAGGAGAAAATGCTGGTAACCAGCATTTTCTCCTTTTCCCACAATGTTTTCAAAAGGCTTCTTCTTCGGGGTCGTTAAAAGTCAGGACTGTGTGGTAAAGGGTTAATGAGCAAATGCTATCAAGATACTATATTTATTGCATCTCAATACCATGGGATCCCTTTTTTACACATTTTTAATCAGTCACCTACCTTTATACCAAATTCTGCAAACAGTTGCTTTGTTATATGACTTTCTTTCTTAGAGGAAGATATATTTGTTCATGCATTGTAATCCTGACAAAGGTTGAACAGCTACAGTTATTTGAAATGCAGTTTTATCTCTACAGCTGACCTGGCAGGAGGGATTTTAAGAGTTTTTACATTATTTGGAAACATTGCAAAAAAGTTTATTTCCTCATTATGCCCCGCTCTCACAATGTTTTTGGTAACAGACTCTACACTAAAAGCAAACCGAACAACCCTTTCCAACTGTGTTTTTACTTTCTCAAACTTTACTTCCATGACAACAAAGACATGCCCCATTAGTAAAGTAGGTAAAGTACTTTCACCAGGTTCAGCAATAAAAGAACATAATTTTGAAAATGACACAGTTTTGCAAAAATATTACATGTTTGCAGAACAACAGAGGAGAACTTTTAATTTCTTTCACTCCAAAAAACCATGTCTCGCTTTTAAACCCTAATGATGTGTATCTGGGTCGCTAATCAAATATACTCATTATGAAAGTATCACAATGAATCATCTTTTTTTTTTCATCTCTATTTTTTAAAATTTCTTAACCTCTTACCACACAATGCTGCCTTTTAACGACCCTTGAAAAGAAGCCTTTTGAAAACATTGTGGGAAAAGGAGAAAATGCTGTAACCAGCATTTTTTGTCCTTTTCCCACAATGTTTTCTACCCTATCAAAGAAAAATTGCACTATCTGAGCCACACTGAAATTGTCGTCTGCAAATGCCCTCAATTTGGACAAGGCTAAAATTTTGTCATCTGGTATGTACGGAAGCCATCATGATCAAAACTATGGATTGTTGAACACACTGTTGGTGACTGTAATCAAACACTGACATTGACGCGTTGCTGTTGAGGGAGTCACTCAGAATCCATTGATGTACTGATCTATATTCTGGCAAAAGGAGCAATGGCCTCTATGTCTGTAGGATTTACTGCAGGAAAAAGATACATACTTGCTATTTTTCCATCGAATTACACCTTTTCTGCACTTACCCAATAGCAAATCATGTGTGTTATTTCACATGGGCTGTTACAGAATTATTGGGATAGGAGTGGTGGCCAGCACAATTGTTTTCTTTATTCATTTGCAGTCTGGATCCCTTGCGATTTTATTGTACAATCTTTCATTTCATGCATGGTCAGTATTTTCAGCCAGTACTTAAATATTTGTATCAGTGATTGCAATTTTTCACCAAAAATTGTTTTTGGATAGAGAAAAATAACTCAAACAAATGAGAGCCTTTGTGGTTTCATTTAGGGTATCTATTTGTAGGGACCCGGTCTGGTGTTTCGATAATGTTAACCAGTGACATCTCCTAAACATTTTGTACCCATGATATTTTATACCGCTGTGATTCGCTTTTTCTCCAGATCTGTAACTTTAACAAACATCTTACTGGGGGCTAATTATACTTATAAACACACTCTAGATTTTATTATTAATTTATAATTTTTTCGAATATTATGTTTGTACATCATCCTTTTTTCTTATTCCAATTTTCCCAAAACATCAACAATAAATACTGATCATGAAGAGAAAAGGGAAGTTCAATCTGCAGTCATTTTGACCCCACATTTTTTTCCCAAGTCATTTATTATTTTTTTCATCTTTTGCCTTTTTTTGCCTATGAGTGAAATTTGTATAAGAAGTTGTTGGGGAAAGTAGATATTGTTGTTCTACCGACTAGGTACATATACACAGCGATTATGATATCTGGCCATTAACCCTTTCCCAAACGACAAATTTTGGACTGGTCCAAATTGAAAGAGTTTGCAGACGACAATATCAAATTTGATGAAAATGGCAGACAGTTATCAAAAAGGGTAGAAAACACTGTGGGAAAAGGAGAAATTGCTCATTACGCGCAATTTCTCCTTTTCCCACAGTGTTTTCAAAAGACTTGTACTGCAGACACGTGAAAACCAGGGCTTGTTTGGGAAAGGGTTAACCTTTTAACCAGATGACAAAATTTTAGCCTTGTCCAACTTTAAAGCATTTGCAGACGACAATTCCAATGCGGCTCGAACAGTGCAATTTTCCTTTGACAGGGTTGGAAACATTGTGGAAACAGAAGAAAATGCTGGTTACCAGCATTTTCTCCTTTTCCCACAATGTTTTCAAAAAGTTTCTTTCCAAGGATTGTTAAAAGTCTGCATTGTGCTGTAAACGGTTAAGGACCCATGAATACTAAACTGTCAAGCTTCTTCTCAAGTTATCTTTATCTGAACATGAATGGCTTGTCTATTATTAGAGATGTGAGAAAAGCCAACCAAAGCAATGTGACTGTGTGTGCAATGATATGGAAACTGATAGAATTGCCTTAAACACAAGTGGGAAAGGGTCATTTAAATAAATACAGAAGAATTGAAAATAAAAGCTGCAAGGCCTAATTAAATTCCTCCATGACCGTTCAAAGTATGCTTGGATGGATAAATTTTTGATCCCAACCACAATCTGAGCATGCAAAGTGTTCTTTGTGTTACCTTTCATCTTAACATCACTGTACAACTTCAAGTTGGCCCGAACTAGAGTTGTACGAACGACAGCCAGTATCTGCAATATTAAAAATAGACCAACACTGTCTTGCAGAAGATTATTCAAAATGGGGAAAATTGTCCAATAATCTTGTGGAAAGTGGGAATTCAAAATAAGTGAGACTGATGCACTAAATACTTATTATAAAGTAAATATGAAAGAGACCAACTCCCATCTGTAAGCATTAACATGGAATATTAAGCTAATTCAATGGGACAATGTCTAAGACTCACTCCCTTGTCAAATCACTGCCAACATAATGGCTTGCCCAGCTAGTCATGTGTCACTAATTTGCTTATCTTTACTGCTAAGTACTGGAACATATTGTCAGTAGCATGATAACGCAAATCCTTATAAACCATCAGCACTCTCTCTGAGCCCAAGGAAATATATCGACACTTCTACACGACTTAGCCTGTTTTATACAAGGGAAATAAGTCATGCAGGCTGGTAATGGTTTTTCAAATCTGGTGACTGTGTTCCCCACAAAAGCCCACTCAGAAAGCTCCAACATTATGACACTTTGACTAGATTCACTTATACATGCAGAGTTTGAAAAATCCACTTGTCTGCACAATATTGATGAGTAAAAAATGGTCCAAACAAGTAACATCTCCTAGGCAATTGTCTGACAGGACCAGTAGCTTTTCCAAAGGTAGATCAATCAAAACTATCAAATATCAAAGTGCTATTCCTGGAAAATACTGGTGAAATCTCAAAACAGATATCTACAAAACAACATAGTACTGATCATTTATTTGTCCCCAGCAGTGGTAAAACAAAAACAGAAGTCACTTTTTTCACTGCGCATGAGTGATGTCCATAACACATACAGCACTCAATTTTATCAAGTCAGAGAACAGATTACAATCTCAAGAATAAGAAAGTTTTAACTTTCTGACAGAGTAAAACTGTTGTAAACGAATTCTAAAGTAGTTGAATATTATATAAGGATTCATACTGGTTTTGTTTTTCTTACACATTACATATAATGAATATAAAGTTGAAATAGATCATTCATTGACAAGGAAATGCCCCAAGGAAAATCTAAACGAACAGACCCATTGCATATCAAAAATAATTACAAATACAAATATGTCATCTGCTAAAGGCAAGATCTTCAAGTATCTTATTTGGTAATATCTGTGTTTTTTTGCTATCTTAACTAAAATTTGGACAAGTGACACTAGAAGATGGACAGGTTACTTTTCTAATTCATTCACCTTGCAGGACGAGTGGGTTTTGGAAAATTTTTTCGACCTCTGTACATGTAATAGATCAAATAAGGTCCTGGTCCATAATGTTTGGCTCCAGTGCTGTTCCTGCAGGGATATGTTTTGGAACCACTACTGATCTTATTTATTCAGCAACTATTGGATAACTTCACAATAATGGGAGGTGGGCTCTAATTTAATTTCTACTATTGGTCGTGGACCTTAAAGAAAAGTGCCTCCCACCCTGACACCACTACGGCTTTATTTAACTCTGGAACAGCCCTAAAATTATGTCTATTTCAAAAGCCCTTTTTTCTGACTTATATTTATGGAAAAATACTTGTAGTCATTTTCAAACAGGCTACAAACATCTTCGAAAATCTGAGAAGCAATCTTTCCATGGGAACTTATCATAATCATGAAATTATTGTACATCCAAAAATGGTGGAATGAAATTATTTCTGTTGCTCATTAGCCTTGTAGAACTAGTGGATGGACAAAAAGTCACTTGCCCTTGATCAGTTCATTTTTGTGTCACATTAGTGTACTTAGTTATATTCTGCATGTGTTTGTTTTTGTACTTGCATTTAAATTGTTCTGATATATACAGTTTATAACTGTTATAGAGTTTTGCATGAAAATGAATTGCATATTCAATGAATTGTATGCCATACTGATATACTCATGTACTCATAATCATAACAGTCTGATATAACAGTCCTGTTCATCAACTCTTTACCAGACAACAAAATTTTAGACTGGCCCACATTAAAAGCATTTGCAGACAACAAGTTAAATGTGGCTCCAATAATTGGATTTGTTTCTTAAAAGTTAGAAAACATTGTGGGAAAAGGAGAAAATGCTTTTCTCCTTTTCCCACGATTTTTCAAAAAAGACTAATTTCCCAGAGGCATTAACACTCATCACTGTGTGGTAAAGAGTTAAAGCAACATCTGGACAATCCAGGTTTCACTTTCATTTTGTATTAGCCATTACTAGAAATGCAGTTTACTTGTCAGAGAATGCACTTGCCCGGCATTTTGCATGCCGGAAGTCAAAAGTTACTTGCCAATGCCAGCGGGCGAATGGAATTTTGCACCCCCTGATAAAACAATTAAGTTTAACCTTACTTTTCTACATTCATGTCGGAACCAAACCCCAGATCATCTCTGCGTTCCACAAAACAGGCTACATGATGCCACAGATCCTGAGGTCCATACATCTTGGCACGCTGACTTTCAAAATCTTTCTTAGAGATTCGAACCTCATCCTGTCAATAATGAAGACATAGTTGTTAAGTACAGTGATATTTACAATCTCCTACTTCTTCACTCATGAAATATCAGGCAAAAAAAGTTTTTCATAGAAATATTTCTAATCATTTTCCATATTCTTTATCATATATTCTTTCCCTATCTTATGGGCCCCAAGGAAAAGGGTTTTAAAAAAAACATTGTGGGAAAACGAGAAAATGCTGGTAACCAGCATTTTCTCCTTTTCTCACAATGTTTCCTAAGAGAGATCCCACCATTTGAGCTTCATTTAACTTGTCATCTGCAAATGTTCTGAATTGGATGATTAAAAAATTTTGCTGTCTGGTAAGAGTTAATCATACCATCTTGTGTTTTTACAATCCTGTGGAAAAAGGCTTTTGAAAATGTTGTGGGAAAAGGTAAAAATGCCAATAAACCACAACAACTCTGTGAAGTAACTCTTTACCAAACAACAAAAATGTAGGCAGGTGCAAATTCAGAGCATTTGCCGGAAACAAATTAAATGTAGCTCAAATTACAATTTTTTTCCCCTGAAGGATAGAAAACATTATGTAAAAAGGAGAAAATGCTGGCAACCAACATTTTTTTTCCTTTTTCCACAAAAATTGTTAAAACTCGGGATTGTGTGGTAAAGGATTAACCATGAAAGTAAACTTCTTCACGTGAACACTGGATAAAAATTCCACAATCATACCAGAAAAATAGACAATTCTACAGCCTTGAGACATACCTGTTACAATCATATAACCTTTGTCAATTTTCCACTCCTATCCACCCCCCACTCCTAACAAAACTCAATCAGACATGGAATCTGTTCTGAAGAAACTACATCTATAATGCAGTAAGAAAAGGGACATCAAAATAACTATCAAAAACCAAATTTTCCTGCCATGGAAACTTACTTTTCCAATTTTTTCATCACAGCTTCTACAAGTGGACTTGCCGGACTTTGCATATTCTGTGTTGTAGTCTTTCGGGGCTGCTGAGGATCCAGCGTCCCCTCCACCACCGCCACCATCCGCTGAAATAGAAGACAATTCAGTCTTAAGTCTAATAACGGTGTCATTTCTAGTAGTTCAAAGCCAAAAAACTACTTAAATTAAAAAAGAGGGCTCAACTGTGTCAAAATATTCTATGGCTTACCTGCCCCTCTTTAATGGGATCCTCAAATTGATAGTTAACCCTGCACAATTCCAGGTTTTTATGAACCTGGGGTAGAGACCATTTGAAAGCATTGTGGGAAAAGGAGAAAATGCTGGTAACCAGCATTTTCTCCTTTTCCCACATTGCTTTCTACCCTCTAAAAGACAAATTCCACCATTTGATCCACATCTGAAATAACCAGCATTTCCTCTTTTCCCTACAATGTTTTCCTCTAAATTAAAGACAAGCTGCATGACTTGTGCCATTTTTAATTTGTCGTCTGCAATTATTTTGAATATGAACAAGTCTAAAATTTCGTACTTTGGTAAAAGAGTTAAACAATCTCACCTGATATAGATGAAAGACTATCAATTTTATCTTTGTGTCTGATCTTCCCTTCAGTCCAAAATGTTGTTGGTTGGTAAAGAGCATTTTCTCCTTTTCCCACAATGTTTTCTTCCCTATTGTGTCATCTGATTAAAAGGAAAGCTTACCAATTTTGTCCTTGATTTTTTTCTGATCTTCCCATCGGAGGCTGTCAAACCCATGAATATCATGTGGCTCAGAAACTCTTGCCCTCTTCCAGAAACATGGATAATGGAACCAGTTTGGAATCTGAAAAAAAAAAGCAAAGAATCAATACAAAGGATTTAAATTTCCTTGACCAGGGTTCCCATCCACGCACATGTGTGCGTGATTCATGCACTTAATTGAATAATCATGCACAAAAATATGAAGTGAAACGTGCATGCATGCATGCACAGGTTTCAGGGCTCCCACTGTCAATCACCAGTGGCACCATTTGGGGCAAGTTAGAAAAAATGTCTCCAAAACTTAAGCTCTTGCGAATCTACTGGCAACTATTCAGCTTTATCAATGACTTTGAACAGTTAATTTACATAAAAATCTCTATAAAACAATAAGTGAAAGCTAATTAGTGTCTGAAATTGACAATGAAATGGAAAATTCTACTGGCCATCAGGTTGTAAGTTTTCCCTTTGAAACTGGTCCCGTAAGTAAAGAAACATAGCAAGCATATTCTTTTTTAAATTACCCATATTGTTTTCAAAAGCAGATGACTGCAGAGTGAGACTCACCAAAACAAATTTTCAATACAACAGACCTTTACTTTCCTCCACAGAAGCTCTAAAATAGTCATTATTAAGTGCACTCCTAGATTTTCTTTTACACTCCCAAACTTGTACCCCAGGGAGCGCATCCACTCCCCAAAAAAAGATATGAGTAGGAACACTGTTGACCCTTTACCAGTGCCTTCTTTTATTCATTTGAAGGGGGGTGAAATGACCCCCATACCAGAAAATCCCAAGAAAACCCTGCTCTACCACACAATGCCAAGTTTTAATGACCCTGAGAAAGAAAGTTTTTGAAAACATTGTGTGAAAAGAAGAAAATGCTGGTAACCAGCATTTCCTCCTGTTCCAACCATGTTTTTAATCCTTTCAAACAGAAAAACAGTTGTTTAAGCCACAAGTAATTTGTTGTCTGAACATGCTTTTAAATCAGTCTAAATTTTTTGTTGCATGGTAAATGATTGACTCCTTATCCGACAAAAAAGCTTAAGACTTTTCTAGAAGACTTATAAAATATGGCGAAGCTGATGGATTTGTCTTCAAAGGGGTGAAACACATCAAGGATAATGTAGAAACATACAAGCATTTTCGCTTTTCGAAAATGCTTCCTACAGGTTGCAAAAAGCACAGCATCATTCAGTAAAGGGTCAAATTCCCTTTAGTTTTCCAAGTACCTTACAGAAACATGCAGTTGGGAGGGACAATCTGGGCAAAATAAGAACTGCCATGGAAATAATTTTTGGTCTTATTACTACACAGAAAATGTCTGTTGGGTTTCTTCAAGACTCTAAAGGCAAAGAGCATCTTTCAAATAACAATAGTCCACACTTTTCTGCACTGCACACTTGATCCTTTACCATACGGCAAAATTTTGGACCCGTCCATATTGAAGGAATTTACAAACTAAAATTGAAATGTGTTTCCAAAGATAGTATTTGTCATTTTCCACAATGTTTTCCTAAGTCTTCAACCTAAGGGTTCATGAAAGGTTAGGACTGTGTGGTACAGAGTTAATAAAGGGCCAACTGGTCTAAAAGCTAAATTCCGGCATTTCTCTTCTGTCCATAGGCCCTGATCTCTGACAATCTCAAACAACAACATATTAGACTTGTCCTAGTCCAAAGCATTTGCAGATGACAAATTCAAATGGGCTCAATTGGAGGGATTTATCTTTGAAAGGGTAGAAAACATTGTGGAAAAAAGGAGGGATGCTGGTTATCAGCATTTTCTCCATTTCCCATTATGTTTTCAAAAGCTTTCTTTTCAATATTTTTTAAAACACAGGATTGTTTTGTAAAGGTTCAAATATATGTAAGTCTGCAACAAATTCAAGAAAGATGATAACATACCTTTCCATCAAACATGGGTGACTGAAAAGAGAAAAAACAACATTTCAGCATTTTGCTTTCAATTCATTTAACTCTCTGTAATTTCAAGAAAGTACAAGAAAGCACAGCTGGTAGCTCACATGCCTCCGTTCTGTCTTAAAGAATATTATTAAATTTCACATTATCATTTCATGCGTTTCGGTAGTTTATCAAGAAATAATGGTAGATTATGTTTTGATATTTCATGGTTACCACCAGCGAAAATACTGATTTTATATTTTGTAACTCTTCAATTGAAGGCGGAAACAGTAGTTCCAGCGCACTAGTTACTTAGGTAATCACTGCATACCAGTCAGTGAAAGATCGAAATTTATTTCATCTCTTGAACATCCTTGGCTGCTGCACTTGTGATAATATTACCAATGATGTTCAATCAATGAATTAAGTTTCAATCTTTCACAAAAAAAACCCAAATATCCTTTATTTCTTGTTCAGGTGAAACTGATTTCTTTGACTTTAGAAAAAAAGATAATTAACCTCAACCTGGCCAACGTCTGTCCACACGATTATAAAGGTTTTGCTCACATTATGCTTTATGCACACTAACAGCATCTCCTTTTCCAACGATATTTTCAAAAGTTTTCTCCTTAAGGTTCATCAAAACATATAACAGTTTAAAACACTGTTAACTACTCAACTATCTGGACCACTTCACATCACAACTACCATATACAACTACTAGTCTCAATAATGAGATATTTGCGGTGCTTCTTTTCACATTTGGACATTTACTGTGTACCGCACCAGAGGCTACCAGTCAAAAACTAAAATCGCCTTCGGGGATAGTTATCTGTACAAAGAAAACCCTTTCCCCTTCTGATTTCTCATTTTCCCAGTTCTATAAATTCGAACAGTGAGAACTGATTCTGATACAATTGACATAATTTTTACTAAGAAATTTACTGCAGCTTTTGTGCGACTTGATCTGGGACCCTGTATTGGCCGACCACTCTCAATAACATTCCTAGACCAGAAATTCTTATTTTCAAAATTACAAAGTAATGCAACTTCTGACTGGATAAACCATGTGGTTTAACCAATCAGAAACTGTGTGTGTGTGTTTTTTTTTAAGTAAAATAAGCGCATTTCACATCTTACATGAACACGTGTTGCAATTTGTGGAAAAAAAAATGTCCGACACGAAAACCAATAACAGTAACCTAAAAGAATCATAAATATGGCAATAAATCATCAAAAATACATTCAGAGAAAACTTAAAGAGTTCAATGACATTAAAAACGCTTATACAAAGGCAACCCAACAAAAACCTACCAGTTCAAATCTAGCTGACGTTTGTGGGAGAGAGACCGCATAAATTTATGTAGCATAACATTTTACCTATTAAATATCAATTTATTGATGATGACACAAACCTGCACCATGACAGCCAGTCTTAGGGAGTCCTGAGTAATTCCTCCTTTACATGCTTTACAAGAAGATCGGCTACTTTTGGCGTATTCCGCCTTAAACGGTAAATCAGTGTGGTCTCCCATTCCTGTATTTGGACGTAAACAACCAAAGTGCTGACTGTGTCAGTATTTGGCGGGAAATCAAGCTGATATTATCGAAAAGTAGCTGAAAATATCCGCAAGGATTATGCTATGAACGTTGTCGCTCCAAAAGACAGTTAGTAGGTCTAGATTCTACATGCTTTCAGAAACTTAGGGTACCGATCACATTTTGTATTAATTGTATTGCGAATTAAACTAGTAAGCAACCATGCTTAATCACACGGGAATTAACCAGACACCATACAAGCTAATGTTGAGTTCAGACAGAAACTTAGCCTAGCCTACTTTTTAAACATTTTAGATACTTTTCACGTGCATCAAAATCCAAATGACTGATAAATATTGCAATAGAGTCTACATTTATTACCTATCTCAAATTACAATTTATTCATTTGAGACCAATAGTAAATGTTCAGTAAGTCAAACGTATGCTTATCCAGTTAAACCGAAAAAGTGAAAGGACCAGATTTATGTAACTCTAGATAGCTTAACTCTTTACCATACAATCCCGACTTTTAACGAGCCTGAGAGAGGAGCCTTTTAAAACATTGTGGGAAAAGGCGAAAATGCTGGTAACCAGCATTTCTTCTTTTCCCACAATGTTTTCTACCCTATCCAATACATAAATCACCATTTAAGCTACATTTAATTTGTCGTCTGCAAATGCTTTCAACCTGGTCCAGTCCAAAATTTTGTCGTTTGGTTAAAGAGTTAATCAGGGTTGCACAAACGATCCGTTAACTCTTCACCACTCATTCAAATTTTAGACCTGTCCAAACTCAAAGCATTGGCAGACAAATATTAAAAGTAACTAAAATAATGGAATCTACCTTTGAAAGAAAAGTTAATATTGTGGAGAAAAAAAGAGATGTAAAACTTGTGATCATCAATCTACATGTACTTACTTATGTCTCTAGCTTCCACTCTATCCCATAATTCTTTACAAATACCAAAATAACAAGATTTAAACCTGTCCTGATTGAGAGCATTAGAAGCAGACAAATTAACTGTGGATAAAATAATGTTGTGTGTGTGTGTGTGTGTGTGTGTGTGTAAAAAGCAATGTGGGAATAGGAGAAACTGCTGGTTACTAGCATTTTATCCTTTTCTACGATGCCTTCAAAAGCTTCTTTCCGGTGAGGGTCGTTTAACACTTTACCAAGCAATCCCGAATTTTAACGACCCCACATGAGAAAGCTTTTGAAAACATTGTGGGAAAAAGAGAAAATGCTGGTAACCAGGATTTTCTCCTTTTCCCACAATGTTTTCTACCCTTCCCAACACAAGTTTCAGTTTTTGAGTCACATTCATTTTGTCGTCTGCAAGTGCTTTCAATTTGGAAAGGTCTAGAATTTTGTCGTTTGGTAAAGTGTTTAAACTCTGAATCGTGTGGTAAAGGAATAAACATAGTCTTTTTTGAAACATTGTGGAAATATGTGAAATGTCAATATCCGCCATTTAACTTACAACGAGAGATTAAAAGAACTGGGACTTCCAACTCTTGAATACAGAAGAAAACAAGCCGACATGGTTCAAATCTTTAAGCCTTGATCCTACATAAAATTGACAACACTCTCAACGGTAGCCTGCTACAGGTAGCTACATACAACAGAACAAGAGGAAACAGTCTAAAATTATTTTAAAAAAAATCAGCCAAAACAGAATTAAGAAACCGAACACTTTTAGCTTCGGGTTTTTGACTCTTGGAATTCCCTACCAAATCAAGTCATCCTTTTCCCTACTATTAATTCCTTCAAAAGTAATTTAACCCTTATCCTGCTAGATAAGTACACTCATTTATGTCGGAAACATCTTAGCAAAAAATGCTACAGATGGCCATCTTTGGGCAAGTTCTATTCATTAATATTGTCTAAATCGAAAAAAAAGCTTAACAGGTCAAAGGTTAACATTTCCTACCTCCAAAAAGAAAAAAAAAGTCTGTTTAACATATGTAAATTGAATGTAGTATGCATTGTCTTTGTAATTTTCAAATTACCGACCTTTGTAAAAGATGTCTGTACCAACATGTATGCATTTTTATGGCTAGAAACACCATACGTTTTTAACGCTTTAATAAAGAGTAGGAGTATGTGTAAATAAATGAAATGAAACTTTCAACTCGCTAGTACAAACCCAAAATTTGCTATTTCAAAGGTAGTTCTGGGGAAAAAGATATCTAATAACCGGACAATGTAGATCAAGATCAGACTGCACGATCTGTGCAGTCTGATCTTGATCTACACGGTCCGCAAAAGGTCATTGAGTGACGCTTGGCAGCCTAAGGGTTTTAACAAACATGGGACGCAACACCCTAGTAAATTCACCGCACAGTGCTACACACCTAGTTATGCAGCCAATCGTCAAGAAGAAATAGATGGATCTTTAGAAGCCAATGGCTTACCAATGATCATATCAACGTAAGTCAAACGTAAGTCACAAACGAATTCTCAATTCCCCACAATGTCACAAAGTTTCATCCTATCAGAGACCTTCAGTTCATTTTTATCAATTTCAAAACTGTCGTCTGCAGATGCTTAATGTACATCATTTTGGATGAAACTGCAATATTTTCGTTTCGGAGACCGGATTATGGCAGAATCTGATCGTTGGATTATTTTGGACCAATCATGGCCCGACTAGCCCTCCTCTTACCATACATCTAAAGGCTTCCGGAGTCTGTACATGGTCTACGTTGGACCACGTTTAACCCTCTACCACACAATCCTGAGTTTAACGACACTGAGAAAGAAAGCTTCTAAAACATTGTGGGAAAAAGAGAAAATGCTGGCAACCAGCATTTCTCCTTTTCCCACAATGTTTTCTACGCAATTAAAAGGCAAGTTTCATCATTTGAGTTACCCCTTGATTTGTCGTCTGCATATGCTTTGAATTTGGACAGGTCTAAAATTTTGTCCAGTAGTAAAGAGCTAAACGCCTTCATGTAGACTGATAATACATAAACTAACACGAGCATCGCATTGCACGGGAATATATCAAGTTCTGCATGAGCATTACGTATTCTGGTCGACCAGCGTTGTGCACAATTTAACAAAAGAGGTTGAGCAGAGCTTGATGTGCCTGGTATACTAGTGAACTAGAGACCTAGCAGTTGTTGGTTAAACATTTGAAAGCGACGACTTGGCTTGGCACCATAGTCGTTGAAGCCTGACAACAGAAGCGGACCCAAACATTACATTTAGGGAGATTTTTCCCTTCCAAGCACAAGGTAAGTCTAGTCATTAATGGTTTGTGTCTATAGACTCGTCTTTTCTATGGATGAACCGGCCTAATCCAGGGAACTCCCCACCATGGACTTTGCTTGGCAAATTTTGGGGGATAACGCAAGAAACATATGGAATGAATAGTGAATACGCAAGTCCTGCGTATTCACCAGTCCAACACTCATTTGGTACATTTCTTGCGTTTTCCTTCCAAATTTGCACAGTAAAATCCATAGTTCGGAGTTCCCAGGATTATGCCGATGAACCAAAGGCATGGAGAGGCTATGTACTTCAAACAACTGACTGGTCCACTGTGAATGGGGCAAAAAATACATGATGGGCCACAAAATGTGTCTTTTACGGCGGAGCCGAACGCGCTGGCTTTTGACCTACTTCTTGGTATTGGTATATTCTGATAAATAAACAGAAATTTCCAATTGGTAAAAAAAATGTGGATATGTTTATTGTGAGGGCCCCTCCAGACCTACTAATGTGTTTAATGTGGAGCATAAGAGTTGTCTCATATACTCATTGGCTGCCCAGAATGACCGACTGAAACATTTAGAAGACTCTTTACCAAACGACAGAATTTTAGAATTGTCGAAGTAGAAAGCAATTGCAGACAACAAATTAAATGTGACTTAAATGATGGAACTTGTCTGTTACAGGATAGAAAACATTGTGGGATAAGGAGAAAATGCTAGTTATCAGCATTTTCTCCTTTTCCCACAATGTTTTCAAAAGGCCTCTTTCTTAATGTCGTTAAAAGTAAGGATTGTGTGGTAAAGGGTTAAGTCCAATAATGTAACTCTTTACCATACATCCCCGAGTTTTATCGACATTGAAAAAGAATTTTGAAAACATTGTGGGAAAAGGAGAAAATTTTGGCAAGCAGCATTTCTCATTTTCCCAAAATATTTCCTACCCTTCCAAAAACAAATTTCAAAACTGTGAGCCGCATTTTTTTCTTTTTTTTTGGTCGTCTGCAAATACTTCCAATTCGGACGAGTTTTAAGATTTTGTTGTCAGGTAAAGACTTAATAAATACCTATTGTACCTTTTCACATTGACACGTCTATCAAGTCTTGTGGTGTATCTAAAGTAACTGAGAGTAGCTCATTCAGACGTTTTCCCCTAGTGTGAAAAAATCAAAGCGTTAAACGCACTGGTGAGGCATTTGTCAAGGGAGCCATTGTGTGGAATTAATAATTTGAAAAATAAACCATAGAAATAGTTTCAAAATATTCAATTGAAAGCCAGCCTACCATATAGTCATGCACAATCCAATAGACTAGCTTGCAATCTTCTGGGACGAACAGGCACAGGGACGAATAAGCCAAGGAACGAACTGGTTTGGGACGATCAAGCACGAAATCGGGCGGTTAGGGTGTCACACCACCGTTTTTTTGCCATATTTAAAATAGAGTGAAATTGACCATCTTTGAAACTTCACAAATCGCTTAATGGCAAAACTTTGGCTTTGCCGTCTCTTGCTCTCAAAGGTACAGTCATAGTCCTTCAAAAAAAATGCATAAAAAACAACATATCAACCGATTGCGTTTTTTGCTAAATCCCAATCAATACAGGCACCCTAGAAATTGTCCTCTCAAAAATGCCTGTTCACGGCCATGACCCAATTTTTTGGCCCTCCACTGACATAAAATAGTCCAATAAATATATGATAAATTCACATCTAATGGTCCCCTACTACCTAAATTTGAAGCAAACCTAAATTATATACTACCAAGCCCTCTCAGCTCCATGAAACAGTGCAACAAAAGTGCCACTACAAAATTTCACATCGGACTACTTTTGACTACTACGACCCGGAAGCACTCTCGCAGTGGTGCGACACCTTAGGAAACAAAGATTGTGTGTATCATTACGCCAATAGAAGACTAAACTTGTACCCGTTGCATCTCCTGTAGCCGTCCGGTTGATACCAAGATCGATAACAGGCTGCCAGTTTAATAGAAGACCATAGCGGATCAAGCCATTTTCGATAAAAAAGAAGTATTTCCATGATCGATGGCCGAATACAATTTATTGTAATACGCCATTTTCATTTTCATATCTGAGTGTAATCGAAATACTTATTTCTCCTACAAAAAATGCGTTTTAATTGGGTTTACTTCCTTCGGTTTTGCACAAAAATACCGTATTGAACTCATAGTGGCATTGTCTTCGACAAATGCCACAATAATTATCACGAGTATAAAAAATTTTAGTACACAGAATCAGAGTGTTCTACTAACGCAGGGACTCAGAGATTGTCCAATGTAATTTATGAAAGAAAGAAAAATCCCATCATTAAAAATATCTTTTCAAATTTACTTGAGAATTTATCCTAACCTTTTACAAGACAACAAAAGTTTATGGTTGTTCAAATTGAGAGCAATCGCAGACGACAAACTAAATGCGGCTAAAACGATGTGATGTTGTTGTAAAAAAGAAGAAACGTTGTTGGAAAAGGAGAACTGCTGGTTTCCAATGCGGTTAAGAAGAATCAGAATACTGCCCTATGAATCTTTTTCCAGACGTTAGAAGGTCAAGTAGAGCACAATGCCAGGACTAACCATATCGTTGGGTGTATTACTTTTGGTACGTCTCGTAGTTCCATATGGCGACCTAACATTGAACTATGGTAAGTTGACTTCGGTTTGCGCGAAAAATCCAACTCGGTTATGTTGATCTCTTTCTTTGCTTAAAGCTTCTCCGGCCTAGATTAATCCTTAATCTGCCAAAAACCTAAAATGAAATTTTTAAGTCGCCAGAGAATATCCAAATATTGCTGCTTGAAAGTTACTCGGTTTTTTTTTTTTTTTTTTAGTGGGGGGAGATGTCTCCTAAATGGACAGTGTAGATCAAAGATCAGACTGCACGTTCTGTGCAGTCTGATCTTGATCTACACTGTCCACAAAAAGGTCTCTGAGTAGCGCTTAGCAGCTTAAGGGTTAAGACAACAAGGGAATAAAATTTCAGTAGCTGCCAAATAAAGCTTTGTTGGACCGAACTATGGTGTAAATCGAACTTTGGTGTTGAACACCATAGTTCGTAGGAACTACCAATCAACAACAAAGCTCGATCAATCCCATGTGTCGTTTAACTCTTTACCAAATGACAAAATTTCAGACTACTGCAAATTCAAAACATTTGCAGACGATAAGCTGAATGTTTCTGCCAAATAAATCACTGGAGTCTTTCAGGGTGGTCAAAACTTAATTCCACTGGAGATGTTTGAAAACTTTTTTCGTCATAATTCAGAATTATAAGACGAAAGGCGAACAACAGAGATTAGGCTGCGCATTCCGCTGTATGATCTTAATTTATTGGGCATTGTATCGTTAGCGCAAGTGTTAACCCTCAAGCTGCTAAGCGCGACTCACTGACCTTTTGCGGACAGTGTAGATTAAGGTCAGACTGCACAGAACATGCAGTCTCATCTTTGATCTACACTGTCCATTTAGGAGATATCTCTCTTTCCCCCCCCCCCCCAAAAAAAAAAAAAACGTGTACTTTTCAAACAGCAATATTTGGATACTCACTGTCGACTATAAAATCTGATCTTTGATCTACATTGTCCGACAGGGTATTTTCTCTCCGGTGAAATCAACTTTAACCCTTCCGGCGCCATGGGCGACAGGGACTTTTGCGGACGGCATAGATCAAGATCTGACTGCACAAAACGTGCAGTCTGATCTTGGATCTATACCGTCCGCTTATTCCTTTAAGCCTATAAGATAAAAATGTTTCTAAGTATGAGTGGATTGTATAAATTTTCAACCGTCTGAAGATGTCGAGTAAAAATATTTGGCGCTGAAAGGGTTAAAAACGCAGTGTTTGGGCTTTCACCATCGTGCAAAAGTTTTCGCTTCATTTATTCAGCATCATAAGGGTTAAATGAAAAGATATGAAATATAAACCGAACTCATTCTTTTGACCACTATTGGTTTCATGATATGGCCCGCAACATGCGAAATGAAACCGTCGGACATTTACGTAAAGTGTCGTCCCGGATTAGCCTGCGCAGTCCGCGCAGGCTAATCCGAGACGGCACTTTACGACTACATAAGATTTTTTCATACAGTAGACTTTCGAGAAACAGAAAATCGCACAAAAACAGGAAGTGTCGTCTCGGATTAGTCACAGACTGCACAGGGTGATCTGGGACGACACACTTTTACGCATATGTCCGAAGGCCCCTTTTCGCACGCCATATTATAATAAACAGGTGGCGTGTACTTTTTGGATGGTGTAAAAAGTCACAAAAGCGTCACATGGCCACAAAAATATGGCGAAATTCTACATAACTGATAATTACCTTTTACTAGCTACAGTCCAATATTGCAGTGATGTATGAAAAAGAAAGTCATTAAAGCGTGACGTAGGCATTATCAGATGAAATTCTGCATGATAACTGATAATTCATACAGTTTAATATAGAAATATTGGTAATGTCTACGACAGCATCTTGAGTCTATAATTCGTACTTTTAGAACTTGATAACCTCTTCGGATCTGAATCATTGTATGATTTGTGGGGTGTTTTACTTTTCTCTTTTCCAAAGTATGCCTAAGTGACGGCACTCTCAAAGTGGAGAACCCATTGCAGGGCATGTTTTTCTCTGCCTCTGCGTATAACGTAGACTCGCTGGTTCATTGCAATACGACAGGTGTTCAAGGGTCAGCAGGAAATTACAGCCATTTTTTAATCACAGGTTGTGAAAAGGTAAGTTTTTTTTTTTATGTTATATCCGTGTATTTCAAAGTGTGTATTTTGGACAAGTTTACTGATTAGAAATGACTAAAACGGAACTTGTGATCATTTTACATTGACCCTTTCAATATTATCACTTTTTCAGTGGATTTGTGTAGCAAATCCAGTTCCCATGATCGTTCAACCGGAACCACATACATGCCCTGTCATGTAGTATACCGCAGCGCGGATCCAGAAGGGGGAACCGGTCGTCCGGACTCTCCTCCCTGCCCCCCACCCCCCGAAATTTTGGCAAAGGTGTAGGTATCAGATTTGGCCGAATGGACAGCTCTGGGACCGGATTCATATTGCATGTGGTCGCTGTTAAATACTATCCCGACTAGCATATGATGTTGCCTGAAATTAAAAGCAGCATTTAGTTTATCCCTAACGCATGTGAACAGCCCTTTATGTAACAATGAGAAACAGAGTGCTATTTAGTAAATAAAATACCTTTACATCGTTAAGTGTATTATTTCATACCATATCTGCGGAGAATCGACGCTCGTATGACACGTAGAGAAGGGTCAACTTTACATTTATGCAACAATACGTACTTATAAAATAATCTAACACTGGTCAATGCTGTCTTTTGTCCTTTTAGAAAGAAATACAGTTTTCAGTATTCATTCTAAAAACACAAATCAATTCATTACCTGATCAGATTAGTGATTTTGATATGAATTAAAATCGTTACAAAAAATACAGCTTTACAAAATTAGTTTACTGCATTTGAGTTTTCCCCTGATAGTGCAGTGAGGTCACTATCGGCTGCTTTATGTGCACCATTTGTTTGTAAAGGTCACTGTACACTTTCAAACTGCGTCCGTAAACAAAGCATGAATCGATATCTCTATGACAAAGAATTTGAACTTTATGAATTCTAAATATTTCTTGTTTCTGCACGTCAGCGAAGAGCAGATCCATGGCAAGGGTCCGTGCATCTGGATCCCCCTTGGAAAATTCTAAAAATAATAAGGAATTTGCAGTCTGATCTTGATCTACACAGTTCGCAAAAGCTCGTCGAGTCGCACATAGCAGCCCTAGGGTTAAATAATAGCGCAACATTTCCCACTTCAGAATCAGTCTATAGCCTTTGTGGTTAGCAGCAGGGACGAAAATGGATCGATGAGCGACGGTATAATAGGCGGTGAGCAGGAGCTGTACTTACTGTTTTGTAACGAATTGGATAATGATGGTACAGTGTACCAAGCGAATCTGTATCTAACAGTTTTAGAGTAAGTAGGATTGCTTTACACTCTACTCCTTGATCTTATTATTATTCTTATTATTATTTTTTAATTTTTGTTTTTATTTTATCATTTTTTTTTTTTTAATCTATCTTTTTTCCCAAATAAAAAAAATACTTTTCCCACTTTAACCCTTAGGCCGCTAAAGGCGACTCAATGGCCTTTTGCGGACAGTGTAGATCAAGATCAGATTGCACAGAAGGTGTAGTCTGATATTGGATCTGCACTGTCCAAAAAGGAGATAAACTCTATCTTTTCCCCCAAAAAATACCATTGAAATAGCAAAATTTGGGTTTTTACTATCGGTTTGAAAGTTTTATTTCACTTATTTGGCAGGATATGGGTTAAAACATACATGTGCAGACAACAAATTCGAAATTATCTCTAATCACCTGAAGTTCTCTGATGTCGTGGAAAAGTTTGTTGGAAAAGTAGACCGTGTTTTTTACAAGCCTTTTCTCCTTTTCAACAGGACGTTTTCAAAAGCTTTCTTTCTTATGGTAATTAGAAATCCAGATTTAACCCTTATCCTGCTTAACCCTGTCCCAAACGACAAATTTTGGACTAGTCCAAATTGAAAGAGTTTGCAGACGACAATTTTAAATTTGATGAAAATGGCAGGAAGGTCTCAAAGCGGGTAGAAAACACTGTGGGAAAAGGAGAAATTGCTCGTTATGAGCAATTTCTCCATTTCCCACAGTGTTTTCAAAAGACTTGTGAAAACCAGGGCTTGTTTGGGAAAGGGTTAATAAGTTAAGTAAAACTTAAGTAATAAGTTAAGTAAAACTTTCAATCGGATAGTAAAAACCGGAGTAATGTTCTTTCAAACTTATTTTTTGGAGTGAAAATATCTCCTTAACTCTTTACCAAACGACAAAATTTTAGACTAGTCCAAATTGAAAGCATTTGCAGATGACAAAATAAATGTGACTCAAAAAGTTTAAATTTGTTATGGGAAGGTAGAAAACATCGTGGGAAAAGGAGAAAATGCTGGTTACCAGCATTTTCTCCTTTTCCCACAATGTTTTCAAAAGGCCTATTTCTTAGGGTCGTTAAAAGTCGGGATTGTGTGGTAAAGGGTTAACAGACAGTGTACATCCAAGACCAGGCTGCACGTGCTGGTAACCAGCATTTTCCTTTTTTTTTCCAACGATGTTTTCTACCATTTCATCCAATACTTTGAGTCACATTTATATGTCGTCTGCAAATGCTTTCAATTTGGACAAGCCTGAAATTTTGTCATCTGGTAAAGCCAAGCCCCCGTAGCTCAGTCGGTAGCGTGCAGGACTTGAGAACAGGAGGTCGCTGGTTCGATCCCCGGCTTGGCCAATTTCTTTCCGAGGATTGATGATAGTCATTGCGACAGGATTCATTCCTCTCTCACCGTTGACCATTGTTTCGACGATGGTTATGTGGGAAAGCAGCCAGTGGCTTGGAAAGAATATTGTGCGGAGCACTGGTAAAAGAAACTCCAGGAAAGCATGGATAGGTGCACTGGCCGCCGCGATATAACTGAAATAATGTTGAAAACGGCGTTAAACACCATACAATCAATCAATCAATCAATCAGTCATCTGGTAAAAGGGTAACGAGATGAATCGAAAAGTTTAATCAGGAGTTTAGAATCACTATGCACCCCGAATCCAGACTTCAGATTTAAACCCAAAGCACTGTTGTTTGTTTGTATGGTGTTTAAGGCTGTTACCGTCATTATTTCATTTACATCGCCGCGGCCAGTGCACCTATCTATACTTTCCTGGAGTTTCTTTACCAGTACTTCGCACAATATTCATGCTTCCCAAGCCACTGGTTGCTTTTCCATATAACTACCGTCGAAACAATGATCAGCGATGAGAGAGGAATGCATCCTTTCGTATGGGCATTTATCGATCCCCGTAAAGAAATTCGGCGAGCAGGGGATTCTAATCAGCGACCTCTATGTTTAAAAAGCACTAAATAAATCCATGTATTTTCTCAGTCCGGAGAAAAAATAAAGCAATGAAATATCAAGTGTTTTTGCCAGTATATTTAAGCCTTTACCAAATGATAAAACTTAAGACTGATCTAATTTAAAAGCATTTGCAAACAACAAATCAAATGTGTATATTAAGATGATAGAATTTTTTCTCTAAAATGGTGGAAAACATTGTGAGAAAAGGAGAAAATGCTGGTTACCAGCATTTTCTCCTTTTTTCACAATGTTTTTAAAAGCTGTTTCCCACTGGGTCGTAAAAACTCGGGATTGTTTGGTAAAGGGTTAATTGTTTACAACATCATCCCTAATTTCAACGACCCTGAGAAGAGGCATTTTGAAATCATTGTGAGAAAAGGAGAAAATGCTGGTTAGCAGCATTTTCTCCTTTTGCCTCAATGTTCTCTACCCTTTCAAACTTTGATACCGCAGTGAATATATTGAACGGCTATAACTGATCATTGAAATTTGATTATTAGCTTTAAAATGACGGCGAATTGCTAAAAGTAGTTTTGACCAATCGGATTCTTCAAAGATGCCATCTGGCTGGTCAAAACTATTTTTAGCATCACTCAACCGTTTTAGTTTTACCTCATTGCAGACCGGACACAACAGACCCATCTTACGCCATTTCGAGCCTGTCACCTGTCGATGTGACTTTCTCTATCACAACCTCTATATGGGACCCGGGCTATAGCTCTGCTCTCAACACTGCTGACATAGGAACGCTTCTGAAGTGGCACATCAAGGGACCGAGTAAGTTGTTAAGTAATCGCTCTTCCTAGAAGAGAGCAAGATGTTTTGCAGGTTTCTTCTGGTAAAGTATTTCATATTCAAATAAACCCTTATCCTACCAAATAACCAAAAAGAAACTTTCAAGTCGATTGCAAAAACCCAAATATTGCTATTTCAAAGTTATTTTGGGGGGTAAAATAGCTCCTTATCGGACGGTGTAGATCCAAGATCAGATTGCACGTTCTGTGCAGTTTGATCTTGATCTACGCTGTCCGCAAAAGGTCAGTGAGTCGCGCTTAGCAGTCTAAGGGTTCAATGAGCGGCGCTCTGGTGGAAAGAGGCTTAATGCCTCTCCACAATGCATTATACTGGCAGGTTGTGGCAGTGGTAGAGTGTCGGACTCTTGTATGATGTTTAACGCCGTTTTTAAAATCATTTCGTTTATATCGCGGCGGTCAGTGAAGCTATTCATGCTTTCCTGGAGCTTCTTCTACCAGTACTTTGCACCATGTTCTTCCCAAGCCACTGGATGCTTTCCTATATAAAGGCTGTTGAAACAATGATCAGCGGAGAGAGAGGACTGAATCTTATCGCAATGACTCTCATCAGTCCCCGGATAGGTATTGGCCGAGCAGGGAAATCGAACCAGTGACCCCATGGTTTCAAGTCGTTTGCGTTACCGACTGCTCTATCGGGCTCGGCCACTGTGAAGAGTGAGTAACTCTTGATTACCTTAAAGGTTATCAAACAGGTACATCATCAAGTAGCAGAGTGAGCCTCACAATCCACTTAATAATACATATGTTGTACTTTTTATGATTCATATGTAGCCTCTTGTAGATACCAAAAGCAGTTCTATGCCTACAGGGATTCCGCAAAATGTCTATTCTTTTCTTGCTTATTTAGTCCTTATCTCATTATCTCATAGAATCTGGGCATTAAAGTTATCACCCCCATACGAAACGAGAAAATATCAGACTTGCCCGAATTGAAAGCTTTAGCAGACAACAAGATAACTGTGACTCAAAAATATTAGTTCACCTTTGAAAGGGTAGAAAACTTTGTAGGAAAAGGAGAAAATGCTGGTTACCAGCATTTTCTCCTTTTCCCACAATGTTTTCAGGAGGTCTTTTTCCCAAGAGTCGATAAAACTTGAGTTTGCGTGGTAAAGGGTTACTTGTTGACAAATAAAGTTGGAATTTTCTTTTCATCGCAAAACTTTGCCTTTCAAGCGATTTCTTTGTTCTTTATCAATACGACAGTACTAACAGAGAACGGAGCTTGATAGGAATATTACGCCGATGTGAGACATGTTCATTCATTCACCTGGCCGGATAGCTCAGTGGTTAGCGTATTTGACTGGAGACCTGGTGGTTGCGGGTTCCATACCCGGTTGAGAAAAAAAAAAAACTTTCTTTCTGGCGAATTTTTGCCTTTTAACCTTGATGCATGTGAGAAAAGTAGTCATATCAGTGGCTTGGGAAGAAAGTTATGTCAGTACTGGTGTGAGAGAGCCTAGAAACATATGCATAGGTGCACTGACCGCCGTAATATAACCGAAGCTGTTAAAACAACGTTAAACTCCAATAGAAACAAACAAATAAATTTCATTCGTTTACTTTTCAGCGGAATTCGATTTATTACCGGTTTCCTGTGTGGCCTACGGGGGTACAACTGTTGGGGGTTCCACCCGAAAAACTTTAACGATGGAAGGGTGAGGATTTACAGAGCTTTTTTACATAATTCTAGAGTTTACTACTCTCTTAATATTGTCATATCTTCTACTGACAAGCTTTCTATTTAAGCCATGCTCTGTGAAAAGGGAGCTTATTGCATCTGCGAACAGTATCGACTCAGGTCAGCCTGCGCAGTCTGTGCAGGCTGACCTGAGCCGCAACTTTTCGCTATTGGTCAATTTTCTGTATGCCCAAGGACCAGTCTACCTCATGATTAAGTCGGTTGTTGAAACAAGGGCTATTATGAATCTATAATTTTATGTGATGGCTTGATTGGCATCGTGGGTCACGGAGATGCATTAAGCCCACTTTTGCCAGAACGCGACTCATTTATTATTTCACTATACTCATTACATATCAGGTACAAATTTGTATTTGATACTATATAGATATATGTATACGTTGTCCACATAACAGGGGGTGGGGATCAGTGACGAAGTTGTAGGTCCAAGGTTTTATCCTCACCCGAAGTGCTGGGAGTTTCGTGGTAGTGTCCCTAGGCAAGACACATCACAATCTCAGCCTTGTAAAAGTTTGTAAAAACCAAGACGCACATGACTGTGTGAAATGTCGCAGTGAGATGACTGAAATATTGTTGGACGTGGCGTAATATACTTTAGAATTAATTTAGTCAATATTTACCTTAAACCTTAAAGCAATTGTAGTTGAACCAATTCGTTGTGTTTTCCGGACTATTTTTGGAGATACATGTACTTTTGTAAACATGTGCATATTTATTCGACTAATGTGGGGGCGTTTCACGGCTAAGAAGGCATGGGACTGAAGATATACTCATTTCCAACCACAATCGGTTCTAAATTCAATATTCAGGTTGTACAGCCGTAAGAAAAGTATCCATTTGGTCCCTTAACCCTTTCCAAAACAAGCCCTGGTTTTCACGTGTCTGCAGTACAAGTCTTCTGAAAACACTGTGGGAAAAGGAGAAATTGCTCGTAACGAGCAATTTCTCCTTTTCCCACAGTGTTTTCTACCCATCTGGAGAACTTTCTGTCATTTTCATCAAATCTAAAATTGTCGTTTGCAAACTCTTTCAATTTGGACCAGTCTAAAATTTATCGTTTGGGAAAAGGTTAATATGATGTATGGAGAAGGAAACTATGACTCACTTTATTATCACCTACTTGATCTACACCGTCCGCAAGAAGTCAGTGAGTCGCGCTTAGCAGCTCAACCCTTAGGCTACTTATCGCGACCCACTGACCTTTTGCGGAAAGCGTAGATCAAGATCAGACTGCACAGAACGTGCAGTCTCATCTTTGATCTACACTGTCCGATAAGGAGATATGCTTATACTATCGGTTTGAAAGTTTCATTTCCTCTATTCAGCAGGATAAGGGTTAATATAAGTTGTAAGAACTTTCACAATTGACGTAAAATTAGCATGCTTACATCTGTGAATGTCGACTAAACCTACCTGTACACCTATACCAAACAGTCTCGTTTTCAAGTTCACGACCATAAGAAAGAAAGCTTTAGAAAACTACATGGAAAAGGGAGGTGCTGATATCCATTATGTTCTCCCTTTACCACAACGTTTTTCTACATTTGCAAAGACATATTCCGTCATTTCAGCTTAAAAAAAGCAGTTGCATATGACAGGTTAGATTTAGCCTAAATGACAGAATTATTACTTTAAATACGTAGGAAACATTGCAGAAAAGGGAGAAATTTTTTCGTATTCAAATAAGTACTATATTCATGACGTAACATCACGACTCATACGAAAAGGAGTTCCTGATTGCAAGATGACCACCCGTTATCTTAACGCCAATTTTGCACCTTCTTGCTGTAGTGCATTGCCCAGGTTCCTCATGCTTGCAAAGAAGACCATATTTTATACCTGCAATCAAAAGGTGACGTTTTATATTTTCGACGAGGTGTTTTTCCCATGTAAAACGTAACTTTGCCGTAAATTGTAAGGTAACAGTTCCCTTGATTCGCTAAATTTGTATAATTTTACCGTATGACATGTCAAGCTAAAAATATACTGTATATTTCAGATGTTCACAGGACATAACGCTGCTTTCCCATTTCGCAGCGTCCAGTAGCCCGTATAAAGAGAACCAAGGTGCAATTTACACGGACTTGTATGCGTTCAAATTTGTTGCTCATGATTACGTCACACTAGCGTGCACTGTGAGGGTGTGTACAAATGGGTCCGCCGCTTGTCAACAAGTAAGCATCATGACATTATTCTTTTATTCATAAAGCGAGAATGTCTGTTTATCAGTTTTCCATGCATAAAAACGTGTATTTTTTAAACTCTTTCAGAGCCGAATATATCTGAGCCGTGCTCTAGCAAAAGGGGGCTTATTGCATCTCTGTAATGCATAATACCAAGCAAGACATCACATAACGAGGTATCCATAAAATCCAACATGTCTAACAACCGACTGTATCGTAAGGTAGAGTGGTCCTTTGACATACAGAAAATTCACTAATAGCGAAAAGTTTCGGTCCAGGTCAGCCTGCGCGGACTGCGCAGGCTGACCTGGGTCGATACTTTTCGCAGATGCATCAAGCCCCCTTTTCACAGTGCATGGCTCATCTTCAATCAACTCGACCTTTTTCGCAGGATAACAATACAGTTAGTGCAGATAGGCTAACTGTCCCCGAATGGGTTTTTGGTATTTGAAGGGTCGCATCCGGGTACAAAGACGATCGCCAAAACTGGGCGAAATCTCCGCATATATTTTGTGCACACATTTAAACTCTCATATTTTCCACAAATTGACGACAAAACTAGAATTTGAACATACCTGTTGCTTGCGTGTTCCAATAATCCTTCGTTTCACTTACAAATATGATCAATTTAAACGCTTACGAAAACAATGAAAAATACAGTTCCCAAAATAGAATCAAAATGGCTGCCAAATTTCGTTAGTTTTTTTTTTTAGATTTACATTACATGTACGTTGAATATTCACGTGATGAAAAAATAGTGTTCTTACATGACGGTGTAAAGGAAAAAAGAAAAAAGGACAAAAAATCTTCACCAGAAGACACCCACTTTAGAGTTGTCCAAATTGAAAGCTTTTACGGACAACAATTTCAATGTAGCTAAAACGAAGGACTTTGCCTTTGGGGCGATAGAAAGCACTGTTAGAAAAGGAGAAAATGGTGTTTGTTAAATAATTGTATTTCATGCATTTACCTGTAGCAATGTAATTCGGAGCGTAGAAAGAGAGATTATGAACCGTTCTCAAGACGAGATCTGGACAGGTTTGCCCAGTTACTAAGGGAGAGAAAAACGTCTGTGCTAATCCCTGAGGACAAGTCGTCGAGGAGTAGGCGTCCGTCCAGCGGGTATGTGGTCAAATCCTTAAGGATCACGGAGAATTGGTCCTCCTCAAGCAGACTCGGTAGGTTTGTTGTGCTTTGAAATAAGGACATCATGAAGATCACTCGAACTGTCTTGACCAGCTTTATGCACTCTTAGCAATGATATGATATGATACAATATAATATAATACAATATGACATAATATAATATGATAGAGCCATGCTCTGTTAAAAGGACGCTTAATGCAGCTGCGAAAAGTATCGACCCAGGTCAGCCTGCGCTGTGCGCGCAGGCTGACCTGGGCCGAAACTTTTCGCTGTCGGTCAATCTTCTGTATGTCCAAGGACTATTCTACCTCATGATTAATTCGGTTATTAAAAAGTGGCTATTATGAATCCATAATTATGTGATGGATTGATAAGTATAATGCATCACGGGGATGCATTAAGTTCCCTTGTGCCAGAGCGTGGCTCGATATGATATGATATAATATGTAATTGATACCTGTTCTGACAAAAAGTGGCTTAATACATCTCCGTAATGCATGATACCAAGCAAGTCATCACATACTTAGGGATCCATAAAAGTCAATTTATTTAAATAATGGACTTAATCATGAGGTAAGCTGGACCTTGGACATGCAGAAAATTGACCAATAGCGAAAGACTGACCTGGGTCGATACTTTTCGCAGATGCATTAAGCCCACTTTTCAGTCTAGTCTAGTCTAGTCTAGTCTAGTCTAGTCAGAGCTCCAGATAAGAGGGAGTGATGGTATTCTAAATCCATTATTTCTCTTCCAAACCCTACTGTATACTATCCAACTAAGTGTAAAATATTCAACTAAGAAATAGCCTACATTGTCATTTTTTATTGTTTCTTAGTTGAATATTTTACACTTAGTTGGATAGTATAGATCTAAGATCAGATTGTGTGTGTGTGGTATGATCTTGATCCAAGTTCTCAAAGCATATTATGATGCTGAGAGTTCTATATATTGTAATCAGTACGCGGCGATAGCGTGTCACTTGTTTAGAGACGAAAGTTCAACATAAAAACACGGAATAGTGTTACGGAATTCGGAATATTTGTTTATGAGTACTTGCAGTGTAATATATCATTGGTGTCATGCTTTGTGAAAAGGGGGCTCTTGCATCCGCAACAAGTATCGACCCAGTTCAGTGTGCGCAGTCCACGCAGGCTGACCTCGGTCGAAACTATAGGCTAGCTCTCTGTATGTCAAAGGAGCAGTATGCCTCATGATTCAGTCGGTTGTTACACAAACTGGATTTTGTGTGTACAAAATTGTATAATGACTTGCATTGTATAGTACATCATGTAGATGCATTGAACCCCTTTTGCCAGAGCATGGCTCATTTATAAGATTGATAGAAGAACCGTTTTATACCCACTCTATCTAAGACAAAGTCCAACTGTTTTTTATATAAAAAAAAAAAAACTTGTCAGGTGTACATTAACGCTATTAACTATACTTGGGAGATGTGTTTAAAACTTTTGCTGACTACACCAAATTTATTCTTGTCTGTAGATGGAGAGCCTATCACGTTGCTGCTCAGAGTTACGCTTGTCATAGTGTTAGCCAGAATACTGGATACCGAGTACTAGAGAACGGTCAAGGAAGTACAGAAGACATAGGCAATGGTTCCAATCCCAATGACAGTATTGGAGCCTGCAAATTAGAGAGACATACTTCAAAAATATTTAGACTGGATTATGACACGATTAGACATTCAGAAACGTCATTTCTTGTGGTGGTATAACTCTTTACCAGACAAAAAATAGACTTGTCCAAATTGAAAGCATCAGCAGACGACACATCAAATATGGCTAAACTGGAGAGATTTGTTTCTGAAAAGGTAGAAAACAATGATGGAAAAGGAGAAAATGCTGGTAACCAGCATTTTTCTCCTTTTCCAACAATGTTTTCAAAAGCATTTTTCCATAGGTTCGTTGACATTTGGTATTGTTTTGTACAGAGTAATCTCACTTTATCCTTGAAAAGGAAACCTTTTTCCACAATGTTGTCGGAAGCGTACTGGGCTGCTTGTGTGTAGTGATTCTTTTTTTCAAGGCTTATGAAAAGCTTGGGTAGAATCTATAGACCATACAAATTAGGAATTCCAACACTAAACTTCTGATTGGTCGAACAGTTCTGTCTCAGCCAATCAGACAACTCGTATTGGAATTTCAAAACTGAATAGTACCAAGAATGGTTGAATATGACTAAATGACTTCTTCAAGCGGAAGTTGTGTAAGGAAATAAATCACCAGACGAAGATAAAGAATAGTAATTCTGAGCCGTAGTACATGTTTTCTATACAAAAACACATTAGCGACGCTCTGGCTAAAGGCGGTTAATGTATCATCATGACGCATGGTACAAGCAAGTCATAATATAATTATACATCTATAAAATCCAGTTTGTCCAACAACCGACTGAATCATGAAGAGAAAAAGGTTCTTGGACATGCAGGAAATTGACAAGTAGCAAAAAGGTTCGACCCAGGTCAGTCTGCGCGGACTGCGCAGGCTGACCTTGGTCGATACTTTTTGCAGATGCATTAAACCCCCTTTTCACAGAGCATGGCTCATATATGACACGTTTTATGGGGCTAATTTGATAAAGGTCTCTGGCCAAATTGAAATATAAGCAGATCTGGAATCTGCATAGGTCAGATTTGAATTCCAGTTTGAATTCTGTTTAGATCCAGATTAGAATTCTGGACTAGACAGTTCCTGAATCTGACTAGGTAGGATTAGAATTTTAATGTGTCTAGGCAAGTTCTGGGTCTGCCTAGACCAAGTTAGAATCTAGTTATAAATAATCGTAAAAGTAGCATTGTCATACATAAAATTGAAATCTTTTTCTCGATTTCTATTTGTCTGTTACATAATTCCATATTACATGTATAAGAATTTATTTCGTTATTAATATGTTGCATTTCATCGAAGTTAGTTGTTTCATTAGCTCAATAAATTTATTTGTCTAACGTGTCAACTATGTCTTTTTGCCAGTCTGTCTGTCTGTTTATCTGTCCGTCTGTCTGTCCCTCTCTCTCCGTCTGTCTGTCTGTCTGTCCGTCCGTCCGTCCGTTCGTCCGTCCATTATCTACACCGGCGGCGCTGGAAGGGATTGCACGGCTCCAGCCCAGCGCCTGCTATCAGAAAACACAATTTTGTGATCTGCCGTCGTGATGTAATACCGTTGAAGGTGCGGTAAAACGCCGTTCCTTTATCTCTGCATTGTTTGTCTCTTAAAGCCTCAGACATGAGGTAGTAGGACGTTTTTTACAAAAATAAAAAAAAAAAATCCCTGAATCATTCAGCTATTGTCTATAACAAACATAAGACGATCGTTCGATAAAAGATTCAAGATCGCAGATGTTTAGTCATTGTCTTTAAAAATCGATATCTGGTATGACCCGTTACTTGATACCATGTATACTATTTAACTCTGTATTTTAAAAACACCTGAAATTTTAGTGTTCCCCTAATTAAAAGCATTCGCAGACAACAAATTAGATATACATGTAGCTGTAATGAAGATTTTTGTCATCGAAAGGGTAGAAAAGATGGGTAACGAAATGTAGGACTACTTTCTCAAGCAAACAGATAAAGAAGCACTCAAAACCTATAATTTCTATAATGTTTTTGCCAGAATATTTAACAGAGAGAGCGGATAGCGTTTATCAAAAATCAGACTGGACTTTTTTGTGACCATCTGATCGTGATCTGCTGTATCTCCGAAAACTGCAAGCATGCATGCTTGTCGCTCTAAAGGTTTCAGTGTCAACGGTGTCCGTTGAAACGCGGCCATGATCCATAAGTGAATGAGTAAAGACTAAGAAGAGTAGAGGATATTTATTTTTTTCAGTGCAAGATCGAAATTTATTTCATAGTGAACATCATCAGTAATATTTTCAAGAGTTGCACAGCCACGAGTGAAAATACTACCGTATGATGTTAACGAGATGAAATAAATTTAGATCTTTCACAGAAAACCTAAAATATTCTATTTATTTCATGCTTCTAACCCCCTTTTTGTTGGGAACTGCGGAGTATAGTGGAGCTTATCAATCGGTAAATTCACTGGTCAAAACGGTGAAATTATCAAACCATAAACCACCATTATTTCCCGATCAACTACCGAAAAACATGAATTAAAGTATACCACAGAACAAAAGAACTGCACTCTACCCTTTACAATGATTCTACGAGGCTCGTGGAGTATGCATCGACTGCGTTTGAAGATATTGTGAGAAAAAGAAGAGCATGTCGGTCACCACCATTCTGTCCTTTTCAGGAATGTGTTCTACTCTTATAACTACAAATCCTATTAGTCGAATCAAATTCTATTTGATTTCTTCATATGTTTTCAATATGGACGAATCTATAATCTGCACGTCCTGCAAAGTTAAATTAAAACTATTAAAGTCTACACTTGCCAAATATATCTTGCCCCTTTACCAAACGACAAAATTTTAGACTGGTCCAAATTTAAAGCATTTGTAGAAGACGTATCTAATTTAGCTGAAGCGATGGTAATTGTCTTTCAAAGCGTAGAAAACCTTGTGGGTAAAGGAGAAAATGCTGGTTACCTGCATTTTCTCTTTTTCTCACAAGGTTTTCAAAAGGCAATTTTCTCAGAATCTTTGAAAGTCGGGATTGTGTGGTAAAGAGTTAAGTGTTTACTAGATGACAATATTTTAGACTCGTTCAAATTGAAGGTAATTGCAGACGACATTATAATTGTGGCTCATGTCATGGGATATTTTTTCAGGGTGGAAAACAATGTGGAAACCAGCATTTCTCCTTTTTCCATAATTTTTTTAAGAGCCTTCTTTCTCAGAGTCGTTAATATAAAGGATTGTTTGGTAAAGGATCAAATCATTTGGATGTCCTTATTTTACAGGCCTTTGTTTTGTATCAAATTATTGTATCTCTTACAGTCTTAGCCGTTAGAACGCTGTACACAACTTCGGTGATTTTCATTAACAGTGTCGATTCAGATCAGTTCGCAGACAGTGTGAATGTATATCAGACTTTACTCTGATCTTGAATATATACAGTCCGCCAGTGTGTAAAGTACTGTAAATAATAGCACCCTTAAAAGTATAGCGTCTTGCTTTGCATTCCTGACAGAGTCCGTTTCACCCATTTTGGCGCTCTAGCGGTTAAGATGTCAAATATAAGGAATATGTAAATGGGTCATTTTTGTTTGTGGAGATGGTTAAGAAGGTATTGTGGTAGATAGAGAAATGAGTCAAAAATGGAAAATTCTTGACTTTTTACATTGTCTTAAAAAGTGTCCCCGACAGATGAATGTGAATGCGTCTACAAGAGGAAAACGGATTAATCCATTGCCTACTTAGCGCGAATAGATGCGCTATTGGGGGTCAAGATGAGAATGCACAGAACGTGCAGTTTGAACGGGCAGTCTAAACTTCGATCTTCATTGTCCGACACTTCGAAATTTTTCCAAGAAAAGAATTTTGAAAACACAGTATTTGGGTTTTTCACAACTGGCTCGATTTTTTTTCCATGTGATTTATCTAGTAGTTGAAGGGTTGGTCGAAGCTATTCATAGTTCAATGGATGATAAAAGATATCTATGGTTGCGCTCTGTGAAAAGGGGATTTAATGTATTTACGTGAAGTATTATACTAAGCAACTCATCGCGTAATTATCAACCTGTAAAATCAACAAACTACTGAATCTTGAGGCAGAATGGTCCTTTGACATGTAGAAAATCAACCGAAAGCAAAAGGTTTCGACCCAGGTCAGCCTGCGCGGACTGCGCAGGCTGACCTGAGTCGATACCTTTTGCAGACGCATTAAATCCCCTTTTCACAGAGCGAGGCTCATATGTACTCGCGAGGTAAGGAAAGAAAGATTTTGAATTTATGTGATCATACTGAAACGAAAACAACTCTTAGAGGCCATGTTTATTTAGTGCTAACAGGAGACGTGGAAGGATTTCGGATTTTTTTAATATAATATTTTTGTTGTGTTGTTTAATATTCGAGTGGCTTACAGGCGTGTACGAGTATTATTGGCCGGAGGCCTTATTACTAAATATTTTTTATTGTATTATATTATAGTAATATCTACAAATTTCTGTTAGAATAGATGACAAATATATTCAACCTTTTACCATCCAGTCCCGTCTATTAACGACCCTGCAGAGGAAACTCTTTGAAAACGTTGTGGGAAAAGGAGAAAATGCTGGTAACTAGCATTTACTCCTGTTCCCACAGTGTTTTCTACCCAATGTAAAACAAATTCAACATTTTAGCCACATTTAGTTTGTCGTCTACGAATCCTGCATCTACACTGTACGATAAGGAGATATCCCCCCCCCAAAAAAAAAGACCCCTATGAAATAGCAAAAATTTGTTTTTTAAAAACGGCTTGAAAGTTCATTTCATTTATCTAGCAGCTTAAGGGTTAAATTATTCAAAGGTTAATTGTTTGGAATACACGAAACATCAGTAGCATGCGATGCTTGCGACGTCAATAAAAGTGAACAAAGCACTTCTGTGTCGACTAAGACACAAAAATAGTTCTTGTGATGCGACAGTTTTGATACCTGAAAGTGAACAAAGATCATTTGACACAAGAAATTAACAAGAAACAGATCTCTGCATTCGAGATAGAATAAGTAACCAAGTAGAGAATAGTAATGTGTGACAGTGTTGATAAAATCATTTGACACTAGAAATTAACGAGAAATAGATCTGTGCATTCGAGATAAAATAAGAAACCTGGTAGAGAGTAGTAATGTGCGACGGTGTTGATTTCTGAAACCGAAACGTAACATTTGACACCAGAAATTGACAAGAAATAGATAAAATTAGACACAAAAGCGTTATGAGTCTAAACCCCGACAACGAGCGGCGACTTCGACGTAACTGGAGTCTGCTCAAACAGGAGCTTCGTGTGGAACAATGTATCCACCGTTTTGTAGAGAGAGGTGTGTTCCCGCCTCAATACAGAAACGATATTTTGAACGTGATTCCAAATACCCAAAGCATGAAAGGTAATTATTTACTTTACAAAAGAACCCCGTGTTTAAAGGCATAGTAGCGGCTTAAAGTAAACAATGCAGTTTTAAAACGTATTTAAATTTAAATCATACCTTTGAAACGTATAGGAATTACTTTGAAGATGACAAGCTCTTATTACATGGTTGGTCCAAGTTTAGTCGATGGCAGAAAAGCTTATCTTAAAAGCAGGTAAAAGTAGCCTAATCAAAAGATAGACCGACCTGGCAACTTTTCACCTACCTTTAGTATTCATTTTTTTGGCAGCGACTTGGAACGACATTATTAGAACTGATCATCATCTTCATAATAACTTCCACACTTTTAAATGGTATTATTTAAAATTTAAACGCATTTTAACATCCGCTTGGACAGCTATTGGGACTTTAACGACCCCGAGGAAAAAAGATTATGAAAACATTATGGGAAAAAGGAGAAAAACGTTCGCCACCAGCATTTTCTTGTTTCTCACTATGTTGTCTAACTTAAAAAATACAAATCTGAAACGCGCGTTTAATTACTTTTGTTGCCTCTGCAGACAGTGAAGATCAAGATCAGACTGCATAAATCTACACTCTCCGCTTTGCGAAGACACTCCCTACAAAGGCAGCCTTGATACTGCACTAAATAGTATTTTTATTCTAGACTGAAAAAGAAAAGGTGTTTTCAGTTTATTTAGCGCTTTAAGGGTTTAATAGAACTTCAAATACTATGGCGTAGAATAGAAAAGAACATCTGATTACATTAGACATAGTTTTATTACTGTCGTAACACAAAATGCAAGTATAAATAGTACTGCATGATTAAATTTAAAGCTTAGACTGATAGGCGACACCCAGTGACCTTTGCGGACAGTGTAGATCAAGATCAGACTGCACAGAACGTGCAGTCTGATCTTGGACCTATACTGTCCGATAAAGAGATAATTTCCCCCAAAAAATAACTTTGAAATAGCAACATTGGGTTTTTACTATTAGGCTGAAGATTTCATTTAACTTATTTAGTAGGGTGACAGTTAACATTCTAATTCAGGAAAATAACAATCTCTGCATGAAAGAAATTATAATAATGATTGAAAGCCATATATAGGAACGTTAGTAAGCCAACTCCCCAACCCCCTACCCACCCACTCCTCCCCCACCCCCTGCCCACGGAAAAGCTGGGCTTCACAGCTTCGTTGATATCTGCCCTGCCCACGATGCAACTGTACTCATAGTAGCACAGCACTATAAGTCACTTCATCCCTTCATCAAAATTATATCCAACGTTGGAACTTTCGATTAACTTTGTAATGATTTTTTTTTTATTCTCAGCTGAAAAATTCCTGAATGCAGTGATAGCCGCCGGTAACCATGGTTTCCAGACTCTTTGCTCCATTCTCCGAGAAAACGAAAACGATCGTTACAGACTTGTTGCTGAGGCCTTGGCCATAACAGACGCCGATACAGGACAAGATGGAGCATGTATGAAAACATAGTAATATTACGTGACATGCTCTGTGAAAAGAGGGTTTAATGCATATGCAAAAAGTAGCGACCCAGGTCAGTCTGCGCGGACTGCGCAGGATGACATGGGTCGAAACCTTTTTGCTGTTTGTTAATTTTATGCATGTCAAAGGACCATTCTAGCACATGAGTCAGTCGATTGTTAGACAAAATGGATGGTATAGATCCATGATCATGAGATGACTTGCTTGGTATAATACATCATGGAGATACATTTAAACCCCCCTTTTTGCCGCAGCGCCGCTCATGTCTTTTTTTGTGAATATAGATTTGTATAAAATATCATATAGATTTGAACCAGACAGAATAACATTCTTTTTCTCTTTTCCAGACAACAACATTTAGTTTCGTCCAAATTAAAACGATGTGCAGACGCTAATTGAAATGTAGCTCAGATGATGACTTCTGCCTTTTAAATGGTAGAAAATAATTTCGAAAAGGTAAAAAAGAATGTAAAATTGAAAAAAAAAAAAAAAAAAAAATGTTGCCAGCATTTTCTCCCCTTTCTACAATGTTTTCAGACGTTTGCTTGTTTGAGTCGTGAAAACACGGCATTGTTTGGTATTTCACTGGTGAAAGAACAACATTATTGAACCCCAACTACATGCATTTCCTATAAATGAGAAAGGCTTAATTAGTGACTAACCCTTTTCCTAAACCAAAATGAAATTGAAAATTTCTAGAATACCATTTGCTTCTTCCAGGAAATAAATGCCGAGGTCACTGGAAATTTTATAGAAGTCTTGGCATGGCTAGACAGGAAATAGCTTGCACATTCCTTTTCCTGGTACATCCGGCTGAAATACATTCTGTCGGGTTTAATTTCCGGTTTCAAATATAAAGTGTTAAACCGTCATGTGCATTATACTTCCCAATGTCTGTGCGACAAACTACTAAATGACTGTTTTATGTTAATAATTGATGTTTTAATAAACAGACATGAACGAAAGATCACCCCAGTGATCTCTTGAAAGCACGGAATATAGCTAGCGTCTACATAAAGTTTGGAATACCTAACGAAAATGCACACATCGAGACAAAAACACGTGTCTGAAACGAATGACTGCCCCGCCTTTTCCGTTTTATTTTTTTAAACCCGTTTTATCAGTTAAAAAGTTCGACTTCTTACCCGTAACAACCAAACAGAACCAGTAGATAGAGACATTTTCTACGATATGATGTAGCGTTGAAATATTCCAGAAATCTTTACAATAGACTTTGACACAAAATCTGACCAGGTGGGAAAAATGTCCCTATCATGTAATTTTGCGTGTTAAAGATCTATAATTCTGTCTTTTCAGCTTCTGAATCGAGACCATCCACTGCTCTGTCGTCTGCGGTAAGTTGCTGTATGGATACTTAACCTTTGTAGTGCTGAACAAATAAGATGACATTTTCATTAAGAACTAAAGATGCATACATTGCTATTTCTAAGCTGATATTCTCAAAATATCTGACATTGCTATTTCTAAGCTGATATTCTCAAAATATCTGACAAAGCAACGAACAGCGTGGATCTAAAATCAGACTTCACGTTCTTTTGCAGTCTGATCTTAATCTACATTGTCCGCATCAGCAATTAAATCTGACTTTAGTTTTACAAGGGTTAATATCTGAATATTTCATAGGACACTGATTTACTCTGAAGCAGACGACAACATTTTGGGTTCGTCAGTACGTGAAACATTCGCAGACGACACCAGAAATTAAATGTAGGTCAAATTATGGAATCTTTCTTTAAAAGGTTAGAAAACATTGTGAGAAAATGTAAAAATGTTGGCTACCAGCGATTTCTCCTTTTCCTCCACCATGTTCTTCTATAATGTTTTCAAAAGCCTCCCTTCTCACTCCGGGCCCGATACCTCAGTCGGTAACGTACAATGAGCCGCTGGTTCGAATCCCCGGCCTGGAAAAATTTCTTTCTGGAGATTGACGATAGTCATTGCGACAGGATTACCTGCCATTGTTGTGACGGTGGTTATGTGGGAAGGCGGCCAGTGGCTTGGGAAGGAAATTGTGCAAAGTACTTGTTAAAGAAACTCCAGTCTGCGCAGGTCCGACCCGGATACATACTTTTTGCCATTGGTAATCTCTGTCGTCATCAAAGGACGATTCTTTCTTGTGATTTACCGGTAGCCTGATTTAGATGAATTTGATCCATATTATGCCACGACGAATTTTGGTGTAATGCATTATGAGGATGATTTAATCCAAACATCCTTTCCCAGAGTGCCGCTCATGAATACCTTGTGCATTTCAGAGTAGTGGAACTGTAAATAGTGAGACTGGGGAGAGAAACAGGCGAATCCGAGTTCTTCCTACAGAGGAGAATACCTACCAGTACAGCAGTGGCGCTCCGATCGCAGCAGTGGCTCCTGTTGTTGCTGTTGTTCCAGAGAGACAACCAGCAACTATAGAGCAGCCGACTATGTCAATAAGAGAGGCACCAGGCAGTGCAGCATCAAGTTCTGAAGGCGCGTCGTCTTCCTTGGTGATGCAGGCTACGCCAGCTTCCGCTTCCTCTGGTGCGCTTTCTTTGAGCGAAGCGGCGAACGGTGACGTTGTAGTTGACATGAAAGCTTTGGAAGATGAATTAGTTCGGATTGCACCAACCATCGCTGAACTATTTCAAAAGATTTCTAAACAAACAAGAAATATTCCAACTTCCGAAGAAGAAATTCAAAGAGTGAAAGAAGAAAACGAAAGACTGAGAAAAACTAACAAATCACTGATTGAAAAATTGAACATCTTCCAACAGAAGATCATACAGCTGCAGATCGACAACAAGCGTCTGAAGGAAAATGGAGATCAGGGAATCAAAATGAAAGACGCACTGAGAAAAAAATCTGATGAACTTCATGCTCTGGAAAAACGTCTTGATGAACATAAAAAGGCGCTTGAAGAGAAGGAGATAGAACTAAATGTACAGTTGTTGAAACTACAAGAAATTGAAGAAGAAAACGAAATGCAGAGGGAGAAGATTGACAAACTCGAGGAACTACAGGATGAAGGTTTGTATCAGTTCGTTTCCACCTTCTCTAGACTTTAACTTAAAGCTATGCAGGCATTAGATTTGGAATGTATAACATTATCAAGTTGTACCCATTTTGTGTTGCCTAACTAACCGATCATTTTCTCATGACACGGGTAAACAAGCTATAATTTCATCCTCGTAACATAGGTCGAATAGGAATAAAAGAAAAATGACATTAATTTTTCGGTCTCTGGCCTAGGACTTAAGCTGTACAACCTTCCATAATGCAGAGAGACATTGTGTTTCATAAAATCCTGAGACTGCAAAAAAATGGTCTTTGTTGATATTGTTTGCAATTTACTTTTGTACAATTTACGATATATTCTATGGTCAAATATAATATATACTCCTGTTATCCCTCATGATTTTTGCTGTGTCAAAGTCAACACAGCCGTCTGTACATGAAACGAAATGATAAGTATCGAGGTCATGCCAAAAGGTCCACACAAACAATATAAGCCTCAAACTATACATGGACCATTTGCGTGCAGCCAGGACAAAAAACTGGACTGAATCACTAGCAGTTGGATAATTTTGATTTCAGTTCAGTTTACAAAGATTTTAAGATATTTTTCTAATCTTGTCATTTGAAAACGAGGATGAAAGCGACGCAGACTGAATTTGGTAACTACTACTACTGCTAATGATTATAACGATGATAAAGAAAATAAGAACAATAGCTGTGTATGAGAACGATTTTTTAAAAAAATTATAATTCAGGTATTTTTGAGAGGAATATTCAACAGGAACAAATATCCAGTCTGGTCGAGGAGAAAGAGAAACAAAAAGATCAGATAGAGTCTCTAGAAGAACAACAAAAGATGGGCGAACAACGACTGTATAGACTGGAAGAACGCCTTAAGCTGCTGGAACAGGGGCCGAGACGGCAAGGTCGAGGTCGAAGACTGGTGTCGCCACCTAGGAATAACGGAGGACCAAATAACAATACTTTCTGGATGAACGGATTCGTGGATCGATCGCACCACGCTAACGTTAAACTGCACGCTGATTTTAAATTCTCGAATGAAAGAGAGACAAAAAGATTCACGTCATCGAACAAAGGGTGGTCGTTCACATGAAAAAAATTGTTTGGAGACGTATGACTAGATTTGTTACATGGTAATTTTTTACAAGAAATGAATCATAACCGTTCGGGCCAAGCGCTTGAATTCATAATTTTTGGACTTCAGAAACTGTCATGGCTTCTATAACTCTTTTCCAGACGACAGAATTAAAGACGCGTCCAAAATTGAACACATTTGCAGACGACAAATCACATGTGGCTCATGATCAGGATATCTGTCTTTGAAAAAATAGGAAACATCGTGGGCAAAGGAGAAAATGCCGGTTACCACCATTTTCTCCTCTTCCCACGGTGTTTTCAAAAGCCCTCAGAATCGTAAAAAAAGTCGGGACTATTTGAAGCAGGGTTAAGAGGAAGCATTGTTATTGCTAGTGTTTTGTCGTTTTTCTTGTGTTGATGGTGTCTACAGTGCACAACTTTGAGATGGTCGCCAAATTTCCCATTTAAAACCCGTTAAGATACAATTATGACTTTGAAGAAAAACGTGGGAAAAGGAGAAAGTGCATGTGATAAGCAGTTGCTTCTTTTCCATAATGTTTTCTGTAACATTTTCCGCAATGTTCTTGTCAACTAATTCAGCGGGTTCGTTCTCCTTTCCTAAGCCTCAATTGTTTCTTCATATAAGCCACTTACATGTAACACTAGTAGTTACGGTACTTTTGATAAAATAATATGTATAGAAATACGTGAATGTACTTTCAGCTATTCTTAGTTCGATGCGCCCAATCCCTCTCTCTCTTGGTATTCGGCAGCACAGGGGGTTTATACAGGAGCTTTAAATTGTCCTTCCAAAGATAAGTCTAACATTGAATAGAAAAGAAAGGTGTGTCTCGGGCTTGGGACGAACCCAAGACCTTTGGATTACTAGTCCTGATACCTGAGCCACGCCGGGCCCCTACTTCAAGGAGAAGTGTTGTAGTGAGAGCACAAAATTTTGAATGCTATCAAAAACCGCATTCTGTGCAGTCTGATCTTGATCTAAGCCGTCCGCAAAAATATATTTTCACCTATATCCTTTTTCCAAGGCCTTTTTCCTAAGGATCGTTAAAACATGGAATTATTCGATAAAGAGTTAATTAAAGCTATACGTTAGTCGCTAAGTTTCTTACTAAAAGCATCATTATTTTATGTTTCGGAATTTTATACTCCTAAAATATTTGCCTAGACTGTCATTTGTACATGCTGTACAATAAAATCATCAAATTATGTTTCAGACTTTGATATGACTAGAATATTTGCATGGACTGTCATTTGTACTTGCAGTACAGTAAAAGCATCATAATTATTATGTTTCGGAATTTCATATTTCTAGAACATTTGCCTAGATTGTCACTCGGACTTGCAGTATTATAAAATGTTTCTAAATTTTATAGTCCTAGAACATTTGCCTAGGACGTCACTTGCACCTGCAGTACAATAAAAGCATCATAATTATTATGTTTCGGAATTTCATATTTCTAGAACATTTGCCTAGATTGTCACTTGTACTTGCAGTATTATAAATTGTTTCTAAATTTTATAGTCCTAGAACATTTGCCTAGGACGTCACTTGCACCTGCAGTACAATAAAAGCATCATAATTATTATGTTTCGGAATTTCATATTTCTAGAACATTTGCCTAGACTGTCACTCGTACTTGCAGTATTATAAAATGTTTCTAAATTTTATAGTCCTAGAACATTTGCCTAGGACGTCACTTGCACCTGCAGTACAATAAAAGCATCATAATCATTATGTTTCGGAATTTCATATTTCTAGAACATTTGCCTAGATTGTCACTCGTACTTGCAGTATTATAAAATGTTTCTAAATTTCATAGTCCTAGAACATTTGCCTAGGACGTCACTTGCACCTGCAGTACAATAAAAGCATCATAATTATTATGTTTCGGAATTTCATATTTCCAGAACATTTGCCTAGATTGTCACTCGTACTTGCAGTATTATAAAATGTTTCTAAATTTCATAGTCCTAAACATTTGCCTAGGACGTCACTTGCACCTGCAGTACAATAAAAGCATCATAATTATTATGTTTTGGAATTTCATATTCCTAGAATATCTGCCTAGAATGTCATTTGTACATGCTGCACAATAAAATCATCAAATTATGTTTCAGACTTTCATAATACTAGAATATTTGCATGGACTGTCATTTGTACTTGCAGTACAATAAAAGCATCATAATTATTATGTTTAAGAATTTTATATTCCTAGAATATTTGCTTAGAGTATCGCTTGTACTTGCAGTGCAAAAAAAAAAAAAAAAGCATCGTTATGTATAAGAATTCCTAGAGCACTAGCGCCCACTGTCACTTGTACTTGCGGTAACTTCTGTTACATCTATAAAATTGACTGCCTATTTTTGGGCGTGATTGACCGTCGACCTACGAAAGATACAAGTGGGGAAATGCAAGGCAGGGTTATTCAGAGTGATGCAGTTGAAAACTTTCCGCAGTCCCATAAAGGAAAGTACAAAAAATATGTTTTGATTGCAAGTAATTTCACTTTATTCGGGCTATACAAAGTAACGAAAAATGAATTAACAAGTACATGATTAAACTCGCATTACAGTAAATAAAAGAGTGAAATACATTATTGGTGAAAAAATCGTAAAAAGTTGCGAATTCCTCAAATTTCTGAACGCAGTAAACTCCTGCTAAGTACTGGTGAAATTCAGGTCAATCATGAATATGTGAACTGTCACCGTGATGTGACTGAAGTGAAGTTGAAATCAATCAATAAAACAATCTGAATCCAACTTTAGTCCAAACCCATTTGCCCAAATGCTTAGGGTTCACTGGGATTATGCATGGAATGTCTCCGAATTCGTGCCATCGAGAAACAGGTTATACACGAGCACTGTGCGTATAAAGAAATAATTCCGAAATTGTCTGCATTTTTGGTTATTGTCCAATAAACAACCAGGCTGTGTCCTGTTTAACCTTTATCCTGCTAGATCAGTTAAAACTTTCAAGCCGATAATGAAAACCCGAAAAATGTTATTTCAAACTTATTCATTTGGAGAAAAATATCTCCAAATCGGACAGTGTGGATCCAAGATCAGACTGCACGTTTTGTGCAGTCTGATCTTGATCTACACGGTCCCCAAAAGGTCAGTGAGTCACGCTTAGCGACTTAAGGGTTAATATCTAAGCACCAACTTCAGTTAAATGACTGAGATCAACCTTCTTGCCTGACATCCAAATTCCGTTAGCGTTGGCGACATGGTGCAGCGTTTTGTTCAGCATTTCCCGGCAGAGATCTATCAGTTTAGGGAGATGCAGCATACAAAGGTCGATAACACAATGATAGTTGAGCCATGGTCTGGCAAAAGGGGGTTTAATGCATCTCCGTGATGCCTTATACCAAGCAACTCATCATTATAGTTGTGGGTCCATATGAATCTTTTTTGTCTACAATCGACTGAATCATGAGGCACACTGTTCCCTTGACATGCAGAGAATTAATCACAAGCAAAATATTTCGATCCAGGTCAGCCTGCGCCGACTGCACATGCTGACCTGATTCAATACTTTTTGCAGATGCATTAATCCCCCTTTTCACAGAGCATGGCTCATATACGAGGTTACTTCGTGAACACGGACAACGTTCATAGTTTATCAATTACTACATGTATTTACCACAGCAAACATCGAGTTACATTGACCCTTTGTGGAGGCTTTAGTTGTGAAGCATGCCGATATTGTCAAAATTACGACTATTAATGGTCAGTACTTCTTCCTATTAGGAATGTTGATTTGGTGTCTATCTCGCAGTTTTGCTTACACATTTACAGTTTCACGTGTCCCTATGCAAAGACGGATTCGTCTTGCGTGGAACATTGACTTTCAGTATCCGTTTTCTGCACTGGATCAAACAATAAGGTATTAACCGTTTCTGTACCATCGTCATCGTTATAAGGTGACCAGTATACTTTCTGCTTGAAACTGTCCGGGTGAATCTGAATGCTTTGACGACGCCCATCGCCAAGCTCTATGGTTGCAATAAGTTTTTCTGGAAGTATCCCAGCATCCAAGGAAAGCTTTCTTGAACCGTCTGGATCAGTGACCCCTACTTCCGGAAGAGAAAACCTTTTCTGAGAAGACGATCGGTTCATCATGACATTTAGTGGCTGGGATTTTTTTGGCTTGCTTTTCTCCAATTTAACATTATCTTTGAGAAATGTAAACTCTGTCTCGGCCACTGTGGCGTCGTCGTAGTCTTCATCATCATTTTCTCCGTCAATTAAAACTGGCATCGTCTGTGTCTCCTGTGTCTTCATTTTCGGTTTGCTAGGCCTTCTCTGTGGAGAAGCTTGCATCTTTTTGATACTGTTTCTCCTCACAACGACTGGACTATCACTGTATCGGCGGGTCATGTAGCGTTCATCGTCTAGCGATACTTGTGTCGCTGTTGTTGCGTCAGAGAGGTAACCATCTTCGTCGTCATTGTATCTCTCCAGATGCATGCCGTCTCGAGCGTAATGCTGATATCTATAGTTGTCACCCGGCGCTACCTTTCTGCCTCCCGAACATATTGCTGCAATATTTGCTGCCTTAACAAATCTTGATCTCCCCTTGCCGTCCTGACGTACTGGTGAGATGTCTTTCATTGAAAAACCTTTTTTCGCCAACCACTCATCAACTGACAGTCCATATTTTCTATCCCTGTGTCCCAGTGACGCCTTTCCTTGGCCTAGAAGTATTTGTGCGCAGGTTATATTACCACTTTTGGCAGCCAATAGCAGAGGTGTGAACCCATCAGCGTTTACAACATCAACATTTAGCCCCAACCTACGGAAGTGACGTATTAAACTATCGCATGCTATGTCATTACCAACCATGGCACTGTATGTCAACGGAGTGTTTCCTGAAATTGATAAAAAGAGCCGTTTTTTTAATCTCGCTAAATTTGAAAGATATTTTTGTCCGTAGAAAGTAATATCTTCTTCTTCTTTTGCAAGGATTAACCCTTTGTCACGCAATCCCGAGTTTTAACAACATCGACGACAAAAACAAAACATTGTGCGATATTCTATTCGTGTGCGACGCAAGTGTTTGTGTCGGAAATTTTTGAGGTATATAATAAAAATCCTTACTAGTAAGAGGACACTTGATTTGTAGAATGATTTGATTATGGACAATATACAATAAAAGTTGCAATCTGATCTCTGTCAGCAAATACAATTATAAATTAGTCGGAATATTGTGGTCCCAAGATGACTGCAATATTTGGTACTACTCTCAAGATTTAGAGTGTCCATTTCATCTTTCAAGAAGTCTGAAAGTTTTCAGATATTATTTCAAAGCAACACATGTGCAGTAAATCTAAATTTCCGGCAATTACAGACATTACATCTCAAAACATCGAATTACATCGAACATCGAGTTCTGGAAAAGTTTTGACAAATCTCATGTAATCCACACCACTAATTCCACTTCACCTACCGTTTATGTCTTGTATATCTGGGTCAATATTGTGTTCCTTAACCAGAATCCGTAGTATATCGTTGCATCTCCTCTCGCACACATACGAGAGAGCAGTCCTGCCGAAATCGTCTGTTAGGTTGACGTCAGCACCATGACGCAACAATAGTTTCACGGTTTTGTCTCGAGTGCCCTCCTCCTGAAAATCGAAATAATGAGTTGTAAATATGCAATTTGTGAATCAAGCAATTTCGAGGTAGGTCACAAAATTAGATTTAAAAAATGAAAAGATTGTTCCCATCTAGCTTTTGATATCTATTATTATTATTGCATATTTAAGAGTTGTTGTATAACGATTTTTTGTTTGTTTGTTTTGTGCTGTTTTTGTTTTCATGTTCATGAGATTTTAAATCTATCTTGGAAGCCAATCGTATCTAATTAAAAAGAAGAAAAAGGATATTAAAAAAAAAAAAAAAAAAAAAAAAAATAGACGGCGTAAAAGATACTGGTATATGAATATATAAAAGAAACAAAACTTTATGTGGTTTTATATAAAGAGAAATAATGAAAAATAACTACGCTACTTATCGTCTTTTTTTCGTTACATATTTTTGAAAAGTGAAATTTTAATTAGATATATTTTTCAAGAATAAATAATTTTAGCTAAAAATGGTGTTTTTAAAAATACATGCAGACTGCACAGTAAGGGTTATATGGTGACGCATAGAAATAATCAAAGTACCAATTAGTACAAGGTAAGGGTAATCCCCTATATTCATTTGCTAAGGTGTGCACAGCACCGCATGACCCTTGTAATGGGCTCGCAAATTAGCGTGCAGAATAAACATGCCCACATTCTTAACCAACCCCAACTTACTATATATTCATTCACGACTAATGCCTGGGAGTAGGTCAAAAGCAGAGTATACTGCTACGCTGAAACATACGTTTGCATTCCAAAGTAGCGGATGCCTTGCCTTTCAGAATGTTCACATATGACTTTATAATTAAACACCGGGATGCAATAACTCACCTTTGCGTAACAACATCCCATTAAAGGTGTTTTACCATGGAGGTCTCTGCAGTTGACGATGTCGCCTTGGGCTGCTTCGAGAATAAAGCGCACCAAATGTGTTTTTCCATGGCGGACAGCATCAAACAAAACTCTGGCGTCGGACAGGACGTCATTTGGAGAATCGTTCAAACTGAAAATAGAATTGAAAAATTTAACCAAACGACAGACGATAGATCGCTCCTCCCACTGATGTCACGTGACCCGCGAATCTAAAAACCTAGACAAACATTACCCAGACACGAGGGCTTAGCTAGGAGACATATGCAAGTTACCAGAAGATACTTTAACACGAAATAATTGTTCAAGATAAAATAAGCATGGGAACAATTTGAGAAAAGGTAGTTACATCTTTTGGATTTAGGTTTTTGGAAGTTTTATCGGTGAAAATTGAAACAGAGACTGTTTATTTCGAAGTCAGTTGACTTACACCTCTTACGCCACTTACGTTTGATGATGTAGGTATAATACGTGTACATGTAACTCGTGCTTCCTAAATATTTCTTAAAGTCATTGGTTTTCAAATGCAATTCATCTTTTACCTGGACAAAAATAAGCTTTTTCAAAGTTACAGAGATTTTTCCATTACTTAGTCCGTGATATATGCTTCAATAATTTCACCACTAATTGCAAGACTTTTACATTACCAAATGAAATATATATGTTTTTAACAGGGCAATATGATTACCAGATGTTTTAATTGAAATTAGAAGATACATTAACAAATGATAGGTTTACCAAATTGATTTTTTCGAGTTTGAGGGAAAAACCCGAGGAGAGGAATAAAAAGAATAAAAACATGAATATATTTCTAAGCGTTCGCGGGTAAATACTATGCTGTAAGAGTAATAGAAAAGTAAATTGACTTACACATTGAACATGTATAATCCAAATTTCAAACACTAATAATCGTTGAAAGGGGTTATAGACGGTCACAAAGAGTCAGACTGATATGACACGTGTGTGTAATTTTACAAGTAGGACAGTACCAGACACTTTTGGGGTGGTATACCGATATCAAAGGAATACCGCATAAACCCTTGCTCCACGTTTTGCCTAAAAAGTGGCAACATGTACAACAAATCAAACGAAAACGGCTTGATTGGTACCTAATTGATTTTCGATAAATAAATAATAGTTTAAGGGAGATTAAAAGATTGAAAATAAAGGGAGGGGAAAGATGGTTATATAGATAGGGTGGCATATCGTCTTTAATTTAACAGGCTTTAAGTTTGCATTCATAGATATGTTAAAATACAGAGACCAATGGGAACAACGTTTTTAATGGTTTACTGATGGAGGAAAATGGCATTTATTTTTAATTTAAACAAATGTCAAAACTGTGCTTACATTGCATTTACTTTAAAAGCGGAGGGGGGGGGGGGCGCTGTTTAGGTTTGACTTCTATGAAGGCTATATGAAAAGCATTTTTACCCGAATTTCGTCGACTCAAATTTTATTTAAGGATAATTTGCAAGGGGGAAAAAGATTCAACAAAAGAGATGTGAACAGCATTCAAAATAACAAGTCAACTCAATTCGGTAAGAAAATGAATTACTGAGTATATATTTAAATGAAAAATAAGGTAAAGGAAATAAATAACTGAACATGATAAAATCCAATCAGTTGTCTAAAATATTATCTATACATTTCTTTTAGTAAAGAAACTGGAATCTGTTGCCAAGATTGAAATTCTGGAAAATTTATGACAATAAAAAAGCATGTTAACAAGAAGTATTCATTTATTTTTCTCCTTTTAAATCTGAATTTGCCTTCTGCAACAATAGTTTTACCTGGTGTAACTCTGCATCTTGAAATTGCAGTCGTAAGGATTAATAATGGATATCAAGTTTAAAGTTATTCATCAGTTTTTTTTTTTCTCATAAATATACTATACATTTATATATAGTTATAACTCCTAATGATTCAGAATGTCTAGGTTTTATAACGGCAAGACGGCTTCCGCTCTGGATGGAAAAATACTGATCGCTGATTGGCTTATTGATTTTTTTGATTGACAGCTGGCGTTTGGTTAATTGCAAACACTGTGTTGTTTAGTATTATCAAACCAATGCTTGATTCAAGTGAGTAAATTGTTAAGGGCAAGAGAACACTCACGACATTTCAACTCTTGAATTCGAATTGACTTCAACAAGCCGAGCCCCGGTAGTGCAGTCGTTAGGGTGCAGGACTTGAGAACAGGGGGTCGCTGCTTCGAATCCCAAGCTCGCCCAATTTCTTACTGACGATTAATTGAAAGTCATTTTACAGGTTATATTCTTCTCCCACCGCGTATCATGGTTTCGACATGGTAATGTGGGAAAGCAGCCCGTGACTTTTGAAGAATATTGAGCAAAGTTCTGGTCAAACAAACCCAAGGAAGGCATGAAAAAGTGCACTTCCTGCCTCGATATAAATGAAATAATGTTAAAAACGGCGTTAAAAACCATACAGTCAATCAGGAATTCAACGCTTTATTGCATGTCCCGAATTATGCCATTTCGATCTGGTAAAACCATTTTAATATTTTCGGTACCATCGGGTTTTGCGGACGGCATAGATCAGGGTCAGCCTGCAGTCTGATCTTTGCTCTATCCCATCCGCTTATTTAGTCTAGCTTAAAAATCTGCTCGAGTTTAAGAAGATTGTATTTCCAACTGTCGGAAAGGTCGCGTTTAAATGTTTGAAGCTGAAAGAGCGAATGGATCTTGTTTCATGGTATGTTGACAATTTAGATCGTTCAGTGCGGTAAATACCTTTGGTTTTGATATACAATTGAGCCGTACTCTGGCAAAAGGGGGCTTAATGCATTCACATGATACGTTAAACCAAGCAAGTCATGGTAAGATAGAATCCATTTTGTTTAACATCAGGCTGAATCCCAGGGTGGAATGGCCCTTGGACATGCAGAAAATTAACCATTAGCAAAACGTTTCGACCCACGTCATCCTGCGCGAACGGCGCAGGCTGACATGAGTCAATACTTTTTGCAGATGCATTAAGCCCCCTTTTTCACAGAGCAGGGCTCATATTTTTTGGCGTTTTAACATCAGGTCTTCCAATTGATTGCACTTCGCTTTACCGACCTACCTAATTCCATTATAGATAATGAAGGGTATAGTTTCCGTTAAATTTTACGTGTATCAGTTAATTTCGCTATTCGTCTTCTTTATACGAGTACGATAATTCATTCTATTAACTGTGCACTTTGGTGTTTGACTCTCTTACACACAAATAAGCACATTTTGTCTGGCAAGAACTACAGGAGGATTTCTTTTTTTCAAAAGAGCCCCTTTCCGTAAGATAAAAACCCAAACACAAAAATTGTCAGTAAATATAGTTAACCCTTAACCGCACAATGCCGCCTTTTAACGCTTCTCAGGAAGAAGCCTTTTGAAAACATTGTGGGAAAAGGAGAAAATGCTGGTAACCAGCATTTTCTCCTTTTCCCACAATGTTTTCTACCGTATCAAAGAAAAATTACGCCATTTGAGCCATACTGAAATTGTCGTCTGCAAATGCTTTCAATTTGGACAAAGCTAAATATTTATCGTCTGGTAAAGGGGTAATTTGAGAAGAACGACAACAGACCAAACAATTGATCAATCAGGGTTTCGTGTGATGAGCACGGATGTGTTGGGTTCTACATGGTCAAAGATAAACGAGTCATGCTCTGTGAAAAAGGGGTTTATTGCGTCTCTGTGATGCATGATACAAAGCAAGTCATCACATAATTTGGATTCCATAAAATCCATTTTGTATCACAACCGGCTGAGTCATGAGGTTCACCGGTACTTTGTCATGCAGAAAATTAACTATATAAGCAAAAAGTTTCGACTCAGGTCAGCCTGCGCGGACTGCGCAGGCTGACCTGGGTCGATACTTTTTGCAGGTGCATTAAGCCCCCTTTTCACAGAGCATGGTTCAAATTAATTTCGTTCCCTCGGTTATTTTATAAAACAAATTTTATTCACATATTAAAACTCGTGGTTCCACACTTTGAGGTCTGGACTTACCTTCTCGGAACACCCCAGGGCATCTCCGATTGAAGATAGTCATAACGATACTTGTTTCTATTTGAATGATACATAAGTTCGCTGGTTGTTCAATCCGATATAGATGCAATTATTTCTTCCCTCTATCTGTCCTTTTAAAGCATTAACCTACATATCAGACTGTTACTCACAATATGTCAGAATTGTAATAGACAAAACTGTTCATATCCTTCTATTCTTGGGAATCTTTCTGTCGGTAACTCGGCAACGGAGAGGTTTCAAGCAGTTTCGAAAGTAATTCGCTAAAACCTCTAATGCATGGTATGGAACTTAGTGGCATAACACATAAATAATGGGTCAAATTAATTTCATTGCTTTAAAATTAAAGGCACACTAGCGGTCAAAAGTGAACAAATCGGGAGTCAAAATGCAGACAAATTTAATTCATATCATTTAACCCTTTAGCTGCTAAGCGCGACTCACTAACCTTTTTGCGGACAGTGTAGATCAAAATCAGACTGCACAGAAAGTGCAGTCTGATCTTTGATCTACACTGTCCGATACATTGTTTTCTTTCCGGTGAAATCGACTTTGAAATCACAATATTTGACTTTTTACCATTGCGTAGAAATTTTCGTTTCATTTATTTAGCAGTTTAAGGGTTAAAATTATAAATAGAATCATTATGTCTGATGATGTTCTACAATGCAATCTGTCAAGGTTCCGGTCGCTGGCAGAAAAATGTATTATCAAACTACAATGTTCAAAAGTTGGCAGCTGTTGTTCTATTTTTACATTACATTTTTTTCTGCCAGCAGCTGGAACTTTGACAGACTGCATTGTAACACATTATCACTGAAAATGCTTTCTTTTTTTTTAACTTATTGCACTAAAACCTCTATCATCTTAAAATATCTAATTCCATAAATGTTTGCATGGATATAATTCATACCGCTGACACACTTTTTAATCTTAAAATGTTAACAGTATTTGTTACATTATACACGAAAAAAGTGTTTAATCCAAAATTATAGTTTATTTGGTTCCTTTTTCTTCTCTATTTCATTTCTTTTAGATTTAACACACACTTTTTCACAACATAGTTAATTCAAGTTGTTGCCATTACATACAAGAACAGATTTTATACAAGAGTGTCGGTGCCAGAAAACCTCGTTTGGGCATCGTGGCAATACAATTAATTAATTTCACTTGCACGAAACGTTGTTTTAATTAATGAAATTGCACTGGTTGGCAAGGGGATAAATTATTTTCATGTTTCATGTGATTTCAGTCATGATCCGTCAGTAGTCCTGCAGCACTCGATATTTGTGGCTATGTTTGGACATGCCCCGAATACACTTATACTAAAAGAACGTTTCCTTACTCCTTCGGCGCCATGTATTTACTAGTTTATAATATGAAAAAGAAAAAGCCTCAATACGAGCGACACGAATTATTTATGACACAAATATCTAATCGTTTAAACGACGAGCTACATCTTGAAATCATGTTTTTTTTTTTTTTTTTTGAGTTCGAATCACGGCTTTGCTAAAACTAATTTGATGGTTTTCAAAAGTCATTGTATTCTTCTCCCATAGATGTACTATACATGCGAATATATTAGTGTTTGCATTCCTTATCAATGCAAACTTAAAATTTAGATGATATTTTTAAAGATGGGAGAAATATTTGAAGAAAATTCCCCAACACGTTTGCTCAAATTCAAATAACATGGTACTGCAGATAATTTCAATCATTATTTGGATGATTAGAGATACATGGGTGGAAACGGATGATTTGTACAGGTCTGTGATTGACAGGACCTTTTATTCATGCTGAAGAAAAGTCTTACAGTCGATTGCTGTTATAATAAGAAGTTGTAGACAGGAAAAAAAAGCAACAAATAATCTGATTTAAGGGATCTACGCACTCTGATATGTTTGTATTGTGTTTAATGTAGTTTTCGACATTATTTCACTTACAGATCTATGATGGCGGCCAGTGCACTTATCCATGGTTTACCGACAGGAGTTTCTTTAATCAGAGTGCGTAGATCGCATAAAACTCTGTTTTTCCTTATCTGCTTTCCCATGAACATCGGCAAAACAATGATCATAGGTGAGAGATGAATGAACTCTGTCGCAATGACTATCATCAATCCAAGGTAGGAACATCTCCGAGGTGTGGATTCGAATGAGATACGCCTTGGATTCAAATCCTGTATACTCACGGGTTAACTTTTAAGTTCCAATAAATTTATGAATATGTGTTGGACTCTTCATGTACACGCCCCAATCCCGAGTTTTAATGACACCGAGAAAAAAAGCTTTAGAAAACATTGGACAAGGGGAAAAATGCTGGTTACCAGCATTTTTTTTTTTTTTTTTTTCTTTATCCGCAATGTTTTTCACCCTTTGAAGTCCTGTCTTTTTAAGAAAACCCTTGAATTTAGACGGTGGTATCCATACTATCTGGCGTTCTATAATAGGGGAACTAGAAAGGTTTGTAATGTGGTGTAGTTCCTTGCTTGCATTTCTTATATTTCACACAAGTTTAAACTGAATTATTTACACAAAGTTAATGTTTCAGCAATTAAAATAAACATGAAGGTGACGAAATTAAAAAGAAATCTCTTTTGCTCGATTTAATTTTCAGCAGTTCTCTCGTTTACATACATGTGTAATGACGTCAACGTCACAATGCATATTCACGTGTAAAGGTTATCGGGTGGAGGAGAGCTTAGCAATTTGACTTATGAAGGTCGCTATACCTTGTCACTTCAACGTACTAGTATCACGGGTAGGAAACTTCATATTCGGAGCCAATGGCTCCGATGAGAAAATGTTGTGTCGGTCATTCCGGTTCCGAAATTGTCGGCTAAAAAACAACTGAAAAACAGGTAAACTTGTCATTCTTTGTAATTATGTGTTCTTATGTCTTTGAAATTCCAAAAAAGGAGAATGTCACGCAATGCTCAAGTCCTTCAACGTATTTTCTACACTACGGAAAGCCGTGGAATGTGTACAGTATTCTCTGAATCATTTATGCCGTGGGTAGACCGTAGCCGAAATAATACGTCAAGAACCTAGATTCAGTCTTTTTTGCCATTAAATTAGCAACTGAGAGAGAGGTTTGCAGTCCTAAAAGCGTGAATTAGTATCTTGAACTGTTATAATCGCTGCTGTTAAAGAATTGAAAAGATATAGCGTAAACATGATAAAAACAAAGAAGGGCTCCGATTATGTGAACCGGCTCTGAATATGGGCTCATTAGGACTTGGGCAACTGTCATGTATGAAAAGGGTTTAAAGCCTCAATCATGATTTTTTAATGTTTCACGTTATTTAGTGGTATTGTGCCAAGCCTCGTAGCTCAGTCGGTAGCGTACAGGACTTGAGAACAGGATGTCGCTGGTTCGATCCCCGGCTTGGCCAATTTCTTTCCAAGGATTAATGATAATCATTGCGACAGGATTCATTTTCCTCTCTCCACTGACTATAGTTTCGACGATGATTATGTGGGAAAGCAGCCAGTGGCTTGGAAAGAATATTGTGTGGAGTATGTACTGGTAAAAGAAACTCCAGGAAAGCATGGACAGGTGCACCGGCCGCCGCGATATAACTGATATAATGTTGGAAACGGCGTTAAACACCATACAATCAATCAATCAATCAATAGTGGCATTGCGTTAACTCCTTACCAAAAGACAAAAAAATGGAGTCGTATAATTTTAAAGCATTTGCAGCCGTCGAATTGATGTGTCTCAAATGATGATATTTGTGTCTGAGAGAGAAGAAAACATTGTGGAAAAGGACAAAATGCTGGTTACCAGCATTTTCTCCGTTCAAGTTCCGCGATGTTTTTAAAAGGATTCCTCCTCAGAGGTCGTTAAAACTCAGGATAGTGTGGAAGAGGGTTAAAATTTTTGATATTGTCTGTTTTCCATATAGCAACAATCATGTATGAAAAGGATTTAAAGTCTTAATCATGATTTTTAAATCTTTGAGGTGATTTTATAGTGTCATTTGATTAACTCTATACCACATGACATTTGTCCATTTCAAAGCATTTGCGCCAAGCCCCCGTAGCTCAGTCGGTAACGTACAGGACTTGAGGACAGGAGGTCGCTGGTTCGATCCCCGGCTTGGCCAATTTCTTTCCGAGGATTAATGATAGTCATTGCGACAGGATTCATTCCTCTCTCACCGCTGACAATTGTTTCAAGGATGGTTATGTGGGAAAGCAGCCAGTGGCTTGGAAAGAATGTTGTGCGGAGTACTGGTAAAAGAAACACCAGGAAAGCATGGATAGGTGCACTGGCCGCCGCGATATAACTGAAATAATGTTGAAAACGGCGTTAAACACCATACAATCATTTAAAGCATTCGCAGACGTCAAATTAATGTGGCTCAAACGATGTGGGTTTGTGTCTGAAAAAGAAGAATACATTGCGGGAAAAGGAGAAAATGCTGGTTCCCAGCATTTTCTCCTTTTCCCACAATGTTTTCAAAAGGCTTCTTTGTACAGGGTGAATTCAATCCTGTGAAAGAGAATAGGAAGGGCTTTCAGACGGAGACAGTTTTCTTAGATTTCAAAATGTATCTGGTGGATGTTAAAAGTGTCATGTGTGGTGTCATTTAGGTTATACGTACCCGTGAAAATAAATTCGGAAGAGTGTTTTAGGTATTGGCAGTGGTTCTTAAATTTAAAAAAGAAATAAAATTTACTTTCGTATGTATGTATGTATGTATGTATGTATGTTGTGAATATTTAAATCAATCATATCCAAGGGTAGAAAACTTCATATTCGGAGCCAAGATTAATTAAAATGCATACATACTGTTACATGTATGTATATACATTATAAATCAGGACCAGACTACAAAGAGCATGCAGTCGGATCTTGAACCTGACCTGGACGACATTAAGTTATTTTTACCTAAAAAAAGGTTTTGATAGCAAAACTACATTACAGTGCTTATTGCATACATTATAGATCAGGATCAGGCTGTAAAGAGAATGTAATCGGATCTCGATTCTGCACTTGCCGACATTTCGTCATGTTTATTAGAAAAACATCAATTAACTAGTACGTGTATCTGAATTCATAATTTCATCTGGTCTTGCTAGTGGTGACGTACACTTCATGAATCATGGAAATTGACTTGTGCGTCTTCCGAGTCGTTAGGTGTCTCAGATGTTTGTACGTCTGCCCTTCGGAAGACGTTTAACAAGTCTTAGCCAGTACGAAGTCCTGTACTCTCTAGCTTGTTGGCCATCTTTAATGAACAAATTCTAGTTTTGTCGTCTGTTTCAACGGCTAGTTATAGTTTATAAAATATATAACTGTAACAAAATTACAGGTAAAAAGTGTATTTCATTTTGACAAAAAATTGAATTGTTCGAGGTACAAATGATCTAGTTATTGCAAATATTTTATAAAAAGAGCTAAAAGCATCTTTTTCTGTATTGTGGGTTAAAGTTTTGTTTCTTAAACTGTAAAGAAGACAAAAGAATGAAAAGGGAAGTAACTCTGACTGAACAAATGTAAATGTAACTGAATATTCTATTGAGAAACGTCGAAAAGCATTCTGTGTCAGGCTTGATTATTTTTATTCCCCGCTGCGAACCGGGGAGGGGTTTATTGGAATGGCCTTCTTCTGTCCGTCCGTCCGTCTGTCCATCCGTCCGTCCATCTGTCCGTCCATCTATCCGTCCGTAACAGGTTGTTGTCCGCTTCATACCTCCTGACACCTGGAAAGATTTTCATCAAACTTCGGTCAAATGCTCATCTCAGTGAGACGGTGTGCAGAACATTTATTAAGATCCATAACTCTTTCTCCATTATTTTTGGACTTATTGCACTTGGTTTTTTACTAAATGGATTTCTGTCAGGTCATAACTTCCAAAGTATAAAAGCTATATACTTCAACATACAGATAAATCACATTGAGGACAAGTGCAGTGCACAAGACCCACAACTCTGTGGTCAGTATTTTTGGAGTAATTGCCCTTTGTTATCTTACAAATTGGATTTTTGTCTTTGGCATAACTTCTAAAGTATAAAAGTTATAGACTTCAAACCTCATATACAGAAAAATCACATTCAGCACAAGTGCAGTGCACAAGATCCATAACTCTGTCTTCATCGGTTTTCGAGTTATTTCCTTTTGGGTTTTTTTATTCAAATTGAATTTTTATCAGGAGCATGACTTCCAAACTCTAATGGCTATTTACTTCAAACTTCATATGCAAATAAATCACATTGAGGACCAGTGCAGGGCACAAGATCCATAACTGTGTGGTCAGTCCGTCCGTCCGTTTGTGCATCTGTCTGTCTTTAACACTTCGTGTCCACTGCATATTTCCTGAACCCTTTGAAAGTCAATAAACTTTGGTCAAAAACATGATGAAAATATACTTGGAAGAAAAATTAAAGAAAAAAGAAAAAAAAAAAAAAAAATTCACAATTTGCTGATGACACAACACTTTTTTAGATAGTTCAGAAAAATCGATCAAATGTACTCCAGAATTACTTGAAAGTTTTTAATATATTTCCAGTTTGAAAGCTAATTTCAACGAAACAAAACGAATATGGATTGGCAGTATAAAATATAGTACAAGATCTATCAAAACAAAATGGAAATTACGGGGGGGGGGGGGGGGGGGGGGAAAGAGAGAGACACAGTTTAAACTACTTGGAATCGAGTTTCATGTTGATCTGGACAAATGATAAGACTTAATATTGAACCCAAATTCAAAAGCATCAATAACAGTATAACTCATTGGAAAAAAAGAAAATTAACACCAACTGGAAAAAAAAAAACAACTGCAGTCAAAAGTATTTTATTACCTTTGCTCACACACCTATTTATCAGTTTACCGTCACCAACGAGTGAATTTATGAAACAGTTGATAGATATACTTTGTAAATTCGTATGGCACGGTACTGCTAAAGTTAAACAAAACAGTTTTCACAAAGAATTAAGTGGTAGGAGGTCTAAAAATGATTGATGTAAATAATTATAGGAATATGAAAATAAAATGGATAAAAAAACTAGCTTCTTGTGGTAAAAGTAGCTTCCATAAATTTATAAATAATATAACTGACACACAAATTACTTCATTTTGGAATGTTGCGCTACGACTTCTGGATGATGTAAAATCTTTTACTTCATTTATTTCGAAATCTAGTTTTACACAATTGCCTGGTAAAGTCAATATGCAGATAAAATGTTTCTTAATTAGAACATTATGGCGGATTTTAAACACACACACACACACACACACACACACACACACACACACACATCAATATCATAGTACTATATGACTGTGGTATAAGCTATATTAAAGACGTGTTACACGCAGATGGACGCTTTAAAAGTTGTAAGGATTAAAAAAAAAAAAAAAAAAATGATCAGCAATTTGGTGAACTTTTTAAACTTCTAAAGTATAATAACTTCAGTGAAAACTTTTTTTTCAAAACGTCAACCTACAATTAAAGAAGATTTTTTAAACGGATATCACAATCGCCTTTCGTTAGCTGTTATGTTTTCATACACTAACTAAAACCGATATAAATAAACATGTTTACAATACCTTGGTATAAAACGACAAAAAACCACAGTTAGATGGGACTCATTATATAATACTATAAATTGGTTGAAAACAAGCTCATGGCAATTTTTTTAGATGCACAAAGGACATCTATACACCATGGTATCAACCAAGAATAGTACAAAGAATTCTTCCAACAAATTATCTGCTTTTTAAAATGAAATTGATAGATGATAACTTATGTACATTTTGCAAAAAACATAAAGAAACCATTCTACATTTGCTCCATGACTGTAAACACACCAAGATTTTGATTAATACCATTGTTACAATGATAAAAAATTTTGATCATACTTTACAAATTGACGGTCGAATCCTACTTTTGGGCAAGTACAAACCAAACCTTCAGTTGGACAGGCCTTTAGACTTTAACAAATATATTTACTACTGTAGGAATAAAGAAAAATCACCATAAAGGATTGGTCAAAAGAATGCTTTAAATCCTACATTAAATATTTACATGCGGCCCTACCATTAATGATTCTTCTGCTAAAAAAAAAAACCAACTAATTTTGATAATTGTGTTATCAGTGTAATTTAATTTCTTATGGATTTTCGTAACTTCGAAATTGACAGGAAAGTAGAGAAGCAAGATCATACTACACACATTCAGTAATCAGATTTTAAACTCCACATCTGCTAATATAGGGGCACCAGTCTTATCACCGAGAGGAATTGGCGATTCTCCGCGTTACATCGTATATACCGGAGAATTGTTGTCTCAAATGTAGGTGAACAAAACCGGTTATGCTGGTTTTGGGCCGGTGTTGGTTATAAATAGGTACTGTTTGGTCAGTTCTAGCGAGAACGCCTAACGAGTAACATCGTCTTTACGTTCAAATTCAATTTGTTTGTAAGATACGTTTACCCAACGTATTATCCTTAAATATCATGTGTGAAGTTAAATATTTTATGGTCTGTTGAAAATGTTTCTATGATAAAATACCATGCTTTAACGCAGTCCGCGCGTTTTTGTATTCTAGGAGTAGTCTGAGAAGCATGCCGATCACCGGTAATGTTTCGTGCATGTTTCGGAAACAGATTTCCTCTCCCTAAAAGGATGGTTTAAAAAAAAAAAAGAAAACAGAGGAGGGAGGGAGAGGTTTTTCCTGGACGGCCAGTACTCCGATGATGAATATATAGCTGGTTATGGGGTCTCTTTCATACCGTTTATGCTGGCTGTGATAATGCTCTACTGATTACATATTGAATTATCCGTACGGGAATAGAAAAAAAAATCCATGTAGTACTTAGTATCTTATTTGCAATTAATCGTAGAGTGAGGTTTGTAAATACACATTGTCGTTAGAAATATATTTCCTGTACATGTCAACGCTCCTGATGTTACTGAAATATACGGGTCTCGTCCATGCAAAACGAGAGAGTGTTTTGTTGTTCTTGTAGTAGTAGCAGTTTTGTGGGAGATACAGATGAGACGAACATATTATCAAGTCTGACAGAAAATGTCCTTCGATTCCCTCTTTGAGAAATACAGAATTTAGCTAACTGTCGATGGCACCAAACTTATCAGTAAAAGAAAAAAAAAAAAAAAAAAAGTCATACAGGGTATGTTTTTTATTCTTTTACTACGAAATACATGATTTTAGATTCAACTGCGGACAGGCTCTCAACTTCGTCTCTTCCTGCGAGCTAGATCAAAATGGGTATATGTTCAAACACAGTTACCTCCCTTTTTATGCGTTTGTCTATTTTGTTATTTAAGAAACGGAAATTTGATCGACTACAGAGGAAAATTAAATTTATGGCTTTTTTACAAGAAAGTTTTAAAAAATTATTATCTTTTACTAATAATTCAATTCTTTTGCTTAAAATAAAATACAACTTTTGCCTGTAGATTTGTAGCAGAAGTATAATTTAGAGTTTCTCTTAAACTATTACGCTGACGGCAAATGAGAAAGTCTCTTACAACAAACAAAAAATGCCCCCATTGTGCTGTGAATCACTCCCATAGTGATTGCAAATCTCAGGGAAAAAAAGGTGTGCAAACTGTGAAGGCCAGCACAGTGCTGCATACAAAGGATGTCCAGCTTATGCACAATATGCAAACAAAGTAAAAAACATTAACTCCAAAAACCATAGACAATCACATTAAGAAATGTAATGCGGTGGGAATTGAAATGCAGCATTGTCTACCAGTTGTAAAAAGTATAAATACCCAGGAACTGAAACAGATTGCAAAAATTTTAGCTGGAAAAAATGAAAACGAAATATTTTCTGAAGTGAATGAAAAATTAATCAAACACCGGGAAACTCCAAATGAAAAATTGAAAAGTCAACAAAAATACAGCAATAGTAAAAGTCAGAATTCAGAGAAGGAAAAGGTTGTGTCGCAAAAGGCAAATACCAGACATATGCATACAGATATCGTAAAAGGATATTCACAGCGAGGTGCTTATAAGACACAGTAGTCACCGCGGGGGTTATCCTGTGTGGTATAATCACACACGACGACAAGGCAGGCCCCTGCTGTGAATGGTCCAATTCACCCACCATATGGTCGGTGGCATATGGTAAGACGTGATGGATATGTCGGAAACCCTTTTCTCCACCACGGCCGCTGCTATTAAATAATGATAATTATAAACTATCTGCAAACATTATACTGGGAAAAAACATATATATTTTAACCAAGGCGGCGTACAACAACAAAAGTAAACATTATAAGCACAGCCTCGCCATCATGTCGTGGAATGCAAGATCTATAAAAGGATAAACCAGTATTAAAATGAACGAACTTCAAAATTTTCGTAATGAAAGCAAGGAACAAATTGATATGATATGCATCCAAGAAACTTGGTACAAAGAAAATGACAAACCCTTTACTTTACATGGATACCAAACACCAATCAGAAAAACTAGACACGGAAAAAGTCAAGGGGGTGGTTTGTGCATATACTAGTATTAGAAACGACATTCAATTTATTGAAAATATAGACACAGTTTACTTCTGAAGTAGAGCTTTCTGCTATTACAATGATTGGTGCCAATGAAAAGATTGATATTTTTAATATCCATGTAATTGACAAGAAAGGAATAACAAGAAAGAATCTCCAAAATTTGTTCCAAGATATAAATAACAACTCAATAATAGTTGGTGACTTTAATCTTAAACACCTTATTTGGAATCCTCCAGGTGATAAGAGATCTGACGGCGAGTCGGAGGCCCTTTCTCCAGTTTCTATCTGAAAATCGATTAAATATACTGAATGATGGATAAGTCACTAGAGTAAGCCCAAACGAACAAAGAGAAAGTGCATTAGATTTGGGCTTAGTGCCTGCTAAATTACAGCCCTGTAGTGAGTTTAACGTAATAGACAATTGCTTTGGAAGTGACCATTTACCTTTAACTGTAAATGTCACATTCCACAGACATTCCGCTATCAAGGAAACCAAATACGAAGTGGAACTTAAGAAGGGCTTCTGGGGAAAACTGGGACAACTTCAAAAAAATATAAGAATCGAAATTTCAAGCTGACAGAGATCAACACGTTTCTGACAATAATATTGAAAAATTGTTTAAAAATTATCATAATAAACTTACATTAGTATTAGACAAAACAATGCCTAAGATAAAATCTTCAAAATCTAAAAAAGCTCAAGTACCTTCGTGGTCATATGAGTGCACAAGGGCAATAAGGAAAAGAGAAAATCTTAGAAAAAGAATGCGATCTCGAAACACTCAGATAAGGATTTATATGAACAGGCTAGAAAAGAGGCGGAATACACAATAAGGGCATGCTAAAAGGAAAGGATGGGAGGAGTTCTGCTCAAATATAAATGCAAATACAAATTCGAAAGACCTTTGAAACTTCATAAGAAAAATTAAAAGAATATATCCACAGCCGAACACAGCATTCAAAATAAAAGAGAGTATAATTACAGACCCCAAACAAAAGGCCTCCAATGACGATGGTTATGATAATTCCTTTATCAAACGGAAAGTTATGGTTGACATTTTAGTACAGAATCAGAATTTTGAACAAAGACCTGATCTACCATTTAATGCAGATTTCAGTATATACGAGTTAAATAAAGCGTTAAATAATTGTAATAACGGCGCATGGGTGACGACGGAATCCACTGTTTTGTCCTTAGAAACCTACCCGACTCGGCTAAGACAGAATTGCTACACCTGTTCAATGAATCATGGAGAATAGGTAAAACTCCAGACAGCTGGCATCAAGCTACAATAATACCTTTGTTAAAACCGAATAAAGTGAAGTATGATCCAGCCTCTTACAGGCCCATTTCCTTAACATCAACCTTTACAAAGCTTATGCAAAAAATGATTAAACCTAGATTATGTAATTATTTGGAAAAAAAGAAAGGTTTTATTATCGAAATACCAGTCAGGATGCAGAACAGGGCACTCATGTGATGACAACAAGACTGGAATCAGATATAAGACGAGCCCAAAAAAACAAACGGTATCTTACAGCTATATTTCTAGACCTTACGTCAGCATTTGATAAGCTTTGGACATAAAGTGCAATACTATATTTACAAAAGATAGGCATAAGAGGTAGACTTTTAAATTGAATAAAAGATTTTCTTGAATGTAGAAAAATTAAAGTTATAGATCAGGGCAAAGTCTCCGAAACTGTAGAAACTAAAAACTGGTGTCCAAAGGGTGGTGTTCTATCACCAATCATATTTTCTTTACTAGTGAATTCTTTCAATGAAGCAATCATCAGGCATAATAAGCAGACAAAAAACATCCACGATAATGTACAAATATCACAGTTTGTTGACGACGGGACTCTTTGGGTTAAGTCTAAAAAGCCAAAACTCGCTGCTAAGAAAGCGCAAAAGCAGAAGATACAGTAGTTAAGTGGAGTAAAAAAATATGGTTTCCTAATAAATCCCATAAAAACACAGGTTGTCATGTTTCATCTACGATCTAAACTATCTCCCTTTGACCAAGATCCGAACTTCCCAAGATTAAAGCTAAGTAATGATATTCTCCAACACCGTGAATCAGCAACCTTTAAAGGGTATAATTCGATAAATACCTAAACTGGAGTATGCACATAGACAATCTAATTAAGCGGATAGAAAAAGATTGAAACCTCCTTCAATCAGTCAAAGGTAATAATTAGGGCACAGACAAAAAAAATCTCTGTTTACAATATACTAAAGTTTAATCAAATCTAGGCTCAATTATGGTTCTGTGGTCCACAATTCGGCAAACACTAGTGTCTTAGAGAAACTTCAAAAAGTTCAGAACAAAGCTCTTAAAGTAATTACTAGCTGCCCAAAAACACACCATCAGTACTATTAATTGCAGAATGTGGAGATCTACAGCTTTATCTTCAAAGAGAAACAAATATGTTAAAATATTGGGCACGTTCAATTGGTCATGGTCTCAACCTACCCATCAACGAAAAGATAGAGAAAAAAAAAACCAACAGTTTTTGAGCTTAATCCTAAACGTGTTAATTCAGTCAAAAACCCATACTCTCAAGAAATCCAAAACTTGACCTCAAAATATAAAATGGACAAAGAAGATATCGTTAAACCATCCTTTAATGATTTATTTAATTTAAACGCGCCAAAAATTGACTTGGAGCTAACTAATATTGTTTCTAAAACAGACAATCCTGATCAAAATCTCTGAAAAGCAGAAGTTCATACGTCGAAATATAACAAATCTGTCATGGCATATACAGACGGCAGTAAGGACCCAGATAAAAATCTAGCCGGAGCTGGAATGGTGATATTTGACGAGAACGACATCATCAGAAAAGGAGCCAGTTTTGATCGCAGACTATCAATTTATTCGTGTGAAATATCCGCCATAAACATAGCACTTGAGTGGCTAGCCACACGGAGCAAGGAAATGTCCAAGTCAACAAATGTCACCATTTTCACGGACTCTTTAAGCACTCTGCAGTCTTTAAAATCAGGAAAATCCTATACACGACGCGAAATTTTGAATCAGATTCTAAAATACATGTATTTAAAAGTATTAGCTAAATCTGGAATATCAATAACATTTGTGTGTATCAATAACATTTATGTTGATACAAGCCATCAATATTTATCTAAAATCCTTAATTTCTAAAAAAAGAAATCGAAGTACATTCTCTGTAAGACTTTATTTATTTATGTTTCTTTTGGTGACAAACTTGGTGCCTTTGTGTTAGCAGATGTATAGTATAAGATCTGATTGTTGAATTTATGCTGTCTGATCTTGCATCTCCTCCCTCCTGTCATTTTTTAATTAATGAAAACCAAACGAAATTTAATTACCATGACATCAAAAAATGCTAAATAAGCTTTGTAATGGGGAGGGGGGGGGGATCATTGATGGTAAGGCGGCATGTAAATAATCAGGTTCCTAAGTACTGTTTAAAAGCGAAGAAAACATCACTAGAGACAAAATGGATGGTTTGGATCAAAAGCTGCATTTAGCGGCGTCCTACATGTAGTTAAAGTGTTTAATATAGTTTACTGCTATAGACAGTAATCATGCATGAACGCCCTAAAGTGAGAGTAAAACTATTTTTCTGTTTATCACGTGGTTAAACTGGTTATTCGAACCCGTGATCTGATACTTTACATATGAACAACTGTTTGAACTGACTGCTGTAAAGTTCGCCTTTGTGTGGAAAAAAAGCCAGTAATATGTTTTTGATTTTTTTCCTTTATTAAAGCTTGGAAATTGGGTGATCGGAGATCGCCTGGGAGTCTTTTTCTGTTTATCACGTGGTTAAATTATGGTTATTCGAACCTGTGAACATTGGATTGGGAAGTGCATTTGAGAAAGGAAATTGTGTTAGATCTGAGGGACGATGATATTTACCTTCGTCACCAAAAGGTACATTGTGGGTATTGCAATGAATCATAAACAAGATCGTACGAATGCTATAATATACATGTATTTAGTCGGGGAACTTGTGATTTAGGCAGAAAATTCTTGAAAACCTCTGATACTTTACAAATCAACAATTATTTGACCTGACTGCTGTAAAGTTCTCCTTGCCGGGGGGGGGGGGGGGGGGGGGGCGGGAAAGCTTGTAATATGTGTTTGAGTTTTTTTTTTTTTTTCTTTATTAAAGCTTGGAAATTGGGTGATCGGAGATCGCCTGAGAGTTTTAAAGCGTCTTCTTCTTTTTTAGGTTTGCAAGTTTTCTTTAATCTTTTAATATTGCTGAGAAACTGAAAAAATATATTAAAGCAATCTGTGCTAGTTACCTCATAGAAACTTGAAGGAGACTTCGTCGTAAAATAAGGCGAAAGCTTGGAAAAATGCCAATGAAGACGAGATCTTGTACCAGTTACGCTATTGCTCACTACCTGTACTGTCACTGAATTTTTCCACTAACTACTGAACTTTTGTGTCTTTTAACAAAACATTTGTGTGATCTTCAAACGAGTATATTGGTGACCTTTTTGCTGTTGCTATCCGATAACTGCGAGATTTGACCTCTTGCAATCAATTAAACATCACATGTGGAGAATAATGTAAGGCCTAAATTTACAAACTGAAAAGTGAAATTTGTTATCGAGGTAGTGTTTAGGAAAGTGATTCTATTTTTTTTTTCCTCTCTCTCTTTAAGATTGCCAAACAAGATAAATGTGCTAATGTGCTTATGAATACATTATTGGTCGAAGTCAGGGTCCGTATTCACCAGCCATTCTTAAAAACTTTCTTAGTCTTGTATTCTCCAAGATTTTTTTTTTAGTTTACAAGTAACCCAACTTCTGATTGGCTAAACCAAATAGCTAAGCCAATCATAAGTTGTGTTACTTTCAAGTTTAGCAAATTTTGGAGAATAAGACTATGAACGTTTTAAAGAATGGTTGGTGAATACGGACCCAAGCTTAAAACGTGCACTCGGATCTTGAACCTACACTGGCCGATGTCCTGTAATATTGACTCAAAATAAAATTCAGTATCAATTATCTGGCTATATTTTCAAATTCTCGAAAGTGGTCTTTCTTTTGGTGTGGAAAACGGTATAAATCATTGTGTTCCATTCTTGTCTTCTGATTTCACAGAGTTTTTCAGAAGAATGATCATTCAAGGTTTGGCCTGTACAAAGTGTAGCATTCCCAATAATATTATCGGCCGACCTCATTGACAAGTTTTATATTTTGTCAACAGTAACAGCGTCTAAAAGTAATTGAGCTCTTGCAAAAGGGAACTTAATGCATCTCCGTGATCCATAATACCAATCAAAACGTCACATAATCATGGATCCATAATTGCTAATTTTTGTAACAACCGACTCAATCATAAGTTAGAATGGTCCTTGGAAATACAGAAAATTGACCAGTCGCGAAAAGTTTCGACTCAGGTCAGCCTGTGCGGCTGACCTGAATCGATACTTTTCGCAGATGCATTAAGCCCCCTTTTCACAGAACATGGCTCAAATAAAATGACTATCTCCGCAACAGCTCTACATGAAAAAATTGTGTTTTATTTTAATCAAAATAATAGAATTATTCAAAATACAAATAGATCAGGTAAATATACTTAATACTAGAGCCATAAATAGTTTTCCTGTGTAATCTATTAAATTTTTAAAGACGAAGATGAAAGTCCACAGTTACCTAAAATTCTGTATTTCCTGACCCTTTACCTGCTAAATAAATGGGACGAAACTTTCTAGCCGATAGTAAAAAAACCCGAATTCTGTTCTTTCAAAGAGTTTTTTATATCTCCTTATCCTGCACGTTGTGTGTAGTCCGATCTTGTTCTACAAAGTCCGCAAAAGGTCCTTGAATCGTGCTTAGAAGCCTAAGGCTTAATACAAGAATCGAAAGACATTCTTTGCCAGTATTAATTATTTTTTCTTTCTTTTTGTGACAAGGTTGGTGCCCTTATGTTAGAAGACGTGTAGTTTAAGATCTTCTGATTGTTGAATGTCTGTAATCTGATCTTGCATCTCCACTTTCCTTTCACTTTTGAATTCACGAAAACAAAAAGAATCTGAATTTCTATGATAACAAAAATTACTTGAATTAGTTTTTTTTTTTTTTTTTTTAAAGAAGCCTAACCACTAATGTCAGGGCGGCATGTAAATGTTAAGCTTTCCAAAGCATTTTTCAAATGTTAGAGTACATAGAAAAAGAATACTGTTTACACCCGTAGACAAACATCACTATAGACACATACCGTAGGCCCTGATCAAAAGCCGCATTTAGTAGTGTTCTACATGTGGTTAAAGTGTGTGATATAGACCCTTTTACAACGCCGTTCGTTGCCAAGGAAATACGATCCCAGAATTCCACTTTCCGCGCATGCGCACTGTTTGTAGGGCAAAAAGTTAAATATCGCCACTGTTGAAAGCTATATTCACACGCAATGTCTGGGACTTGTCGAAAGATTTTGTTGATAACTTCTGTGAAGATTAATTGTGTTATAGGGTGCCGTTATCATGCTGTGCACCGGGATGTACAAATATATTAGTATATTAGTATCTGGCTTAAACGTCCCAGAGTCAAAACGTCCTACTTTTGGTTAAAACGTCCATTCTGAGTTGGTTAAAGCACCCCCATTAAACGTCCCCGTATATACATTTTATTTAAGTTATTTGTTTGATCTCGTATGATTTTAAAGAGATTTTTCACTGTTAATGTTTAGTATTTTCTTGACCATCGTAATTTAATGTTATTGATTTTTGACCAATACAAGAGGAATTCGCGTTAAGTTTATGTCATAAATCTTAATTAGTAATTAGGATTTGTAACAGTGTATTTCAAGACCACACTACCCCCATGTGCAAACAGATCTCTCATTATGCTTTTCGCAAAGTAAATTCAAAATCACCGTCACGTAACGGAGGCTAAGGGTTAAGGCTAAGGCCCATATTGTTTCCCTACATTATCATGTATATGACACGTCAAATGCCTCCATCCATTTATCCGCTCGCTCGTACATTCATTCATTCATTAATTCATTCATTTGTTTTCAAATACGTCTGCGCCAAAATTTGTTTCATGATGAAATTGCTCACAATACACTCTCTAAACTATTAGAGGTAACAGCATGTTATGCCGATCTCAACCGACACCCTCCGCCATTGAAGTTAAACTAAAATATCCTCTGTATTGTCGATTAAACTGACAAATATGTGATATATCAGGTGGCTACCTTTTATAAACCCTTTCCCTATCTCACCCTCGTCTTAATTAACGACCCAACATCAATGGGCTTGTGGAATTATTACGTCAGAAGGTAAAAATGCTAGTAAAATGCATTTTCCCATTCCCGCAGTGTTCCAGCCCATGCTTCATGGGATTTGTCTGTTACTGCCTAGATCGGTTAACATTTCCTTTGATAATAACGTCAACCCAAAACAGCGACACGGGTTTTTTTTTTTTTACGTTTTCGTCTTACATTGTCACTAATATACGGATCGTTTTCTTCCACGTTACTGAACCTTTAGCAAATAAGTCTGATTATCGTTTCTTTGCCTCTGGGCAAAGACGTCAAAAACCGTGTCGCTGTTGTGGGTTGACGTTATCATAAAAGGAAATGTTAACCGACCCTAGGCAGTAACAGACAAACCCCATGAAGCATGGGCTGGAACACTGCGGGAATGGGAAAATGCATGTTACCAGCATTTTTACCTTTTGCCGTAGTGTTTCCACAAACCCATTGATGTAGGGTCGTTAATTGAGACAAGGGTGAGATAGGTAAAGGGTTTATTTAGGGTAGCCATCTGATATGTCACATATTTGTTACTTTAATCGACAATACAGTGGATATTTTAATTTACCTTCGGCGGAGAGTGTCGACTGAGATCGGCATAACATGCTGTTAGCTCTAATAGTTAAGAGCGTGTATTGTGAAGAATTTCATCATTAAATAAATTTTGGCACAGACGTATTTGAAAACATATGAATGAATGAATGAGCGTGCGAGCGAGTGGATGGATGGATGGATGAACTAACGCACGAATGAAGAACGAACGAACAACTGTATAATACCATGTTGCCATCTGTGGCTGCTCTTTTCCAATCCATAATTGCTTTCCACCAGGGACCGTATGTAACATGTAATTCAAAAACATTCCTTTTCCGAAAACGGTGTTGGAAAAGGTTGAAATAATGTTTACCAGCATATTCTCCTTTTCTCACAATGTTTGAAAAGCTTTCTTTTCTCTTGGTCGTTAAGACTTGTGATTGTTGAGTAAAGGGTGGTGGAAAGAAATTGTAACAGTAACTAGATGAGCAGGCATTTTAGCGTGTCATATACATGTTAATGTAGGGAAACAATATGGACCTTAGCCTTAACTCTTAGCTTCCGTTACGTGACGGTGATCTTAAATTTACTTTGCGAAGAGCATGATGAGGGATCTGTTTGCACATGGGGGCAGCGTGGTCTTGAAATACACTGTTGCAAATCCTAATTATGGTTTACTAATTAAGATTTATGACATAAACTAAATGCGAATTCCTCTTGTGCTGGTCAGAAATATACGTACGGCAGGATATGGGTCAAAAATCAATAACATTAAATGACGATGGTCAATGAAATACAAAACATTAATGGTGAAAAATCTCTTTAAAAAACATACGATATCAAACAAATAATTTGAATAAAATATACAGGGACGTTTTGGGGGGGGGGGGGGGGGGGGGGGGGGGGACGTTTAACCAACTCGGAATGGACGTTTTAACCATAAGTAGGGCGTTTTGAGTTCAAGCCAGATACTAATTTACTAATCTGTTTGTACATCCTGGTGCACAGCATGATAACAGCATCCTGTAACACAATTAATCTTCACAGATTTTATCAATGAAATCTTTCGACAAGTCCCAAACATTGCGTGTGAAAATAGCTTTCAACAGTGGCGATATTGAACTTTTTGCCCTACAATCAGTGCGCATGCGCGAAAAGTGGAATTCTGGGATCGTATTTCCTTGGCAACGAATGGCGTTGTAAAAGGGTCTATAGCCTACTTCTAAAGGGAGTAATCATACCTGATTTGCATATTTAAAGTGAGAATAGTTTTTTCTGTTTATAATGTGGTTATATTTGGGTTATTGGAACCTGTAGAATTTTGGTTGGGGCGGGCTTTTGGGAAAGGAAATTGTCTCAGATTTAGTCAAGGACTCGGTGATTTAAACGACAAATTCGCATGTACCTCAATCTCTTAGTTAATGATTAATCAATTTGCATTAATTCAAGTTATTGGATGTAATTTGAAAATATTGTTACAGCAGCTCTGATACTTTACGTATGAGAAGTTAGACCTGCCTACTGTAACACTTTCTTCTTTGGGAAAAAAAAAGTAATATGGGAAAAAAAAAAAATGTTTTTCCAAGCTAGATTTTAAAAATAAAAGATAGAGCGACTTGGTTTTTTTTTTTTTATGAATTTTCTGCCAACGACTAACACTTGCACCGACCGCACAATAACAGATTGTCATCTTAACAATAATTTCCATACTTTGAAATGGTATGATTTAAAATGCACTTTAACACCAACATTGTCTACTTTTGACAGCTACTTGGCCTTTACTTGGGACCTCGAGAATTAACAATTAAACTGAAAAGTTAAATAGTTAAAAAGCTTTTAACCCTTCACTAAACAACCCCGAGTATTAACGAACCTTAATATAATGATAATAAAAAAAAAAAAGACTGTTGGAAAACAGGGAAAAAATACTGGTAACCCACATCTTTTCCTTGTCCTACAGTGTTTCGTACACTTTAATCGACTATTTTCATCTTTTGAAAAACATTCTATTTGTAGTCGGCACATGCGTTTAATTTAGGCAGCTTCCAACCGCTGATCATTGTTTCGACCATGGTTATGTGGGAAAGCAGCCAATGGCTTAGGGAAGAATGTTGTACGAAAAACTGGTTAAAGAACTCCAGGAAAGCATGGATATGTGCACTGACCTTCGCGATGTAACTGAAATAATGTTGCAACCAGTGTTTAACACCATTCAAACAAACACAAATTTATGCAATTCTATGATCATGCCGTTTGATGAAGAACTGGCGCGAAAAAAATTCTTATGGTAATGGAAAAAAGCACAATAGTTGCATTTTCATTTGCAAAATCATTGGACCCAGTTTATCCCACAAAGTATCGGACAGTGTTCATCAAAAATCTGACTGCACCTTCTGTGCAGACTTATCTTGATCTACGCTATTCAGCACCTCATGATCATAGGAATTGATGTAATTATTACTATCACATTTAAAACAAAAAAGAAAAAGTAAATCTTACACAATGCTGTCCACGCCCTTGTAATCCATAGTATATAGCATGAAACTTGTTTTTGTCTGTTCAGTACGATGGAATATCTGCTTCTTACAAAAACAGACTTATCGACGTCATTCTTACCTCAGAAAGCACTCAGAAATGTTTTTCAAATAACCAGAGAAAACGCTTTTACATGTTTTGGTCCAAAAACATGTGATTTTTATTATTTGATCGTGATCAAAGCGCTTTTGCCTTTTTCTTATCGAACGGTTGCGGTTGAAGCATTGATTAATTGAATGATCGATTGAGGCAGACAGACAGACAGACAGGCATAACGACAAGAAATGCATCAGAAGTTATTTAAAGTAAAGAAAATTGTGAAAATACTTCGATTTACCCCATCTGTAAACTATGTTATCCTACTCTCGATGTAAATGTCACAGAAGTATCTTCTTGTGTACGTACGCATTTCAAACCAAACTGCATCTGTAAACATGGACCCGTGAGCGATATCTGTGCTAAGGTGATGATGCAGGATACTTAATTGTCTGTCATTCGTTTTATGTGATGAATAGAATCTCACATTCGTGTTTATGTATTATCATTTTATCCAGCTCGTTGACCAAAATGTATATGGCGCTCACCAAGGTTCGCGTCATATAATTTTAGTCAACTCGTTTGATAAAAATGAAAATAGGTAGACAGATAGATAGATAGATATATTTTGTTTGACTTATACATGTACACGTATCTCGTCATATACAGTAGCAATGATAAACATGAGTAGTAAACATAAACAACAAACAGTAAACCAAAGGCAATAACTGTTACATGCATACAGACAAAACGTGAAGAATCTACTCTTTATTTAAAGTGGTTAATTTCTTATAGTATTATTTATATGTATAATTTCAATGTTTTCAAATCATATTTTATAGATAATACATAAGATCCTATTTTTTTTTTTTTTTTTTTTTTATGTTTAAATACACAAGTTTGAGATAAACATTATAATTATGACTTAATATGAAACGTCATATTCTGTACTTCTTTTAGATAAGTGAACTGGGTATCATTCTAGTACAGATAACTGTCCCCGAAGGCGATTTTAGTTTTTGATTGGTCGCCTACGGGTAAAGACGATCGTGAAAAAAATCAGTTGAAATCTGCGCACAGATTTTGTGCGCACTTTGAAACTCTCTTATCTTCAAAAATAGAGGACAAAACTAGAATTTGAACATACATGTTGCTTACGTATTCACTAATCCTTCGTTTCAAATACAAATATTTTCAATTTAAACGCTAAACAAATGAAAAGTTTAATTCATCTGTTACTCGAGGTGTTTACGTTCCCTATGATACAAACAAAATGGCCACCAAACACGATAAAGTTCGTAGGATTTTTTTTCGAGATGTAGGGAATACATGTTATTTATAGACTTTTAGAAGTGCTTTAGGTAATGAAACATTTAGTAATTTGTCCTTGGCCATGCGTGTCACTAAAATCAATTGCAGTTCGCTGCAATACAGATTAAACCGACGAAACAGAAAGTCAGTACAGCTCTGTAGCTTTGCTACTGGAAAATTCACGATGGACTTGAGACGGTGTGGTGCACAGTAAATGTCCAAATAAGAAAAGAAGCACCGCAAACGTCTCTCGTTGAGACTAGGTATTATTTAAAGATTTTACTACGTGCATATGTATGGTTTTGCATAGTCTTACATATAATTCGTGAGATACCGTTATGTTATGAAAAATCTAACATTCATTGGCCTTTGAGGTAAAATTTTATTAATTTCATCCACAAAAATGTTATAAAGCTCGCAAGAAGCTCGCTCACTTTAACGTTTTCCTAGAGTCGTTTAATAATTTTTATCTCAAATGCCAACTTATGTCAGATCCTATATACACAAATCTCGGAAAAAATAGTTTGATGAAATTGAAATATGAATTCATTTTGACGAAATAAGAATATGATTTAACGAAATTTCAATAAAGGAAATAATACTCTGTTTACATGCATGTGTGGTCGATTCATGCATACGAAAACTAACAATCGTTTCGAACACACCTATTTCGATTCATTAAAACAGCATTTCGAAATCTTGAACGAACTAATATTTTGATTTATCAAATTTGCCTTTCGTTAAAATGAATCAGTTATTTATTTATTTATTTTTTTTTATTCTCTTGAAATGACATTTCGTTTTATCACACAACCTCCTTTGTTTTCTTGTCCCATTACCAATTTTCTCATCTTACACACGGTAAAGATAAACATTTTGTGACGTCATATGTGACGTCATTTCATACTTCTACGGAGGAAGTGAGTCGGGCTTTTTATTCATGGAAATTATCATGTGTGAATGAGTGGTTTTGCTTATAAAAATATCGTCCTTTGTTAAAAAAAAATCGTTGGCTTTTGAGATAAAATTTCCTTTATATCGGCAAATGCTTTTTAAACATTTTTCTAGACTCGTTTAATAAAAAATTCATCTCTAATGCCAACTTATGTCAGATCCTTTACATGTATTTAACGAATTATTGTTATTCTGTTTTATTGACTTAGTATTTCGTGATACACGTGGCATATTATACAGGGCTCCGTAAAACCGAAAAGAGTAGATATTAAGCCATTATCACACAATCCCGAGTTTTAACGACGCTGAAGAAGAGGGCTTTTAAAAACATTGTGGGAAAAGGAGAAAACGCTGATAACCAGCATTTTTCCTGTTGCCACAATGTTTTCTACCTTTATAGATGACAAACCCCACCATTTTTTCACATTTGATATGCCGTCTGCAGATGTTTTCAATTTTAACAAGACTACCAATTTGTCTTTTAGTAAAAGTTAACTCTTTACCAAACGACAAATCTTTAGGCTAGTCCAAATTCAAAGCATTTGCAGACGACAGATATGATGTTGTTAAAATGGTGAGATAAGCTTTTGAAAAGTAGAAAAACATTATATGGAAAGGAGAAAACGCTAGTAACCAGCATTGTTCCTTTACCCATAATATTTTCAAAAGAATTCTTCCGAAGAGTCGTTAAAATTCGGGAATGTTTGGTAAAGAGTTAAAGGCCCAACAGCGGACAAAAATTCAATGCAGGTGTTAAAATGCATTTACATTTAAATCATACCATTTAAAAGTAATCGAAGTATTAAGAAGATGACAATCTGTCATTGTGTGGTCGGACCAAGTGTTAGTCGCTGGCAGATAAAAAAAAAAAAAAATGAATTTTAAAAACCAGGCAAAAAATAAACAAAAGATGGAGAGACCTGGCAACTTTCAACCTAGATTTGAAATTAATTTTTCTACCACCTACCAACACTTGGACCGACCCTACAATAATAGATTTTGTCATCTTCACGATAATTTCCATACTTTTAAATGGTATGATTTATATTTAAATGCATTCTATCATCCACTTTGTTTACTTTTGGCAGCTATTGTTACTTTAAGCAGTTTTATCAGTTATTTATTTACCTTCGCTTTTTGGTCAAAATCCTCTGCATCCTTTTAAATCTGTTTGGTTGCTTTATTTCTTTAGGAATATTTCACTTGAATTGCACTCAGTATATTTACGTTGTTTCTCTCCATTAACTCGTAGATCACATTTCACAAATGTAATTGCATTTGCGGACAGTGTAAATCAAGACCAGACTGCACAGAACGTAGAGTCTGATCTTGGTTCTAAACTGTCCGCTTTCTTGTGAAATATTCTAGCAAAAACACTCTTAATATTGAAATATTTGGGTGTGCTTTCCTTATTAAAAGGACTAATTTTGTTAATTTGACAGCCTAAGGGTGAATGATATTGCCATCTCCTTAATTACACCATCCACCAGTCTATGTCACGTAAATGTCCCTGACTTCCTGCAAATGAGCCGCGCTTTGGCAAAAAGGGGCTTAATGCATCTTCATGATTCCAACCAAGTCATCACACTATTACTGATCCATAAAATCCATTTTGTCCACAATGGGCTGATTCATGAGGTACACTGGTCTTTTGACAGGCAGAAAATTTACCAAAAAACCAAAGAAGTTTCGGTCCAGGTCAGCCTGCGCATTCCGCGCTGGCTGACCTGGGTCAGTACTTTTTGTATATGTATTTAGCCCTCTTTTCACAGAGCATGGCTCAAATATAATCCGTTGATTGCCCGGAAAAAATAGAATGGACATTTTCAGTATGTAAAAAAAGAATATAGAGCTACAGGAATTCACTGTTGTCTTTACAAGAAAATAGTTTACATTATCTGATAGTGTAGGTCGAAGATCAGACTGCGCTTTCTGTTTAGTTTGATCTTTATCGAAACTGTTTGCAGTCACCTACAGCGATGTCTACCATTAACCCTTAACCTGCTTGATAAGTGAAATAAATCTTTCAAGCCGATAGCAAAAACCTGAATATTGCTATATTAAAGTTATTTTTTGGATAAAAAATATCTCTATGTCGGACATTATAGACCAAGATCAGACTGCACATTTTGTCTAGAGTCGCGCTTAGTAGTTTAAGGGTTAACCCAATCCTTCTTGAATTCCTATCGTCGAAAACCACAGGAATAGATTTCGTAAATTTAATTGGTGAATAAAGGGGGATACCGCCACTGAAACCACTGAGAGTGAAGCTTAGAGCAAAAGTCAATATCAGACTGCGAGTAGGTGTAGACTGTTCTTCATTTGTTCGCAGTAAAAAAGGAAAAAAAAAAAAGTGGGAAAATGTGATAGATCTGTTTACACCAAAATATCAACTAGACATGCTAGGTTTTCATCAGCAATTTGAACTTATTTTACATCATGAACTCTGTCGGAAACATTGCGGGAAAAGGCAGAAGATGCCGGTCACCAGCATTTTCTCCTCTTACCCCAATGTTTTACTGCCACCGAATCAAAGACAAATTTCATCATTTAAGCTACATTTAATTTGTCGTAAGCAATGCTTTTGTTTTGGACAAGTCTAAAATTTTGTTCTCTGGTTAAAGTGATACACAGAGAGTACAGCGGCAGGTCAGTCACACTCTCGTAACATAAATATTCTGGGCCCGTATTCACCAACCATTCTTAAGAATATTCTTAGTCTTACTCCTCCAGATTTTCTGAATTTGAAAGTAACACAACTTCTGATTGGCTAAACCAGAATAGTTTAGCCAATCAGAAGTTGTGTTACAATCAAATTGATAAAATTGTGGAGTATAAGACTAAGAATGTTCTTAAGAATGGTTGGTAAATACGGAGCCTGGTCCCTTAACCCTTTACCGCACAATACCGCCTTTTGACGCCCCTGGGAAAGAAGTCTTTTGAAAACATTGTGGGAAAAGGAGAAAATGCTGGTAACCAGCATTTTCTCCTTTTCCCACAATGTTTTCTACCCAATCAAAGAAAAGTTGCATCATTTGAGCCACATTGAAATTGTCGTATGCAAATGCTTTCAATTTGGACAAGGCTAGAATTTTGTCGTCTGGTAAAGGGTTAACCCTTATCCTGATGAATAAAAGAACTGAAACTTTCAAGCCGATAGTGAAAACCCGAATTTTGTTATTTCAAATGATTTCTTTTGATATATCTCTGATCTTGGTCTACGCTGTGCACAAAAAGTCAGCGAGTCGCGCTTAGCAGCCTAAGGGTTAAGTCCCCCAAAAATCTTTACCAAAGAAGTTTGTATTTTTCTACGAGTCTAAGCTAGAAGGGTTTTGAAAACATTGTTGGAAAAGAAGAAAATACAAGTCTGTTGCATCCTCTGTTCCGACAATGTAACTCGCCCTTTCAAAGACAGATCACAACGTATGAGATACATAAACTTAATGAGCCGTCTTTAAATACCTCCAATTTGAACCAGTCAAATTTTTTTTCGTCTTGTAAGGGGTTCAAGAAGGGATGATAAATCCAATTTTACCTTTTCCATGATGTTTCCTGTCCTTTAAAAGGCGAATAACAACATTTGAGATGCACCTATTGTGTTGGCTGGAAATGCATTAATCAATTAAAGGCACGCTAGCTGTAAAATGTTAACAGTTCAGAGGTCAAAATGGAGACAAATTTAATTCATACAATTTAAAAGTATGTACGTTATCATGAGTCTAATATTGTGTTCCGGTAGAGTCTGTCAAGGTTCCAGTCGCTTGCAGAAAATGTATTGTAAAAGTAGAACAAAATTTGCCAGTTACCAGGTTCTATGCAGTCTGATATTGGTCTATGGCGTCCGTAAAAGTCCTTGTTTTGACCTATAACGCAAAAAGGTTTAAGTACGCTTAAAGGTCCTTTCCCCCCCCCCCCCCCCCAACACACACACCACCCTTCAGTTACAGAAACAATAAGCAGGGAAGATTTATCTCCCTTTGATTACACAATGAACTTACAATCTCCTATCGAATTTTCTTTTGAACACCTTAAATGCAAAGCACCGCTTTTCATTTTTTTCCCGAGGTGAAAATATAGGTTTATGCACCTTAACTCTTTACCACATAATGCCGAGTTTTAACGACCGTGAGTAGTATATATTATACCAGTTTGCCGCAAAAACCGTCTCATACCGTCTCATACCGTCTCATAACTAAATGTTCTCTAAAAAAGGTTTCTAAAAAAAAAAAAAAAAAAAAAAATTTAATTTTAAAAAATTTCATCATCACGCGTCATTGCTTCTAATAATCATTGCTTCTGATAATCATTGCTTCTGATACCGAGATACTGAGTCAATGAGATACTGAGTTACTGAGTTGCTCAAGACAAACTCTTACATCAGTTAATTGCTTAACCTCCCCATCAACCAACGCATCATGCAACGGCTAACCGGCTTATGAGTTAGTGGATGGGTTAAGATTTTGGTAAATTAAAAAAAAAAAAAAAAAAAAATTTAATTTTAAAAAAATTTCATCATCACGCGTCATTGCTTCAGATACTGAGTTACTCAGAGATACTGAGTTACTGAGTTACTGAGTTACTGACTTACTGTGTTACTGAGTTGCTCAAGACAAACCCTTACATCAGTTAATCGCTTAACCTCCCCATCAACCAACGCGTCATGCAATGGCTAGCCAGTTTATGAGTTAGTGGGTGGGTTAAGATTTTGGTGAAAAAATCGCTTGCCACGATTAAATAAAAATTGAATTTAAGATTTATAAATCCTGAGTAAAAGTAGGTAAAATAATAATGACAAGTTTTACTGAGACTAGTGAAAACATGAGTGATAATAATGATAACAAGGGTGTAATCATACGATCACAAGAAGAGTTTGACGACTTGTTTTATGAAGAGGCAAGCATCATCAACGGTTTGTTTGAAAGTAGAGCAGAGGATATAATAGCAAAAGTAAAAAGAAAGCTTACCCGTTTCTTTAACGCTGTGAAAGACGAGGATCTTCAGTTTCAGTTAGATGATTTAAAAAACGATATAGCTTTAGATACAGATGTTGATGAGATAAGAGAACAGATGAGAGAAACTTTAGACCAATTGTTTGAGAATATAGAAAATGATGTTAAAATTGCTTTAAATGATAAACATTCATATTTAGACAAGGATTGTGATGTATTTAAAAAACAAATAATAGAGGAAGTAGCTGAAGTGTTTGTCGAATAAGACTATGAAAAAATAGGAGTTAAATGTTAATCCATGGTTATATATCATCTTAAAATGATATATTACTTATAATACAAAGAAAAAATATGAGTAAATCAATAACTGTTACTAAAGAAAAGTCTATTACAGTTAAAACAAAAGGTGGTAAAGAAAGAGCAGAAATTGATGAAAAGAAAGCTAGGTTAAATAAAAACAATATGATCATACTTAAAACATTAGCAAAAAATAAAAACGTAAAAGGTATCAACCTTCTCAAAAAAGCAGAACTAGTATTTATTTTATCACATATACTAGACGATGAAGATTTTTCTATTAAACTAGAGATTTAGTATTAAAAAAATGCTAGAACTAGAGCCAGATTTTAAACATAAGTTAAGTGACCTACTTAGGGATAAATCAAATATTTATCCTATAAACACAAACAAAATCATTTACACAAATGGAACCGGGTTAATGCCCTATAAAAATCCAAGATGGTTTAGTGATATATACTACTACTGCAGTAAAATGCTTTATGAACAACCTAAAGAAGATACTTTAAACATAACATTTTATGCTGGTGGTAACAACATACGTGTTAAACATTGTTTTTACAGTAAAGATTTAACCAATTTGCTATCTCTCTTTAAACAAAGATTTATAGATTGTCCAAATGAACACAGTTTTCTTGAAAGTTGTATTAACGATATTGAAGAATATAGCATAAACTTTAAGTTTATATAATCTATAAATTTTGAATTGAAATTTATAGATTCCTACAGTTTACAAAGATGAACAGAGGAAGAACCACAACCGTTAAAAATGAAGCGTATGTTTGTTATAATAAACAAAATGAAATAAAAAAAAAAATATTGAAGATCTCGATAAACTTGCTAATGAGATTGTAGATGATATTGAAGAAAAATTAACTTCCAGTGATGTTTCCAATAAGGTCCTTTATAAAACATTAAATTATATTCACATCCCTAAACCTAAAGGAGAGGATAAAAATCAAAAAATGAAGTTTATGTTAGTTTTTTATATTAAAAATATTTTAAATGAAGTTAATAACATGGTTAAAAGATATCCAACCATAAGAAAAAAGATTTCATATAGAAGAGTGATAGAGAGTAAAATTAAAGCAATAGCTATCATTGATAGTTTATTATTTACTAATATTATTAATATCTAACCCTTTTACTGGGTTAAATATTTAACTATTACAAGTCTAACTCTATCAGTATTGTTAAATATGCATTTTTAGCATTAGGATTATTTGTTCTTGTTATAAAGTTTATAACATCACATTGGTCTAATTCTAAAGGCTGTGGAAAAACTACACAACTACAACCTTCTCCTTTCTTTTTTATTATAGAGTAGTCAATCTGTTCAACTCCATTTACGACTATATTAACTTTTACCTCTTCTTTTAGAATACCGGTTCCCTTAACAACCATTAAAGTCCCTCTTATAATTCTACCAGAAGCAGACATACAATAACCTCCCATCCCATGACTTACTCCGGCACTTCCATTACCAAAAGAAAACTCATAACTACCGTCTGTTAAAGAACCCTGCTCCTCGGCACACACGCTTATAATTGTTTTATGAAGCGATACCCTTCCATCCACATAGGATTTTGTTACTAAATCTCCCTCATCTATAGGTATCGCAGCGTTTTTTATAGAAAAACCTTGAAGATCTACATCAGATATTGCTGTAAAGCTTCCATTTGGATTTTTTACAATGGCGCCACCATTATCAACATAATTTTTATTAGCAGCAGCGTTAAGATTTATTGGATTTGGTAAACCAGTAATTGAGTTACCACCCATATCTATTTTACCAGCCACTGAAAAAGACCCGTCTTGGTTTTTTGTTAAAGCCTTTTCACCTGCGGTAGCCATCTCAATAACACTATCTACGTAAAGCTTATTTGCTGCATGACTATTTTCAATTGGTGAAGCAACAAAATGAATTCGCCGGTTACCCATAGATATTTCTCCTATTGCAGTATAAAAGTTATCAATGGGGTTATACAAAAATGGTGAGGATTGACTATCAACATACCCCTTTGTTGCTACATCATCAGGTTCAGCAGGTGACAGAACATTAACTAACCCATAATTCCTCATATCTATATTTCCTGTAGCAACAAATCTTCCATCATTACGTTTAACAATAACACTTTCTCTACTAACCTTATCTACATAACTTCTGGTAGCCGCATCATGTGGTTCTTCAGGGTCATGTAGATTATGTATTTTTTTAAAACCCATATTGAATGGAGCAGTAGCAATAAAATTTCCATTTTCTTTTAATAGTGGTGATTCTGCGTTACCCCCTGCTGTATTATCAACGTAATCCTTGGTCGCAACGTCTTGTGGATTTACTGGATTACTTACCCTCGTAAATGTGTTGCCATTCATATTTATAGAACCGGTAACAGTGGTTGTTCCATCTTTACGTAAAAAGTTGTTAGTTATGTAAGCAAGTGACACACCACCATCACCACTTGTTTTAACATCATCCATTCTTCCAAATTTATCAACAGGCATCGTTTTTAATATTACTAAAAAAGTTTATTTAAAACATTTTGAAATTCATTATCATCACACAACTCTTTAAGAATAAACAAACATAAATGACCGCAAAATACTTCACCCGCATGTTGTAATTGATCAGTATTGTAGTATATAGGTTGTTTTAAATAATCTATAATTTCATTAGGTGGTTGAATACCATAACTATCAAAATAAATTTTTCTTTTTCCATCTTTAAACCATGCAACCCAATGAGTACCAGGGCCACCAGAGTCATCAAGGTTTAATATACCACATTCATTTTTTTTATTCTTTTTTGGTAGGGCATCTCTTAAAAATGTTCCTCTAAAATTTTTTAATTTTAATTTTTTTGCAGCATCATTTAGTTCAAAATTACTTAAAGGTTTATTTTTTAAAGTTACATTATCAATTGTAATATCTTTCATTTTTTATATATTTAAATATTTATAATAGCACTATTATCAACCCATGAATTAAACTCATCAGAATAACCTTTCCACTTTACAAGAGATTTCTTTTTTCCCTTTTTAATAACCTTTTCTATCCTATACACCTCTTGACTTGTTTTTTGTAGTTCAGGTTCATAAAATGAACCTTTTATTTCTTCACCATTTAAATCTTCAATCTTATATGTTACAGGTGATGTATGTTTTACTTCTGAAACTGTAAAAACCTCTTCAGTCCATCTTGTGGTATAACCTTTTTCAAAAGTCTTTTTCTTTTTACTTATCCTTACTTTGTCTCCAACAGAAAACTTTGGTTTGATATCCTCCCTTACTTGGTCATAATCAGGATACAATGTTGTCCAAACTTTATTTTCATTCTTCTTCTTACTTGCTTCAATTGGTGTCATCTTGATAGAAGAATGCCTCGTGTTGTTGTATTCCTTAACAAGATTTGGTAATACATCAATATATACATTTGTTGAGTGAGCAGAGAAATACTTCCACATTTTTTCTTTCATTGTTCTAATCCATCTCTCAACAACGCTTGATTTTTCCTCATTTTCAGTAGAATACAATTCAACCAAATCTTTAACATCTTTGTTATAAAACTCTTTACCTTTATCAACCCACATTTTTTCAGGCTTTCTTTCCTTAAAAATACTCTTCAGTGCAACAGAAACAGATTTCCCTGTTTTATCTTTTAATGGTATAAGCCAACCATATTTTGAAAAGATGTCAATGACAGCAAGAAGAAATTTTACTCCACGATTTAATTTAGAAAATGCTTGCATATCTACTAAATCTGCGGCCCATATCTTATTGTTACCATTTACTCTAACTCTCCTTTTCTTAAATTTTCTTTTTACAGGTTTATGTAATTCTTCTGCTAGCACTATATTTTCTAAATTTTTTTTTTACTCATTCCCATACCAAATCTTTTCTTGGTTCCTATCAATGAAGAAACCAATCCTCTTTCCATTCTTTCCTTAATAGTAGGATTATAGATACCCTTTAACTCTTTAAGCATATTAGCATCACACACATCATTCCGTGTTTTAGTATCATTATGCTTAAGATAACAGATATCATGATGATATGCTGCCTTGTCAACACGATTAACAGGCTTTGACCAATCTTTAGGTGTTAAGTCTGGATTTAATCTTTTCTTTAACTTAGTACCAGGACCAGTAAAATTATGACCAGGTAAATGCATTTCAACAGATAAGTTATTGATTGCTTTGTTTAACAACGAACCACCTTCTTGTTGTTTAATAAATTGTGTTTTCACGGTACCACAATTAACGCATTTTCCTCGTGCCATATTTTTACCATTTTTACTTACCACATACTCTATATCTGTAGTATCAGTTTTCTTTTTACATTTAACGCAATACATTTTTATATATTAAAATAAATTTTTTAATATAAAATATGGATATTGTTAATTTATCATGGAATGAAGCGTTAGCAAAAAGATTTAACCATTCCCTTTTACCTAGGAGTATCAGAGGTTTAATAGTAGGTAAATCAGGATGTGGTAAAACTACACTTTTACTTAACCTTTTGTTAAGACCTGATTGGCTAGATTATAACAACTTATGCGTTTTTGGAAAAAGTTTGTTTCAACCAGAATATCGCATACTTAAAAAAGCCTTTGAAGAAAAAATACCAAAAGAATACATATTAAGGTTGTTCTCACTTAAAGATGAAGTTCAAAACCGAAATATTTCACCTACTGCATTAGTTGAAGAATGGGCAAAAACAATTAAGGAAAAATCTGATATCAATTGTGAATTTTTTGAATATGCTAGTGATGTTCCTGACCCAAGAGATTTAAATGCATCAAATAAAAACTTAATGATATTTGATGACTTACTTTTAGAAAGGCAAAACAAGTGTGAAAACTATTATGTAAGGGGCAGACATAGTAACGCTGATTGTTTTTATCTAGCACAAAATTATTTTAGATTACCTCGTCAAACTATTAGAGAAAATGCTAACTTAATATGCTTGTTTAGACAAGACTTAAAAAATCTTAATCATATTTATAGCGATCATGTTGGGGATGATATGACTAAAACAGAGTTTATCAATTTTTGTAAAAACTGTTGGGAAAAACCACATGGTTTTGTTGTGATTGATTTAACTAAGAACCGTAATGATGGAAAATATAGATGTGGTTTTGACAACTTTTACATACTACGAGATTACAAGGATTACCATTAAAAATATATTTTATTTTAAAAATATATTTTACAAATTATAAAATGGAAGTAGAATTACTTGAAAAGATAGTAAAAAACACTAACCATAAAACATCATTTCAAATTATCGTAAGCGATAACAAAACAGAGTTTAAAACAAGATTTAACCCACCACTTAAATTAGACCAAGATAAAGAATATGAAATAGCATTGGTTAATCTTGAAACTTACTATTCATTTCCTAATATTGATAAAAACAATGGAACTTTTGTTTATTCACCAGACAATGGTGCAACATGGGTAAAACTAAAATTACCAGAGGGATCTTATGATTTAGTTGATATTAATGATACAATACAACAAGAAATGAGGAAAAGGGGACATTATGACCTAGTTAATGAAGAATATTATATTAATATTTCCGCAAACACTAATACTTTAAAATCTATTCTTTATGTTGAAAATGGATATCAGGTTGATTTTAACCAAGGTAGAAGTATTGGAAAAGTATTAGGATTTAATAGAGCAAAATATCTACAAGGATTTCATGAATCTGAAAATGTAGTAAATATTCTTAGTATTAATAGCTTGTTAGTTAATATTGATTTAATTGCAGGTAGTTATGTTAACGGCTCACAAAGAAATACGATTTACAGTTTTTTTCCTAATGTATCACCAGGATATAAAATAATAGAAAATCCGGTAAACCTTGTTTATCTTCCCCTAACATTAAATGAAATACATGATTTAAATGTATCAATTACAGATCAAGATGGAACATTACTAAATCTTAGAGGTGAGAATTTAACAATTAGATTCCATATAAGAGAGGCAAGATAATATAAAAATGACAAACTATATTAACGCTAAAATAAATATATCAGACGGACAAAAGGAAAAAATTATACATTCTTTTAGAAACAAAGCTCCAGCAAGCATTCGTTTAAAGCATGAAGATATACATGGTAATGATGTAATAGCATTAACCAAATCACAAGTAAATAAACTTACAAAAGCTTATAAAGGTGGAAAGGGAGCAACGTTTAGAATGACTCCTAGTCAACTTAAACACAACATGAAAGTAGAAGGTGGATTTTTACCTTTGTTAGCTGGTTTAGCTTCATCAGTTTTACCAACATTAGCAAGAACCGTTTTACCTGCTATAGGAGTTGGTGCCCTATCTGGTCTTGCTTCTTCAGGTGTTCAAAAAGCAATGGGTAGCGGATTATATCTTAAGAAAGGTGGCTGTGTATGTCAAGTTGAAACTGATGGTGAAGGTTTATATCTTAAACCATACAAAGGTAAAGGATTGAGTTCCGTTGGTGATGGATTGTATTTAAAACAAGGGTCAAAAATTTATGATGGAAAAGGTCTTCTTTTAGGGCCTAATAGTCCATTTGCTAATATTCCTATATTAGGTGCAATATTGTAAATTAAAAAAATATGAATGTACATAAATTTGGAAATGGAAATAAAAATGGTTATCATAAAATAGATCAACCAAAAACTATTTTTTGGAAACCTGTTGAAGGTAAGTATCCAGCTAAAAAAGTTAATTCTGTTTCATGGGATATTTTTACTCAACAACCATTAGTATTAGAAGGAGGTAAAACAAGAACGATGGCTTTAGGTATGGGTTTTAATATGAGTAAAGGTTTTGTTTTAGTCTCTCTATCTTATGCTCTAAAACTTAATCAAATATCTATTACAAATGAAGTTACATTAGAAGAAGTGGATGACATGGTTACCACAATTACAAACAACTCAAAAAAGTTAGTAAAAATTGATGAAGGTGAATTTTTGTGCCGTCTTTACTATTCAATTTAAAAAATAGTTGTTGTTAATAAAATGGAACTAAAAGAAAAGATTTATCCAGAGTTACCAGAAGCACGAAATATACCAAATGCGCCATCAATACAACCAATACTATCAGCAGAAGACAATGGTCAATCATTCAGACTTAAAAAGATATCAGAGATACAGGATTTTCTGGAAAATGAAGTTAAGGAAAGAGAGCAACTAAGTAAAAAGTATTTAAAGATTAGTAAGAATGTGGATAATGTAGAAGCTGGACTAACCGTTATAGCACTAGGTGCAGGAGCAGGGGGAATCGCTTTACTATCAACCGTAGTAGCGATACCTGCAACTATGGTTCTAGAAGGTTGTGCTTTAGTTGTTGGGTTAACCGCATTGGTGGGTAAGTTTGTAGTTAGAAGAACCAGAACAAAATCAGAAAAACATCTTCAGATTAAAATGTTAGCAGATTCAAAGTTAAATACACAACTTACGCATATATCAAAAGCAATATCAGACAATGAAATTGATCATTCTGAATTTACTTTAATTATGGAAGAATTGAAAAAATACAAGTCAATGAAGGAAGAAATTAGGAGTAAGTCAAAGAAAAAAAGCAAGCTAGAGGAATCGGAGAGTTTAATAGAGAAGGGACGAATAGAAGCACGGGAGGAATTCAGGAGACTTGTAGAAAGGCACAATGGAAGCCATTAAGAATAAAACTAAAACCACCCAAGTTTAAGTGTTCTTGTGCGTGTGAGATTGATAACACAAATTAAAAAATTTTTTTACTTTTTAAAAAAATGTCATTTTTAAAGATCCGAGACCCTTTAAAAAGGGAACAAACAGTAAAAGAATTTCTTGCACTGAAGAAAAGAATTCATGATAATCAGCTTGCAGAGAAAGAAGGCAAACTTAAATATCATCAACAACTTTCTAGATTTTTTAATCCTATTAGAGAATCACTAGACCCTATTAAAAAAGGAGTAATAAGTATTGAAAGAAGTATTAAATTAAAAGGTTTTCCTTCTATATTAGCATATGATAAAGAAAAATTTAACTCTGATGAAATAAATAGTCTTATATTAGAAAGTGAAGAAAAAGGTACAAAAAGGCCATATTTTCTTGGAAAAATTGCAAAAACACAGTTAAAAAGATATGATAAAGAAGAAGAAGTTGATACAACGTTTGGGTTTTATGAAAATGATGGAACATTATATATTGGTGATACAGAAGTTTATATTAATGACAATGTATTGTTGTTAGTTGGTGAACAAGATTATGATACTAATACATCTGGTTTGTGGGAATTAATTATTTCTAAAAACCCAGACGAAAAAAAATATGATAAAACCGATTTAGATTTTTATGAGGATATAATGATAAGAACTAATGCTCTTTATTACAATAACAACCCATTAGAAGGTAGACATAAATATGTTGAAAGAAATCTTAGGCCTAAGTGGAGAAGAATACTTAATAAAATTTGGAAAAGGATTAATATAGGAAGAGGAATTACGGTAATTCCATCTGACCCTAATGCACTATTAGAAAGATTAGACCTCTTAATAGCAAGTAAAGGAGCCGGTCATACAGGCGTAAGAAATGAATTGGTAAGTATTTGTGATGAATTAAAAAGACAGCGTATATTAGATACAAAAACTTATAAAAAATTAATGTCTATAATATAAAAATGATTACATCACAAAAGAGAGGATTTAAAAGAGAATATGCTTATGGAGGAGCAGGAATATTTGATACTTTAACCAATTTTCTTACAAAACTCTTTACAAGCAGCGCAGCTAAACAAATTGCATCTTCTGCAGTTGATGTTGGTAAGAGTGTAGCTAAGGAAGGAGCAAAGAAAGCGTTAGAGGTTGGAAAGAGTGCCGCGGTTGATGCAGGTAAAAAGTTAGTTCAAAAGGCTTTAACACCAAAATCTAAAAAGATTATAGAAAAATATACTCAAAAGCCTACTACAACTGCTCAACCTGTAATGCAAGATATTAGTAAGTTAATGGATGGTGGTGCCATTGCTATACAAGATTTAGTTAAGAAGTTAAATAGTAAGGGTGGCGGAGTTAAAGTATTATAAATTTAAGTTAAGTAAATTATTACATTAAATAAAAAAGAATGCCAAATCTAAAATTTAATTTAACACATTATGAAAAATACAATACAAAAAGGGTTAGTATCCTTTATGCTAATTTTAAACTTGATGAAGATTGTGAAGTATTAGATAGCAGTGATACAAATTATGATTATAAAAAGGTTGTTTTAAAATTGTCACCTGAAAAAGCTGATATCATTAAGGAATTTGAAGAAGATGTAAATCAATATTTAGAAAAACATGGTATACCTAAGGTAACCATTCTTTACGGAAATAGAATTTATCTAAAAATGAAAAAAAACCTTTCAGTAGAAAAACTTAAAAATATTAAACTTAAGGGTGTGTATGTAAATGATGAAAACAAGTCATTCCCTCAACTATGGGCAAATTAATTTAAACAATTATAATTTGACTTAAAATTATAATTGCTAATAATAAAATGGATATTTTAAATATTAAAGCGCCAATTTTTAAAGATGATAGTATTGATGAATATGAATATTTTGAATATCTTCCTATTTCAGGGACTAATCTAAACAACTCTGGAGGAAATATTAGGATTGATATTGAAACACAAGATATTTTTTATCATCCTTCAGAATCATATCTACTAATTGAAGGAAGATTGTTAAAAAATAATAATAATCCTTATACAGTAGCTGGGGCAGATTTAGATGAAGTTACCTTAACAAATAATGGATTGATGTATCTGTTCAAAAATATAAGATATCAACTTAGTGGACAAGAGATAGAAACAATTAATTATCCTGGTCAGACTACAACAATGCTTGGGCTATTAAAATACCCAGATGACTTTTCTAAATCACAGGGACAAAACCAACTGTGGTTAAAAGATAACAATAACGTTGCAAGTATTGCTGATAATTCTGGTTTTGCAATCAGAAGACATTATATTTTTAGTTCTAATCCAGTTGGAACATTTAGTTTTAGGATACCATTAAAACATATATTTGGTTTTTGTGAAGATTATAACAAAATTTTATATGGTATGAAACAAACACTAACCTTAACAAGAAACAATGATAGTGATGCAATTTATAGATTGGCTACTGTTGCAGCTGTAGGTGGTAATCCTGCTAGACATGAAGAAGGAAAAGTTAAATTAACAAAAGTATCATGGTTTATGCCTCATGTAACACCGGAAGATGGTAATAAGCTGGAACTTTTTAAAAATATTGAGAAGAAAGAAAAATTTTCAGTTGGGTATAGAATGATACAAAGCGACAGTATTGCGGTTCCACAAGCAACAAGTTTTACTTGGAGGTTATCATCTAAATCATCTCCTGAAGTGCCACGATTTTTAATTGTTGGTTTTCAAACTGATAAAAGTAATCAACAAGATAAAAACCCTGCTATATTTGACAGCATAAATATTAAAAATATTTATGTAATGTTAGGTTCAAAAAAATATCCTGCATATGATTATGATATAGATTTTGCTGGAAATCAAATTGGTAGAATATATGGTGAAGCTTCTTCATTTAGAAAAAAGTTTTTTAACATGGATGAATTAGTATCAAACTCTAGTTTTAATCCTTATGAATTTAAATTTCTTTTTCCTTTGTTTGTGTTTGATTTATCAAAACAAAGTGAAAGGCTTAAGTATTCTGTAACTGATATCCATGTTAAAGCAACAACCGGTGCACCTATTCCACAACATACTATAGCTTATGCTGTTTTAATTAGTGATAGACTAATTAACTTCCAGAGTGATGGGAATAAGATGAGTGTAGTATATTAAGTAATTTTTTACTTAAATAAAAATGAAAAAGGTTGCTGATTTTAAGAAAATATTAACAGATAATAATATTAAGTGGTATTCCTATTGGAACAAGAAAAAGTATATTGATGTGTTAAAAGAGCATGGTTTGTATCCTGAAGAGGAAGAAAAAAAAATTTTAAAAAAAATTCCTAATTATGATAGATTAAAGGATATTGCTAAAAACCCAAAGAGGGTTACCTTAAAGGATGTAGAAACTGAAGAGGTGAAAGAATTTCCATCAATTTACAAGGCTAGTAAGTATATTGATAAATGTCCACAAACGATTGAAAACTGGAATGGTAGAGTATGGAATGGTAAATATAGAATTGATATTCAATAATTTTATTATTTATGAAAAAAATAATAAAATTTGACTTAAGGAAAGAATTCTTTATTTAAAAAATATAGCGATGAATTCTTTTTCACGAAGATTTATCAATAGACTGGTAGATGCTAGTCAGTCGATTGCATCTAATTTATATAGTGGTGCTCAAAGGGTTGCCTCAACAGTAATTCCTCAGAGTGTTAGAAGAAGAGTGTCTAATTTTACTAATTGGATGACTGGTAATGTTCCAGAAGAGCAAATTCCGCAAGTTATAAACGAGGTTTTAGAAAATGTAGAAGAGGACTTGCCGAGAAGAGAGATGCCAAACTTTGTATTAAGACAAGAAGCGTCTGCATTAAGAGAATTTGCAACACAGTATGTTATAAATGGAGTAGGGGGATGGGGGGCAAATGATTTTTTAGAAGTATGTAGAGAAAGCATAACTAATTTTTTAAGAAACAATAGAAATACAAAGGTAAAGCTAGAACTAGTATGTTTATTTTCAAGGGAAAAAAATGATGGTGATATTGAATATAAAGAAGTTAAACTTTCTTCAAGTCATGAAATTATATTAAGGGAACGTGATGTAAATGACGCTTATGATGACATGGTAGACCGAGTTATGTTTAATTTCGAAACTTTTTTAATACAAGGAACTGGTTGGAATTTTGAGAGGGTTATAAGCTTAACATTACATGTTGTAGAAAATAGACAATCATGGGAGGGGCTTGCAGGTTCATGGATGTCTTTACCAGCAGGATTAAAAAGAGCAAATAACAGAAATGGACTTGTTAATATTAAAAACGAAGAAGATCATAACTGTTTTTTATACTGTTGTATGAGGGTGGTTTATCCGAGAAAAGAACATCCAGAAAGACTAGATAAAAAATTAAAAGAACAAATCAAAGAATTAAATATGAAAGGAATCGGATGCCCCGTTAAATTGTGTGATATTAATAAATTTGAAAATCAAAATCCAGATTTTTCTATCGTTGTTATAGGTTATGATGAAAAAGATGGGTTATATCCTCTTAGAAGGCAAAGAAAAGAAACTTTTGGTAGAAAACATTTAGTGATTCTTTTGTTAATAAAAGATGAAGATGAAAATAGTCATTATGTTTGGGTAAAAAATCCAAGTGCACTATTAGCATCAAAAATATCCAAAGATGGACATAAACTTTCTTTTTGTTGGAGTTGTTTAGGACATTTTACGAGTGAAAGAGTTTTAGAAGATCATAGAGTGTTTTGCTATGAAGAAGATGCTGTAAGAATTAAAATGCCATCAAAAACCCAGAGTACAGTAATGTTTAAAAACTGGGTTAAAACACAATGGCATCCTTTTGTTGTTTATGGTGATTTTGAAACGATGCAAATACCAATACAACATGCAAAACCAGGCCCAAGTAAAAGTACAACAACAAAAACTCATATGCATGTCCCAACAGGTTATGCTTTCTTTTTAAAAAGTTTTGATGAAAATGTTCTTAAGTCTAGATTGTTGCTATATCGAGGACCAGATGCTGAGAAAAAGTTTGTGGAAGAAATAGAAAGTCTGACCAAAGAGATTTTTAAATTACCAAAAAAAGATATGATACTTACTGCAGAGGATGCAAAAGATTTTAATAAGGCAGATACTTGTTATCTTTGTAATAAGAAGTTTGGGGAGGAAGAAGAAAGTGATGAAGAAGAGGAAAGCGATGAAGAAGATGGAGTGGAAGAAGAGGAAGAAAAAGAAAATAAAAAGAAAAAAGATGAAGATAGATGGAAAAAAGTAAGAGACCACTGTCATTTTAGTGGTAGATATAGAGGAGCAACACATAATAAATGTAATCTTAAATTTCGTAAACCAAACTTTCTCCCTGTTTTCTTTCATAATTTGTCTGGATATGATACACATTTGTTTGTTAAAAATCTTGGTGTTAGTGAAGGGGAAATTAATGTAATTCCAAATAATGAAGAAAAATATATAAGCTTTACAAAAAAGACTTTAGTAGGTCAGTACAAAAGTAAAGATATTTATAAGGATATTAGGTTTTTAGATAGTTTTAAATTTATGGGTAGCGGTTTAGCAAAACTAGCAGAAAATTTAAAAGATTATCAATTCAAAAACTTAAAAAGTGAATTTCCAAAAGAAGAAGAGTTTAAACTTCTTCGTAGAAAGGGCGTTTATCCATATGAATATATTGATTCATTAGAAAGACTTAATGAAACACAATTACCACCTATAGAAGCATTTTATTCAAAACTTGCTGGGGAAGGAATTACAGAAGAAGATTATAAGCATGCAAAAAAGGTATGGAAAACATTTAAAATTAAAACTCTTGGTGAATATCATGATTTATATTTAAAAACAGATGTTCTTCTTTTGGCTGATGTGTTTGAAAGTTTTAGAGAAGTTTGTTTTAACGTTTATAAATTAGACCCTGCTTGGTATTTTACTGCGTCTGGTTTAGCTTGGGATGCTGCATTAAAGTTAACTGGTGTTAAGTTAAAACTGATTAGAGATGAAAATAAAATCCAATTTATTGAAAGGGGGATCCGAGGTGGAATTTCAATGATTATTAAAAGGTATATAAAAGCAAATAATAAATATTTAGGTAAAAAGTATAATTCAAATAAGCCTTCAGTATTTTGCAAATATTTAGATGCTAATAACTTGTATGGTTGGGCAATGAGTCAGAAGCTTCCAATTGACGGATTTAAATGGATGACGGAAAAGGAATTAAACAACTGGGAACGTCATCCCTGTTTTTTAGAAGTTGATTTAGATGTTCCTAAAGAACTGCATGATTATTTTAATGAGCTTCCTCTTGCTGCAGAGAGAAAAAAAGTAAATAAAGTTGAAAAGCTGGTACCAAATTTACATGATAAAAAGAAATATATTATACATTATAAAAGTTTAAAACAGTGTTTAAGTCTTGGTTTAAAATTGAAGAAGATATATAGAGGGATTAAGTTTAAGGAGAGCGATTGGTTAAAACAATACATAGATTTAAACACACAGCTAAGAACAAAAGCAAAAAATGATTTTGAAAAGGATTTTTATAAGTTAATGAATAATTCAGTATTTGGCAAAACTATGGAAAATATAAGAAAAAGGGTAAATGTTAGGCTTGTCAGAAGTAGGAAAACAGCAAGGAAATTTGTAAACAAACCAAACTTTAAGCATTTAGAAATATTTAATGAAAATTTGATAAGCATTCATATGGGAAAAACACAAATAACATTTAACAAGCCTATTTATTTAGGGTTTTCTATTCTTGAGTTAAGTAAAACTTTGATGTATGATTTTCACTATAACTATATTAAAGCGAAATATGGAGATAGAGCAACTTTAGGACTTACTGATACGGATAGTTTATTGTATGAAATTAAAACAGAAGATTTTTATAAAGATATTTCAGATGATGTTAAAGAAAAGTTTGATACAAGTGACTATCCAAAAGAGGGTCATCCTTCGGGTATTCCAGTTGGTATAAATAAAAAGGTGATTGGTATGTTTAAGGATGAAACAAGTGGGAGGGAAATAGAAGAAACTATTGGATTAAAACCAAAAATGTACAGTATTAAAATGGATGATGGGGCGGAAAATAGAAAATGTAAGGGGGTTAAGAAAAATATAATTAAGAAAACTATAACGCATCAGGATTATCTGAATTGTTTAGAAAAAAATAATATACAGCATAGAACAATGACAAATTTAAGAAGTTATAAGCATCAAATTTATACGGAAGAAATTAATAAAATAGCATTAAGTGCAAATGATGATAAAAGGTTTATTTTACCTGATAGAATTCATACACTTGCTTGGGGCCATCATAGGATAGAGGAGTACAAAAAATAAATTTTTATTTGTGTTAAGAACAAATAAAAATTATAAATTTTTAATTTTACCACATGTTATACATTCTTTAGCACTGTTTTTATAATTTGTGCCTGTTAGATAATTTATTATTTTATAAAATAAACCTTCTTTGTGTATAATTTTAAATACGCCATAGCAATCATTTTCATGATGAAGATTGTTGTAACATTCTTTAAAAAGACCGTATTTTTTATTTTCAAAAATTGTATATTCTCTCCAATTTGTTAATTCCTGCATTTTCTTACATAGCTCACTTCTTTTTTCATTATAATCTGATATTAAGTTATTAATGATGACTACTTCTTCATTTATCTTTTCAATTGTCTCTAAATCTTCTTTTGTTAAAGTATCTCTATATTTTTCTTTTGTGTTAAGTAAAAGAACATGATTCTTTAATTTTTGTAAAAGTTTAATATAAGTTTCTTTTCCATATTGTATCTTTTTCTCTGTATTATAGTTTATTCCGTTTTTTAATTTTTCATATTTTTCTTTTAAAGTAATAGCTTTTTCTAAATTATAATATAAATTAAAATCATCTATACTACATTCTATGTGTGTTAATGAATATGGTATAAAATTTCTTGGATAAAATGAAACTGGATATTTTATTGGAGGTAGATACCTTTTAATTTTATCTTCCATTATTATTTTTTTATTAAATAAAAATTTTTGCTTAATTCATTTTTTATTTCTTAACAAAAAGAAATAAAATATTTTTAAACTAATCGCTTAATATTATTTTCTGTTTTACAAACTGGACATTTAGTTAAGGTCGCTTTTGCATCACAATTTATACATAAACATACATGACCACAATCAACAAAATGAACCTTTGGTTCTTCCTCAAAGCATGCAACACATTTATCATAAGTAAATATTTTGCCTTTGTTAATATTTTTTGGTTCATCATCTTCAAAGTTACCATCTTTAAATATAAAATGTAAAGCAAACGGTTTATCTGCTAGAAATTCTGATAATTTAGCTAAAAATATAAAAGGGCATATAAGCCTATTTTCTTCACATAATACTGTTAAAAATGGTTTAATTTCATCACCCTCTTTAAAAGGTTGTAAAGTGAAACATACAAATATTTTAAAGGTTTTATTTTTAATTCTTTCTATACTTGCAAAATAAGTAAGAGATGAAATTATTCTTTTTATAACTCTATTCTTACTTACTGGTTCACAAAAACAAAAAGTTACTATTTTTTGATTGGGTACAAATTTACTAATTAAGAACTCGTTTACTTTATTTTTTAAACATCTATTTAATGTCTTTCTTTCCTGTTTTGTGTATTTATTTAGTACACTCATGTTTTCACTAGTCTCAGTAAAACTTGTCATTATTATTTTACCTACTTTTACTCAGGATTTATAAATCTTAAATTCAATTTTTATTTAATCGTGGCAAGCGATTTTTTCACCAAAATCTTAACCCACCCACTAACTCATAAACTGGCTAGCCATTGCATGACGCGTTGGTTGATGGGGAGGTTAAGCGATTAACTGATGTAAGGGTTTGTCTTGAGCAACTCAGTAACACAGTAAGTCAGTAACTCAGTAACTCAGTAACTCAGTATCTCTGAGTAACTCAGTATCTGAAGCAATGACGCGTGATGATAAAATTTTTTTAAAATTAAATTTTTTTTTTTTTTTTTTTTTTTTTTTTTTTTTAATTTACCAAAATCTTAACCCATCCACTAACTCATAAGCCGGTTAGCCGTTGCATGATGCGTTGGTTGATGGGGAGGTTAAGCAATTAACTGATGTAAGAGTTTGTCTTGAGCAACTCAGTAACTCAGTATCTCATTGACTCAGTATCTCGGTATCAGAAGCAATGATTATCAGAAGCAATGATTATTAGAAGCAATGACGCGTGATGATGAAATTTTTTAAAATTAATTTTTTTTTTTTTTTTTTTTTTTTTTAGAAACCTTTTTTAGAGAACATTTAGTTATGAGACGGTATGAGACGGTTTTTGCGGCAAACTGGTATAATATATACTACTACCGTGAGGAAAAGACCTTTTTAAAACATTGTGGGAAAAGGAAAATGCTGGTAACCGCATTTTCTCATTTTCTCACAATGCTTTCTACCCTTCCAATAACAGACATGTTTCATGTTTTGAGTCACGATTAGTTTATCGTCTGCAAATGGTTTCAGTTTGGACAAGTCTACAAAATTATCGTTTGGTAAAGAGTTAAAAGTCTCCTCATAAAAGGTTTCTGTAAATAATGAAAAGAAATTTACACTGAATTTAAAGGCTATAAAAACCAGACCAGAAGCCAGACAGTGTATCAGATACCTGATATTTCTATAACCTAAAATAGAAATCCATTTATTAAATTATCTGCCCACATAAATGATCATGCGATCCTTAGGCTGTTAAATGCGATTCTGTTGGCGTTTCTGCAGACAGTGTAGGTTAAGATAGGACTGCACATAATGTGCAAATTGATTTCAGTTTTAGACTGTCCTATAAGTTAAGATTTTTCACTGTACAATTGAACACTGAAATGTAACTTTTTATTTTTTGCTTTTACTGTATAATTCTACTGTAACTTTATATATATGTACATGTGGGAGTCTAGCTATTAGCCTTTCGCATTATGTAGGTGGTTTCTTGCATGCCCATGACTTCCTGTTTTTTGTAGAATAGATGTTTTACAATTACATTAACCCTTGTGGCGCTCTTGTTGAAAACTTGGGCTTTTGCTGATGGCATAGATAAAAAATCATACTTCACAGAACGTGCAGTCTTATCATGAATCGTGCACTTGTTTAGTTTCAAAAAGTTAAAAAAGAGAAAAAAAAAAAAAAAAAAAATGTTAGGCTAAACTGACAATTATTGTTTTTCAAAGCAATCGTAATTGCTACAAAACAAACAGTTTTCAAAGAAAACTTATTCATATTTTTTTAAGGAAACTAGATTGTGTGATGAAGGTAAATTATTACTTTAAATGCTGTGGAAAACACTTTTCTCGAGACGAATATGTAGGCAAACAAGCAAGAAGTGATATCCATCACCCATATCTTCCTTATGTCACACACACACACACACACACACACACACACACTGCTTTCTTTTAACTCTGTCAATTATACGTACTTTATTTTGAGTGTCAATGCAATCATAAATACTCTTCCAAATAAAATGCAAAAATCTTAAAAAATCTTCAACTTTACATGTTTTTGGAAATACACATTTTTTTACGTGAAAGCTTGTTGTGAACGATCATTAAATGAATTGTTAAGCCATCATCACAGAAATTGCTTTACTTTCAAATGTATTTATTTACTTACTTTTTAGAGAATTTTATTAACCCTTTAACACAAAATCCCGACTCTCGACGACCCCGAGAAAATAGCCTTTTGTAAACATTGTGGGAAAAGGAGAAAATGCTGCTAACCAGCATTTTCTCCTTTTCTACAATGTTTTCAGACCTTTCAAATATAAATATCAATTTTGAGCCACATTCATTTTGTCGTCTGCAAATGCTTTCAATTTGGAAGAGTCTAAAATTTTGTCGTTTGGTAGAGAGTCAAGAATAGTATGTGAATACTGTCCAAGTATCACCACATTTCCTTCAAGATATGGCTTTCAGTTGGTGGTGATAAATCAACAAGTAAATTGTAGAAAACAAGGAACAGCTCGCTGGATCTGGTTTCAAGGTCTTTCAGTCATTCGCGTCATTACTTAAGTAAGAAATAAATATTTGAATAGCGTGATGTTATCTCGTCATCTCGGATATTCTTACTTGAGACACTTTTACGTCCAAAAATTATTTCAGTTGAATCTAAATTTTCGTCCATATATAGACGCTTGGACAAACAATATCGGTGACTTTGGCACATTCGTTGTTTCTCTCCAACAGAAGTGTTCATATGTCAGTTTGATTATATTCACAATGCCGACAAGCACGCGAAAACAGAAAGAAAAATGTCTCCTCTATGGCCCTAATTCAGATGTACACATTTAGTTACGTAAATAAAGAAACTTACTAAGTAAACAAATTTTACTCATTGTGTCACGTGAACACACCTACTTACGTGTACACTTGTAAATATTTTAGGAGCAGATTTGGGTCAGCAAAAATATATTTGCACCACCTTTGCCGGTCATGCAAAAATATATTTGCTTATAAAATATTATGTTGTTGTAGCTTTCCTGATGCTTGTATTTGCTTCGAGCAGCTTGAGAAAATTTAAAATCATGCGAGACCAAAGTTCGAGCGAGATGTCAAAGTATTCTTGCGCAGCGAGAAGCAAATAGAATCACGAGGAAAGCTGGTACAACACAATACATGCAATACATGAATAAATGAATAACTTTATTGGCTTATACAGCTTGTAGATGGTCAAAAATTTTCAATATGTCCCACGTGATACAACTCTCTCTCTCTCTCTCTCTCTCTCTTGTATTTGAGCTGGAAAATATAAAGGTATGTAATCAAATACAATATAATACGAAACAATGGAAATGTATTATTTTTGTCAGTTTTAGTGCAGGAAAGCATGAGGGATTACATAATATAAATATACCTGAACATTTTCCGACTCAAATACCTGCGTCGCAAAAAAACAGTATTTACACGCTGTGAAATACGGTTCCAAAAATGGTATTGATGATGTAACTCACGCGCGGAAAACATACGTTTTGATATGCGATTTGATTGGTCAAAAGTTACGCTATGATATTTACCCGCCATTCATAAAAATGAAGGCAATAGCGACTACACCATTGTTTAACCAATTTCCGAATAAAATGTCAAGAACTGCAAAGTTTTGTTCTTGAAAGTTGTAGGTATATATTAAAAAGGAATAGTATCTTGTAATAACTTTCCTGATGCTTGTATTTACTGCTTGCATCTTCAGTCTCGCGCGTTATCATTTTTTATCTCGCTGCTCGAATTAAATACAAGCGCCAGGAAAGTTACTACAACATAATATTCCGTGTGTATACAAATGAAATCTTCATTTTGTGTACAGGATACGTCAGAGTTATTTTCCTTATTTGATCCTTAATTAACTCTTTACCAAACGACAAAATTACAAGACTTGTCAAGATTGAGAGCAGTTGCAGAAGACAAATTCACTTTTATTCAAATGATGTGATTTGACCTTGGAAGGTTAGAAAACACTGTGGGAAAAGGATGAAATGCTGGTTACCAGCATTTTCTCCTTTTACCACAATGTTTTCCAGATCATTCATCCTCAGGGTTGTTAAAAAGTCGGGATTGTGTGATATGGGATTAATTAAGATGGTAAAACTTGATACATCGTCGTGTGCAATTAATTAGTACAGGTTGTGACCTTATTTCTCAGAAAATCGATCCGAAAAATATTTTTATAACGAGTTTTACATGTTACTTTTTATCCTGAATTGTGGCTTTATAAATTACCGGGACATTTTAAGTTTAAACGAAATGGTCATTTCAAATTTAACCCTTTCAGCGCCCCAGGCGAAAATAGGAGCTTTTGATGAGAGCGAGGAGAGTGTAGATCAAGATCAGATTGAGCAGAAATCGCAGTCTGATCTCAAATGTATATTGTCCGCTTAATTAGTACGGCCCTATGTGATAAAAATGATTCTCTATGGGTTATGAACGGTATATTGTATTTTCAGCCGCTGAAAGAGGCTGACTTTATATCTTTGAACCTGAACTGAAATAAACCTTTACCAAACGATAAACTTTCAGACTTGTCCAGATAGAAAATAGACTAGAAAGTAAATATAGTTCAAATAATGAGATTTTCTTTGAAAGGATCGAAAATATTGTTGGAAAGGGAGAAAATGCTGTTTACCAGCATTTTCTCCGTTTTCCATAATGTTTTCAAAAACCTCTTCTTCAGACATTAAATGGTCCTGCGTGGCTCAGTGGTAAAGCGTGGGACTCGTAACCTGGAGGCTCCGGGTTCGAGCCCCACCCGATCCGCTGGGTCTTTCGTGGGTGTGTCCTTGGGCAAGACACTTAAGAGCCCTAGCCTAGTACTGGAAATACATGGATATGTGAGCTGTCGCCGTGGTATGACTGAAATAATGTTGAAAACGGCGTAAAACACCATTCAATAAATTAATCAGACATTAAATAGTAAAGGGTTAATGCCTCCTGAGCAAAACGAGTCCTTTGTTGTTTGAATAGGATAATTGATTTTAAAAATACTTGGGAACAACCGGAAGAAGGAAATTAATCGCTCCAGTTATAGTGTAAATTCTGTTGTCACGAATACGTCCAATTATTATCATTTTTGTCTAACGTGACAAGGGATGCATGAGGCAATTCATAATCGATATGCATACATGTACATGTACTGATGTCCTGGTCTCTATTTACCAACAATTCTTAAAAACGTTCTTGATCTTATTCTCAAAAACTTTCTTGATTTGAAAGTAGCACAACTTCTGATTGGCTAAAGCCAAATGGTTCAGCCAGTGAATATGAACCCTTGTCTTGGTTAACCCTTTCCCAAACGACAAATTTTGGACTGGTCCAAATTGAAAGAGTTTGCAGACGCACAATTTTAAATTGGATGAAAATGGCAGAAGGGTCTCAAGAAGGGTAGAAAACACTGTGGGAAAAGGAGAAATTGCTCGTTACGAGCAATTTCTCCTTTTCCCACAGTGTTTTCAAAAGACTTGTACTGCAGACAAGTGAAAACCAGGGCTTGTTTGTGAAAGGGTTAACATAGCAATCCAACTTGTATACGTATGTGCCTAAGGGGTAACTCAAAATGTCCTTGTGCTTGAATTTTGACATCGCAACACGTGAGGGTTTATCAATGACAGCAACTTTTCATGTAATCTGTTTAGCAATTTAAGGGTCAAATATTATACTTTTAAGACAGTCCATTGCTCAGTGCGGAGGTAGAAATCGAATAATGTTGTTGGCAAACCAATTTCAATACTTAAAAGCCTAGAATAACCGAAAAGGATGCCTCAAGCAATAGAAAGGCTAGCATCATTACATTCTAAGGGCGATTTTTAAAACATTAGCTAAAAGGAGATCGGAAAGTAGTTCTCCAAGATCAGACTGCAGGTTATATGTAATCTTGTCTTGAATATACATTGTCCACAAAAGCATCTTATGCCATGTTCCTAAGGTTAATTCGGTGGTACATGTGAGAAAATCAGGAGCGATTCCCTGGACAAATACCATTCCTAGCTGAAGCTTGTTGAAGGTAATTGGCCTTTGCGTGTACAACAAAGTTTATTCAGAGAACAAATTGCAAAGATGATAAATTCTCGAGTTCTAGTATTAATTGGTCTCTTGTAAGCCCATGTGAATCAAAAACGAAGTTCAAGTGCTCGGTCAAAAGTTCAATGTTAAACAACACCACAAGCTTTCGGTGGTTTTTCACTGTCAATGGAGACCTGTAATAATTTTGCGGACGGTGTAGATCAAGATCAGACTGCACAAAATGTACAGTCTGATCTTGGATCTACACTGTCCGTTACTTAACGCTAGATTATGTACAAAAGTCGTCTTCAGCTACACTTGAAACTTCTTTATAAATCCATATAGAATCAAGTTTATAATTTAGTAGCGCAGGCAGACTTTAACACGTTTTCCTATACAAGACGATGTTTTTGGTCCGTATTCACCAACCATTCTTCAGAACATTCTATGTCTTATTCTCCAGAATTTTCAAAATATCAATCCAGCACAACTTCTGATTGGTTAAACTATTTGGTTTAGCCAATCAGAAGTTGTGTTACTTTCAAAGTTAAAAATCTCAGAGAATAAGACTAAGAATGTTCTAAATAGAATGGTTGGTGAATACGGGCACTGGGCCATTATTCACCAACCATTCCTAAGAACGTTCTTGGTCTCATTCTCCAAAATTTTATAGATTTGAAAGCAACACAACTTCTATTTGGCTAAACCATTTGATTTGGTTTAGCCAATCAGAAGGGTTGTTACTTTCAAATTTAGAAAATCTCAGAGAATAATACTAAGAATGTCCTTAAGAATGGTTGGTAAATACGGACCCTGATCACTCAATGGTAATGCGCAGGGCATTAAATCTAGCGTTTGTGGCTCGGACACGCTACGAACGGGAATTGATGAAGGTTATTGCTAAAAGACGCAAACTTCTCTTATAGCTAAACATTACCTCGTATTTTTAGATGTGGGAAAACAGCAAGTGGTGCCTTGACAAAACAGATTTTTTTTCATTGTGACCTTAACAAAGTATACAAAGTACGTTTACAGAGTATATCGTCAGTTACACACACATTTCACTGAACAACGTGGTGCAAAGGGGACTATTTGAGTCATACTCTGACAAAAGGGGACTTAATGCATCTCCGTGATGCATTATACCATGCAAGTCATCACATAATTTTGGATCTTTTTTATCCATCTTCTCTAACAAATTGTTTTCATAGCCCCTCTTCCTCTCCTTCCAGCCACGACACTACCGTTTTACACGGTCACTAACATGTTTCTTGCTGATGAAATTCTAAAGACTGGAATCAGTCTATTAACCCTTGACCAAACAACTCTGTGGGACTTTGAAAATATAGTGGAAAAATACTGCATGTGTTCAGCACGTTCTCTTTTCTCCCACAGCGTTTTTGAGATGGGGTGCGCAGCTTCCCAACTCCGATTTACCATGTGGAAATTTGAACACCAAAATATTGATTCTGGGATACCTAACATCGCAAAATCAATACCTGACAGAAAAGTACCAAAGAAAAAACTCTCCTTTTTTTTCCAGTTTAGCATTAATGCAAGACTTAAATGGCGTTAAAGAAAGGAAAATTTACCCGATTACCTGACGATAAAATTTCACACTTGCCAAAATTGGAAGCACTTGCAGACGAGAAATTAAGTGTGGCACATACGACTGATTTTGCCTGTGAATGGGTAGAAAACATTGCGGGAAAAGAGAAAATTCTGGTTACCAGCATTTTTTCGTTTTCCCGCAATGTTTGCAAATGCCTTCTCCAGGGTCATCTAAACACGGGATTGTTTGGTAAAGGGTTAATGCATTCACGCTGGAAATTGACCATTTTTTGCTGAATGTTGCATTTTTACCGAATGTAACTCCAAGTTTCCTTCGCTTGTGAAGAACCACGTTTTTTGTTTTTCCTTTCCTCACAATATTTTCTACCCTTTTAAGGACAAATCTAATCGTTTGCCGTCTGCAAACACTCTCAATTTCAACGTCTAAAATTTTGTTGAGCGATAAGGTATTTTTCGTAGGAGAGCAGTAATGTAGGTTTTGCGGACAATTTAGATCAAGATGAGATTGCACTACCCAATACCTTTGATATTCTGGCAAGCAGTCTACATACAGCTTTACCCAAGCTCTCTTATGATTTCAACCTTGAGAAAGACCTTTTTTTGGAAAACATTGAGGATAAAGTAGAAAAAGCTGGTAACCTAAATTTTCTCCTTATACCACAATGTTTTCTAGCCTTTCATGGACAAATCCCATCCATTTAGCCACATTTAATTACAATGCCTGACAATGCTCTTTAATATGGACAGGTTGAACCCTTTACCACACAATTACAGGTTTCAACGATCCTGAGGAAGAAGCTTTTTGAAAACATTGTATGAAAGGAAGAAAATGCTGGACATCAGCATTTTCTTCCATTCCCCCAATGTTTCCTATCCTTTTAGAGACAAATCCAATCATTTCATCCACATGTAATTTGTCATTTGGAAATGCTTTTGGTTTGGGAAAGTCTAAAATTTTTGGTTTTGGGATAAATGGTAAAACCGTATTGTTTGGTGAAAAGTTAACAAAACTTTGTAGAATTTCTTCTTTTTTCCATTCCTTCCAAAATTGTGTTTCTTATGAAAAACAAAAAATATCTTTAAAAAAGATAGATGGCGTATATTTTCCAACAAATAGGCAGGGGCTTTTAAAATAAACAGACCTATATGTTTTACCCCAGGGGTCCTTCGAATAAACGTGTCTACATATTTGACCAATCACAAATTTCTATTTATTAATTTTTATCAGTACCAAAGTGTAGGACAAAAGCCAGCACATTCAAACAAATTTTGAGCGCTGGAAACTAAATGGTGATGCTGATAAGTAAGGAGTTGAGTTTGAATCCTAGCTCTTCAATAAACTCTTTTTAACCTTTAACTCTTTACCAAACAACAAAATTTTAGACTAGTTAGTCCAAATTCAAACTATCAAAAACTGACATTCAGTTTGGGAAAGGTAGAAAACACCGTCGGAAAAAGAAAAAATGCTGGTTACCAGCCTGCCTTCTCAGGGTCGTTAAATAGGGCATTGTGACCAAAGGTTTAACCCTTTCCCAAACGACAAATTTTGGACTGGTCCAAATTGAAAGAGTTTGCAGACGACAATTTTGAATTGGATGAAAATGGCAGAAAGGTCTCAAAAAGGGTAGAAAACACTGTGGGAAAAGGAGAAATTGCTCGTTACGAGCAATTTCTCCTTTTCCCACAGTGTTTTCAAAAGACTTGTACTGCAGACACGTGAAAACCAGGGCTTGTTTGGGAAAGGGTTAAGCCCCTTTTACAACTATAGTTGCTCTTGAGGCCAGTGTAGACTTTGATATTTCATTTATTTGGGTGTTATTTCCAGATTTAAAATGTATTTTGAGTTCATCTGATATTAAAGATTAAGGTATGATGAAAATCCTGGTGACAGAATTTTTATTCCACTCCTATCACTGAACATCCTAGTAGCTTTGACTTTGTATATTTTGGCAATAAGCTGGTGTCATTTAACCCTTAACCACACAATCACGACTTTTAACAACCCTAAAGAAAAAGCATTTTGAAAACATTGTGGAAAAAGGAGGAAATGCTGTTGAAATCAATGTGGGGAAAGGAGAAAATGCAAGTGACCACCTGACAGCATTTTCTCCTTTTCCCATATGTTTTCTACCCTTCCAACATCTAAAATCAAAATCAAATTTTTGAGTCACATTTAGTTTGTCTTCTGCAAATGCTTTCAGTTTGGACATGTCTAAAATTATGTCGTTTGGTAAAGATTTAAAGAGTGTATAATATTTGTAGTGTTTGTAAAGAAACTTATGAATCAGAAGTGCTTTGGAATATGAGCATATTCTCCTTTTACCACTATGTTTTCTAGAGTGGTCAGCTGCAAGATGAATAAATTTGTTTGTAGCAGGAGAGCATTTTACATTTCAGTTCTCAGCAAAACTTTTGTTGTTGTTAACATCTAGATTGCACAGAAAATCGAATCAGATTTTAGGCATACACAGCCCAATACCTTGTAACATATTCTAATCTTTAAATTGCAATATTGGACTCTGTCCAATTTAACTCTTTACCAAATGACCAAATTATAGACTTGTCGAACTTGAAAATATTTGCAGGCGACAAAATTGAGGTGACTCAAAACTGAAATTTGTTTCTGGAAGTGTTGAAAATATTGTGTAAAAAGGACAAAATGTGGGTTATCAGTATTTTTCTCCTATTTCCACATTGTTTTCCAAAGCCTTTTTCCTCAGGGTCGTTAACATTTGGGATCGTTTGGTAAAGGGTTAAAAGACCAATTTCATTAAGTCAGCACTCTAACGATTAATTTGTAAGAAAGGTGTTTTATGCATTTCTTCAGTTTTATCTTGACGGCTAGTGCATCTATTCATGCTTTCCTAAGTTTCTTTTGCCAGTTCCTTGCACAGCATTTCCTTCGAACTACTGGCTGCTTTCTTACATCAAAATAATGTTCAGTAGTAAGAATAGAAAGGAATAAAACTTGTAGCAATGACATATCATCAACTTTTTGAATAGGGTTTGACCTAGCTAGGAATCAAGTTTAAACCCCTTGGGTTCAAGCCGTGTACACTTGACCTACCTACCCACTTGGTTTGGTCCCTAAGAGTTAACCCTTTGCCAAACAATCCTAAGTTTTAACGGTCCTGAGAAAAAAAAGGTGTTTGAAAAACTTTGTGAGAAAAGGAGAAAATGCTGGCAACCAGCATTTTCTCCTTTTCCCACAATGTTTTCTAACTTTTTAAAGACTAATCATATCATTTCAGGCACGTTGATTTGTCATTTCAATTTAGATAGGTCAAAATTTATATTATGTGGTAAAAAGTTTATAGAGATCATATTCTAACATTTGGAGAAACAAATTATTGGAATTGGCTTTATCAATTAGAATGATGGACAAATATGTTACTCGTTCAAAACTATTTTTGATGATCTGCCCACAAAATGTCAGACATTTGTTGAATACATGGTGTTTATTGCCGTTTTCCATATTATTTCAGCTATATCGCGGTGGCAGGTGCACCTAATAACATGATTACATGGAGTTTCTTTTACGAGGGGCTTTCCCACAGAAAAAAATGCATGTGCAATGTTCAGCAGGATATAATTATATAAGAAATATCAAACATACCAGAAATGAAGCTAGAAGATCAAACAACACATTTTGTAGTCAAATTTCGATAAAACATAAGAGTGTGCCTAGCCTTTTAAATTGAGGATTCCATATTTACTCAGTGGTTACCTCTTTACAAGACATTAAAATTTGAGACAGGTCCAGCCTTCTACTGCTTAAACATAAAAAAGCCAAGAGCGAGCTGATGCTGATAAATGACTGAAATATCATTACATGCAATGAAAACACCATTCAAACGAAAGTGTTGATATGGTTTTTTTTTTTTTTCAGATGTCAACATGGAGGATGCCATGTATCAACAGCTTGAGGAAAGAGGTGAGTTAAATTTGTCATTAAGTTTTTTTTTGGTAGGATGAAACCATTCTTATCACAACTCCTTAGACCAGGAAGGAATTCTGACAAGAATGATTTCAAGCTTTCACATGTAAATCCATGCTTTGAATTTGCTTTATCTCTTGTATGTATTTGTCATCAAAATTGCAATTAGTTTTTGTTTTACAAAAATTTGATTGAGTTGTAGTCTGTATTTGTCTTGCAATGCTAGGAATTTGTTTTGTGTCATGAATTTATTTCTCATGAAAATTCTAATAAGTTTTCGTTTGTATATCTCTGACCATGCTTTGAAATTGCTTTATGTTGTGTATGTATTTATCATCAAAACTGCACTTAGATTGTTTTATTTATTTCTGTGTTTATGCTTTGACTTTGCTTTGTCTAGTTTTCGTTTATAGTGCTCTAACAATGCTATAAATTCGTTTTGTCTCCTGCATGTATTTCTTCAGAAAGTTCTTGTTCATATTGGTCTAACAATAGTTCGAATTTAATTAATCTTTTGCAGTTATTTCTCACAAAAACTTCAGTTAGTTTATGTTTATAAATCACCAACCATGCTTTGAATTTGCCTTATCTTACATATTTTTATGAACAATTAGTAAGCTTTTGTTTACATTTGTCAACATAACATAATAACATAACATAACATTTATTGAAAATTGTAAGGCCTCTGGCCCATAATACACACATCTGAGCTAAGACACATATGAGTGGTCCTACCCTAATCACTATATCAAAACAAAAGATACATTTATCCGTGTAAATTTAATGCAAACGAAAGTAGACCAGAAAGGGAAACCAAGCCTCGCAAATGAGAGGTCTGTTTCCCTTCCAAATCACTTTCTACTGAAGATCTGACTAAGAAGGGGAATATGATATTAGCAATAATATTTGACAAAAAAAAAAAAAAAAGAGAGAGAAAATTTCGCCAAAGTTGAATTGACTCATAACTAAGACGGTGCGCTGGGGCGATGAGTGTGCAAGTCTAAACAAGTAGATTAATTACAGTGATTTTTTCTTATTTCAAACGCTGTATGTATAAATTTAGCCAGTTTTCTAATAATAGCTGGGTTCTCAGTCGACATTATCTGATGAAAAAAATTCTGATCTATATGATTAGGTAGAATAGATCCAAATATATTTTCTCGGACATCATTGTAAGCACTGCATTCACATAAAAAATGAAATTCGGACTCTATAACAGAAATTCCTTTACAACGGCAGTAATGACAATATCTATAATTTCTATCCAATCCAGTATGTCTTCCTTTCTCTATCATCAAATCATGTGTTGAAGTTCGAAACTTTGCAAGCGCCTGTTTATATAGATATTGGAGATCAACCATGGTTTGTATCTTGTGTATGCATTTCTCATGAAAATTGCAATAAGGTCTATAAATATATCTATGTTTTGAATTAGCTTTGTCTTGAGCATGTATTTCTAATCCAGATTTAAGCAAAGTTTTGTCCTGACATGTATTTCTTTAGCCTGTTTCGAGTTTTCATTATGTGATACTTTTATTTCTCATCCAAATTATCGCTAGTTTTTGTTTATATTCATCATACCATCCTGTGAATTTGCTTTATCTTTTTTTTTTTTCTCATCAAAGTTTCAGATGTATTTTATTTATGTCTCTCTAACCATATTTTGATTTTGCTTTAATGTGTGTTTGTACATGTATTTTTCATGAATATATTGTAGTATATATATTTTAGTAACTTTCTGTTCATTAGTCACTAACCTTGATTTGAATTTGCTTTATCTCATGAATGTATTTCCAATGAAAATTTCAGTACGCTTTTGCATATATTTCTCTAACCATGCGTTGAATTTGCTTTGTCGAGGGTAAATATTTTTGATGAAAATTTCAGTGAGTATTTTCAGTCGATATGTTTAACCATGCTTTGGGTTTGCTTTGTCTCATGTATTTCTCATGAAAAATTAAGAGTTTTTGTTTATATTTCTCTAACCATGCTTTGGTTTGCTTTGTCTCATGTATGTATTTCTCATGACAAATTCAGAGTTTTTTATATATTTCTATAACCATGCTTTGGTTTGCTTTGTCTCATGTATGTATTTCTCATGACAAATTCAGAGTTTTTTTTATATATTTCTATAACCATGCTTTGGTTTGCTTTGTCTCATGTATGTATTTCTCATGACAAATTCAGAGTTTTTTTTATATATTTCTATAACCATGCTTTGGTTTGCTTTGTCTCATGTATGTATTTCTCATGACAAATTCAGAGTTTTTTTTATATTTCTATAACCATGCTTTGGTTTGCTTTGTCTCATGTATGTATTTCTCATGACAAATTCAGAGTTTTTTTTATATATTTCTATAACCATGCTTTGGTTTGCTTTGTCTCATGTATGTATTTCTCATGACAAATTCAGAGTTTTTTTATATATTTCTATAACCATGCTTTGGTTTGCTTTGTCTCATGTATGTATTTCTCATGACAAATTCAGAGTTTTTTTTATATATTTCTATAACCATGCTTTGGTTTGCTTTGTCTCATGTATGTATTTCTCATGACAAATTCAGAGTTTTTTTTATATATTTCTATAACCATGCTTTGGTTTGCTTTGTCTCATGTATGTATTTCTCATGACAAATTCAGAGTTTTTTTATATATTTCTATAACCATGCTTTGGTTTGCTTTGTCTCATGTATGTATTTCTCATGACAAATTCAGAGGTTTTTTATATATTTCTATAACCATGCTTTGGTTTGCTTTGTCTCATGTATGTATTTCTCATGACAAATAAAGAGGTTTTTATATATTTCTATAACCATGCTTTGGTTTGCTTTGTCTCATGTATGTATTTCTCATGACAAATAAAGAGGTTTTTATATATTTCTCTAACCATGCTTTGGTTTGCTTTGTCTCATGTATGTATTTCTCATGACAAATTCAGAGGTTTTTATATATTTCTCTAACCATGCTTTGGTTTGCTTTGTCTCATGTATGTATTTCTCATGACAAATTCAGAGGTTTTTATATATTTCTATAACCATGCTTTGGTTTGCTTTGTCTCATGTATGTATTTCTCATGACAAATTCAGAGGTTTTTATATATTTCTCTAACCATGCTTTGGTTTGCTTTGTCTCATGTATGTATTTCTCATGACAAATTCAGAGGTTTTTATATATTTCTATAACCATGCTTTGGTTTGCTTTGTCTCATGTATGTATTTCTCATGACAAATTCAGAGGTTTTTATATATTTCTCTAACCATGCTTTGCATATGGTGTAATGTTCGGGTAATTTCTTTTCAAAACTTTAGTAAGTTTTTTGTTTTTATTTCACTAACCATACTTTGAATTTATCTCATTTGTGTGTTTCCAATCCAAATTATAATTAGATTTTGCTTTCATTTGTCTGACCATGCATTTTATTAGCTTTTTCTCATATTTCTAATTCAAATTTAGTAGGTTTTTGTTCATATCTCTTCAACCATACATTGAAATTGCTATATCTTGTGTATGTATTTCTTTTGAAAATTTCAGTACCGGTAAGTTTTTGTTTATATTTGCCTAACCCTGGTTTGAATTTGCTTTTATCTCTTGCAGGTGTTTCTTGTGAAAAGTTTGGTTAGTTTTTCTTTTCATATTTCTCTCATGCTTTGCATTTGTTGTATGTCATTTATGTACTTGCCTTGAAAATTTGAGTAAGTTTTTGTGTATGTTTGTCTAATTATGCTTTGTCTGCATTAACTATTTTCTTGACTGTGTTTGCATTTGTTTATCCAACCATGTTTGGTTCCTTGTAACTTTTTTCATGCTTTTCTATGCAGACGTTTGTATGTGCAGCGCTGTCAGCACACACGTAACCTAGTTATAGGTCAGCAAAAATATTCCAGATATGTTGAGGTGTAGAGAGAAAGATATAGGGCCTTATACTTGTTCTGTGGCAATTATTTGTAGATTTTGTTTGTATTGTGTGTATTGGTGTTAAACGACGTTTAAACAGCTAATGTCACATCACGGCGGTCAGTGCACCTACGCATGTGTTTTCTGGCTTTCTCACACTAGCACTGACATAACTTTCTTTCCAAGCCACTGACTACTTTTCTCACATGTATCAGAGGTGAAAGGCGAAAATTCGCCGGAAAGCAAGTTTGCCTTAACAGAGTATCGACTCCGCAACCACCAGGTCACGAGTCGGATACGCTAACCAATGAGCTACCCGGGTCTGATTTGTAGTTAAAAGCAGTACTGTTGCAGAGTGTGTTTGCTTTTCATCGACTGTTTAAAACCTCACCCTCATTATTATAAAACTTGCACATATTTTTTTAAAGATTGTCAGGCCAGGGAATGTCTGAAGACATTTGTGACCATACCCACTATGCCATGAGAAGAACCACAAATACGCCGACTCCCTTAGAAAATTGGAGATCATTGATATGCCCAGAAAAAGTCATTCAAATGATCTGTCACTCTGTGTTAAGTGGACAGTCTTGTCTGGTGTGAAAAGTGTATACAAAACAGTGCATAGTATGTCAGCATTTGGAAATGCTAATTTAATTTTAATTAATATTTGTTGATTGAGTAGATGTAAGCAGCTGCTGATAAATTTGACCCTCAGGGAGGTGTGGTTTGCTCCTTACCCCCCCCCCCCCTTTTTTTTTCTGTTTTCAGTGCAAAAAGAAAGATGAAATACAAAGCAGACACATATGCGATACATGGTATTTTACGACAGACTTGCTTATTAAGACTACAATATCAAGGACCAAGGATAGAGGACTGAAGACTGAGTTGCTAACAGGTATAAGACCATTTCTTATAATTATGAAACGTTTGCCAAGAAAAGTCTGGGATCTGTAATGTCCGAATCTTCTCTTTGTTTTTAAATAAAAACCTTGTTTTTTTTTTTTATAAAAAGAGAGAGGCATTAATCCTTCCTATGCGATAGGCGAAAACAGGCTTACAGGCTTTTGCAGAAGGCATATAACCAGGATCGGACTGTGCAGTAGAATATTCAGTCTGATATTGGATCTTTACCGTCTGATTGGTTAGTCAAGCTTACAAGAAAAAATGTTTTTGATTATCAGCGAATTTTATTTTTTGCGGCTGAAACGGCAAAATTAACCCTTTATGCATGGAAACTAACTGAATTGCCCATGTACATTTGCATCATATTCCATTTTTTTTTTCTACAAATTAGTTCTGTTGAGGTTTTGTCTTTTTGAAACATCAGTGAACAAGGTGGTACATGATTAAGTAACCAGTTTGTCTTTCATCACATGGTTTACTGCCTTATGTATCAGACTTTGTAATCTTGTTTGTCACCCCATATTTATATTTCAATCGATTATGTCTATGAACTTGTAAAATGCTTTGAACCGTTTACCACACAATCCTGACTGGTCACCAGCATTTCTGCTTTTCCCACCATGTTTTCTACCATATAAAGAACAAATTTGGTCATTTGGGGAACCTTTGCCTTCTGCAAATGCTTTCAATTTAGACCGGTTTGAAATTTTGTCATTTTTGTTGTTACCGAAGATCACTCCTTCCTCAAGGCATAGCTCCTTCCCGTATAAAAAAATCAATACCTGACAACTACGTTAGGGAGAGTTCTCTTTGGCTCAGGGGTTAGTGTATTGGTCTTTTAAATCTCAAATATTGAAGATCTATGCCGCACGGGTTCGAATCCCAGCCGGAGCGGTTTGTATTTGAGCCAATCATTTGTTACGAACTTTCATGTTCGTAAGATGGGGGCTCGTCCGGAATTGGCCTTTTAGCCATTTGTTGTCTGCCCGTTATTGACCATTGAGCCATTTGATGTCTAATTAATAGACTTCCTGCCTAATAAGGCTTTCTGTCATCAAAATGACGACTTCTCTTAAGAGGGGGTGTGTTACGGGAGATCACTCATTCCTTATAGCTCCTTCCCGTATAAAAAAAAAATCAATACCTGACAACTGCGTTAGGGAGAATTCTCTTAGGTCAGGGGTTAGTGTATTGGTCTTTTAAACCTCAAATATTGAGGATCTTTGTCGCACGGGTTCGAATCCCAGCCGGAGCGGTTTGTATTTGAGCCACGCATTTGTTGCCAACTTCCATGTTCGTAAGATTGTAATTGTTTGTTTGTATTGGAGTTTAACGCCATTTTAATAGGAAAAGGGTTAATACAGACACATCATAAAATGTGTTAGCTGATAGCCCTAAAGATGTGACAGTACTTTTTCCACTTTTTGCATCCTTTTTACAAATATGTTTCTTAAAAAATCTCAGTGGTAATGCACCGAACTGATAATCCAAAGTGCTCTTAAATACGAGCAGACCTTCTGCTTGCCACAATGTTTTGTGCAGTGGTCTGCTGCAAGATGAACAAACATGTCTATAGTGTAGCAGGAGAGCATTTCACCCTATGAGCGCTCAGCGAAAGTTGTGTTGTTGTTGTGGACGATACAATTAAGATCAAAATGCACTAAACATGAAGTATTATCTTGGATCTACACCACCGGATGATACTTTGTAACATATTCCGGCTACAACAATCTTGAAATCACAATATTTGGATGTGTCCTACAAAAAAAAAGGACCATTTTATTTACTGAGCTGTTTAAAGGTTAGTTTGTTTGTTTGAACAACGTTTAACGCCATTTTTCAACAATATTTGAGTTACATTTCGGCAGTTGGTGCGCCTATTCATGGTGCTCTCATGTGTTTCTTTTACCAGTTCCTTACACAACATTCCCTCCAAGCCACTGGCTGCTTTCTCATTTAAGCATCAATGAAATATTGTTCAGCAATGAGAATGGAAAAAATCCTTCAGCAATGACTACCATTAAATCATCAGAAAGAGCTGGTAATGGAAGCAGCGACCTCTAGAATGTAAGTCCTGTGTAGATGCTACTGACTTAGCCTCCAGGGCCCTAGGTGTGAATTAAGGCAACATTTCGTGGTGAATGACCCAAGCTGTCGATACTCAATGAAAAAAAATCATTGAGGTCATATTCCAACATGTACAAAGACATTTTTTTTTTTTTTTTATAAGACCTTGTCAACCAAAATGAGGGACAAAGATATTACACATTTAAAATCGTTTGTGTTGACCTATCAATAAACATTTCAACAAACATTTGTTTCTTGCTTGGTGTTTATTGCTGTTTTAACACTATTTCAGCCTGATGGCAGGGGCAAATGCACCTTTGATATGCTTCCGTGTACCTGGAGTTATATACCAGTACTTTGCAAAAAAAAAAATCTTCATACCACCTGCTGCTTTCCCATAGCATGCAGTGTTAGGCCGGAAATATCAGATATACCAGAGATAAAGCTAGAAAATCTCTGCTGTCTAATTTTGATACACAGTGCCAACTAAACAAAATAAAGAACATGCCTAGCCGGTTTTATCGAAAATTCCTTATTTTCTCAGTAATAACCGCTTTACAAGACAACATTTAGTCAGATCCACGTTGAAAGCATTTTCAGTTGACAAAATGTATTGCTGGAACTTGTCTTGGATTTTATGCTGATGACTAAAACATCGTTGGAAAAGGAGAAAATTCCGGTTATCAGCATTTTGTCCTTTTCCTACATTGTTTTCCCTCAGGGTTGTTAAAATACAGTATTAATTGGTAAAGTGTTAACCCTTAGCCACACGTTCACGAGTTTTAACGATCCTGTGAGGGAAATCTTTTGAAAACAGTGTGAGAAAAGAAGATGTTGGATATGGGTTTACAGATAATGAAAAAACCTTGCGATTGACCCCTCTTCATATTTTCTTGCATGAGTATCTTTGTACAGTGCACTGCAAAGCTCAAGCCTTACACTAATAACAGCTAGGAAAGACATGAGTAGCAGACTGAAATACTTTATCATACACTGAAAACACCATTCAAACAGAAGTGTTTATCTTATATTTTATCATTTTCAGATTTCAGCATGGAGGATACAATATAACGACAGCTTTAGGAAAGAGGTGGGTTGAATTTATCCGATTTTCATGTGTAAATCCTAGCTTTACTTTATTTTGTGTATGTATTTGTCATTAAAACTCTAGTTAGTTTTTATTATTTCTCCAACCTTGCTTTAAAATTGCTTATATATTGTATTTGTCATTAAAATTGCCGTCAGTTTTTAGTGCTTTGCACTTGCTTTATCACGCGTATGTAGGTCCAATGAAAATGCGTTCGCTTACTTCTGTCTTAGCATGCTTTAAAATTTATTTTTCTCGTGTAAGTATATATCATCAAATATTGCGATTATTTTTGTTTGTATATCTCAAACCGTGATTTGAAATTTCACTGTCTAGGTTTTGTTTATATTTCTATTACCATAATTTGAATTTGCTTTATCTTGTGTATGTATTTGTCATTAAAACTGTAGTAACCAGTAGTTTTTGTTTGTATTCGTGTAAGTATGCTTTGAATTTGTTTAATTGCAACTATGTATGTCATAAGAACATTTCAATAAGATTGTGTTATATTTTACTGACTATGCTCTGAATTTGCTTTGTCTGGTGTAAGTCTTTCTTATGAAAACTTCAGTAAGATGGGTGTTTGTATTTTGCTAACCCCATTTTGAATTTATTTTGTCTCCTGTATTTAGTTCTCATGAAAACTTCAGTAAGTTTGTCTTTATATGTAACTAACCATGCTTTGAATTTACCGTGTCACATGTATGCACTTCTCGTCCCATTTATGATTAGTTTTTAATTACATTTGTCTAACCGTGCCTCGAATTAGCTTATCTCCTGTACGTAGTTCTCATGAAAACTTTAGTAAGTTTGTCCTTATATTTCACTAACCATGCTTTAAATATGCTGTAATTCATGTATGTGCTTCTCATCCCAATTATGGTTAGTTTTTAACACTTTTATCCATTGGTTTTACCACTTAACAGGAAGCTTTTAAAACGGTCGAACCTAGCCAGGATCAAAATATTTTACACACAAACAAAAAAGAAAGTACTCAGATTTTTACCACTGCTATTCATTGCTTTTGATACTCTCAAAGGAAGTCTCTATAATTAAGGTTTTTTTTTTAAATATAGGTCCCTCGACGAAGGTTCAAAAACCCAGCTGGTATCAAAATATCTTTCCCTTAAATTAGACTATTTAGATTTCTAACCCTTTGTTTCCATTGCTTTTAACACTCACCAGGAAGGTCCTTTGAGAAAGTTTATTAAATTAGCTGAACAAAACAAGGTTAAAATAGTTTACCCTAATAAAAGAGTACTCAAAGTTTTTAGCGCTTTTATCCATTGGTTTTAATACTCACCAGGGACCTCAGTCACAAGGAAGTCCCTTGAGAAAGGTTTTTAAAATAGCTGAAACACAACCAGGATTGGAAAGTTTTAACCTAATAAAAGAGCACTCGGAGTTTTTACCGTTTTTATTCATTGTTTTTAACAGTCAACAGGGTAGACCCTTGAGAAAGGTTTTAAAATGGCTGAATATGGCAATGATGAAAATATTTTACCCTAATGAAAGAGCACCAGGAGTTTTTTACCGTTTTTTTTTTTTTTATATTCATTGGTTTTAACAGCAACAGGGAAATCCCTTTAGACAGGTTTTAAAAAAGCTGAATATAACAATGATGAAAGTATTTTAAAATACCCCCCACCCCCCGAAGTTTTTTACCGCTTTTATCCATTGTTTTTAACACTTACCAGTGAGGTCCCTTGGGAAAGTTTTTTTTTTTTTGAAATACCTTTACAAAACAAGGCTCAAATATTTGTACAATGATAAAAGAGAACTCGAAGATTTTACCACTTTTATCCATTAGTTTTAACGCTCACCAGGGAGGTCCCTCGAGAATTTTTTTTAAATAGCCGAAGAAACCAAAGGTAAAAATAATTTACCCTAATAAAAGAGTACTCTGAGTTTTTACCGCTTTAGTCCATTTGTTTTAACACTCACCAGGGACCTCACTCACCAGGGAGGTCCCTTGAGAAAGGTTTTTAAAATAGCTGAACAAAAACCGGATAGAAATATTTTACCTTAATAAAAGAATACTCGGAGTTTTTACCCTTTTTTCTCCCATTGGTTTAAACAGACAGCTAGGAAAGTCCTTGGGAAAGGTTTTAAAAAGGAGGTCCCGTGAGAAAGTCTTTTTTTTTTTTTTTTTTGTCAAAACATTGATTAAAATATTTTACGATGATAAAAGAGTACTCGGAGTTTTAACCACTTTTATCCTTTGGTTTTAACACTCACCAGAGAGGTCACTTCAGAAAGGCTTTTAAAATATCTGGACAAAACTAGGATAGGAATATTTAACCATAATAAAGGAGCACTCGGAGTTTTCACCGTTTTTATCCATTGGTTTTAACAGTCAACAGGGAAGCCCTTGAGAAAGGTTTTAAGATAGCTGAATATTACAATGATAAAAATATTTTATCCTAATAAATGAGCTCCCGAAGGTGTTTACCGCTTTTATCCATTGGTTTTAACACTCACCAGGAAGATCCACCGAAAAAGTTCTTTTTCTTAAATGCTGAACATAACAATGATAAATATATTTTACGATGATAAGAGTACTCGGAGATTTTACCAGATTTATCCATTGATGTTAACGCTGACCAGGGAGGTCCCTCGAGAATTTTTTTTCTAAATAGCTGAACAAAACAAGGGTAAAAATGGTTTACGCTAATAAATGTACTCGGAGTTTTTACCACTTTCATCCATTGGTTATAACACTCTCCAGGGACCTCACTCACCAGGGAGGTCCCATGAGAAAGGTTTTTAAAAATGCCGAACAAAACTAGGATAGAAATATTTTACCCTAATAAAAGAATGCTCGGAGTTTTTACCGTTTTTTATCCATTGTTTTAACAGTCAACAGGGAAGTCCCCTGAGAAAGTTTTTAAAATAACTGAATATAACAATGATAAAAATATTCTACCCTAATAAAAGAGCATCCGGAGATTTTTATCGCTTTTATCCATTGGTTTTAACACTCACCAGTGAGGTCCCTTGAGAAAGTTTTTTTTTTTCTTTTTTTTAAATAGCTGAACAAAACAAGGATGAAAATATTTCACGATCATAAAAGAGTACTCTGAGTTTTTACCACTTTTATCCATTGGTTGTAACTCTGACCAGGGAGGTCCGTCGAGACTTTTTTTACATAGCGCAACAAAACAAGGATAAAAATATTTTACCGTAATAAAAGAGTACTCGGAATTTTTTCCGCTTCTATCCATTGGTTTTAACACTCACCAGGAAGGTCCCCTTGAGAAAGGTTTTTTTTTTTACAAGCTGAACATAACAATGATGAATCTGTTTACCGATAATAAGAGTACCGCTATAATCCATTGGTTATAACACCTCCCAGGGGTGGCGGGAGGTCCCTTAAAAAAGGTTTTTAAAAATGCTGAACGAAAACAGGATAGAAATATTCTACCCTAACAAAAGAACACTCGGAGTTTTTACCGTTTTTTATCCACTGTTTAACAGTCAACATGGAAGTCCCTGAGAAACATTTTGAAATAGCTGAATATAACAATGATAACAATATTTTACCCTAATAAAAGAAGATCCGGAGATTTTTACTGCTTTTATCCATTGGTTTTAACACTCACCAGGAAGGTCCCTTGACAAAGGTTTTTAAGAAAAATAGCTGAACAAAACGAGGATGAAAACATTTTACGATAATAAAAGAATGCTCGGAGATTTTACCACTTTTATCCATTGGTTTTAACGCTCACCTGGGAGGTCCCTCTAGACTTATTTTTAACATAGCTCTACAAAACAAGGATAAAAATATTTTACTGTAATTAAAGAGTACTCGGAATTTTTACAGCTTCTATCCATTGGTTTTAACACTCACCAGGAAGGTTTCTAGAGAATTTTTTTTTTAAAGAGATGCTGAACATAACCATGATAAATATATTTTACGATAATAAGAGTACTTGGAGTTTTTACCACTTTTATCCATTGGTGTTAACGCTCACCAGGGAGGTCCCTCGAGTATTTTTTTTTAAATAGCTGAACAAAACAAGGGTAAAAATAGTTTACGCTAATAACAGTACTCGGAGTTTTTACCGCCTTAATCAAATGGTTATAACATTCTCTAGGGACCTCCATCACCAGGGAGGACCCTTGAGAAAGGTTTTTAAAATAGCTGAACAAAAACAGGATAGAAATAGTTTACCCCAATAAAAGAGCATTTGGAGTTTTTACCGTTTTTTATCCATTTGTTTTAACAGTCAACAGGGAAGTCCCCTGAGAAATGTTTCAGAAAAGAGCATCTTGAGATTTTTACCGCTTTTGTACATTGGTTTTAAAACTCACCAGGAAGGTCCCTTGAGAAAGGTTTTTCTTTTTTAAAATAGCTGAATAAAACAAGGATGAAAATATTTTACGATAATAAAAGAGTACTCGGAGTTTTTACCACTTTTATCCATTAGTTTTAACTTTCACCAGGGAGGTCCTCGAGAATCTTTTTACATAGCTCTACAAAATAAGGATAAAAATACTTTACCTAAATAAAAGAGTACTCGGAATTTTACCGCTTCTATCTATTGGTTTTTAAAACTCACCAAGGAGGTCCCTTGAGAACGATTTAAAAATAGCTGAATATTACTGTGATGAAAATATTTTACCCTTGTAAAAGAGCATCCAGAGTCTGTAACACTTTTATCCATTGGTTTTAACTCTCAAAGAGAGGTCCCTTCAGAAAGGACTTTTTTTAACTAGTTGATAGAAACAAGGATGAACATTTGAAAATACTTTAGTACCGGGGTATTTTACCACTTTTATCTATTGGTTTTTGCACTCACCTGGGAGGTCCCTCGAGATTTTTTTGAAATACCTGAACAAAACAAGGGTAAACATATTTTACCCCAATAAATAAGTATTCGGTGTTTCGATCGTTTGAATCCTTTGGTTTTAACACTAACAAGAGAGGTCACTTTCGTATGTTTTTATTTTTCTTAATAACTGAACAAAAAAAGGGTGAAAACATTTTACCCTAATAAGAGAGCACTGGGAGTTTTTACCGTTTTTATCCATTGCTTTTAACAGTCAAAACAGGGAAGACCCTTGGGAAAAGGTTTTGAAATAGCTGAATGTAACAATGATAAAATATTTTACCCTAATAAAAGAGCCCTCGCTGTTTTTTACCGACTTTATCCATTGGTTTTAACACTCGCTATGTAGATCCCTGGAGAAAATTTTTAAAAAAGTTGAAACACAACCAGGATAGAAATATTTTACCCTAATAAAAGAGCACTCGGAGTTTTTACCGTTTTTATCCATAACAGTCAACAGGGAAGTCCCCTGAGAAAGGTTTTAAATGGCTGAATATAGCAATAATGAAAATATTTTACCCTAATGAAAGAGCACCAGGAGTTTTTTACCGTTTTTATTCATTGGTTTTAACAGTCAACAGGGAAATCCCTTTAAACAGGTCTTAAAATAGCTGAATATAACAATGATGAAAATATTTTACCCTAATAAAAGCGCCCCTGAAGTTTTTTACCGCTTTTATCCATTGTTTTTAGCACTCACCAGTGAGGTCCCTTGGAAAAGTCTTTTTTTTTTTTTAAAGAGAAGCTGTACCTAACAATGATGAATAATTTTACGATAATAAGAGTACTCGGAGTTTTTACCACTTTTATCCATTGGTGTTAACGCGCACCAGGGAGGTCCCTCGAGTATTTCTTTTTAAATATGTTTACAAATCAAGGCTCAAATATTTGTACTATAATAATAGAGAACTCGAAGTTTTTACCACTTTTATCCATTAGTTTTAACGCTCACCAGGGAGGTCCCTCGAGAATTTTTTTAAATAGAGGAAGAAACCAAGGGTAAAAAACAGAGCACTCTGAGTTTTTACCGCTTTAGTCCATTTGTTTTAACACTCACCAGGGACCTCACTCACCAGGGAGGTCCCTTGAGAAAGGTTTTTAAAATAGCTGAACACAAACCGGATAGAAATATTCTTACCTTACTAAACGAACACTCGGAGTTTTTACCGTTTTTATCCATTGGTTTAAACAGGCAACAGGGAAAGTCATTGGGAAAGGTTTTAAAAAGAAAGTCCCTCGAGAAAGTTTTTTTTTTTTTTTTTTTTTTTTTTTTTGTCAAAACAAGGATTAAAGTATTTTACGGTGATAAAACGGTACTCGGAGTTTTTACCACTTTTATCCATTGGTTTAAAAAACTCACCAGGGAATTCCCTCGAGCATTTTTTTTTTTTTTTTTTAATAACTGTACAAAACGAGGATAAACATATTTTACCCTAATAAATGAGTACTCGAAGTTTTTACCGCTTTCATCCATTGCTTTTAACACTCACCATGGAGGTCACGAGAAAAAGTTTTTAAAATAACTCAATATAACAATGATAAAATATCTTACCCTGATAAAAGAGCATCCGGAGTTTTATACCGCTTTTATCCATTGGTTTTAACACTCACCAAAGAGATCCCTTGAGAAAGTTGTGTTTTTTTTTTTTTTTTTAACATAGTTGATCAAAACAAGGATGAAATTATTTTACAATAATAACATTGTACTCGGAGTTTTTACCACTTTTATCTTTGGTTTAATATTTACCAGGGAGGTCCCCCGATAAGTTCTTTAAATAGAAGAACAAAGCAAAGATAAAAATAGTTTACCCTAATAAAATAGTACTCAGAATTTTTACTGCTTTAAACCATTGGTTTTAACACTCATCAGGAAGGTCTCTCGAGAATTCTTTTATAGCTGGACAAAACAAAGATAAGAATATTTTACCATAATAAAAAAGTACTTGGAGTTTTTACCGCTTTAATCCATTGGTTTTAACACTCACACGGAGGTCATTTGAGAAAGGTTTTAAAATAGCTGAATGTAACAAAGATAAAAATATTTTTATCTAAAAAAAGAGCATCTGGAGTTTTATACCGCTTTTATCCATTGGTTTTAACACTCATCAGGGAGGTCCCTTGAGAAAGTTGTGTTGTGTTTTTTTAAAATAGTTGATCAAAACAAGGATGAAAATCTTTTACAATAATAAAATAGTACTCGGAGTTTTTACCACTTTTATCCTGGGTTTAACATTTACCAGGGAGGTTCCTCGAGGATTTTTGAAAGTAGAACAAAACAAGGGTAAAAATAGTTTACCCTAATAAAAGAGTACTCGGAGTTTTTACCGCTTTAATCTATTGGTTTTAACACTCACCAGGCAGGTTCCTCGGGAATTTTTTTATAGCTTGACAAAACAAGGATAAAATTATTTTACCATAATAAAAAGTAACAGGAGTTTTTACCGCTTCTATCCATTGGTTTTTAACACTCACAATGGAAGTCACGTGAGAAAGGTTTTAAAATAGCTGAATATAACAATGATAAAAATATTTTACCCTAATAAAAGAGCATCGGGAGTTTTATACCGCTTTTATTTATTGGTTTCAACACTCACCAGGAGGTCCCTTGAGAAAGTTGTGTTTTTTTTAACATTGTTGATCAAAACAAGGATGAAAATATTTTACAAAAATAAAATAGTACTCGGAGTTTTTACCACTTTTATCAGGGGTTTAACTTTCACCAGGAAGGTCCCTCGAGAATTCTTTTTTAAATAACTGGGGAAAAAAGGTAAAAATAGTTTACCCTAATAAAAGAGTACCCGGAGATTTTACTGCTTTAATCCACTGGTTTTAACACTCACCAGGGACCTGACTCCCCAGGAAGAAAGATTTTTAAAATAGCTGAACAAAAACAGGGTAGAAATATTTTACCCTAATAAAAGAACATCGGAGTTTTTACCGTTTTTATCTATTGGTTTTAATAGTCAACAGGGAAATCCCATGAGAAAGGTTTTAAAATAGCTGAGTATAATAATGATAAAAGTATGTTACCTAAATAAAAGAGCCCCCGGAGATTTTTTTACTGTTTTATTCATTTAACACTCATCAGGGAGGTCTCTTGAGAAAGGGTTTCCCCAGTAAAAGAACACTCGGAGTTTGTACCGTTTTTATCCATTGGTTTTAGCAGTCATCAGGGATATCTTGAGAAGGGTTTTAAAATTGCTGAATATAGCAATGATAAAAGTATTTTACCCTAATAAAGAGTCCCGGAGTTTTCCACTACTTTTATCCATTGATTTTAAAGCTCAACAGGGAGGTCTCTCGAAATTCTTTTTTAGATAGTTGTATGAAACAAGGATAAAAATATTTTACCTTAACAAAAGAGTACTTGGGAGATTTTACCGCTTCTATCCATAGATTTTAACACCTTTATAAAAGAGCACCCGGAGTACTTTTACCGCATTTATCCATTGGTTTTAACACACACCAGGGATGAAACTATTTTACGATAATAAAAAGAGTACTCGGAGTTTTTACCACTTTTATCCTTTTGTTTTACCACTCACCGGGGAGGTCCCTCGAGACATGTTTTTTAACATAGCTGTACAAAACAAGGATAAACATATTTTACCATAATAAATCAGTATTCGAGAGTTTTATCCCGATTTTATCCACTGCTTTTAACACTCACCAAAGAGGTCACTTGCGATTGTTTTTTTTTTTTTTTTTCTTTTTCAAAAAGTTGAACAAAGCAAGGGTAAAAACAGTGTACCCTAATAAAAGAGCACTGGGAGTTTTTACCGTTTTTATTAATTGGTTTTAACAGTCAGTAGGGAAATCCCTTGGGAAACGGTTTTAAAATAATGTAATATAACAAGGACAAAAATATTTTACCCTAATAAAAGTGCCCCCAGAGTTTTTTAGAGCTTTTACCTATTCGTTTTAACACTCACCAGGGAGGTCCCTCGAGAAAGTTTTTTCTTTTTTTTTTAAATAGCTTAACGAAACAAGGATGAAAATATTTTATGATAATAAAAGAGTACTCGGAGTTATTACCACTTTTATCCATTGGTTTTAACGCTCACCAGGGGTGTCCCTCGAGACTTTCTTTGTAAATAGCTGAACGAAACAAGGGTAAAAACAGTTTACCCCAATAAAATAAAAGAGCACTCGGAGGTTTTACCGTTTTTATACATTGGTTTTTACAGTCAACAGGGAAGTCCCTTGAGAAAGGTTTTGAAATAGCTGAATATAAATATGATAAAAATATTTTATCCCAATGAAACAGCCCCCCGACTTTTTTACCAGTTTTATTTATTGATTTTAACACTCACCGGTGAGGTCCCTTGAGAACGTTGTTTTTTTTTTTTTTTTTTTTCTTTTGTTGTTTTTTTTTTAAATACCTTGGCAAAATCAAGGATGAAAATATTTTACGATGGTAAAAGAGTACTCGGAGTTTTACCACTTTTATCCATTGGTTTAAACACTCCCCAGGGAAGTCTCTCTAGAATTTTTTATATAACTGTACAAAACAAGGGTAAACATATTTTACCCTAATAAATGAGTACTCGGAGTTTTTACCGCTTTAATCCATTGCTTTTAACACTCACCAGGGAGGTCACGAGAAAAAGTTTTTAAAATAGCTTGATATAACAATGATAAAAATATCTTACCCTGATAAAAGAGCATCCGGAGTTTTATACCGCTTTTATCCATTGGTTTTAACACTCACCAAAGAGATCCCTTGAGAAAGTTGTGTTTTTGTTTGTTTGTTTTTAATAATATAGTTGATCAAAACAAAGATGAAATTATTTTACAATAATAACATTGTACTCGGAGTTTTTACCACTTTTATCTTTGGTTTAATATTTACCAGGGAGGTCCCCCGAGAAGTTCTTTAAATAGCAGAACAAAGATAAAAATTGTTTACGCTAATAAAAGAGTACTCAGAGTTTTTACCGCTTTAAACCATTGGTTTTAACACTCACCAGGAAGGTCTCTCGAGAATTCTTTTAAGCTGGACAAAACAAGGATAAAAATATTTTACCATAATAAAAAAGTACTTGGAGTTTTTAACTGTTTTAATCCATTGGTTTTAACACTCACACGGAGGTCACTTGAGAAAGGTTTTAAAATAGCTGAATATAACAATGATAATAATATTTTTATCTAAAAGAAGAGCATCCGGAGTTTTATACCGCTTTTATCCATTGGTTTTAACACTCACCAGGGAGGTCCCTTGAGAAAGTTTTGTTGTGTTTTTTAACATAGTTGATCAAAACAAGGATGAAAATCTTTTACAATAAAAAAAATAGTACTCGGAGTTTTTACCGGTTTTATCCTGGGTTTAACATTTACCAGGGAGTTTCCTCGAGGATTTTTTTTTAAAAGTAGAACAAAAAAAGGGTAAAAATAGTTTACCCTAATAAAAGAGTACTCGGAGTTTTTACCGCTTTAATCTATTGGTTTTAACACTCACCAGGCAGGTCCCCCGGAAATGTTTTTATAGCTGGACAAAACAAGGATAAAATTATTTTACCATAATAAAAAGTAACAGGAGTTTTTACCGCTTCTATCTATTGGTTTTTAACACTCACAACGGAAGTCACGTGAGAAAGGTTTTGAAATAGCTGAATATAACAATGATGAAAATAGTTTGCCCTAATAGAAGAGCATCAGGAGTTTTATACCGCTTTTATTTATTGGTTTAAACACTCACCAGGAGGTTCCTTGAGAAAGTTGTGTTTTTTTAACATTGTTGATCAAAACAAGGATGAAAATATTTTACAATAATAAAATAGTACTCGGAGTTTTTACCACTTTCATCAGGGGTTTAACTTTCACCAGGGAGGTCCCTCGAGAATTCTTTTTTAAATAACTGGAAAAAAAATGTAAAAATTGTTTACCCTAATAAAAGAGTACCCGGAGATTTTACTGCTTTAATCCATTAATTTTAACACTCACAAAGGATCTGACTCACCAGGAAGGTCCCTTAAGAAAGATTTTTTAAAATAGCTGAACAAAACCAGGGTAGAAATATTTTACCCTAATAAAAGAACACTCGAAGTTTTTACCGTTTTTATCCATTGGTTTTAATAGTTAACAGGGAAATCCCATGACAAAGGTTTTAAAAAAGCTGAATATAACAATGATAAAAGTATTTTACCTTAATCAAAGAGCCTCGGAGATTTTTTTACTGTTTTATTCATTTAACACTCATTAGGGAGGTCTCTTGAGAAAGGGTTTCCCCAGTAAAAGAACACTCGGAGTTTGTACCGTTTTTATCCATTGGTTTTAGCAGTCATCAGGGAAATCCCTTGAGAAGGATTTTAAAATTGCTGAATATTACAATGATAAAAGTATTTTACCCAAATAAAGAGTCTCAGAGTTTTCCACTACTTTTATCCATTGGTTTTAAAGCTCAGCAGGGAGGTCTCTCGATTTTTTTTTTTTTTTTTTTTTTTTTAGATAGCTGTATGAAACAAGGATAAAAATATTTTACCTTAACAAAAGAGTACTAGGAGTTTTTACCGCCTCTATCCATTGGGTTTTACCACCTTTATAAACGAGCATCCGGAGTATTTTTACCGCATTTATCCATTGGTTTTAACACGCACTAGGGATGAAACTATTTTACGATAATAAAAGAGTACTCGTAGTTTTTACCACTTTTATCCTTTTGTTTTACCACTCACCGGGGAGGTCCCTCGAGACATGTTTTTTAACATAGCTGTACAAAACAAGGATAAACATATTTTACCATAATAAATCAGTACTCGGGAGTTTTATCCCGATTTTATCCACTGCTTTTAACACTCACCAAAGAGATCACTAGCGATTTTTTTTTCAAAATAGCTGAACAAAACAAGGCCAAAAATAGTTTACCCCAAATAAAAGAGCACTGGGAGTTTTTACCGTTTTTATTAATTGGTTTTAACAGTCAATAGGGAAATCCCTTGGGAAACGGTTTTAAAATAATGTAATATAACATGGATAAAAATATTTTACCCGAATAAAAGAGCCCCCGGAGTTTTTTAGAGCTTTTATCTATTGGTTTTAACACTCACCAGGGAGGTCCCTCGAGAAAGCTTTTTTTTTTTTTTTTTTTTTCCTTAAAAGCTAAACGAAACAAGGATGAAAATATTTTATGATAATAAAAGAGTACTCGGAGTTATTACCACTTTTATCCATTGGTTTTAACGCTCACCAGGGGTGTCCCGCGAGAATTTCTTCGTAAATAGCTGAACAAAACAAGGGTAAAAACGGGTAAAAACAGTTTATCCTAATAAAATAAAAGAGTACTCGGAGATTTTACCGTTTTTATACATTGGTTTTTACAGTCAACAGGGAAGTCCCTTGAGAAAGGTTTTGAAATAACTGAATATAAATATGATGAAAATATTTTATCCTAATGAGAGCCCCCCCCCCATCCCGGACGTTTTTACCACATTTATCCATTGCTTTTAACACTCAACGGTGAGGTCCCTTGAGAACGTGTTTTTTTGTTTTTTTAAATACCTTGGCAAAATCAAGGATGAAAATATTTTACGATGAAAAAAGAGTACTCGGAGTTTTACCACTTTTATCCATTGGTTTTAACACTAACCAGGGAAGTCTCTCGTGAATTTTTTTAAAGCTGTACAAAACAAAGATAGAAATAGTTTACCCTAATAAAAGAGTGCTCGGAGTTTTAACCGCTTAATTTCCGCAGGTTTTAACACTCACCAGGGTAGCCCCTTGAGAACGGTTTTAAAATAGTTGAAGATAACAATGATAAAGATAGTTTACTCTTGTAAGAGAGCACCCGGAGTTTTTTTAAGGCTTTTATCCATTGGTTTTTACACTCATTAAGGAGGTCCCTTGGGAAAGGTTTTTTTTTTTTTTTTCTTTTTTCTTTTTTTTTTTTTTTTAAATAGGTGAACAAAACAAGCCTCAAAATATTTTACGATAATATAAGAGTACTCGGAGTTTTACACTTTAATCCATTGGTTTTAACACTCAAAAGGGAGGTCCGCCGAGAATTTTTTTTAATAGCTGACCAAAACAAGGGTAAAAATAGTTTAGCCAAATAAAAGAGTACTGGGAGTTTTTACCGCTTTTATCCATTGGTTTTAACACTCACCAGGGACCTTCCTCGCCAGAGAGGTCCCTTGAGAAAGGTTTTTAAAATAGCTTTAAAAAAAAAGAGCTCTCGGAGTTCTTAGCAATTTTATCCGTTGTTTTTTTAACAGTCGACAGGGAAGACCCTTGAGAAGGGTTTTAAAATAGCTGAATAGAACAATGATAAAAATATTTTACCCTAATAAAAGAGTCCTCGGAGTTTTTTACTGCTTTTATGAATTGGTTTTAACACTCACCAGGAAGGTCCCTTGAGAATTCTTTTTTAATAGCTGAACGAAACAAAGACAAAACTATTTTACGATAATAAAGGAGTACTCGGAGTTTTTACCACTTTTATCCATCGGTTTTAACGCTCACCAGGGAGATCTCTCTAGACATTTTTTAAATGGCTGAACAAAACAAGGATAAAAGGAATTACCCTAATAAAAGAGTACTAGGAGCTTTTACCGCTTCTATCCATTGCTTTGAACACTCACCACGGAGGTCGCTTGAGAAAGGTTTTAAAATAGCTGAATATAACAATGATAAAAATATTTTACCCTAATAAAAGAGCATCCGGAGTTTATACCGCTTTTATACATTGGTTTTAACACTCACCAGGGAGTTTTTTTTTATTAGCTGATCAAAACAAGGATGAAAATATTTTACGATAACTAAATAGTACTCGGATTTTTTTACCTCTTTTATCCATTGATTTAAACACTCACCAGGGAGGTCCCTCGAGAATTTTTTTTTTTAAATATAAATGTACAAAACAAGGATAAACATATTTTACCTAATAAATGAGTACTCGGAGTTTATATCGCTTTAAACTATTAGTTTTAACAGTCACCATGGAGGTCACTTGAAAATGGTGTTTTTCTAAAATAGCTGAACAAAACAAAGGTAAAAACATTTTATCCTGATAAAAGAGGACTCGGAGTTTTTCACTCAAGAGGGAAGTCCCTTGAGAAAGGTTTTAAAATTGCTAAAAATATTTTACCCGTATGAAAGGTTTTGAAAAGTAAGAACCTAGCCAGAATGTTTAAATATTCAAAAAGAGTACTTGAAGTTTTTACAGCTTTTATCATCGGTTTTAATACTCTACGGGGAGTTCCATTGATGAAGATTTTAAAATTGCCAATCTTAGCTGGCATCAAATATTTTTCCCTCAAAATTGGAGTGTCCAGGATCTATCTTAACCGCTTTTTACTTATTGGTTTTCGTACTCACTAAGCAGGTCCCACGATATCAGTTTTGAAATGGCAGAACCTAGCTAGCATGAAAATATCTTACCCATTAAAAAAAAGAGTCCTTGGAGTTTGTACCGTATTTTATCCATTGGTTTTAATACTCAACAGTGAGGTCCTTTGATGGAAGTTTGAAGATGGCCAAACTTGGCCGACAACAAAATATTTTAACCTAAAAGAGAATGGTCCAAAGTTGGAACCGCCTTTGTCCATTGCTTTTAACACCCACCGGAGAGGTAATTTGATTAAAGTCTTTGAATAGCTGACATAACTAGGATTGAAATATTTTACCCATATGAAAGAGTACTTGGAATTTTTACCACTTGTATCCATTGGGTTTAATACTCACCAGAGTGGTCTCATGATAAAGGTTTTAAAACGGCCAAACCTAGCCAGGATCATTTTTCTTTTAACTCACAAACAAAAGTTGTACTTGAATTTTTACGGCTGTTATCCATTGCTTTTAATACACACCAGTGAGGTCCCTCCAAATTAGGTTTTGAATGTAGGAACGTAGCCAGGATGAAAATATTGGCTTAGAAAGAGTACACAAAGATTTTACTGCTTTTATCCATTGGTTTTAATACTCACAGGGGAGGCCCCTTGTTCAAGATTTTAAAATGACCAAACCTTGCCGTGATCGAAATGTTATACTGTAAAAATAGGGTCTTCGGGATTTAATGGCTTTTATCCATTGGTTTTAATACTTATAAGGGAGGTCACGTGATAAAGATTTTAAAATGGCCAAATCTAGCAGTTTGTACCCGCTTTTATCCGTTTTAACCTTTGAAGGTTTTAAAATTGACAAACTTTGGTAACATTAAAATTATTTTACCCTAAAATATGAGTATCAAAGTTTTTACCGCTTTTATCCATTGGTATTTAAAAGTAATTCCTCTGTCTGGTTTAGAGTATGGAGTGTATATAAAACAGTGCATAATATGTCAGCATGTGGAAATGGTATTTGTAACTAATGTTTCGTCGATTGAATATGTGTAAGCAGCTGCCTATAAATTTGGCCCACATGGAGATTTGGTTAGCGCCTAGCCATATTTTTTCTACTTTTAGAGCAAACAGAAGGATATAATGGAAAGAAGACAGATATACAATGGATGGTTTTTAGCGGTAGTCTAGCTTATTAAAATACCAATAACAAGGACCAAGGATTAAGGACGGACTGAAGACTGAATTGCTAAAAGGTATCAGATCATTTATTATAATTGTGAAACATTTGTCAAGAAAAGCCAAGGATCTGTAATGCGCCAACCTTCTCCTGCTTTTGACAAAAAAAGAAAATAAAAAATGTATTTTATTGGAGGAAAAGAGAGACATAAATCCTTCCTGTGCGATAGGCGAAACTAGGCCAAGAATATCCAGTATACAGAATATCCAGCCTGATCTTTGATCTTTATCGTCTGCGTGATTAGTAAAGATAACAAGAGAAAATGTTTCTAATTATCAATGAATTGTATTTTTTTCGGTTGAAAAAGGGCAAACTTACCCACTTTGTATGAATAAAATTGCCCTAGTTAATTTACATGATGTCTATCAAGATGTAAAATGCGTTGAACCCTTTACCATACAATCCTGACTTTGAACCACCATGAGGAAGAAGGCTTTTGAAAAAAACATTTTGCAAAAAGGAGTAAATGCTGGTTACTATATCAAGAACAAATTTGGTCATATTAGTGACCTTTGTCTTCTGCAAATGCTTTCAACTTGGACCAGTCTAAAATATTGTCATTTGGTAAATAGTTACTACGGACAGGTGATGGGTGGTAAAGATGTAAAAGCATTTTCAGATGACAAAATTAATTGCTAGAATTGGTCTTGAAAAGGTTCCAGTTACTAAAACATCGTGGGAAAAGGATAATATGGCGGTTATCAGCATGTTGTCCTTTTCACACTTTGTTTTCAAATGCATCTTTTCTCGGGGTTGTTAAAATACAGGATTGATTGGTAAAATGTTAAGCTTTTACCACACAATCCTAGTTTCAACGACCCTGAAAAAAAGACCTGTGTAAACATTATGAGAAAAGAGGAATATGGTCGTACCATCATTTCTCCTTTTCCCAGTCTAAACTTTTGTCATTTAGTAAACAGTTGAGGCGATGTTTTTACATATAATGAAAAAATCCTGCGACTGACACCCCCATGTTTTGTTGCATGAGTATTATCAGAGTATCCTTGTGCAATGCACGTCAAACCCTCAGCCTAACACTGATGAAAGCTGAGTCATCATGGAGAAGAGACTGAAATACTTTTGCATAATATCTGCATACACTGAACACACCATTGAAACAGAAGTACTGATCTGATATTTTATCATTTTCAGATTTCAACATGGAGGATGCTATATAACGACAGCTTGAGGAAAGAGGTGGGTCTAATTTATAAGATTTTCAGGTGTAAATAATTACTTTGTTTTTGCTTTTATTTTAGGTATCTGTCTGTCATCAAAATTACAGTAGTTAGTTTTTGTTACATGTTTGTTTCTGATTTCTCTGACAATGCTTTAGAATTGCTAATTTATTGTATGTATTTGTCATTAAAATTGCAGTTAGTTTGAAGTGTTTAGAACTTGCTTCATCACGCATATGTATGTCCCATGAAAATACTTTTACTTATGTTTGTCTTAGCATGCTCTAAATTTTGAGATTTCGCGTGTATTTGTATACATTGAATTATTGCAGTGAATTTTGTTTGTACTGTATATCTCAAACCGTGCTTGAATTTACTTTGTCTAGTTTTTGTTTATTATTTCTATGCGTTAAGTTTGCTTGATCTTGTGTATCTATTTGGCATTAGAAATTTAGTTATCAGTAGTTTTTGCTTGTATTTGTGTAACCATGCCTTGAATTGGTTTTGTTGCGATTATGTATTTCTTAGTAAAATTTCAGTAAGATTGTATATTATAACACCGACTTTGCTCTGAATTGGCTATGTCAAGTGTATGAATTCTGAAAAATTTCAGTAAGATGGGTGTTTATATTTTGCTAACCCCACTATGAATTTATTTTGTGTCCTGTATGTAGTTCTCATGTAAGCTTCATTCAGTTTGTGTTTATATTTCACTAACCATGCTTCGGATTTACCGTATCTCATGTATGTGCTTCTCATCTAGATCATTGTAAGTTTTTAGTTACATTTATCTGACTGTGCTTCGAATTAGCTTATATCCTGTATGTATTTCTCATGAAAACTTCAGTAAGTTTGTGTTTATATTTCACTAACCATGCTTTGAATTTGCCGTAATCTGAATTTGTTTATATATGTGTTTCTCATCCCAATTGTGATTAGTTTTTAGTTAATTTGGTCTTATTTTTGAATTAGTTAAATATGTCTAACTATGCTTCGAATTAGCTTATCTATAGTATGTATTTATGAATAATAAATGGTACTTTTATAAGACGTTTGAAATAGCAGAAGCAGGTCGGTATATATATATTTTTTAAAGAGTGCCATAAGATTTGTCTCTATTATTTATTGGGTTTAATAGTAATTAGGGAAGTGCCCTGATACAGGTTTGAAATATTTTTCCTTAAAATAGATTCCTCAGAGTTTTCACGGATTTTATCCATTTGTTTTAATATTCACAAATATTCCACGATAGTAGTTTTAAAATGGCAGCACCTAGCCGAGATATAAAAAAAATCCTAAAATAAGAGTGTTCTAAGTGTTGAACGCTTTCCTCCATTGGTTTTAATACCCGCCAAGCTGGTCCTGCAATAACATTTTAAAATGGCAGAACCTGGCTGAAATCAAAATATTTTACCTCCAAAAAAAGAGTACTCGAAGTTTTAACCTGTTTTTATCCATTGGTTTTAATACTCGATAGGGAGTTCCCTCGATGGAGGTTTTGAAATGGCTAAACTTAGCTAACATCAAAATATTTTACCCTGAAATAAGAGTATTCAAAGTTTTTACCGCTTTTATCCATTAGTTGTGACACTCACTTGTGAGGTCCTTTGATATTGGTTTTAAATTAGCTGAACATGTACACGGCTTAAAAATGTTTTACCTTCATATTGGTGACAGAGTACTCGGAGTCTTTTACCGCTTTTATCCATAAGTCTTAATATTCACCAGGGAGGTCCCTCAATAAAGGTTTTGTAATACAGTAAGCTAGCCAGCATTAAAAAAAAGAGTAGTTCGATTTTTTGTAAAACTTTTTGCCAGTTGGTTTAATACTCATCGGGGAGATCCCTTGTTCAAGATTTTAAAATGGCCGAACGTTGCCCTGATCATAATATTTTACTGTGATTTTAACAGCTTTTATCCATTGGTTTAAATATTTATGAGAGAGGTCCTTTGATAAAGATTTTAAAATTGCCAGACCTAACCGAGATTGAAAATAAATGTTGTTCTTGGAAAAAGAATCCTCAAGAGTATTTACAGATTTAGTCCTTTGGTTTAATTACTCACCAAGCTGGTCCCAACATAACAGTTTTAAAATAGCATAATCTAGCTGGAATAGAAATATTTTCCCCGAAATAAAAGTACTTAGAGTTTTTACCCGCTTTATCCATTGATCTTAATGCCCACTAATGAGGTCTCTGGGTGAAGGTTTTCGGCAAAAGCTAGCTGGCATCAAAATATTTTACTCTAAATTTAGAGCACTCCAATATTTTACCGTTTTTTATTTATTTATTTATTTATTTTATTTTTTTTTTTTTTTTTTTTTTTGAATCGTTGACCAGGGAGGTCACATGATAAAGTTTTAAAATAGCTAAACATAATCAGGATAAAAATATTTCACCCTTAAAAAAGTGTATTTGGAGTTTTGTCAGCTTTTATCCATTGGTTTTAATTCTCAGGAATGACCGAACCTAACCAGGATCAGAACATTTTACTCACAGAAAATAAGTACTCAGGGTTTTTACCGCCTTTATCCATTGCTTTTAATTCTCAACACGAAGCTCCCCCAATATAGGTTTTAAAATATAGAAACTTAGGATAAAAACATTTAAATTGAAAAAGTGTACCGCTATTACTATATTAGTAATAAGTTTTAATACGCATAAGGGAGGTCCCTCGATAAAGGTTTTAAAATGGCCAAACTTAGCTTGCATCAAAATATCTTTTTCTTTTCCATAAAAATGAGTCCTCAGTGTTTTTCAGCTTTTTTCATCGGTTTTAATACTCAGCAAGCAGGTACCATGTTAATCATTTTGAAATAGAGGAACCCGGCCGGGATCAAAATTTTAACCCTAAAAAAATGCAACCGCAGTTCTTACCCGCTCTTTTCAGTTGGTTTGAATACCCATTAATGAGGTTGGTATTCTTCAGGTTTTGAACTAGCCAAACTTACGCGGCATCAAAATACTTTAGGCTAAAATGAAAGTGTTCAAAGATTCTACCGCTTTTATCCATGGTTTTAATACTCACCGGACAAGTCCCACGATAACAGTCCTTTTATGGTAGAACCTGGCATCAGTTTTTCCCACTATTATTTATTGGTTTTAATACTTACCAGGGAGGTCCCTTGATAAAGAGTTTAGAATAGCTAAAGATAAGGATAAAAATATTTGATCTTATTATTAATAAGAGCTTTTAAAGTTTTTACAGCTTTTATCCATTGGTTTAAATACTCACCAGTGGGGTCCCTCGGTAGAAGTTTTAATTTGGCCAAACCTAGTAAGGATCAAGTACTTTTAACATGAAAAAAGCGTTTTTAATGCATTTATCTGTTGGTTTTGAAAATAATCAGGTAGATCCCTCTTTAATTGTTCTAACTCTGTGCCATACAATCCCGAGTTTTAACGATCCTGAGATAGAAAACCTTTGAAAACATTGTGGGAATAGGAGAAATTGCTGGTAACCAGCACTTGCTAATTTTCACAATGTTTTCTCACCTTTCAAATATAAATTTCAAATTTTGAGTCACTTTTGTTTTGTTATCTGCAAAAATCTTCAGATTGGAGAAGTCTTAAAGTTTTTCGTTTGGCAAAGATTTAGGGTTTTAAAATGGATGAACCTAGCGAGGGCAAAAATAATTTCACCTTAAAGAAATAGGTACTTGGAGTTTGTACCGCTTTCATCCTTTAGTTTTTTTTCATACTCACAAAAAAGGTCCCTAGATAAAGGATTCAAAATGGCCGAATCTTGTTGGCATCAAAACATTTTACCCTAAAAAATACGGAGTTTTCATCTGATATATCTATTTGTTATAATACTCACTAGGGAGGTCCCTGGATTAAAGTTTTAAAATAGCGGAACCTAGTTGGGATCAGCTTTTATCCATTTGTTTAAATATTTATCAGGGAGGTCCAATGAGAAACTTTTGAATAGAATGACCGAAAGTAGAACGGCTTAAAATTACTTTTTTCGAAAAGAATACTTGGAGTATGAACTCTTTTATTCATTTAATCTAATGTTAACTTATTAAGTTTTGTTCTTCATTGTCTAGCCTTGGCTTGAATTTAGTATCTCTCGTGTATGTATTTCTCTTGAAAATTTCAGTAGGTTTTGGTTTATATATCTTTAGCTATGCTTTGAATTCGCTTTATCTCATATATGAAATAATTTCAAAAATTTGAGTAAATTTTGTAAATACCTGTCAAATAATCCTGTGAATTTGCGTTACCTGGTGTATGTACTTCCTATATCAATTGTAGTAAGTTTTTGTTCATATTTGTCTAACCACGTTTTATATTTGCTATATGTTGTGAATGTAGATCTATTCCTCTTGAAAATTTCAATAAGGTTTTCTTTACATTTGTCTAACCGTGGTTTGAATTTGCTTCATCTCGTGTATGTATTTCTCGTGAAAATTTCGGTAAGTTTTTGTTCATATTTCTGTAACAGTGCTTTGAATTTACTTTATGTAATCCATGTATTTGTCTTGAAAATTTGAGTAAATTTTTTGTATACGATATCTATCTAAACATGCTTTGTTCGTATAAACCCTTTTCCTTGATTATATTTGTTTATCTAACCATGTCTAGTTTCGTTCAAATTCAGTTCACTGTAATTGATGAAATAAATACATGTAAGCAGCTGGTGATAAATTTGACCCACGTGGAGATGTGGTTTGCTCCTTACCCTAGTTTTTTTTTTTTTTTTTTTTTCTACTTTCAGAGCAGACAGATTGATGAACATCATAGAAGTCAGCCAAGTGTGCGATGGTTGTCATCAGACTAGCTTATGAAAATATCAAGGATAGATAGATAGATTTATTAGCATGTTCAGGCCACCGGCCCATTATACATATATACAAAGTGTACAATATGTAAACATAGTTATCGTTACATATACAGACTTACATTTTACATGGAAAATATACACAAATCTCCTATTTACCAAATAAACCCTGACTGTATGGCTCTGAGTGTTGTTTCTGATCATTTAGCTTTTCCTACATGAATGTTTTCTACAGGATTATTTCCCTTCGTTTCAGCCACAATTAATTTGTCGTCTGCAAATACTTTCAATCTGGACCAGATCAATGTTTTATTGTCATAGTCTAAATCAGTATATACATTTCTCAATGATATAGTCAAAATAAATTCACATATGATGGGAAAGAAAGGAGGAAGCTGAAGAAGAAGGAGAAGAAGAAGGAGAAAATGATAATAATAATAAATGCATATATCCCTCGACCTTTAACCAAATAGACCCTAATTATATGACCATGAAATGTGGAAAGCAGGCAATGCTTTAACTGAGTATTTTACTTTTCCTACAATGTTTTCTACATGATAAATTCCTATAATGTAAGTCAATTATTTTTCGTCTGCAAATACTTTCAATTTGGGTCAGATCAGTAGTATTGGTCTTGTAAATAGTTTAAAGCACTATACCCGTATAAATATGTACAATTGATTTCAATTAACATTTAACCAAACATTTAATGTACACATTCCTCGACCCTTTACCAAATAAATCCTGGTTAACTAGCATTGTAGAGTGGAGAGCGTTTTTCACAATGTTTTCCACAAGAACTATTCCCATTGTTTCAATTGCTATTGATTTTTCATCTGCAAATACTTTCAATTTGAACAAGATCAATATTTTATAATCTAAATAATAAAATTTTATAATCTAAATAATAAAATGCAATATACATGTAACAATAATTATGATTATATAAGACAATAATTATATACATTTAATAAGACAAGAAACTGACTCGTGCATATCAATCGACCCTTCACGAAATAAATCCTGGTTATATAGCCTTGACGTGAGGAAAGCAGGAAACGCTTTAACTGAGTATCTTCACTTTTCCTACAATGTTTTCTATAAGATCAAATCCCATCATTCCAGTTTCAGTTATTTGTCGTCTGCAAATACCTTCAATTTGAACCGGGTCACAGTTTCTTAGTCCAGTAAACAGTTATATCAGTAAACACATATGGGATCTGCACAACAGATTAACCGGATTTATCGTCAAATATAAAATAACATTTTACATTATACTAAAATTAATAGAGATATCTCTCAACCCTTTACCAAATAAATCCTGTTTATGTAGCATTGTATAAGGGAGAACATTTTCCTACAATGTTTTCTACAAGTTCAAATTCCATCGCTTCTGCTTTTGTTCATCTAGTGTCTACAAATGCTTTCAATTTGAACAAGATCAATATTCCTAGTCTAAGTAGTTCGATGCAATATATATGTAACAATAATTGTAATCAAACACAATTTAAAATTTAGCAAGAAAAAGTAATACACCTACATAATCATTAATCCTTTACCAAGTGAACCCTGGTTATATAGCCTAGAGGAAGGGCAAGCAGGAACCGCTTGAACTAAATATTTTCACTTTTCCTACAATGTTTTCAATGAGACCCAACTCTATTGTACCAGCAGCAGTTTTGTCGTCTGCAAATACTCTCAAGTTCGGCTGAATCAGTATTTCCTAATCAGGTAAATAGATTGACAAGTGTAATGTCATGTAATTTTTACATGAAAAATGTACTTATCCTTCAACCCTTTACCAATTTAACCCTATATGGCTCTGAAGTGGGAGATACATTTTCCTACAAAATGTTTTTCAGAGAATATTTCCCATCCTTCAAGCTACAGTAATTTTACCGCCTCCAAATACTTTCAATTTGGCAAGAACAATATCTTTGTAAATAGTTTAAAGCAATATACATGTATGTAATACAGACAGTATCTTAACAGTCGAATACAGTTATTGCCAAACACAAATTTACAATTCAAAATAAGTAAAGAAAATTAATTGTGCTACATAGCCTTCTGTTAAAGGGAGGTGGAAAAATACTTTTTACTCATCCATGAATGTTTTACATACATACACACATACATACATACATACATACATGCATGCATACTTACTAGTTTCGTTCAAATTCAGTTCACTGTAATTGATGAAATAAATACATGTAAGCAGCTGGTGATAAATTTGACCCACGTGGAGATGTGGTTTGCTCCTTACCCTAGTTTTTTTTTTTTTTTTTTCTACTTTCAGAGCAGACAGATTGATGAACATCATAGAAGTCAGCCAAGTGTGCGATGGTTGTCATCAGACTAGCTTATGAAAATATCAAGGATCTGGTAATACATCAGTCTCCCTTAGCTCTCTACAAAAGCTGTATTGTTATTAAGAAAATAGGGGTTGATCCCTTTAAAAAAGAATTAATTATTGATGAGTACATGAAGAGGATATGCCTTTTGTGACTAGCTTATGAAAATATCAAGGATCTGGTAATACATTAATCTCTCCTAGCTTTCTACAAAAGCTGTATTCTCATTTAAAAGAATAGGGGTTGACCCCTTTAAAAAATGATTCGTTGATGAGTACATGAAGAGGATATGCCTTATGTGACTAGCTTATGAAAATATCAAGGATCTGGTAGTACATCAATCTCCCTGTGCTTTCTACAAAAGCTATATTCTTATTAAAAAAATAGGTATTGATCCCTTTTTCAAAAAAGAAAAGATTCATTGATGAGTACATGAAGAGAATATGTCTTTCATGATTTGGTTTATTGTCTTATGTATCAAACTTTATAATCATGTTGGGGGTCCTGTGTGGCTCAGTGGTAAAGTGTAAGTGTAGGACTCGTGATCTGGAGGCTGCGGGTTCGAGCCTTACTTGATCCACTGGGTCTTTCGTGTGAGTGTCCCTGGGCAAGACAAAAATGATGGTAAGCAGGATTTTCTCCTTTTCCTAAAGCGTTTTCTATCCTATCAAAGAGGAATTCATCCGTTGAGCCATATTCAAATTGTCGTCCGTCTGCAAATGCTTTCAATTTGGATAAGTCTACATTTTTGTCATGTGGTAAAGAGATAGACACTGTGTATAATCCAACCTTGATTAACAGCGTCCTAAACCGTAGTAGTGATGGGCATATTACGGACTGATATTGTATTGTACTGCTGAAAAGAAATGGCCATTGGGAGCCTACGTTGCAGTTGGATACATGAGAAATCTTAATGGCTGAAATTCAATTCATTGCTTCGCACTGTTGCATGGTATGACAAAAAAATAGTCGTTAATGTTATATTTATATTGTGTAGGTATGAAAAATGCCCACCTTTTACTACAACAGAAATCATGAACACAGTGTACTACCCGCCACTACAACAGAAACCATGGACGCTATATACCACCCACCACTACAACGAAAATCATGGACACAGTGTACCACCTAGCATTAAAACAGAAATCATGGACACTCCGTAGTAAGAGACAAAATGAATTGTGAATCCTTCACCATCATTAATGTGCCATGCTCGAGCTGATCGTTATTCCACGGGAATTTATATTACAGAGACCAGTAGTAGGGAAGAGAAGAGTGGAGTCTAAGACTACATTTGTACAATCTCCGTTTAATACACTTCATATGAGTGCATGGTGTTGGTTTGCATTCACAGAGACTCACAACTGGATTGCTTTTCGGCCAGATATTTGTTGTTGTATAGTTTAAGGAAAAAGAAGACTGATCTTGACTTTCACCTTCAACAAACGGGTTAAGTTGTGATTGGTGCACTATGCATTGACGGCATTTTTCATTTTTTTACATTTTTTTACACTCTTTCAAAGACGAATCCCATCATTTGGACATGTTCAAATTGGTCATCTGTAAATGCTCTAAACTTGGGCAAGTCTAACATTTTGTCCGCTTGTAAAGAAATATGTTATGATGCTCATATTATCTAACTAAGTGGCGAATGTTGCAAAGTCAGAAGTATTTCAGGTTTGTTTTTTTTTTGTCGTCAACACTTCCTCTTGTCTCAAATAAATATTGGAAATTTGTTTAAAATGCTCATCTGATAATGCATTTCACAAAAAGCTTTCAAGATCAGACATCACAAAAAGTGCAAAATGTTAGAAACTCACTTTCAGTAAGAATCTTTCAGAAATTAAGCGAATTATTCTTTAGAATTATTTAAGAACCACAAATGAATATTTAATCCTTTTTCCAAAGAATACTGCATTTTAAAGACCATGAAGCAAAAGCTCTTTGCTAAACAATCCGGATGTATTAACGATCATGCTGTAGAAACCTTCAGAAAACATTGTGGGTGAAATAGAAAATGACGGTAACCAGCGTTTTCTCCTTTTCCTTAATGTTTAAACCCTTTGAAAGATAGAAATCATCATTTAGACTATGTTCGGTTGGTCATTTGTAGATGCTTTCGATTCGGACAAGTCTAGCTAACCACCATTTTCTCCTTTTCCCACAATGTTTACACTCCTTTAATCTTTTACCAAACGATCACTTTTTTAACCACCCTGAAGAAAAAGGCTTTTAAAATTATTCTGAGGAAAGTAGAAAATACCGATAACAAGCAGTTTCTCCTTTTTCTACAATGCTTTCTACCCTTTCAGAGACCAGTCTCATCATTATAGCCGCATTAAATTTGTTGTCTGTCACTGCTTTGAAATTGAAGGAGTTTAACATTTTGTTGGTAAAGAGTTAAAGATAGATATTGTCATTTGGACTATGTTTTGTTTGTTGTCTGTAAATACTTTCAATTTGGAAAAGTCTAGAGTTTTGTCGTTTGGTGAAGATTCAAAGAATTGTGGGGAAAGGAAAATATGTTCTAAACAGCCTCTCCCTCTTTTCCCTCAATATTTAAAAACAAATACTATGATCAAGACAAAATCTATTTTGCCATATGCGAATGTTTTCAGTATGGACATATCTAAATTTTGTAGTCTGATAAGAATTAAGGGGTTTACATGTATCTAGCTGTACAAGATTGCCTTTAAGAAATGCTGGTATTGTAGATTACGATTTCAGTGTAAGTGTTAAAAAATTTGGAAAAATAAAAAAAAAAGGTAAAGTCTTGATTTTTTTTTTTTTACATCTATTGTTTCACCTTGTATAAATTTAGTACTGAGCTTGTCATCGAAGAGCGATAAAAAGTCGGCAAAGCCATGTTTTTTATCGTTTTTTGAATTAATTTGCTAGATAAAAACAAAAGATTATCAATTGTATTATGCCGCTTTACCGAACGCCAAAATTATGCCCTCGACCAAATTGAAAGCGTTTACAGACGACAAAATAAATGTAGCTCAAATGATGACTTCTGTCTTTGATAGGGTAGAAGGCGTTGTTGGAAATGAAAGAAATCCTGTTCTCCAAAAGCTGCTTCTTCAGGGTCGTTAAAGCAGGGGATTGTGTGGTAATGATTGATTGATTGATTGTATGGTGTTTAAGGTAGTTTTCAACTTTATTTTAGTTATATCGTGGCCGCCAGCGTGCCCTTGCATGCTTTCCTGGAATTTCCTTTACAAGTACTTTTCATAATATTCTTTCCAAGCAACTGGTTGCTTTCCCACGTGACCATCGTCAAAACAATGATCAGCATGGAGAGAGGAATGAATTCTCTCTTAATGACTATCATCAATCCTTAGGAAGAAATTGGCCAAGTTGGAGATTCGAACCGGCGACCCCTGTTCTCAAGTCCTGTACGTTACTGACCGCGCCACCGGGGTCCGCCAGATTGATTGGTAGGGGATACCCTATATGTAAATGACAGAAATATCAAAGACACCCTCGACCATTATTTGGGATCAAGAGAGTCAATAGATATGGATTCAATACAAACAATAAATTTTCAAAGTAAATGACAGTAACAGTTAACCCTTGACCAAACGACAGAATTTCAGACTTGTCCAAATTGGATGCATTTGCAGACGACATATTAAATGTGGCTTAATTTCTGGGATTGGTTATGAAATGGTAGAAAAAATTGCCTTTAAAGGAGAAAATGCTGGCTACCAGCATTTTCTGCTTTTCCTCTCCTTGTTTTCAGAGGCTTTTCTTCTCTGGGACGTTAAAACTGGATTATTTGGTACACGGTTAAAAAAAGCAAGGGACCAAAGATATCCATATTGAATGAAATACGTGAACACATATACACTCAGCAAATATGTCATTGGGGACTTTGGTAGAAGATAGTTCTAACAAAAAAGTAAGAGGAAATTAAATAGTGGTATACAAAAGTTGACAAGTTGAAACTGTTGCTCTTGAATCTCACTTTGGTAGTTCAAGTATTGTACGTGTAGAGCTCCAGTTAACCCTTTCCCAAACGACAAATTTTAGACTGGTCCAAATTGAAAGAGTTTGCAGACGACAATTTTAAATTTGATGAAAATGACAGAAAGTTCTCCAAAAGGGTAGAAAACACTGTGGCAAAAGGAGAAATTGCTCGTTACGAGCAATTTCTCCTTTTCCCACAGTGTTTTCAAAAGACTTGTACTGCAGACACGTGAAAACCAGGGCTTGTTTGGGAAAGGGTTAAATTCAACCATTTCGTCTTTTCTAAACACTACAGTTATTTCTTTAAATATTTTCTCTCGATTCCTACATCCATTAGGGGATTCCCTTTAGCCTGTTAAAATTTAAAGACAAATCTAGTCTGCTTGGTGATCGACCCTTTACCAGACGAGACAATTTTGGACCCACCGAAATTGAGAAAATTTGCACACGACTATTGTTGCTCAAATGGTGTGAATTGTGGCAAAAGGAGAAAATGCTGGTAACCAGCACTTTCTCCTTTGTCCCACATGTATTCAAAGACCGTCTTCTGTATGGTCGTTAAAAGTAAGGATTGTTTGGTAAAGGCTTAACATCATTTCAACATTATTTCAGTCACATTACCAGGGCCGTAACCAGGGGTTTAGAATCATTATGTAGTCTTGATAGAGAGCACTATTTCACCCTTAGGCTTCAAAGCGGGACGCTCTGCGCCTTTGCAGACAGGGTGAATGTGCAGTCTTATTTATAGGATGCAATCGCAATATTTGACTTTTTACAATTGGTTGGAAATTTCATTTAAAAAACAAAAAAAGAAAAAAAAAAAGTGTAAGTTAGTTACGAAGATGAAGTTTTTCTATAAAGTGATAATATTAAGAATATTTTACCATTTTTTCTTCATTACACACTTGCATTTTGTGCATTATGGACGCTACCCCATTGTTTGGAAGAGGCGTAATCGTTCTACCCTGTGATCCTACAGTCGTCTACCCTAAGAATTAATTTAAAGAATTTGACTCCATCCCGAAGCTTAAGCTTACAGTAATTACACGGAAATAACCTCTCAACACTCTCTACACTCGTCAAATTATAGAACTCTGAAATGGTTAAACCATTTGTTGGGATTGATATCAAACACCTTGTATTTTTTTTTTTTTATCTGAACTGTCTGACTACCTTCCAAAAACAAAAAGAGCAGCGTTTCCTTCTGAGTCGATCAGTGGTTTCTTATTGGTTTGCTGAAGCTCAAATTGCTTCTTTCTATATATACATGCACTTTTAAGGTGGGTACGTGCTCCTATATACTTTTTTTAGCTTCTGGATGGAGTCAAACTCTTTGAGTAAATTCTTGGGAAGACGAATGTAGGATCATATCTGTCAGGTTGTCAAATTTCAGTAGTATCACAAAAGGAAATAATTTAGAATAAAGGTTTAAGGACGCTCGTTACGGACAAAGGATAAGCAGATTTCGGACAAAGGATAAGCTCACTGACCGTTGGCCAGAGGAGCTAAATTAAGCTTACACTGGCGACCGCTGTCTTCTTTTCGATTTATGGTAACTACTCGATAGGGTCACCACCTGTTCAGACTCATGGAGAAGTCGAATTATGTTTTATGCTGCAAAAGAAGATCTAATCAACCCCATATAGAACAAACCGGTTATTGAAAAAAGACTAGGGACATCTGTCCCTTTTTGCAGGGCTTTTTGCTAATCGCCTGGTTTAGAAATATCCTGACTCTTTGAGACATAATTGAGAAAAAAACTGACGTGCCGTTGTAAATCCCGAGTTTTCATGTAAATTCCACCGGTCTCCGTTTTGGCTTGACTAAAAGCAAATACACGTAGTTTGAAAATATTTCTGAGATTTTTTCGAGAAATACTCATTTACTCGATAAACCGGTATAGTAATCAATCAGGTGTGTACGAAAATAGCAGAAGTGACATGAAAATATCATGTTGTGAACTGACATTAAGCTGAATCAATTGTTTTGTGGATTTTATTAAATACACAGCCAAGCAAGCAATCGGGTAAGTGAATATTTAAAATGCAATGTAAATCCTTTTAATTACTTATATAAAGCTAATGTTCGTCAAATGTTAATTTTTCTGTTAAACTCCTTTTGACATATAATACAGCACTACATGCATATTTGGTCTAACACTTGGATTTCAACTTAAGTTGGATTAAACGCATCCCACCTCAGCAGTGCGTACAGTGCTTTGATTTACCATTTGAAAGATTTTTCAAAATTTTGTTATTTGGTAGAGTTAAATAGAACATTTTCATCGAGGAAAAAAAACCTGAAACTGCGGCACAAATAAGGTCACTTAACGTTATATTCTCCATATCTGAATCAACGGACCGAGGAAAAAGTCTTTGTGGAGAGTGCAGATTCAAACCAAACTGCACAGAACATGCAGTGAGATCATGGATCTGTCATGCCAGTTTTCTGAAAAGTCTACTCAAAACAGCAATGGTCCCTCAATATTTAGGCTTCTTTTCCAAGCTTAACAGGTCTATTTTGTAACTTCAGCGCTCTAAGCGTAAAACTCTCAGCAACATGTTTGTCTCATTAGCTCTTCCATATTGGGTGATTCTCATCCTTTCCACATTTCAAATAAAGAGCACAAGGTTTACTGTAGTTATGCTCTTGCTTATTAGAATGAATCAAATACAATGACCTTTGTTGGCCATGGACAAGTAAATTCGCTTTTGAAAACAATAGAAGATAAAGATTAGACTGTCCTTTGAACGCAATTCAGATCAATATCACAGACACGTTCATATCTTAGATCTTAAAGGTCTGTTTATGTGGGATATATATATCCCACATAAACAGATTTTGTCGAGAAAAAGTCATTTACTCGATAAACCGGTATCGTAATCGATATATATATATCCCACATAAACAGACATTAAAGATCTAAAATATATATACTGGGGGAAAAAAAGACCATGAAATTGTGGTGCTTTGATATTATTTTTCTCACTGTAAGAGGCCATTAGATTAACTGAGTGTTTAAACTCTTAATCAAAATATCCCTTTTTTTAATATCCATGAGGAAGAAGGCTGTTGGAAACATTGTGGGAAAAGGGGAAATGCAGGTAACCATCATTTTCTCCTTTTTCCTTTTTTTTTTTTTTTAACCTTTCAACTATTCAACTCATCCTTTGGTCTACATTTAATTGATCATGTGCAAATGCTTTCGATTTGGACAAGTCTAAAATATTAGCATCTGGTAAAGGGTAGAGGGTTAAGTAGTTATAGGGTATCTACATTCTACGAAAGTGATGCAGGAGAAATATGCCAGCAGACGTTTTAGACTGGACAGTTTGGCCCAGGACGATTTAGCCCTCCAAACAAATTAGGTAGGACAATTTATCTAGATAAATACGATGGCTTGTTAAAAATGGAAAAATGAAAGGCCCACAAGCAGCCAAAAGAAAGCAATCCCAAAGTCATAATGCAGGCATATTTTATACGACTTTGATATGTTACAGCACATCTACCAAAGTTGCCAAAGTCAGAGAAAAAAAAAAATGTATTTTTTATTACTCTTGTAATTAACAGGTTGGTAGGTACTGCTGTTCATGTTGTGTGATAGCTAAACCTTGATAACGGGTATTGCTGATCAGAATTGTCACATATCATTTACGTTCTATTGCTGTCGGCTGGCAAACATATATTTTAACCATTCCGTTAAACTACCAATTTGTCAAAGACAGTTTAAAAAAGGCAAATCCTGCGTGGTTCATTTGTAAAGTATGTGTAGGAATTCTTATCCCATACATAGTTCAAACAACTACCATTTGATTTGCGATTTCAAACCACCGTAGTTATTCACTGTCTACCTATTACAGTGCTGATAGCACCTTGATTAAAGATTGTTTTTATCGTAAAATAGGACACAATTGACCGATTTCATTTTTTGTGTTTGTCAAAATGCATGTTTTCAAACCTGGCGAAACTGATTTTAAGTATGCTGATACGGTAAACTCATTTTAAGCATTATTTGGTCTATATTGATGATAAAATTTAAATTTGGGGATGCAGGTAAGCTCAGTTTTTCACCCAAATCATGCACATAGTGATGCAAGTATAAAACATTACACAGATACTTAAATAGGGACCCTGTTTCGAAAAAAAAACAAAACAAAAAACTGTAAGCACAGGCCTTTGAGGCTCCATTGGTCTATCACGGAACACTAACATTTTCTCTGGTCGATCATCGAACACTTCCGCATATTGAAGCATCGCTTCTATAACACGGAATACTCAAATTGTCATTCACACCTTTACTATAAATAGCACATTGGCGACTGTCTCTATACTGTATATGATAAGACAAAGTGTGCAACGAAATCGAAGAAAATGTTATCCCCGTCCCCTTTCATAGATAATATTTAGCTGAAAACGGAAAATAAACCTAGTTACCGTTGCAGATGGGTCCACAAATGATTTTTCTTGTGTACCCTTCAAAAGTTTCAGACTGCTCTTGCAATCAAGCAATGACGCTGATCTGAACATTTGTAAAAAGCTTCTACATTTTCCGGTTCGCCATGCGCTGACGTCTCACAATTCATTATGACGCAGCGAATTATAACTCACGTGCAAAAAACGCGCCAAAGTGTTTGACCAATAAACAGTAAATACGCGTTTGAAAATATGCGTAATAGAAGATGAAAATCGTGATACTAGATTAAATGAAAAGATGAATTATAACAGAAAAAAATTAATTCAATAATTTCATCAAAATATCAACAAAATTTTTTTCAGATCTTTGTTTGAAAAAAATATCTTAGTTATCGTTCGCTGCGGCATGATAAATTGTGTGACGTCAACGCACGGCGATCCGGAAAATGTGGAAAATTTCCAATTTTCTTCAGATCGGAGCTATTGCTTGATCGCAAGAGCCGTTTTGGATCTTTTGAAGGTAAGGGTACACAAGAAAAATCATTTGTGAACCAATCTGCAACGGTAACTAGGTATAGTTTTCCGTTTTCGGTTAAATATTATCTCTGAAAGGGGAGAGGGGTAAAAATTTTCTACGATTTCGTTGCACACCTTGTCCTACTATATAAGACATAGAGGCAGTCGGCAATGTGCTATTTATAGTAACAGTGTCCGCTCAGAAAAAACTTCGTTATCCCGTGATAGACTAATGGATTTTCAGTGGCCTATGCTGTAAGTCACTTGAAATCTTAAAATGGCGCAATTTTTCAAGATGGCTCCCAAGGTATGTCGAAATACTGTGTTTTGCCATTTTTGTAAGATTTTTGTAAAATTTTGTCGTATATTTGGTAAAAGTGTAAAACTTACGCCAATCAGAGACAAAATAAGAGTTAATAATGGTTTATAGATGATTATGGTGTTTCAAGCTGGTGGCCATTTTTATTAAACATTGCTGGAGTAATAATTTATAGTTCTTTTGGCAGCTTAGTAGATGAACATTTTGAGAAACCTCCTTTAAACTTTCAACTATAAGAGTAAATGGCATGACAGAACCAGGGCAAACTAGTGACATAACTCCTATGCAACTCATAGGAGTCTTGTGTTGGATAGCAAGGTTGTTATGTGTATCAAAATGCTATATAGTGAGCCTATACACAGTTTACTATGTTTTACCAGATAAATAGCCACGCCTGAATTGACAGGATGTGCCAGCTCAGTAGAGCTGAGCCAAGGGTAATAGGGCCTGAGTTACCCGAATTGGTGTAATGGCGTAGTTCAGATTTCACTGAAATAAAACAACACTAGATGAACGATCAGGCTAAGTACAGGGTTTGAATACCTAGACCCAGTAGTAATTGTAATCCAATGAAATGGTTATTATATAGGCTCTATCATTTAAATTGAATGTAACGAATTCTGTCTCTCTCAGACTCACAAGAGAGAAAATTTAAAAACCACACTAGCAGATAGAACTGAACATGATTGTTATTAAATGCTAGCGATAAACACTCCGACAACATTCCAAGCCATTAATCAGTTACACATCATTTTAGATCCAATTAGACTAGATGAAGGTGAAAATTTGTTCTAAAAAATGTGAATAAATAATACAAAGTACCACCAGTAATGTTTACTCTTGTTTAATGCTACCAAACTTGAGCTTGTCTTATCTTAGAGCAGCTTTCATCTGCTGACTTGCTGCACTTGCTTGCTAAAGTTTGGTGTTATTACACAAGAGTCGACAGCTCAGATAGTACTTTGCATTATTTACTTGCAAAGCCTTTTTTTTTTTTTTTTTACTTTCAGTTTCCTTTAATCTTCTTTGATAAAAAATGATAGTAACTGATCAATGGCTTGGAGAAGCGGAGTGTTTGTTACTAGCATTTAATAACATTCTTGTTCACAGCTATCTTCTGGTGTAGAATTTATATCTTCTCTCTTTCGTGTCTGATAAAGACAGTATTTGTTCAGTCAGTTTGAATCACAGAGCTTCAAAGTAGAAATTTTTAGCTCAACTGTTTCGAAGGAAAAGTCGAACTGTTGTCATAACCCTGTTACCGTCTACATCAACGTCGTGCAAGAGCTTTTACATTTTTTATTATCTCTGTTAGTACTACAGATATTTTCTTCGAAGTTGGAAAAGTTGTTAACTATCAAAAGGGAACCCATACAACAAGGGCAGGTAACTACTGAAGTGTTTTCGTCACAGCTATGTCCCTTTTTCGACCTAAAATTTTCATTGAAAATCAAGCAACTGCAGCCGAGCATTGCACCCGCATGCTGTGCTTTTGTAATGGATTAGAATCTAAGGCCGAGGGACTATCTTTTTAACCACTTTAAACTCTTAAATACTGAATATACTAGAAATATTTAGATATGGGATACAACTGGTTTCGGGTATTCAAACCTTACACCGGGGTCAATCGTTCATCCAGTGTCATCCCATGTGATCTTTACACATTTCGGGTTTACACTAACAGCCCATTACCCTTGACTCGGCTCTTCCAAGCTGGCACATCCTATCAATTTAGGTGTGGCTGTCTTTCCGGTACAACATACGAAAGTGTGTGTATGGGCTCACTAGATAGCATTTAATGAACATAACAACCTTACTAGAAGTTTGTTTAGCCAACAATTGACTCCATAATGATTTCCACAGCATTGTTGTCGCCAGTGTTCCCTGGTTCTGCCATAACATTCACTCTCATTTTTAAAAGGGTAAAAGAGATTTCTCAAAATCTTCATATTCTAGGCTTCCAAATCCTTCCAAATCCAGAAAAATATATAAGATACACACAAACATGGTTACAAGATAATTTTTACAACTTGGGCCGGAAAAAAGTGGCAAATTTGAATAATGGTTGCCATGTTGCATTACTATGTATAAGCCATCTATTTACTCTTATTTTGTGTCTGTTTAGTACAAGAACTACAATTTTACCAAAAACGACAAATCTTGTCATACAGTATTAACAGCAACCCCAAAATACAGCATTTCGATATATCTTGGCGGCCACCTTGAAAAATGGCCGCCATTTTGAAATTTCAAGTAGCTAGCGGGTATTTTCACAACAGGGCCCCTGTATGACGCCTCTGTGCGAATTTTCACGCTTGCATCACTAAATGCATGATTTTGGTGAAAAACTGAGTTAATCTGCTTATGTCTCTGCAACAAATAATTGCAACAATTTGTGGTAATAGCAAACACATTAACCCGTTTTTACTCTGACATTGGTCTGTTGTAAAACAAATCTATGGAACCTAATACTGGTACAAAATTGTGCATTCTCGTACTTCAGGAAAACAAAATTATGGGAAAAGAGAATTGTTCGGTTCGAGTAGTTTCTCCTTTTCACCGCATGTTTTCAACAGACCACTGCAGTGCATATTTAAAAATTCGTATTTGCGTGGAAACTTTTGTAGAGTAAGGATGATCATTAATTATTTGCGCTATGTCGCGCGAAAGCTTCTTACTACCTATATGTCAGAATTCGACTTGTACACAATTGCAAGCTAATTGGGACTTCAGATAACAATTAGTTACAAAATTACTACACAATACTTCAATCAAAGTTGAAAACCCAATTTCCACTTAGTGTACTGCATATACTGAAGAACGATGATGCTAAAGTACAAAGATGTTTTGAATGGGTGGGTTTTCATCTGACACGGCTCATTTGTTTCTTCGTCTGTTATGATTCGTTACTTTTTTGTAGCTCAAATAAATACCCCTGGCATTTAATATACTACTTTGACATTGAGCATTACCTTTTCACAGAACTTGTGTACATTCGATATCGTACGCTTCTGTGTGTGGATGCTGTATTTTGTTTTTGATAATGAAATGTCGAAGGCCTTCGTTATTACATGGCGCGCCTCGTTACGTATCAATAATACGACATTAATGTTGTTATCTCTACTTGTAGAGCCCGATATTATTCTTTTACATTTGATAAATGCATTTAAAAGTAGTTATTACTTCTATGAAAATATGAGAAAATCAAAACTAGACTAAAACCCCTTTCCGAACGACTGGGCCGTATATCTAAATGCAAACACGTTTTTTAACCCAACAAAAGAGAAATTCAGGTATGATAAGTGTTGATTTATTCATTTAAGATGTGTTTTTATTCATTCTTTTTATTACAAATGATTATTTCATCTCTTGTGCATGTGTATGCAAAACATTTTTTTTTTTTTTTAAATTCCACTGCAAAAAAATGAAAATAATTCAAAACTGGGTACCCCCTTTTGACCCTATTTTTTTAGACCCTTTTTTCCAATCACGTGGATTTTTTTTTTGTTTCATTTGCCACGTCAATTGGTATGATGTGAGTCGTGGCCATCTCCCACCATACCTTACAATTCAATGTTAGTAGAAAGTTTTGGTTAATAATTCATATTGCTTATAATGGTATAGAAAATAGTCACTGAAAGAAGAAAGCTTTAAATACTAATATACAAAAAGATTTGTCTCTTAATACTAACCAAGATTGTATTATTACGTAACTATTCTATCCCTTAAATGTGGCTTTATTGAGAGAGAGAAGGGGGGGGCGGGGAGAAACAACCAAAAACAAACAAACATACAAGAACAAAAAGAAAACTATTATGTAAATGTGTATGTATGGGTGTGTAGATATTGAGTAAGGAAAAAGAAACTTGGTTAAGAAAATAATATATTTGTAAATGTTTATACGCTGTAGCATATCGTGGATCTTAGTCTTTTTGAATTCTACATACGATATATGCAAGTTTTGGTGTTTCTTCCGGAAGTGAGCAACTTAGGCCTATTTTGGGTCTTAACAGCCTCACTATTTCCAACCCTGCGTTTTAATCTAGATTCCTGCAGCAACAAACTGCGCGGTAATCTCTCAGTTTTGCCCGTTTATCATGACTGCCATCTATTTTTAAGTTTTCTCCATAGACGAAAAAGGCATAATAACTTAATGATACGGTTTATAAAGAGGATACTTGGAAGAATCGGAGGAGGAAGCATAGATATTGGGTACATGAAATTTTCTTAGACAGAAATAGGCGAGGAATGTATTCGAATTTAATGCAAGAGCTGCAACTGCACTGCGAGCAGTAGATCTACTTATTTCCGGTTTAATTTGGTTTGTGTTGGAGTTTAACGCCATTTGAACAGCTCATGTCATATCATGGCGATCAGTGACGCACTCATGTGTTTTCTGGCTTTCTCACACAAGTACTGACACAACTGTCTTTCCGAAGTATTTTCGGATGACATCAATAATAATGGAACATGTTCTTGGATACGATTAGAAAAGAGGCAGTCGTGCAACGAATGGACAACCCTGGCATTCTACCCTTCGTAGCAATGTTTTTAGCGGCATGTAAAGAGACAAACGACATTTAATATGTCAGCATTGCCGACGTCATGTTCCATATATGGGTATGCGAATGTTTTACCGTGCGGTAAAAAACAACATACTTGTTTTTTCCACATGGACTTTCTGTCGCACTTTGAAAACGCATGGTTGGAAATGAGACAATGAAATTTAACTTGCCTATTTATTTTCGCTCTCCGCGCGGAGAAATCTGAATCGCCCGCACGGGTAAAAACGCGAGGTTTGAAACGAGAGCTAAGGGTTAACATAGTGCTACAACCTGAGAGTATAAAGGATTGTCATTTAAAACCGTTAATGTATGTTTAGCCTAACGAGTGAAGTAGGCTACGAATAAATCGAGGCACGAACAGATCGTGAGTATTTTCTACGATCAGTAACTTATCACTTAATGAAAATCTTCAGTGAATGAAGTATGACACTCTGTCACGTAGAATTGATCATTAGGAGCATCAAAGTACTTGAAATCTTTACCAGATGACAAAAAAATTAGACCTGTCCAAATTGGAAGAATTTGTGCAGACTGATCAAAGTGGATCAAATTTTGAAATATGCTTTTGAAAGGGTAAGAAAGCATTGTGGGAAAAGGAGAAATCGCTGGTTACCAGCAATTTCGCCTTTTACCTCAATACTTCTATAAACTTTCTCCCTTAGTGTGGTAAAAACAGGGGCTTATCCGGCAAAGAGTCAAAAGCCATCACTCGTTGCCGCGAACATGACAAAATATCTAAATGGGCTCACCGCGAGCGGTGTAATCGTTCACGATAAGGCACAGCAACTCTTCATTGTTACTACTGGTTCGAGTCATTTAAAGATATATACATAATAAGTCATGCTCCGTGTAGAGGGGGCTTAATGCATCTGCGAAAAATATCTAACCAGGTCAGCCTATGCAGTCCGCGCAGGCTGACCTGGGCCGAAAATTTCGCTATTGGTCAATTTTCTGTATGTCCAAGGACCAGTCTACCTCATGACTCAGTCGGTGTTAAAAAAAAATGTCTATTATGGATCCATAATTATGTGATGACTCGCTTTGTATCACGGATCACAGAGATGCATGAAGCCCCCTTCTGCCAGAGCATGGCTCATATGTAAAGCGAATGGCTCCTTCGTCGCGGAATCAAAACTGTCTACATTGTATAACAAGTATTAAAAGAAAACCCACGTTTCTTTCTCTGAACTGGCACTTATGAAGTTCTTATTACAGGCGTGAAGGTGAATATCTTAGTCCCAATAAAAACAGTTTTGCCTAGCATAGCATAATTCGTTCCATTTGAGGCCATTTCTTACCACAGACAAATCGGTTATTCTTCTGTTATGCTCTCTGAAACATGATACTCTTATAGTATCATTATTTTTAACAAGGATTCTTTTTCGAGGAAAAAAATGACAATATTGACTTAAATAAAATGCCTTGTAGGTAAGTTTTCCAAGAGATCTAATGAGGATTTAAAATCCAAACTCTCATGAAAGAAAACTTTTAAAACTGTCTCGGAAATGGACTTATTTGTTTGATATTTTTACGCCGTTTATGTACAACTTTGGTTAGATCCATATTCCTGTTGCCAGTGCACCTATCTAAGTGATCTGACAAGTACTTCACACGTCATTCTTTACAAGCAACTGTCTGGTTTCCCACACGATCTGGTTGCCCCACCCTCCTTTATACTTCAACTCTTTCATAGCCATATGTATTAACCCTTAGGCTGCTAAGCGCAACTCACTGGCCTTTTGCGGACTCTGCAGTCTGATCTTGGATCTACTTTCTCCGATAAGGAGATATTTGCCTCCAAAAATAAGTTCGGGTGTTAACTATCGGTTTGAAAGTTTTATTAAGTTATTTAGCAGGATAAGGATTTACTCGACCCCTTTCGACGGCTGAATATACATACATCTGAAACTTAAATTTTTTTTCTTACAGGCTTGATTTTCTAAGCAGACGGTATAGGTCCAAGATCAGACTGCACAGAATGTGCGGTCTGATCTTGATCTATACCGTCCGCACGAACCAATGGCACTGAAAGACTCAATTACGTTGGGACGAAAAGAAAGCATTTGAATCTTGTAAAATTAACCCTTTACCACACAATCCCGACTTTTAACGATCCTGAGGAAGAAGCCTTCTGGAAACATTGTGATAAATGGAGAAAATGCTAGAAACCAGCATTTTCTCCTTTTCCCACTACGTTTTCTACTTATCCCAAAACAAATTTCAATTTTTGAGTCACTTTTATTTTGTCGTCTGCAAATGCTTTCAAATTGGACTGGTCTAAATTTTTTGTCGTGTGGTAAAGAGTTAAAGACGGATAGACATCTTTTTCCTGTAGAAAAGGTTTTAATATCATACTTCTTATGCCATTATGAGGAAGTCGAAGGCTCAAATTCCGGTGGCAGAGAGGTTCATTACGATGTGGCCGGTTGATGAGCCATATGCTAGTTGAATTATGGCTACCGAATGCCTACCTTTTTTGTGACTTTGCTAATATGTCATTTCTCAGGAAGTAAATGTGCCAAAAATAAGGGTCTCGTAAGTTAGAGATTGGTTGGCCTTTTAAACAGAAGTGATAGTTTTTATGAACAAGACACTTTGTAACATGATTATCTTACAATTCTCTGGACAGTGTATAGCCAAGATGAGTCTGCTTGTTCTGTGCAGTCCAAACGTAAATCTACTTTGTGCGATATCTTGATCTAAGAACTCTGATCATAATCATCATAATTACCTATAATCTTCCTCAAAATTCCACGTGTTTAAAGAAAAATAAAATGAGCCATGCTCTGGCAAAATGGAGTTTCATGCATGCATCTCTGTGATGAATTATTCTAAGCAAGTCATCACTTACTTATTGATTCACGAAATCCAGTTTGTATTAAAAAACGGCTTAATCGTAAGGTAAACCGGTCGTTGGACATACAGAAAATTTACCAATAGCGAAAAGTTTCGGCCCGGGTCAGCCTGCGCGGATTGCGCAGGCTGACCTGGGTCGATACTTTTCGCAAATGCATTAAGCCCCTTTTTCACAGAGCATGGCTCAACTATATTTGTACCATTCTTGTAGGCCCTATTTCCTCATTCATCAGCTGAACCTAAAGGTCGTGGGGCATCTTGTCGCCGACGCTTAGCCCTCACCTAGACTAGAGGAACGCATTACGGAGGACCTTACTGTCCATGGTATGACCTTCAGTCATCTGATGTATTTGGTCCCATTTTCATGTGACACTTGCCATGTATTACTCTTTGGCTATATCGTTTGTCTTTTTGTGAAGTTGACTGAAATACTAACAGAACGATATCAGTCTTACAGTGTGTGTGTGTGTGTGTGTGTCACCTTTCTTCAACATTGTTTCAAGTATATCTCAGCGACCACTGCACATATCCATGCTTTCCTGCAGTTTCATTTACCATTAGTTCGCCAAATGTCTTTCCCAGCGAACAAGCTTTCCATTATAAATGTCGTCAAAACAACAGTTGAACAGAGAGAGAGAGAGAGAGAGGGATGAATTCTGTCGCAAAAACTATCATCAAACCTCGGAGGAAATTTGTCCGACCCGGGAATCCTATAAGTAACCCAATGGTTTTATGTCCTGTTTGTTATCGATTGAGCTACCGGACTCGGCATCCGAAAGCCAATCGAAACCAAATTCCGTTTTGGCATGTTTTATACCGAAATCTTTGTTTTGTAAAAGTCGATAATCCATTATTGCCTACAGAGATTGTGTTTTGGACACTGAGAAAACGCTCGCAATGAAAAAGGAGATAACGCACAATAATTTTCGGACAAGGGTAAAAGGACAAAAGTGCAACAATGAATATATCTGTTGTAGATTAGCTTACCGGAAGTTAGGCCATAATACATTGGCAAAGGCCTCTTGTGATACTCATGTATCGCTATCCATCATGTCCTCCCAACAATTCTTTCATTAGCAGACTGATTGCCATCTTCGCTAAAATCCAATCGTTTGAGACACTTTTTATGTGCCATCTGCAAATGTTTTCAATTACGACCAGTCTAAAATTTTAGCAACATTTGATTTGTCGTCTGAAAATGCTTTCAATTTGGTAACCAGCATTTTCTCCTTTTCCCACAGTGTGTTCAACACTTTATTAGACAATTCCTAACACATTGAATTCGTCATCTATATTTTTTTTCCACCAATTAGGTAATCGGCATCTTCTGCTTTGACCACAATATTTTGTACCATTTGTAACACAAGTTCCAGCATTTGGGACACATTGGATTTTTCATCAAACGACACAATTCTATAATTGTCCAAATTGAAAGAACTTGCAGACGACAAATTAAATGTGACTCAAAAATTAAACTTTATTTTTAGAAGGGTAGAAAACATTCTTAAAAAAGGAGAAAATGCTGACAACCAGGATTTCTCTTTTTTTTTCCACAATGTTTTTTAAAGGTCTCTTTCTATAGAATCGTTAACACTCGGGATTAATTGGTAAGAGGTTAATTTGTTGTCTGTAGTTTGCTTTGAATTTGGACGAGTTTAAAATCCTGTCGTTTGGTAAAAAAATTAACCCTTATACTGCCAAATAAGTTAAATGAAACTTTCAAGCCGATAGTAAAAACCCGAATAATTCTATTTCAAACTTACGTTTTGGAGGAAAATATCTCCTTATCGGACAGTGTAGATCCAAGATCAGACTGCACGTTCTGTGCAGTCTGATCTTGATCTACACTGTCCGCAAAAGGTCAGCGAGTCTCGCTTAGCAGCCTAAGGTCGGGTTAAAGTCGATCATAGTTTCAGCTCATATTTTCGTCTGGTCAACGGCGACAGTAGATTATAGTTTCGGTTTGTGGTTATTGGTAAAGATTTTGGAGGAAATTTTTGGCGAGTATTACGTCTGCTTTGATCGAACTTTAGCTGACGACAAACTACATATCATACAAAGTGAGACACTGGACTTATTACGGTCGGAAATTAGGAAAATTTGACGAATTTTGTGTTATACCAGGAAACTATGTTGAAAAATCGCAAGTTTAGGTAGGAAAATGTTGTGCAAAATAGATGCAGACTTTGTTGTTCTTCTTCTTGTTGTTACGTGATCAAAAACTGCATGTACGAGGTAGATATGCAAACTTATAATATATCTCTTAGAGCCCAACATATAGTTGAGCACCGTTCTGTGAAATGGAGGTTTAATGTATCTTGGAGTTATGCATAATGCAAAGCAAATCATTACATAATTGTGGATCCATAAAATTCATTTTCTCCAACAACAGACAAATCATAACGTAGAATGTCTATGGACTGGCAGAAAATTTACGAATAACAAAAAGTATCGTCCATGTCAGCCTGCGCGAACTGCGCAGGCTGACATGGGTCGATACTTTTTGCAAATGCATTAAGCATGGTTTACCTTCACTTTGTAAAATAAGTCTTATCTATTCCAAGAATCTTTTTTCTGGGGCTAGAGGGTGCACAATATCTCATAGTTGGGTCAGCTTCAGACCATACTGTGCATTGTGTACAGCCTTATCAGGGTTTGAATCTCTTACCAGAGAATAAAGTTTTAGACTTGTCCAAATTCAAAGGGTTGGGGACATAATGTCTCGTATGATATAGGCAGTTTAGCTTCAGGGCATGCTGCGTATTCTGTACAGACTTATCTGTGTTTAACTCTCTTACTTTAAGGTTCAGTTTTAAACTTATCAAAGCTATTTGCAGACAACATATTAAATGTACTTGAAATGATTGGATTTGACTTTCGAAGGATCGAAAACATTGCGCAAAATGGAGAAAATGTTGACAACCAGCATTTTCTCCTATTAGTTTTCTTCATCGCGGGTTGCTTAAACTCGAGATTGTTTGGTAAGGGGTCAAACTGTCTAAATACACACACTGCAATCGGTATGCCACCATGGAAGCCGAAGGGTTCAAATCTCATTATATTTGAGCTATGCTCTGGCAAAAGGGGGCTTAATACATTTCTGTGATCCATAATGGCAAGCAAGTCAATATAATTTCGCATCCCCAAGATCCATTGTCTCCAACAACCGACTGAATCATGAGGTAAACTGATCCTTTGACATGCAGAAAATTAACCAAAAGCAAAAAGTTTCGATCCAGGTCAGCCTGCGCGGATTTCGCAGGATGACCTGGGTCGATACTTTTTGCAGATACATTAAGCCCCCCTTTTCATCAGGCATGGCTGATTTTTTTTTTTTTTTTTTTCGATAGTTCCTTTTTTGCCTTTTATGCTCTCTTCCCAAATTGAATTGGATTTCTCATTTTACTTTATTACATTTTTAGCGCTGTGCAAACCACTGGTGTTCAAATGTTAAACTTAATTGAATATCAATTTTATTTCTCTTGCGAAATCTTCCTTTCCTTTCTTTACGATGAAGTTGGGATCACACAATAAACTTGCTGTTACTTTCGATTTTGGGGTTTCCTTATTGTTCACATTGGTTTCTTTAAATCACTGCTCACTGTCTGTGTGTCTGTCTGTGTGTCTGTCTGTCTGTCTTGTATTCATCATCGAGATTCAATTGTACTTCCGTTCGTAAAATGATACTCTCTATGGGCAAAGCACGATAGAGCCCCAGTCTAGGACTGACAAACCCCAAGAAAGACATGAAGAAGTGAGCTATTGCCGTGACATGACTGAAATAGAGGATCTTACATGAGTGTTTATGTATCATCATTTTTATCAAACGAGTTGACTAAAAATGTATGACGCGAGCCTTGGCGAGCGTCAAATACATTTTAGTCAACGTGTTAGATAAAAATGATAATACATAAAAACACGAATGGGAGATTCTATCTATCACATAAAACAAATGATGGGCCAAAAATATCCTGCATCATCATTTGTAGCCTGTATGTTCGGTTTCAAATGTGTATATACCCAAGTACATAGATCTTTGACCATTACTCCGAAAGCAGAATGAAACAGTTTCTAGAGAGGGTAAGTCCATCTATTTCCGCAGTTTTGTTGATTTAAAAGACTTTCGCTGCATTTCTTGGTTTTTAGCAAACATGAAAATCAAAAACTTTCCATGCGTATACGTCTTAGCAACAATGACGTCAGTTTACCGCGAAACAGCGTAGTCGTACAAATTCCGGCTCGTGCTGTGGTTGGTTTCTGCGGATTGCGCAGGCTGACATTGGTCGATACTTTTTTGCAGATGCAATAAGCCCCATTTTCGCAGAGCATGACTCGTTTTGTTTTGTGACGTAAACTGTACATACGAGTACTTTAAGGGAAAAACTCCTGAACAGAAATAAATTATTTTCCACAATATCCGGACAACAAGAGAAACCGAACGGTTGCACTTTTCAGGCCAAACTGGCCATACTTTCTTACAAAGTATTGGAAAGGGTAGATTTAGCGCCTGTGACATGGAGGCCAATGGTTCGAGCTCCGCCTGAAGCACTTGATTTTTCATGGAAGTTCCTTTGGTAATACACTTCAGAGCTCTAGCATAGTACTGGTGAAACCCAGGACATAACTGAACATGTGAGCTGTCGCTGTGATATGACTGAAATAACGTTGAAAGCGGTGTAACACACCGTTCAGTCAATCAAACAATCAAGACTTGACAGCCGACAAGATCTGCATAGTGTAATCTTGAACTCTATTGTAATGCAAAAGTGCTAAAACTCCATCCTCATAAAAAATACTGTTTAATATTTCGGCTGTTGCTTTATACTAGAATTTCGAAACACACTTTCCTCTACTTCATATTTTCAGCTTGTATTACTCTTACCATAATGTTACACGCTTGCTTTTTTTCATAGTGCTTCATTCTTTCCCTGAGGAATTGATAGTGTCATGAAAATAGACAAATACTATGTTCCAGCAAATTGGACAGATTATTGCGTTTTTGACATTCTTTTTTTCCGAGGGGAAAAAAATCATCGTATCGGAAAGTGTTGATCCAACATCAGACTGCATGCCCTGTGCAGTCTGATCTTGATCTACGCTGTCCGCAAGAGAGCATTGTGTGACGCGTCCTTACTATTCGTTGGATGAGATGTAATCGGTTTACCATATTACGAGCTAAAGGCAGCTTCTTTCGTCAAGTGTAGCAGAACAGTTTTGAAAATATTGCAGCAAAGGGCAAAAAAGCTCATAACTAGCTACATTGTTTTCGCCACGATGTCTTCTCGTGTGTGTTTATATATGAGCCATGCTCTGGCAAAAGTGGGTTTAATGCATCTCCGTAATGCATTCTACCTATAAAGCCATCACATAATTATTGATCCATAAATAGGCACTTTTTCCAACAACCGACTTAATCATGAAGTAGAATGATCTTTTGACATGCACAAAATTTACCAATAACGAAAAGTTTCGGCCCAGGTCAGCCTGCGCGGACTGCGCAGGCTGACCTGGGTCGATACTTTTCGCAGATGCATGAAGCTCCCTTTTGTCAGATCATAGCTCAAATGTACTTGTATCAAGTCTCAATGTTGATTATTTTTCTTTCAAGGTGATTTTGTCAATATTGTCAAAAGTGTCCGCTCCAAATTTGTTTCAAGAGATAATTAGGTAATTGCAATCTTGTACTTTAGATGATTCTAAACGGGGTCACAAAAGACTAAAAAGAAATGAAATCGGAAATGTCGGAAATGTCTTGTGATTTTGGAAGAGGGTTTTATGACCTCTGCAGATTTTAACGACCGATTTAGCGATTAAAAAATATAAATTTTCACGAAGAGCTAAATTAAAAGTTTCACCTTTTGGGGAAAAAAATGAACTGCTTCGCCACCAAAGAATTAAGCCATGCTCTATGAAAAGGGGCCTTAATGTATCTCCGTGATGCATGGTACTATGCAAGCCATCACGCACTTATGAATCCATAATAACCACTTTATTTTAAACAACGATCTCAATCATGAGGTAGAGGGGTCATTTGACACATAGAAAATATAGAAATGGCGAAAAGTATCGACCGGGTCAGCCTGTGCGGACGGCGCAGGGTGAGGTTGATACTTTTCGCAGATGCATCAAGCCCCTTTTCACAGAGCACGGCTCAATTAGATTTGACTTTCTTTGCAAGGTCTAAAAATAGATTTCCACTTCAATGTGAGTGTGATTGGAGAGGTCATCAGACCTCTCCAACAGTGGTGAGTTTAAAAGGCAGACTGCCTCAGAAATTGCTGTCTAAATCCAGTCTTTTTTGCGAAATTGTTCTGATACACAGTCTGTTTCGTCACGGTTTTATAAATAAATCGAAATTAAAAAACTGAAATTGGAAATTGACGTGGTTTGTTTTTGTATGACGATTTCAAAAAAGATTTGTTATATTGATTTAATTGCAGATGATCTCTCCAATAGTTGTAATTTCTCATTAAACAAATAAAGCTAAGCGGAAAAAAATATCGTTAAAAAAGAGAACACCGCGGGAAAAGATCACGCGACTTGAAATCGCGGGAAGTTCTGTCATGTAATGCTTAGGTTTCTACGCAGCGGCAATTATATAATGCCTTACTTGTTTGTTTATATGTACCGATATAATGTATTGAAATTAAAAGCCAATAAACTATTTGAAAACATTGATGCTGACCTCTCCTGGCTTCTTTTTCATAGAAGCCAACTTGTTTGTGTCATAGTTTAGCATCAGCTTCCGGTTGGTAGAGAACCAAGATCAGACTGAACTTTCTCTTCTGTCATCCGCGAAAGCTGTTCAAGTCGACCTTGGCAATATAACAGAATCAAAGGCCTCACAGGCTAATTTGATATATACACAGTGAAAAAAGTGCTGCACCCCAGTGGTTTTACATAGTTTAATTATCTGGCGTATACAATATGAAATAGAACAGAAACCACAATCCAGCCGCTGCACACACTTACAAACCATTCCTTTGCCCCTGAAATAAACTGCACTGAGGTATCCCTTGACCTCATGGCAGCAGCTATTGATAAAGCTTTTTCAACGTTTTGTGAGAGGTATAAGACAAAAACTGCAAACTTTTCTGCAAGCCCTAGGCGGACGTATGCGATATTGACTGACTGTGTGTGCACATTCTCTGCAGGTCACTCTCAATCTGTGGTGAGTTTTATTTCGACTTTGAATTACCAGTTTTTACCAAATTTAAAACCCTTTCATTTTTCTAAAATTTGAATGCCATTTCTAAGCCATCGATTTCTACCTACCATGAGGTCAAGGGACACCTCGGTGCCGTCCAATTCATAGGCAAAAGATTGTCTGGCTGGTGCATGTAACGGCCGGATTTCAACTTCTTCCCCATTCCTTACCATTCACGTCATATAATCAGTTTCAGCAAAAAAACAGGGGGTGCAACGCTTGTTTTACAGTGTATAATATCATACAGTGCTATATAGATTGCCCGCCCACTTCCGCAGGCGACTTTTTAGCTCGGCTGTTTTCGAAGCAAACGTCAGGATATTGTCATAGCCATGCCGTCGTCTGTACCTGCGTCGTCATCGTTGGGCAAAAACTTTGACATTTCTTATATCTCTGTTTTAACTGAAAAAAAAAAAGTGTACTGCTTTCTATATATAACAAGCGGAACTAATACAAAAAAAAGCAGGTTCCCCAGCATTTTCTCCTATTCCAACACTTTATTTATCTTTAACTAAGCTAAAAACCACCTTTTGAGTTACATTTTCATTCGTCGTCCGCAAATGCTTTGAATTTGTCTAAAATTTTATTATTTGATAAAGACTAAAACAGAGATAATTTTTAGATCTTCCCGTCAACATATGAGAGTGGCGCTCTAGCGAAAAGTGGTTTAACCCTTTACCAGACGACAAAATTTCAGCCTTGTCCAAATTGAAAGCATTTGCAGACGACAATTTCAATGTGGCTCAAATGGTGCAACTTTTTTTCGATAGGGTAGTAAACATTGTGGGAAAAGGAGAAAATGCTGGTTACCAGCATTTTCTCCTTTTCCCACAATGTTTTCAAAAGGCTTCTTTGCCAGGGGCGTCAAAAGGCGGCATTGTGCGGTAAAGGGTTAATGCATCTCCGTGATCCGTCATACCTAGCGAGTAATTATATAATTATGGATCCAAAAAAATCCATTTTTTTTCTTCTAATAAACAACTTAATCATTAGGTAGAATGGTCCATGGACATGCAGAAAATTGACTAATGGCATAAAATTTCGACACATGCCAAACATGTTATATTTAATTAGCTTAACATTAAAAGGCTCCGTATCTCTTTATGCTTGTTTTGCACTCCATACATTCTAAAAAGCATATATTTTTTTATCCAGAGAATAGTGGAGTCAAAAATTATATTGTCGGGTGAAGAGATAGGTAATTATAATTGGAATCTTGCACTCTGGATGATGTTTACCCCCTAGCCGATTACAAGATTTTAGACTTGTCTTAAATGAAAGCATGTGCAAGTTTGTTTCTGAAAAGATTGAAAACGTTAAGAGAAAGGAGGCAATGCTGGTTATCAGCAGTTTTTTTCCTTTTCTCATGTCGATTTCAAGTGCTACTTTCCGTAAGGTCGCAAAAGCAAGAGCTTATCTGGTTACTGGTTTCATTCGTTTGCCTCACAACAAAACGTTAGACTTCACAAAATTCAATTTAATATAGCACAATTGATGACTTCTGTCTTTGAGAAAGCAGAAAAGTTTGTAGGAAAGGAAGAAAATGCTAGTAACTAGCATTTCTTTTTTATTTTCACACAATGTTTTCAAAAGTTTCATGTCTCATGGTCGTTAAAACTCGGGCTTGTTTGGTAAAAGGTTTCACAGGGTCAGCAACTACCAAATGAAATTAAGTCGATAATTTCTTGTAATTTTCGAAGAAGCTTATTTTATGACTCCTTTATAATTTTACTGCAAATTTATTTGTTTTAAACTTTAAAAAAAGACTTTCACATTATCGTGAAATTAACGGCCCCCAGACTGTATCAATCAAAGCACTAATAGCGCTGAAAGGACAAAGTTTTCACAGTGTTAAGGCTTCTTTCCGCTCAACATTTTGTTACAATCATGGCTGAATAGTTTCATAGTACTTTTTATTTATTTTGATTAGGTGATATGATTTTGTAATACAAGAAACTATATAGTTTACATGTAATACAATCATTGTCTTATGGATATTTATTGGCGTTGATTAGCTGCTCGCTGAACAGCGTACGAGATGCCACAGGGCGAGAATTAAAATGCCTTAATATGGTGATGAGAATAGTAAAATTTTGGAAACCTTGTTGTGGTATGACCCACAAGTCGTATCAAAGAGCAAATGTAAAGTAGACAAATACGACAAGAGCGCCAATAAAAAGTGATTTCTCAGCAAAGAATCTCAGGTCCATATTTAATTTGAGCCATGCTCTGTGCAAAGGGGGGGGGGGGGGTTTAACGCATCTGCGAAAAGTATCAACTCGATCAGCCTGCGCAAGCCTCACAGGCTGACCTGGGCAGAAACTTTTCGCTATTGGTCAATTTTCTGTATGTCAAAGGACCAGTCTACCTCATGATTCAGCCGGTTGTTAGACAAAATGGGCTTTACGGATCCATGATCATGTGATGACATGCATCACGGGGATACATAAACCACCTTTTTGCCAGAGCATGACTCATTTGTAGTCCCGCAAATGCTGGCATTTTTGACAAGTCTGAAATTCTGTTGTCTGGCAAAGAGTTACGGCGCCCTGTCTTTTATCCATAGCTACATTTTTGATAAATTGAGATATGTCGTGTCCCTACAACGCACTTAACAGAAAATTGGTTTTTGTCGTCAAATAACGTATTCGTTATTGGTGTAATAAAGCGGACAAAAAGGTATTATATCTGGTAATTGGGTCTATTTATAGAATTGTTTATCAGTGCCGATATCAATTTTTTTTTTTGTCGGAACTTTGGTTTGCGTCAAGTAGATGTATAGTGATACACAGATTTTGGCAATTCATTCTTTTTTTTTCAGGAGGGGCAGGGGAGGGTCAATAAATAGTAAATGTACATGAGCCGTGCTCTAGCATCTCCACGAGGCATTATACTAAGCAAGTCATCACATAATTATGGATTCATTAAATCCAGTTTGCCTAACAACCGACAAAATCACGATGTAGAATGGTCCTTGGACATGCAAAAAGTTTCGGCTCAGGTCAGCCTGCGCGGACTGCGCAGGCTGACCCGAGTCGATATTTTTTGCCTATGCATTAAGCTCCCTTTTCACAGAGCATGTCTCACATGTATTTACCCGAATTATTGATCTGTAAAACTTTCTTTGATCTGTAGACCATAAATTAAAAAGTTATCCGCTACAATGCGCCATTGTTTAACGCCTACTCTGCTGTATTGTGTTACCTCTTTCACTGCTTCTCGATGCTTGCGTAGAAAAGCATGGAATAATTATTTATCCACCAGGCACTGATATCTGGAAATTTATACAATAAAAGTCACATTAGTTGCATTGCAGTCCTAAACACAATGTCAACGTCTATATACCTTTCCTTCGATAGTCTTCGCATTTATATTGTAAACTCCTCTTTATCACATCAGCCATCGGCAACTACATCCACAAATAATAATAATTCCACAAATCGTTGAAAAGTACAAATGAGTCATGCTCTATGAAAAAGGGGTATCTACAGAAGGTATCGACCCAGTTCAGCCCGCACAATCCGCGCAGGCTGACCTTAGTCAAACTTTTTGCTATAGGCCAATTTTCTGCCTATCCACAGGACCAGTCTACTTATGACTCAGTCGGCAATTAGATAAATGGATCTTACAGATCCCTAAATATGTGATGACTTGCTTGGCATAATGCATCACGGAGATACGGAGGCGCATTATGCCCCCTTTTGCAAGGTATTTAACCCTTTACCAAACAATCCCGTGTTTTAATTATCCTAGGAAAAAAGATTTTGAAAACACTGTGGGAAAAGGAGAAAATGCTGGTAACCAGCATCTTCTCCTTTTTCCACAATGTTTTCTACCCTATTAGATACAAATGCTACCATTTCAGCTACATTTAATTTGTCGTCTGGAGATGCTTTCAATTTAGATCGCTTGGTAACGGGTTAAACCCCCTTTTGCCAGAGCGTCTCTCAACTATGTGCCAACTCGATTAAAAGCAACATGGCAGCGATTTTCAAATAGGATGAAGAGGCAATGTGAACGCGTGCGCGTTGTATTGGCACACCTTATGTGTCGTGTAGCGGTGTGTTTGGAATGTGCTCTAAGTGTCCATGAGCTTGATTGTTTTTACTCTTTACCAAACGATGAAATATTAGACTTGTCCAAATAGAACGCACGTGCAGACGACAAATTAAATGTAGCTGAAATGATCGTAACTGTCTGTGAAAATGTAAAAAGAAAAAACTTGTGGGAAAAGGAGAAAATGCTGTTTAGCAGTATTTTCTCCTTTTCCCACAAGGTTTTTTAAAAGGCTATTTCACCGGGGTCGTTAAAACTCGGGATTGTATGGTGAAATGTTGTTTAATAAAAGATATATGATAAACAGAATAATTAACTAAATTACTGTAATATGAAAAATATGTTGTTCGAATAGGTTAATGACCTTTTATACAACAACCTTACAAGGACCCTGCCATGGCAGAGGCAAGAATTGTTATTGTTGTTACTTTTTCATTAGTTATTGCGTTTTACTAACTTTATTGGCACGTTTATTATTAACTTCTGCTAATATTTTTCTGATGTCGGTTAATAGCGTAATAAAATATATGACAAACAATCATAAGTTACAAATAAGATTTCGTACACAGAATCATTCAGCTCGATATCGTGTATACCGGATTAGATGTTAATTCGACATTCTGCATTTGCCTCTACAACTTGAATCTTTTCAAGCTAAGGTAACTCAAGTTTACCTATCAAATAAATGTAAACTTGGGCTTTCCTGACAAGTACCATTCAGGATTTTGTTTTCTCATTGAAAATAACTGAACACCAAAGTGCAGAGAAGCTGTTTGTTGCATGAAACTGGAAAATTGTTGTACTACTTTGGGGTGGCGGTAGCGACAGGTGAAACATATTGTGTTTTCATGTTATTCTGTCTTATAAAGTTATGCCAACGTTCAAATCGTAACAGATAAATGTAGGTGTGGTACAAAGGTATGCAAATGTTCAAATTGTAACAGATGAATGTAGATGTGGTACAAATGTGTGCCAACGTTCAAATTGTAACAGATGAATGTAGGTGTGGTACAAAGGTATGCCCACGTTCAAATTGTGACAGATAAATGTAGGTGTGGTACAAATTTTTGCCAACGTTCAAATTGTAACAGATGAATGTAGGCGTGTTACAAAGTTATGCCAACCTTCAAATTGTAACAGATGAATGTAGGTGTAGTACAAAGGTATGCCAACCTTCAAATTGTAACAGACGAATGCAGGTGTGGTACAAAGTTATGTCAACCTTCAAATTGTAACAGATGAATGTAGATGTGGTACAAATTTACGCCAACGTTCAAATTGTAACAGATGAATGTAGGTGTGGTACAAAGGTATGCCCACATTCAAATTGTGACAGATAAATGTAGGTGTGGTACAAATTTTTGCCAACGTTCAAATTGTAACAGATGAATGTAGGCGTGTTACAAAGTTATGCCAACCTTCAAATTGTAACAGATAAATGTAGGTGTGGTACAAAGGTACGCCAACCTTCAAATTGTAACAGACGAATGTAGGTGTGGTTGCCTAAAGTAGATTCTATAGCTGCGGGTATGAATGTAGGTGTGGTACAAAGGTATGCCCACGTTCAAATTGTAACAGATAAATGTAGGTGTGGTACAAATTTTTGCCAACGTTCAAATTGTAACAGATGAATGTAGGCGTGTTACAAAGTTATGCCAACCTTCAAATCGGAACAGATGAATGTAGGTTTGGTACAAAGTTATGTCATCCTTCAAACTGCAACAGATGAATGTAGGTGTGGTTGCCTAAAGTAGACTCTATAGCTGCGGGTAACGTGGTACTTGAACATACTAAGTGATTTGATAGACTTTATTTGAACATTCAGGAAATCTCTCTCTCTCTGTGACTCAATATCTTAGGCTCTTAAGATTTCGGATTTCTTTTCGTTTCTTTTTTCATTAGTGCTGTCTCTCGACTAATTTTCTCCAACGCCTTTGTCTGTGAACGTATTCGCCTGAAGTTCTAAACTTAATTGTTATTTGAAATTAACGAATAGCTATCTTGTTGGCTCGGACAGAACGTCTCAGCCAATCAGATGGCTGCTCTTGAAGGTTAGATTTAGAAAACAATGTTGATCCCTTTTTTAACGCTTCTGTACATATTGAAATCCAGTCAAAAGTTATGTCAAATTTGATTGCAGGTGAACGCAATCGAAACCTAGGCTATGTGATATTTAGTATAGTTTCAACACCGCTCTTACACTCAATCTTAAATCCTAATCGTTCTACAAAAAAAAATAATAATAATTATCATTTCAAGTGCATTGCATTCTTTAACTAATTCAGTAATTATGTACTTTAAGAGTACAATAGTTCTAAAGACATCGCACGTGTTCATTATAGGCATAATTAGGTTACAAAACACCGTCAGCAATAATTTGGAACGAGAAAGCAACGAGAGTATAGACGAAAATATGGAGATGGTAGATGTTCGAAACAATGTAGGCGTAACTTAACTTTATGTTATGCTTGAGTACAACGAACTATCTTCTAAATGGGGTTTCTTTTTCTGGCCTGTTTCGCAAAGAACTGAAAGTACTGACAGACTGGCGAATGTGGAATAAGTGGCTTTCGTAGAAAGAAACTTGGTTGGGCCATACAAAATTGAAGAAAAATGGTCCAATCGGGTTATTAAGTCCGATCAGGTCCAATTTGGTTATCAAATCTTATACGGTTCGGCCTGGTCCGATCCGGTTCTCTCCTGTGGCTTTGCCCGGCGCTCAGAGCTTGTCACAATAGCAAATGTCATGAAAATGTTCTGTTTGTTAATTTGAAGTGAAAAAGAAAATGAATAACATATCACTTTGATGCTTTGGCATTTAAATACTTTTAGAGTTCACTTTTAGATTAATTTTCCATGCCTTTTCACTTTTTTATCGGTTGGACGAACTCGTAACTAGACGAGACCTACAACACCAGCGAAAAAAAGGAGGATGAAAAAGGTTGCGTTGGTATAAGTAAACAGGACCCTTTTTACCATAGGTCACTGACTTAATTTACATACAAGCAAACATCTTGTATCTTATCGATGACATGTTGTTCAGTTTATGAATTTGTAGGTAGACATCGTTTAAATTGGCAGATATTTTGTAGTGCCTGTCAACATTTAAATATTTAACAGAATTAAGATTTCCAAAAGAAAGAATCGGGTAGTATTTTGTGACAGCCGGGTTTTCTTTTGTTTACATTTGAATCTGGGTCACTCTCGATGGCAAAGACTAGCATTCGACATTCTAAAAGTGGTTTTTTCGTCATAAGTGATACGAAAGATATTGAACAAAAATAGTGAGCTGGCAGACTCATTTAGATGGCATACAATCCGCCAATTTGTTAGCTCGCAGACTCCCACTACGATGACATACAATCTGCCAATAACTATGTAAAGGCAGGAGACAGGAAGTGAATTCTATGGCACTGATTAACCCTTACCTCGCCAAATAAGTTATATCAGCCAGAAAAAAAAACTGGCAAATGGCTGTCGTTCCGAGGATGCCACTGGAAAGAATCTCTTAGAATTGTGGCCAGTGTTATTCCAAGATCAGGCTGCGCATTTTGTGCATTCTGATGTTGATCTACAATATCCAGAAGATCGACTATAGCAGCGTTAGTTACTGTATTATATCCGTTTAATCAAAACTTTTACAGAATTGAAGATTAATTCTTCAACTCTTAGACTATTTAACTCTTTGCCACACAATCCCGGCTTTTAAGGACCCTGAGAAAGAAAACTTTTGAAAACATTGTGGGAAAAGGAGAAAATGCTGGTAACCAGCATTTTCTCCTTTTCCCACAATGTTTTCTACCCTTCCCAAATCAAATTTTAATTTTTGAGTCACCTGTATTTTGTCGTCTGCAAATATGCTTTCAATTTGGACCATTATAAAATGTTGTTGTTTGGTAAAGGGTTAATTAGTGAAATTCAATGGCCTCCATTTACATGCATATGAGTCATGCTCCGTAAAAAGATTAAAACAGCATGTATGAGTTCTTGTTAAAGATACATCTGTACTCGTTTTTCAGCCAGTTTTTAACACATTTCATCTTTACCTTATGAAGCTATAATCGTTCTTGTATCTTCATGCCAAATATTTCAACATACAAAACACACTGCTGCTCGTTTCTCTCTCTTTTTTCTCTTCGAACACAGAGTACATAATCTCTACCAAAACAACAAGATTCGCATGCTTATTTTTGTACAGTGTACAGTGTAGAACGTGATCGCACTGCACATACCGACCAGTCTCATCTAGTTTGCACTGTTTGCCAGTATGTAGAAAGTTCGGGAAAAAAATGCCTTAAACTCGCAACAGTTTGGACTTCCCTCCATTCAAGAATGTCAGTTTCGTTCTTAAGAATCCGATAGTAAATAGCTGTACAATGTACTTCTTTCAGTGAACAATTTGACTCTTGGCAGAAAACAGCTTTTCGTTGGACAGACGACTAAGTAATTAACCCTTAGGCTGGTAAGCGCGACTCACTGACCTTTTGCGAACAGTGTAGATCAAGATCAGACTGCACAGAACGTGCAGTCTGATCTTAGATCTACACTGTTCGATAAGGAGATGATTTTCTACAAAATAAGTTTGAAATAGCATTATTCTGGTTTTTTTACTATCGGCTTGGAAGTTTCATTTTACATGTTTAGCAGGATAAGGGTTAAAAAGGCTTTCTGGGAAGTTTCCTCGAGCGGGCGAGTCGATTTACCAAAAGGGACAATTAACTGGCTCATTCAAAGCCCATATGATACATTCCCTGTAATTAGATTTCTAACCGTTAATTAATATACTATTTCGTTTCGAGCCTTCTAGGGCTTTTCTTATTATTACAGTTTCATAGCAGTAATGTCATAATCCAAAAGTGTGCATAACCTCGGCTTCTATTAAAGGTGCATCTATACTCGTTTTCAGCCATTTTTTTTTTTTTTTTTACCCATTTCATCTTTATTCTATCAAACTATAATCATTCTTGTATCTACATTCCAAGTGTTGCCCCTGACTGTTGCAAGGTTGCATAGATTACAACCGATAGAAAATGCATTTCATTTTTGGAGGCCATCAAAGAAATCAATGTTGTGACGTTTGCGGTTTTAGATAAAAGATTTCCGATATATGTATTTTTCCCTTACACCATATATATGGGTAATTCAGTCTGATTTTTAAACAGAGTGGATTCATATCACGCGATGACGTGCTTGATATAATGCATTACGAAAACTGTTTATTAGAAACCCCTTTCCCATATGCTCATGCAAAGATGCAGATGAACTTCATCTCTAATATTTTAGTTCTTTAACCCAGTTTCCATTATTTTGACTGTGATGACCTAATTACCATTTGTAAACAGTTGTCGCTGAAATATGGCTGCATCGAATAAGTCTAAAAGCAGTGTTAAAACAGAGAGAAACCTACAAAATGTCTTATAATGGACTGGCGGAGATTCAGATTGTGTGCTATTATTGAAGGCTAGGTAGTTAACAGCCTCCATATGTATGCTGTCAAAAGTAGGAAGTGTGTGTATCTTTTTGAAATATACGTAGTCCCCAAAATAAGGGAACCCTGTAACTTGTTTCTTCTGACATGTTATGACAGGAGAGCTTTACCTCAATATTTCAGCAGATGCCGCGAGCAACGATACGCCGTCTCACCTCCAGTATGTCCGCCAGGTGTCGTGCAGGTTGCTGCACATGGCGGTCACACCCGATATTGACTTGGATTCCATATATGTTACATGTTTTAGGTAAAATAAAGAATTACCTCAAGATGAAATACAAGAATTTCATTATGCCTGGTTCTATGTATATTTATGTGGATTCTGTGAATGCAGATTAATTACCTTTTCATATGTGTGTTTTTACTACATATAGCAAATTACAAATAGCAAAAGAATTGTGCATGTAAGTCAGGCTAAGGGTCAAATCTACCTGCACAAACTTTAAGTTGAATTTCTCCTGGGATACCACCAAGGTGCGCCTGGTAACTTCTGATTGGCTAGCCTAAACCATATGGTTTAGCCAGTCAGAAGTTGTGTTACTTTCAAATCTAGAAAATGGTGGTCTTTTCTTATTACCAGTCAATCCCGTTTTAAAGAACCGTAAAGAAAAAGCCGTACGAAAATAGTGTGAGAAATTTCCAACAATGATAGCGACCTTTCCAACACATTCATATTTTGATAAAAGTTTAAGAATGTTATTCAGAATGGTTGGCGAACACGGACCAAGGTCGACTGTATAACAACCGTCCCATTATTTAAATGTCAAAATCACGCCTCTTTACTGAATGTAACCATCCAGTTACTTTACGCTTGAAATGGAAATACATTTATTAGTAAGCCTATTTATCAGTGTTAGACAAGAAATTTGGATCCATGGAAAAAGCTATTTAACCCTTTACAACACAATCCCGACTTCTAACGACCCTAAGAAAGAGGCCTTTTGAAAACATTTTGACCAGCATTTTCTCGTTTTCCCACAACGTTTTCTACCTTTCCCAAAACAAATTTCAATTTTTCAGTCACATTTATTTTGTCGTCTGCAACTGTTTTCAATTTGGACCAGTCTTAAATTGTGTCGTTTGGTAAAGAGTTAAGTAAGCCCCTATACTGGATACTCCAGCAATAATTATGTCTAAATAAAACCCGGGTCGTTGTATCAGCAAACATTACTGTCATTAACGCCCGTGTTTCAGTTACCAACGGCGGGTGACAACTGAGCCTGTTTAAGTCAAGAGGTACGTGGAAATTCCTTGGAGAATAAGATGACGATAACGAAGTGCTTGGGAAGGTGATCTAATTATCACAAATATCGGATACTGTTTCTGTATGTAGGATTCTTTATATATGAGCCATGCTCTGTGAAAAGAGAGCTTAATGATTTTGCAAAAAGTATCGACCCAGGTCAGCCTGCGCAGTCCGCGCAGGCTGACCTGGGCCGAAACTTTTTGCTGTTGGTCAATTTTCTGTATGTCAAAGTACCGGTGTACTATGATGATTCAGTCGGGTGTTAGGCAAAGTTGATTTTATGGATCCATGATCATGTAATGACTTGCTTGGTATCATGCATCACGGACAAGCATTAAGCTCTCTTTTGCCAGAGCATGGCTCATATACAAGTACATCGATCATGACCTTTCTTCTGCTTAACCTTTAACTCTTAACGAAAGGACAAAAAAGAAAAGATAAACAAAATAGACTTGTCCAAACTGAAAGCATTTGTAGAACAAATTAGATGTGATTCAAATGTTGAAGGGCAATTTTAGGCAATTTTTGTAGAAAAAGGAGAACTGATTGATTGATTGTATAATGTTTAACGCCGTTTTAACATTATTTCGTTTTCATCGCTGCGGCCTGTCACCTATCCATGCTTTCCTGGAGTTTTCTTATACCAGTACTACTCACAATAATGTTTGCAAAACACTGGCTGCTTTCCTTCATAACCATCGTCGAAACAATGGTCAGCTGTGAAAGAGGAATAAAAAGGAGACATTGCTGGTCATTAGCTTTTTCTTCATTCTCTACAGTGTGCTGGTCATTAGCTTTTTCTTCATTCTCTACAGTGTTTTCAAAGTAGCTATAAAGCATACCAAGATACTGTTTTTTATTTCTAAATATTACTTTGAATTCTGTAGCTGTCATTATCACGCGATAGCTACTTTCGTTTCTTCTATTGACGACGAAATGTACGAATAATAAGTTCGATAAACAAACTACGCGTATACATGCATATACATGTGTTTGTCTTTTAGAAAAAAGCCATTCACTCCATGAGACAGCTCTGCCGCTACAATTATAACCACCTCTACTGCTACTTACACTACTTCAAACTTCCAGCTTCAGAAGACAAAATTATAGACTTGTCCCGAATCGAGGCTGCTTTTAACACTTAAGCTGCTGAATGAATGAAACGCAAATTTCTATTCAATACTAAAAGCCCAAACATTGCGATTTCAAAGTTGATTTCACCGCAAAGAAAATACCGTATCGGACAGTGTAGATCAAAGATCAGACTTCACGTTCTGTGCAGTCTGATCTTGATCTACACTGTCCGCAAAAAGGTCAGTGGGTCACACTTAGCAGCTTAAGGGTTAACATTTATCCTGCTTTATAAGTTACATCAAACTTTCAGGCCGATAGTGAAAAGCCGAATAATGCTACTTTAAACGTTTTTTAGGAGAAAAGTGTCTCCTTAACGGACAGTGTAGATCCAAGATCAGACTGCACGTTATGTGCAGTCTGATCTTGATCTACACTGTCCGCAAAAGGTCAGTGAGTCGCACTTAGCAGCTGAAGGGTTAATTAAGTGTTTTCGATGCAGTAAAGGCTTCTCTGTATTGATGTTAGATATGCTGCATGTACACTATTTTTTACGGTGTACATGAGCTACTTCCGAATTGTGTTTAGAAAACCGTCACGGACATAAACAGTTCTTGCTTTGCATAGGCCCAGCTGCTTGTAGACGCCTTTAAAGTTTAAAAATAAACACGTACACCGCTAGTTTGCATCTGGTCCTAATCAAAGCAGCATGCTAGGGGGCAATCAATTTAAAAAAAAAATGTCTGATAACTTGTACTAGAAAACTTATAATTTTAGATTGTTAGAAAGTGTTTTTTAAGGACTTTGGCCTAAAACTATACACATAGTAAATTCGCTCGAATAAAAAAATTGACGAAAAAGTATCGAGCAAAACAGGGCTGGAATGAAAAATTAGTATTTGTTATAACAAATAAATAGACGAGACTTTTATGAGGATGAAAAAGTGTCACTTACTTGCTTACCCCTTTCAAAGACGACAGCATTTTAATAGAGATTTGTCAATAATAAAAGCATTTGATTTTTGTTTTTATTTTATTAGAGTTTTACGCCATTTTAACAGCTCAGGTCATATCATGGCGGTCAGTGACGAACCCATGTTTTTCCTGGTTTTTCCACACCAGTACTGACACAACTTTCTTTCCAAAGCCACTGACTACTTTTCTCACATGCATCAGAGGTGAGAGGTGAAAAAACGCCGGGAAAAAAAAAAGCATTTGAGGACTAAAAAGTGAATGTGGCTCAAATGATTAACTTTGCCTTTGAAAGTGTAGAAAACATAGTGAGAAAATGCTGGTCACCAAAATTTTCTCATTTTCCCACAATGTTTTCAAAAACCTTTTGCCCTCTGGTTTCTAAAACACGGGACCATTTGGTAAAGAGTGAAATCTGATTAAAGAAAAAAGGGGAAAAAAATGACGGACAACAAAAAATAAAGGTACAGCAGAGAACAATGGTATTGGAAAAATGACCGCTGCGACAATATCGGCTGGATTGTGTTTTCTGCGGATTTCTACGGAGGCTGGGGTTTTCACTAATGAATATTTTCACTCTTTAGGAGATTTGCAACATTACTTTATTGAAACTTTCGATTGAAAACCTAGTCTTGTCATTAGAAATAGTGTGGAGTGTGTGCTTGTTTGTGATTTTATTTTCTGATAACGATGCTGTCTAAATCGAGATTTACAAGGTAAGCCATTGCCGTCCTTCATGCTCTGATAAAAGGGGTTTAATGCATCTCCGTGATGCATGATAACGAGCAAGTCATCACACAGACTGAATCATGGGTTAGAATGGTCCATGGAAATGCAAAAAAAAATCCAAAACAAAACATTGCGCAGACTGCGCCAGCTTATCTGAACCGATACTTTTTGCAGATGCATTAAACTCCCTTTTTACAAAGCACGATTCATAATTGAGTCACGCTCTGGCAAAAAGGGACTTCATGCATCTCCGTAACGTATAATAACAAGCAAGCAATCACATACTTATGGATTAATAATAGCCATGTTTTTTTAACAATCGACTTAATCATGAGGTAGACTGGTCCTTGAGCATGCAGAAAATTGACCAATAGCATAAAATTTCGGCCAAGGTCAGCCTGCGCGGAATGCGCAGGCTGACCTGGACCGAATTTTTTCGCAGATGCATTAAGCCGCCTTTTCACAGAGCATGGCTCATATATATTTGGCTTCATCATAGTTCATACTACTGTAATGTTTTGATGCATTACCTCATAGAAAAAAAATTCTCCATAAAATTTTGAAAAGAAACTTTTTTTCATAAAGATAATCAATATAAATTAAGCCATTTCCACTAAGTTCCGCGTTTCTACGACTTCGAAAGACTTCCGAAAGAAAATGTGGAAAAATGAGAAGATGCTGGTTACCAGCATTTTTTTTTTTTTTCTTTTCGCACAATGTTTCCCACTATTTGAAAGACAGAAACCACTATTTGAGACACACATTTGAGCTCTGTGAAAAGGGGGCTTAATGAATCTGCGAAAACTATCTATCCAGGTCAACCTGCGCAGTCCGCTCATGCTGACCTGGGCCGAAACTTTTCGCTATTGGTCAATTTTCTGTATGTCCAAGGACCATTCTACCTCATCATACAGTCAAATGTTTGACGAAATGGATTTTATGGATCCGTAATTAGGTGATGTATTGCTTGGTATAATGCATTACGGAGATGCATTAAACTCCCTTTTGCTAGGGTATGCAGGGTTTGGCTCATTTAAATGGTCCTCTACAGATGCTTTCGATTCAGGTTAAGTCTATAAGTTTGTGCTCTCGCTCTCTCTCTCTCTCTCTTTCTCTGTCTCTCTCTCTCTCTCTCTGTCTCATTTCACATTAGCAAGCCAAGAAAACATCACCCGACCCTTTTGCACTAATTACATCGTGTAAGGTGGATGACCGACTGGCAAGAAAGATATTAACCTTATTACCAGATGACTTTATCCATATTAGCCTATTCCTTTCGCTTATGTTTAACAAGAACAGAGATCTGCAGGTACTCATTGAAGTGCGTCCTTTTCCACAGATAGTTGCAGCCGTTCTTTTAACCCTTTACCGCGCAATGCCGACTTTTAACGACCTTGGGAAAGAAACCTTTTGAAAACATTGTGGGAAAAGGAGAAAATGCTGGTAACCAGCATTTTCTCTTTTACCCACAATATTTTGTACCCCATCAAAGAAAAAATGCACCATTTGAAATTGTCGTCTGCAAATGCTTTCAATTTGGACATGGCTAAAATTTTGTCGTCTGATAAAGGGTTAAAGCTGCGTGACATTTCCTGATTATCTTTTTAACTTTTCCTAGAAGAAGTCGACATACTACGAAGAATTTGTTTTTTATATCTTGATCGAAGAAATCGGCGCCAATCGACTTAGAAGTCGCATATTTAGCTCCATTGGCCGAATGCAAGCGAGCTTATGTCATGGCCCTGTGTCCGTCGTACGCCCGTGCGTCCGTCGTTTACTTTTATTTCAAACATCTTCTTCACTAAAACTATCCATCCAATTTTGACCAAACTCCACTGAAATGATCCTGCCGTGGTCCTCCTTAGAATATCTTTGAAAGAATTCGATTCCTGTTTTATTGGTGAAACGTTGAAAATCTTCTTGTTTATAACCATACGACCCTAACCTATAATATTTGGTATGTGGTTGTACCTTGTTGACCTCTACCAGGATACAAGTAAGCATGGCTCATAACTATAGCTCGAAATAGTAATTATAGGTCAATAACTCACCCTGGGGTCACAGTTTTCACATGGGCTTTTATAGACAAAAGCTTATGTCTTTTTGTTCGAAACCTTTGGACCTAGAATTGTAATGTTTGGTAATGTACGCATTGGCCGGTGGAGCAATACAGGGCCATCATTGCCCTCTAGTTTAACTTTTCTTAGAGGTCGACATACTGCTAAGACTTTGTTTTTATACTTTGATCAAAGAAATCGGCGCCTATTAAATTAGAAGCCGCATATTTAGCTCCACTGGCCGAAGGCCAGCGAGATTATGTCAAGGCATTGTGTCCGTCGTGCTTCCATCCATGTGTCTATCCGCCCGAGCGTGCATTAACATTTAGTTCAAATATCTTCTTCTCTGAAAATACAAATCCAGTTTTGAAGAGACATTCCAGAAATGATGCTGCTATTTTTCTCCAAAACTTTACCATTTTTGCCATTGAAAGAACATATTTTCTGCTTCTAAGGTTTTAGAAATCTTGTCAAAGCATTTTTTAATATTTGGTATGAATGATACCTGATTAGACCTGCCTGTATTCACAGACGTAATATTTGCATTTGAAAAAGATATGACTTTTTTAGGGGTCTAGGCTATCTTTTTCTACGAAAGTCTATTGCCATGCAGACTTGAGTAACTGTCTCTGCCATTGCCAATTAAGTGCATGATACATTAATTTAAAAGGCAGTGGAGCGATACATGGCCGTTATGATTCTCTTGTTCTATTTGGCGATTCTGCCGTGGGGAGTTAACAGCTTAAAAGATAATCCAGGAGGTGGAAATTCAACATTTGAGGTAGCTGCTCGTAACCTGAAAGCGATATTCTGAAAGTAACTAGTAACTACAGATGTATCGTGTCATATGAAGAATCTTTGGTTTAGGCACAAAACCAATAAAGCGACAACTACCATTTATGGTATTTGGCTGAGCGCCATCAATCTTCAGCATCCTGGCGAATACAGTTTCATTTGTTCTTAAAATGGCAATTGAAATCATATCATCCAGCGAGGCGGCATCTACTTGATTCTAACCGAATGTGCCTCTGGGCATACTCAAATGCTACATACCTACCACCTCATTATAATATTTCAGATCTTTTCTCGAAATATGTAAACAAGGGTTTCCCGTATTAATTTGACTAATCAGAGCTTCAACGAAGAAAATAACAACATGGTATCTGGTTCAAACTAATATTTACCCATGTGTCAGTTTTTTTTTATTCTACGTGTTCACTTCAAAGGTTATAGGGCTTTAACATTTTCTGAAATCCTTTAGCTTTAAAAAATCATCCATCTTTTTCCTGGATCAGCCTATGAAGTTTAAGCGGTGTCCCCGAGTTCAATACCGTTAGCGCCAGTCACAGTGGAATTGTCTCGTAAACAAGCACAGGGCATATTTCTCTAGTTTTATACTCGTTAACCCCATAAAACGCTGGAACCGACTTCTGTTGTTTTTGCGGACTATGTAGATCAAGATCAGACTGCACAGAACGTGCAGTCTGATCTTGGATCTACACTGTCCGCTATTTTGGTACATATGTTGGGCAAAACAACCTTGAAAAGACAATATTTTGGGTGTTTTTCGTACTCGATTAGGCCTTTTTCATTAATTCAGAGCTCTAAGGATAAATGAACCTTTCGGTTTCTATAATCAAGGCTTGAAACATCACAAACGAGAGAATAGATTCGATATTAGTCTGCATCCTCTGTGTGTTCTGATGTTGATCTGCACTTTTCACAACAGCCACAAAACTTTGCTGGGCACTGAAAAGTCGTAGGGTGTATTTAAACAGAGAACGTTCCAGTACTGAGGCACCCTCGTATACTAGTACCAAAGGAGATCCAAATGTATTTTTTCAGATACGCCAAGTGTACACGTGGTTTACTCTTTACCACGGTTTTAGACCAAATTTTAGACCTATCGAAATTCAAGGCATTTTCAGATGACAGATTGAATTTGATTCGAGAGATGGAACTTGTGTATGAAAATTATAGAGAAAAAGACTACTGGAAGTGGGGAAATCGCTCCTTTTCCAGAAATGTTTTCAAAAACCGTCTATCTCAGGGTCATTAAAACACGGAATAATTTGGTACAGGTTTAATTTGACCTTGACCTTGATATTTGTCAAAAGCATATCATTGTCGTTCAGCGCCTCATCTGATATAATCAGTTTAGATAAAAATAAATTATCTCTTTTTTCGAATCTATTAGAAGGTTCATTAAGCGATAATGTCACATATATTCCCCAATGGTGAACGCAACTAATTATTTCATTGGAAATCTTCGCCAGATGTAAACATATTAATTCTGGTGACATCTAGCTCGCGTTACAGTGTTACTATATTTCGCAGACATATTGTTGACGTAAATGCAAATGAAAAAAAAAAAACACACACACACACAAACACACATTTCTCCCATTGTTTTCAAAAGCGGCGAATTACGCAAAAAGTCATATGATATAGGTGCATCAAGGCCACGTGACTTCTTTGATGAAAAAAAAAATGGACGACAGAATTAAATTCATCCATGACATAAGACATACAATAGTTTAACCCTTATCCTGCTAAATAAGTGAAATGAAATTTTCAAACGGGTAGTAAAAACCCGAATAATGCTATTTCAAACTTAATTTTAGGAAAAAAAATCACCTTACTGGACAGTTAGATCCAAGATCAGACGGCACGTTCTGTGCAGTCTGATCTTGATCTACACAGTCTGCAAAAGGTCAGTGAGTCGCGCTTAGCAGCCTAAGGCTTAAGGAAAGATACCTGAAGGTTGTTCACTTAACTGAAACTTTCATCAATAGGATGCTTACGAAAATACCCTCTTTATGCAAATTTCGAGGCAAGATCCGAAATATGGTAATGAGATGTGAGATAATTTGCATACTGTAGGGACGTCAAAAAATCAAAAACTCTCACGCAGAGCGCATATTTACCCTGAAATATTTCCATTGCTCGGGTCGGTGCTGCTTGTTAACACCATCTTTAATACTTTCATTGCTTCCTTCTACGTATGCGCGTGTATCTCTCTGTTTGCCTGTAGGTACTGGGTAAAGCAATTTCTTCAAGAATTTTCTCTCCGAACGAAGAATGATAAATTGTTCATTGACATCACACAACTAGGTCGCGTGACAGGGTTCGCGTGTCGTCACATGATCAAGCAATCAGCGGTCATACAGGGTTCGTATCATTTAGATGAATGTATTCGCTTTAATTTCGCTTAGATAATCACGTTTGCTGAGTATTATCCTTCAAACGATTACTGGATTGCGCTTTCCTCGATACGGAATCATATCATTGAGCCATGCTCGATGAAAACGGGGCTTAATGCATCTCCGTGATGCATTGATACCAAGCAAGAAATCATATAATTATGGATCCATAACAGCCACTTTCTTTTAACAACCAACTGAATTGTGAGGTAGAATGGTCCTTTTATCAGAAAATTGACCAATAGCGAAAAGTTTCGACCCAGGTCAGCCTGCGCGGAGTGCGCAGGCTGACCTGGGTCGATACTTTTCGCAGATGCATTAAGCCCCCTTTTCACAGAGCATTGCTCAATTCATCTGTTTGTCTGTATGGTGTTTACCGCCGTTTTCAACATCAGTTCCGTTATACCGCGGCGGCCATTGCACCTACCCCTGCTTTCCTTGAGTTTCTTTTACCAGTACTTTTGTACTATTATTCTTCCAAAGCTACTGGCTGCTTTCCCACATACAATCATCATCGTAACAATGATAAGCGGTGAGAGAGGAATGATTCCTGTCGCGGTTACTTTAATTAACCCTCGGAAAAAAATGGCTGAGAGAGGGATTCGAATCAGTGACTCCCTTGTTTCTAGACCTGTACATTACCGACTGAGTAATTGAGCTCGGAAGAGACATAAAATTCACTTGCTTTACAAATAATAAGATAAAAAGCTTTATCAGATTTTGATGTCAGTGGCTTTTTTATGACAAAGTTGACGCTTTACCAAGCAATTCCATGTTTTGTCGATCCAGGGGGAAAAGCGTTTAAAAACATTGTGTGAAGGTTAATGCATTATAAGCGTTTTCACCCTTTTCCAAAATGTTTTGTTTCATCTGAAAGACAACTCCCATTATAAGAGTCTCATTTTATTCATCGTTTGAAAGTGCTCTATGTTTGGATAAGAGTGAAATTTGGTCGTGTATTGAAGAGTAAATATCAAACCTTCGCTTTGCTGAACTTGTGAATTAACCAGCGACATTACACTAAATATATCTTTTAGGATAAGCTCATAAAGTTCTTGATAAGAATGGTGATGCTGAAATAAATATCGGGGTATCTTAAAAAATAAACAAAGATCAACATGCACTGACAATTTTTTTCCGATCTAGGGCTACCCACCCCTCAGAGACGTAAAGAAAAATACTGATTGCAACAGGAAGGATATGGAGGATTGATAGAGAAATCGATTTTTCATTATCTGTTATAATTCGTTTTCCGCTTTATATTGTTTGTCATTGTACTAAGCCCAGTTTGCTTCCCCGTATATATGAGCGGAGATGCATTATACCAAGCTAGTTACCATATACTTATGGATCCATAAAAATCCATTTTGTCTGAAAACCGACGAAACAATAACGTAGAATGGTTTTTTGAAGATAGACCAATAGCAAAAGGTGTCACTTTTTGCGGATGCATTAAACCCCCTTATCATGGAGTATGGCTCATATAAAAGGACAGTGACAATTTCGAAGTCGTTATATCAACAGAAAAGCGGTAATTGTAATTGGCTAAATACCAGTGTTGTAGTGCTAGTCTCGGGAGTGAGATTGGCAAATTGTTTTGAGTAATAAGGTTCTAGAGGTACTCTTATTTATTTGAAATAAAAAAAAAACATATAGTAGCTTGACAGCATCACTGTTTGGCGATTTTCTACATTTTCAGAGAAATGTGAACTTGTACATTGGACTGAATTATCATTTAACTCTTCGTCAAACGACAAAATCTTAGACTGGTCCAGAAAGCATCTGTAGACGAGAATATAAATATAACTCAAAAATTGAAACACGTTCATGGAAGGGTAGAAAACATTGTGGGAAAAGGAGAAAATGCTGGTTACCAGCATTTTCTCCTTTTCCTACAATGTTTTCAAAAGGTTTCTCTCTCAGGGTCGTTAAAAGTCGGGATTGTGTGCTAAAGAGTTAAACATAATCTCACTCCTTTTCCGGTGGTTACAATATGGTTTACGGAAACCAAAGGAATCAAAGTGCTGAGAGTACTGAGAATCAGTATTTTCCCTAAAACTCTACCCAGCATAATGAAAAACAAAATCCAAGCCGTTGCAGACTTCGCTTTTTTTAAAATACATGTCCTTAGATTAAAAACTAGATCTAGAGTAAACAGTAATGAATTTTACTAATAAGAGTCACGATCTACTTCTGCTTGCGAAAAAATATTACTTTTGTGGCAATGGGTCAACACTTCCGGTTAACGAATAGCAGGCTAAATCAAATCTTAACCCTTAGGCTGCTGACCGCGACACACTGACCTTTTGTGGACAGTTTAGATGAAGATCAGACTGCACAGAACGTGCAGTCTGATTTTGGATCTTCACTGTCCGATAAGGAGATATTTTATATATAAAAAAAGATAAAAACAAGTTTGTAATAGCATTATTCGGGTTTTTACTATTGCCTTGAAAGTTTCATTACTTATTTAGCAAGAAAAGGATTACTAAAGCGATTGTCTTTGATATTGTAAACATATTTATGGCTCGACTCTTTACCTTGTAAGCTTGTACCGAGCTTACAGCAGGTGTCTTACAAAGCATGCTTGTAAAAGAGGTACATGTATTTGTACATTATTAAAAATGAACTAACGCTTCATAATAGGAATATATATGAGCCACGCTCTTGCAAAAGGGGGCTTAATGCAACTCCGATATGCATTATACCAGGCAAGTCATCTCATAATCATGGATCCATGATAGCAATTTTGTCTAACAACCGACTATATCATAAGGTAAACTGGTCCCTTCACACACAGAAAATTGACTAAGAGCGAAAAGTTTCGGTCCAGGTCAGCCTGCGTGGACTGCGCAGGCTGACCTGGGTCGATACTTTCCCAGATGCATCAAGCCCCCTTTTATAAGAGCATGGCTCACGTGTATGGCGATATGAAAAATTGTGCATTACGAGGAACGTTTGCTTTTGCTCTAGTGTTTTCAAAAACGGTCTACTGCAAAACTAAGATGTTGTCTGCAGGTGATGATGGGTTGGAAGAAAATATTCCAAGTTTGAACCTTTGTCAGCATCAGTCCCTTCTATTTCAATAGACGAGGAATGTTAGAAAAGTATCGTGAAATGTTGTCTCAAACCTTCAAATATGGTGGAAGTGTGCATGTTTTACTTCATACCCTCGAGATGCTCCTTTTCCTACAACGTTTCTATAAACCCTGCAAGGGCGTAACAATTAAGTTTGTATAGTTAAAGGTAAAGCCTTTTGGTCCTTTCTTTTTTCATGTCAGGAGGAAAAGCGTTAGATGGCAATTCATATTCGGATTCAATGGTGCGGGTTTCCCCGATTAGAAGTAAATCAATCCGAGGCTGTCGGCATGCACAAACACCCTTCCTGTTTAATTATCTAACAGTGTGATATACAGTCAGGATACGGGACATATATCTGGACGTATCACATTATATACGTTACTATTTGTTTTCTGCCGCTTGTAGTTTACTCGTTAGCTCTGAGGAATGAATTGTAGTATTATGCTAACAGTCTGTCGATACAGACGTATGAATTAAACTGAAATACACAATCAGGAAGTGCGTCTGAGAGGAACTTTCACACGCCAGGGTTAGTTTTCGTAATCAGACCGCGTCCTAAAACTTAATCCTGAAATAAGGCAAAGTACAGGGGGTGGAGTAATTACCAGTTACATAATAGTCAATGTTGTTTACATTATCTTAGAAGCTGAAACCAAATAAGCCATGCTCTGGGAAAAGAGGGCTCAATGCATCTGCGAAAAGTATCGACCCCGGTCAGCCTGCGCAGTCCGCGCAGGCTGCCCTGGGCCGAAACTTTTCGCCATTGATCAATTTTCTGTATGTCAAAGGACCAGTCTACCTCACGATTTAGTCGGTTGTAAGACAAAGTTGATTCTATAGATTTATAATTACGTAATGACTTACCTGGTATAATGCATCACGGAGATGTATTAAGCCTCCCTTTTGCCAGAGCATGGCTCAAATGTAAGGTACAGGGGCATTAATCCAGGTACGTCTCTAATTACGATTTACGAAGGATTTACTACAGCTTTAAGCCTAAATCTGCTAAATGAATTCAACAAACATATTAAGCCAGAAGTAAAGATCGAAAATAGCGATTTTTAAAGCCGGTTTTACCATATAAAACTGTAAAAGTCGCCTTGGCGAGCAGTAAGGATCCAGTATCAGACCTTGCATTTTTTGCAGTCTGATCTTCATTTACACTGTCTGCAAAGGGTATACAAAGGCACACAAACATGACACGGCATGTCCTTTGGTATGACAGTTTAGGGCACTAGCAAAGTGCCATTGAGGCCCAGGATATACATCATGTATTTGTGTAAGTGAGCTGGCTCCATTATATGACGAAAAAAAAGTTGAAAGTGGAATAAAACTCGATACATTAAATCAGCTGTCCACAGTTAATTGCCTAGCTGATTTATTTGGCGATAGGTCGCTTTACCTCACTATTGGTATTTATTACACTGTTTTCTAAGTCTGTTTGTTGCCGTCACTTATTATATATCTTATACATGTACTTAAAGACGCCATGCTTTTCAGTCTAGGTCAATTCCCGAATATTTTTACATGGAGGGGATTTTCTTTGCTTTTACTCAAAACTAGTAATCGCAATGTGGTTTCGACGTCAAACTTTATAACCGAAGTTCGTTATTGTCAAATGCATACCAAAGTTACCCAATACCGACGTTTTGCCATATTTTCGACCAGCCCAACACAAAATCGAAGTCGTTCTTTAAGTGACACAGATTGAGGGAAAATGACCAATTGTTCTTTGCTCGTTTTCCCATAATCCTTATCCTGCTAAATAAATTAACTGAAACTTTCAAAACGATAGCATAAAACCGAATAATGTTATTTCAAACTTATTTTTTGGAGAACAATATCTCCTTATCGGACAATGTAGATCCAAGATCAGACTGCACGTTCTGTGCAGTCTGATCTTGATGTACATTGTCCGCTAAAGGTCAGCGAGCCGAGCATAGCAGCTTAAGGGTTAAGGTATGCTCTAATAGTAAAAAATGCTTTTCAGATATTTCTTCAGTATGTCACATTTACCAGTCTAAAAACAGCCTCTCTTTACGTGTTAATCTTAAAAGAATCATGTGACTTGAATCTTGACTGATATTGAATAAAATATATCAGTGCTGGATCAGATAAGTACATTCACCATTCTTCACAAATGACATAGCTCCATTCTGTAAAGAAGATTTATAGCTTCTAAATGACGGGATAATGATATTTTCAAAAAAACCAACACTGAAATTTAATGGGCAAATCAATTTACAAGCTAAGTCTTCATACTGATAAATGGATCCCAAGGCAGTACGAGAACGAACTTTTTATGAAATTCATGCCTTAATTCTCTATCGTTTGTCAGCTTAGAAACGATTGAATCATGCTCTGTGAAAAGAGGGCTTAATGAATTTGCAAAAAGTATCGACTCAGGTCAGCCTGCTCAATTCGCGCAGGCTGAACTGGGTCGAAACTTTTTGCTATCTGTCATATATCTGCATGTCCAAGGACCATTCTATCTCCTGACATCGTCAGGTGTTACACAAAAAAGATTTTTATGGATCCATAATTATGTGATGACCTGCTTGGTATCATGTATCACGGAGCTGCGTTAAACCCCCTTTTGTTAGAGCATAGCTCAAATACAGTGCACATTGGATAGTTCGAATTCGAAAGGAACCAAGAAATCATTTTGCAAAATTCAACATGCACTCAAGATTTCGTTTAACTCTGAGAGTGTAGTGAATTTTACGGTTACGTCAAGACACCTGTGTAAGTAAGTGATAAGGACACTCGCTCCGTCCCAGGTTCGAACTTTTCCGCTTTTAACCCTTAAGCTGCTAAGCGCGAGTTTATGACTTTTTGCGGACAGTGTAGGTCAAGATCAGACTGCAGAGAAGGTGCAGCCTGATTTTCGATCCACACTGTCCGATCAGGAGATATCTTGTTCCCCCCCAAAAATCCTTTGAAATAGCAAAATTTGGGTTTTTACTATCGGCTTATTCGGTCTTATTTTACTTATTTAGCATGATAAGGGTTAATTTATCCACTAGACGACTAATAGAGATGAATGAGTGCCTCGACCGGTCATTCTTGTAACCACTGGGTATCTTATTGAATCGTAGGTGTATGTATAGAGAAGTTGTTAACTCATACCAAAAAGTTTTATCCTTGAAATTAAATTCGGACACCTGAAAATCTATGAATTTTTAAATTCAATTTCTTAACCTCCAAGCCACCTAGGTCCACTGACAATTCCAAAATAGTGGAGAGTCTGTCTTCATGTTTTCTAATCGAAATCTTTAAAAAATCGCAACGCACAGTGATTTATATTTACCAGACAAAGTACTGTGCCAAAGCCATAGGTATTAACTCTGAAACAATGTGAATTCAATAGAAAGTAAATATTTGTTACCTCGAGTGTTAACCCGCAAATGTCTAATTTGTCTGGTGATTAGGCAGGCGTCGTCTGATTAACTGACCTTATTCCCCTAATGGCAACACCATATCCATCAGATCTAGCATACAAACTGACTTATGGTTGTACAGTGTGTGAGATTTTCTTTCTATGTCGTAGTAAAATTTGTTACATTGACATTGTATGCTTTTATGACGATAATACCATAACAAGAGTTAACGTCCATTGAAGAGAGAGAGAGGGTTAGAGGGAACAGTTTTCTTTTTGATAGACCAAAACGTAATCTTCATTTGAACATAAATATATACACTACACTCCAACCTGTATGAAACAATCCCCCAAAGGACACTAAATAAGTGCTTGCCTAATACAGGTAAGTTTTGATATATTTGTCTCCAGTGGGAGCTCACAAGATCCTTGCTGAATACAGATTGCTTGCTTGGTAGAAACGGCCGCTCGGACAGGTTTTGTTGTATTTTCTATGGCCAAAATTGTAAGAGAGACTTGCAGCAAGAAAGCATCCCTTATCCTAAGGTATTGTTAATATATAACATAAAGAGGAAATAGATCAAAGATCAAGGTCATTCAAGTCGTGGTATATACTGACAAACTACTTAGACAGGGGCATTCATATACATGTAGCATTGATATACTAGCATTGTTCACAGTGAAATGACTACAAGCAAGGAGCTGGTATCGTAAAACTAAGATGAGTGGAATTTCAATCAGGGATGCAGATCTACTCTAGACAAGAAGTTATGAGCTGAATATCTGATGCAGGCTCTTTGAATGTAATAAACTGTGATGACATTTATGTGGCTACTGCGTGAAGAATACTGCACAATAACTTGCTTTAAAACCATTACGAACCCTACTTTAATCCTGAAATTAATCAGACAAAAAAAATCGAGGTTTTTTTTCCATATTGAAAGCTCCTGCAGATGATATATGCATACGGCTAAAATAACGGAATTTTTGTTTGAAAGGGTAGCAAACACTGTGGTACAAGGAGAAAATGCTGGTAACCAGCATTTTCTCTTTTCTCCACAGTGTTTCCAAAAGGCTTTTTCCTCAAGGTAGTTAACACTCATGATGTTAAGCGCGACTGACTGACCTTTCGCGCACAGTGTAGATCAAGATCAGACTGCACAGAACGTGCAGTCTGATCTTGGATCTACACTGTCCGATAAGAAGATATCTTTCCTCAAGAAATGCCTCAGAAGTAGCAAAAATTTGGTTTTTACTATCGGCTTGAAAATTTCATTTTACTTATTTAACAGGATAAGGTTTAAAACGCGCAATAGATTGGTAAATAACTACGTGAGTGTAATTCGGATTTAATGAAACTTTAATGTATCAAAGAATTTGTTACCAACCCTGTAGGACACATCTTGTTCGGGCTACACAGGAAATATTATCTTGTTACATTTTGGAAAGGAGTGCAAAATCTAATTTGAGAATCACGCCTTCGGCCCTGTTGCGTCACGCTAACTTCTGTAAAAATCGAAAAATTTAATTAAAATTTTCAAAGATTTTGACGTCGTTTACATCGAGTTTATCGACATGCGAGCTATTTGATCATAATATACTGTGGCGGCTCTCTGTTGGTTGAATTAACCCTTATCTTGCTGAATAAAAGATATGAAACTTTTAAGCTGATAGTAAAAACCGAATCATTCCTATTCCAAAGGTACTTTTGAAAGTGAGATATCTACTTATCGGACAGTGTAGATCCAAGATCAGACTGCACGTTCTGTGCAGTCTGATCTTGATCTACGCTGTCTGCAGAAGGTCCGTGAGTCGCGCTTAGCAGCCTAGGGGTTAACCCTAACCAGAAGACGAGATATTAGACTTGGCCGATTGGAAAGCACTCGCAGATGACAAATTAAGTATGGCCTAACTCTTTACCAAACGACAAAATTTTAACTGGTCCAAATTAGAAGCATTTACAGACGACAGTTTAAATGTAGTACAAATCATAAACTTTATCTATAAAGGGTAGAAAAACACAGTGGGAAAAGAAGAAAATGCTGGCTCCAACCGACTGACCACTAACAACCGACGGGATCATAAAGTAAAACGGTCCTTTGACACGCAGAAAATTTACTAATAGCATAAAGTTTCGACCAATATCAGCCTGCACAGGCTGACACGGGTCGATATTTTTCGCAGATGCATTAAACACCCTTTTCACAGACCATATCATTTCTCAAACTATTTATTTTTCCATATAAATTTCCATACAAAAAATGAAATAAAGAAAGAAAACGTCCCCTTAAAGGCCCGATAGCGGCAAATAGTAAACAACGCGGGTGTTGAAATGCATACCATTTAAAAATACTGAAGCTAGTGTGATAATGACAACGCTCGTATGTTACTGTACGGTTGATACAAGTGTTAGTCGCCAGCAGAAAAATGAACTTTATAGCTAGGTAAAAAGTTGCCAAGTCACTGTATCTTTTGTTTACTTTCAATTACCCAATTCTAAAATTCATTTCTCTGCCAGCGACTAATATTTAGACCCTCTGCACAAAACCAGAATGTCATCTTGGCAACAAATTGCCATACTTTTAAATGGTACGGTTTAAATTTGAATGCATTTTAACACCCGAATTGTTTACTTTTGGTCGCCACTTGGCCTTTAACTGGTAGAACAGCAAATAAGTATAAAGAATAGTTATATTTGATTAAAAAAACAAAAAGACTCGGGAATTCTTATTTCATGGTTCGGCAGGGGGGAAGACGGATGGGGGTGGGGTGTGTATGTGGGATATGGGTGTGTGTGTGTGGGGGGGGGGGGGGGAAATAGAAAATTTAGAAATCTCAAAGAGTATTGGACAAAGTAGATAAAACATCAGTCGGCACGTTCTAATCAGTCTGACCGTAGTCTACTTTGTCCACAAAAGGTACTCAAATAGTCCTTGACATAATACGGGTTAACTCATTTAGTGCCAATGTCGCCTTAAACATCTTTTGCGGATGGCGTAGATTCAGATCAGACTGCACAAAACGTGCAGTCTGATCTTTGATCTGCGCCATCCGCTACCTGATACAAATCCTCGACCAAAACTGGCTTCAAAAGCAACAATAATTTACTTTAAGACCTTGAGAAATGTCGTATCCAGTTATTTGGCAGCGAAATTAAGACTTATCCTGCTAAATAATTGCAACGAAACTTTCAAGCCGATAGTAAAAACCCAAATTTTGCTATTTCAAAGATAGTTTTGGGAAAAGATATCGCCTTATCGGACAGTATAGATCCAAGATCAGACTGCACGTTCTGTGCAGTCTGATCTTGATCTACACTGTCCGCAAAAGATCCCTAAGTCGGGCTTGGCAGACTAAAGGTGAAGGCCTATCCAGTAATATGACACAGGAAGTTGTATTCCCTTGAAAATACCAGAAGAAATATTACAATATTTGTTCTCTTAAATTTCAATATATAATTTCCCGCCATGGCTGATACAGGAAAAAAATAAGTAAATTAACAAGACATAATGTCAACACAAAAAAAGTTCCATACATTTTCTCCTATTCTATAATTATCATTTTTATTCCAAGGCTAGACATGTCGGTTTACAGAACGCGGTTTATCGTGATCGATAAATACAAGCTAAACAACAACTTAACTCTTTACCAAACTACAAAAAAATTAGACTTGCTTATATCAAAAGTATTTGCCGGTGAGAAATTATATGTGGTGCAAATAACAGGATTTGTCTTAGCAATGCTGGAAAACAATAGGGGAAGAGGAGAAAATGCTGGTTACCAGCATTTTTCTCATTATCCCATATTGTTTTGATAGGTTTTCTTTACTATGGTCGTGAACACTCGGGATTTTTGGGAAAGGGTTTGCGTATCAGTTGCCTTACATTGTTGTAAAAATATCAAACGGGATTGTGAACAGTATGATTTTATGTGCATTAAAATGTTAAGGAATCCATCTTGATTCAGTGCAGTGGATCATTTAGTAACATGACTATACATAATTATCTAGCCTGGGTTCCAGTCTGATCATTATTTCCTCTTTTATATTCGGATTTTACTTTGTCAAAATTGAGGTGTCGGAATATAAAAGAGGAAAAAATGATCGGACTGGAACCCAGGCAAATAGTTATCATGAGATTGTCAATAGCTAGACAGGTACAAGTATTGGTTTAGTCGATACAACCCATGCTGCCGCAAAACGGGGTTAAATGCATCTCAATGATCCATTATACCAAGCAAGTTATCACAATAATCATGGATCCATAAAATATATTTTGTCTAACTACCGACTGAATCCGACTATCCTGAGATAGAATGGTCCTTGGACATGCAGAAATTTACCAAAGCAAAAAGTTTCGACACAGGTCAGCCTGAGAGTATTGCGCAGGCTGACCTTTGCCGATACTTTATGCAGATGCATTAAACCCCTTTTCACAGAGTACGGCTCATATATGTCTCATTGTGTTTCTAGGGCTTGCTGTCTGTGTCTCGCTGTCAGACAATTTTGCGCCGAAAAAAGAACTTACGACGCGTCAAGTCAGATTGTAATGTTTTATAGTGCTTGAAGTCTTATAGGTGGTATTGTTGGAATTTCTGTGGTTTATGACTCAAACAAAGCGTCAGTGGTTCCCGGATTGTTTAAAAGCGATCGATCGTTTCTGTGGAACACATTTGTGAGCAAATGAATAATTTTCTTTACAATCTATCATTATGAAAATTTTGAAATTTGTTTTGTCTTCAGGATATAAAAAAAAACTTCAGAAAGACAATGTGGCAGCAATAATGAATAATACATGATACCTTGATTTAAAAAAAAGGTGTAAACTCATGCTCTCTGAAAAGGGGGTTTAAGTCATCTGCAAAAATCATCGACCCATATCAACCTGCGCAGTCCGTGTAAGCTAACATGGGTCGATACTTTTTGCTATTGGTCAAGTTTCTGTTTGTCAAATGACCAGTCTACCTCTGGATTCAGTCAGTTTTTAGACAAAATAGACTGTATGGATCCATAATTATATGATGACTTGCTTCAATTAATGCATCATGGAGATGCATTTAATCCCCTTTTCCCAGAGTGCGGTTCATTTAGATCTTTTATATTTTCTTTCCACTACTTTTTCTTTCTTTTAAAGACTAATAACAGGCTATTTATATGCCAACAATTCTCCTATACAAACCTTGGTCTTCTCCGCGCGCAGTTTGCGACCGATAGCAGGTCAATTGCCTTTGATGCCTGACCAATCTTTAAAACAAACCTATCTGGTAAAATCTTGACTTTCTTTTACGTAACTCTTTGCGCATCTCCAGCAGATTTACTGTTCACTTCCGAATATGTGTAGGCTAAGTTTACATTGTTTTAATCGCTCTAGTTTGTAAAATACACACAACTACATCTGGGGAAAAACGACAAAAAAATGAAAAATGTTTTAGGGATGGGGTTGTACTCCACTATGCGAACTGAGATCATCATGGGAACAAGATACGCGACTTCAAACAAGGAAGTTCTCCCTTTACAATCATTTTTTTCCCAAAAGGTGTTCGCTGCAGCGACATAAAAATATTGCAATAGTACTGGAGTATTTCGGTTAAAGAAATGCAATAAACACATCAATTCTCAAATATTGGGCTCGTCGGACAGATCTAATTTTCGAACGATCAACTTCTTTCGTTATTATTTTTTGTAAGTCTGGAAAGATTCGCCTTTTTCTTTTACACCCTTTTTTTTTTCTTCTTCTTCTTCTTAGTTACTTTTCTTCATATGTTTATATCTAGTTTCTGTTTTATTGTCCTTAATTATATATACATGTACTCATAACATTATGATAGAATTTGTAAGATGCACACACCAATATACGAGGACAATAAAACCTTGGGGGAAAAAAAAAAACTTTTTCAAAGGCAGAGAAGTAGAGAAGCAGAGACCGGTCTGTTGACCTCATTCTGTAGATCCTGACCAATTAATTACCATTTTCCCGAGGCTTTATAGCTGACCACTGTACGTCGTTAACTACAGAATTATTCCAAGACGTTTTCACATAGCTTTGATAGTACCTTTTATATATCGAAATTAAAGTTCGTGTACATTACTTTATTGGTATCCATTGTAACGTTGTGCACATAAAAAAGGCTGGAAAAAGGCTTCCAAACACTTAGAAAGTAATTAAAGCCGGTCATACTCATACTTATTAAGGCGCCCGTGATTTTTTAACTTGAAACTGCTAGTGCATGAATAGTAAATGAAGTGGACCTGTCTGAATTTCAAATCCAGGGTTTTTTATCGCAAATTGTTCCAAAGTGCATTATTCCGATATTTTAAATCTGGAAAGTAACACGATGTCTGATTGACCAAACCAACTGGTTTAGTTAATCAGAAATCGGGTTGCTTTGAAATCTAGAAATTCTTAGGAAATACGGGCTCAGGCTTCTTCTGGTAAATTTATGATTCACAGTTGACCCATGATCAGGTTTCACATCCTGTGCTTTGTAGTCTTTATTTACGCTTTACATCAGGGTCCGATGCCCCCTTAGCCTTCATAATGACGAAATCTTTATGATGTTCGCTTGTCATTTGTAGACAAACCATTTCAGATTTGCCTACCGTGTACCTTCTTGTTTATAGCTCTTAATGATTGAAGTAATGGTTTTTGAGTGAATTTGCATGAGCATTCACGTCTCTTTCTTTAAATTCGAAGTTTTATAGCGAAAAACACGTTTATCGAAAAAGCTTTAAGGGTGAAAGAGATATTCTTAAATTTAAGTTCTCAAAGGTCAGACAATAGCTGTTATATGGCTCACATGTGTGTATTGCAAGCAAAAAGTCGACTAAAAAAACACAATTTTTGTGTTCATCATTCACACTCGTATAGTCAGAGATAGGCTTTATAAATCAATTCTATCAGCTATACTCTGTGAGAAGGGGACTCAATATATCTGCAAAAAGTATCGCGTGGGCTGACATGGGTCAAAACTTTTTTGGTTTTGGTCAACTTTCTGCATGTCAAAGGACTGATGAACGTCATGATTCAGTCGCTTGTTAACCAAAATGGATTTTATGAATACATAATTATGTGATGACTTGCTTGGTTATCATGCATCAGTCTATGCCCACTTTTGCCAGAGCATTGCTCATGTAAAAAAATGTCTGCTTTGGCCAAACTAGAGGAGATAACAGTATTGTTGCCAAATGAGCTATATATATATAAGATTCATCATCAAAAAATTTGATCCATTTTCTGGGGAAAAGGGGGGCATAATGCATCTGCAAAAAGGTATCGACTCAGGTCAGCCTGCGCAGTTCGCGCAGGCTGACCTGAGTTGAAACTTTTTGCTTTCCGTAAATCTTCTGCAAGTCAAAGGACCAGTCTACATCCGGATTCAGTCGGTTGTTATACAAAATGGATTTTGTGAATCCATAATTATGTGCTGACTTGCTTTGTATCGTGCATCACGTATATGCATTAAACCGACTTTCGCCAATATAAGAATGTCCGCCCTTGACCAGGCTAGAGGAGATAACAGCATTGTTGCCAAATGAGTTGGCTGTTATAAGCTCTATCATCAATAAATATCCAAATTTCTTCGAACATCTCTTTGCCACGCATGAGACTGAAACTTGAACGTGTTCAGGGTAACTATATGCACAGTGTAGATAAGGATTAGACTGCAAAGAACGTGCAGTATGACCTTGGATCTACACAGTCCAATATTTTGTGACACATTCTTGCTAAAGCTACAATGAAAGTGCTAAATTTAGGACCTTTCAATGGATGAAGATTTATTTTGCCGTCTGTTGATTATTGCTTCCGGGAAGTGTTAACCCTCAACCTGCTAAATAAGTTGCATGAAAGTTTCAAGCCGATAGTGAAAACCCAAATCTTGCTATTTCAAAGTAAGTTTTTCGGGAAAAAATATCTCCTTATTGGACAGTGTAGATCCAAGATCAGACTGCACGTTCCGTGCAGTCTGATCTTGATCTATACTGTCCGCAAAAAGTCCTTGTGTCGCGCTTAGCCGCTGAAGGGCTAAGATTAGATGTCACGCAGAGCCGCCTATTATATAGAGTAATCCAGCAGCCTTTGCATTAATCATGTTTGTTCTTCCATATAACTGTCCGTGATAAAAAAGAAAGTTTCAACAGAATGATTAATGGTCATAAAATGGGGTTTTTGCCATAAAAGCATAGGCCGGATTTTGCAAATTCGACCTTTTACGCAACTTCAGTTTGAAGCTTTGAAATACATTGTAAGAGAAGAAACAATCACTCGATACCTAAAGCACAAATATTACAATTTCAAGGCTATTTTCGTCGCAATAATTTACAAAAAAGCGGACAGAGTAGATGAAAGAACAGACTGCACGTACTGTGCAGTCTGATCTTGATCTACACTGCCCGCATAAGCAAGTAAACTCCGGGTCAGCGCTTTAGGGGTTACAAGATTGGACCGTTCACTCATCTAGTTTCCAAACAAGAACCAGTTCTCCTTCTTGGCTTACGTCTTTCAATTATGGCATGCCTTCAAATTACTTGTCAAGGGTTTGCCAGGACTGATTGAAGTTCGTGTCTCTTTTTAATCTTATCTTTTAACTGTTGCAGTTGCAAGAAAAAGATTAGTAAGTGTGGTAAGTGTGTTTTCTGGGTCTAATTATTCACGTAAATGTTCCGAAAGACTTTATTATGATGGCATAAAGCTGCTGCCACATAACAATCGCGGGTATTTTTGTAAAGATTATAACGAATTTCATAGTATTTTTAAGTGTTCGTGGTAAGTCTTTATTTTATCACGATACTAGATGAGTAACTTAACACGAATGTTTTTCCCCCTGTTAGTGCTCCGGAACTGCCAGCGCCTACCATATAATTTTGTCGGATATTTTCAAGAAAATAATTGTGGATTTTGCCATGTTTTTAAACTGTCGTGATAATTCTTGTCGTGTAAAGAAAAGTTACCCAAAAAAACAGAAAAGAAAAAAAAAAGAGAATAATTGCCAAAAATCTAAACTTTGAATAGGTGTTCATTACATCACGGTATGTTCGAAAGAATTCCAAAGCATGTCGCATTTTTAGATTTGTTACCCACTCATAGACACCTCAGCCGATTGTACGAATCAGTTTTTTTTTTCAAAACATCGCAGAGCCATTCCCATTGGTTATTACGAAAACTATTGACAGATGGCACTTTAGAACAGTAACAGGAGAACGTTCATGTTAAGCTTTCTATCTGTTTTCATGAAATGTTAAAGAATAACGTGAATCCGCCATAGTTGTCGCGAAACTATCAACCATTATTATAAATCAAGTAAGTTGTGGCTTTTCTATGCAACTATACTTTATGCTTGAAGAGTCCTCTACAATAAGCCTCTGGGTTACATATCTACGTTACAAAGTTTTGGGTTCCTGCAATAACCTGGGACACACTTTAACAAACATTAATAAATCAATTCTAATTTAGAATTCCAAGATTAACTATCTGTCTGGCTGATATAGAATGTCTCAGCCATGTCTTTGAAATTTAAAACCAAAAAAGAATAACCGTGAATATACTCCCTGATTTGAAATCTGAAAGCAATTGAACACTGTCGGTTTCCATGACGATAATATAAATATTGAAATATTTATCACATGGTTCTACGACATGGAGTAGATTTTACAGAAAACATCGCAACTTAATTGTTTTGTTGAGAACTGATGTGGCTTTAAAGGTCATGAGCGTAGCCCCTTGTGCGCGGCTGAATCCATAGGAGTGGTACAAACGAAATACACAAATAACCCTTTAATCCCAGCCCCTGCTATAAAAAGAAAAACAGAAATAGAATTTTCCCTTTTTTGTGAAACACCTCAGAACAACTAGCATACACCAGAATACCGTCATTGTTTTCAGCATGATGGGGAAGAGGCCGTGTCCCAGCACCCCTTTTGCACAACAATGACCCCACGTAAATAAAGAGCTGGCTGCGCTTCTGAACATCATCGTAGATACAAAAGGTCTGTAATTTCGGCTGAAACAATTCGATCTCACTCTTTACGACGTAATTGTGCATAATCGATATAAGCCTTGCTCTGGGGAAAAAAGTATCAACCCTGTCAGCCTGCGCAGTCCGCAGATGTATTAAACCACCTTTTCACAGAGCATTGCACATTTGTTTTAACTCTTTACCAGACGACAAAATTTCAGACTTGTCAAAACTGAAAGTATTTGCAGACGACAAATTAAATGTGACTCAAATGACGTAATCTGTCATCGGGTAGAAAACATTGTGGGAAAGGAAGAAAATGCTGGTTACCAGCATTTTCTTCTTTTCCCACAATGTTTTCAAATGGCTTCCTTCTCAGGGTTGTTAAAAGTCGGGATTGTGTGGTAAAGGGCTAACCAATCAGAAACTGCTTTATTTTGCAATTTAGGAGTTCTTGAGGATCAGACGAAGAATCTTATCAAGGGTATTTAGTGGGTCCAGGCCTGGATCTTTATCTATAAACCCTAAATTAAAGCTGAAGATAAATGAAATGGGTCATCTCAATAGGAGAAAAAAGACCGAAATATTGCAATAACAAGATTGATTTAACCATAAATTTCACAAAATAACGCACAGTGTATATCAGAGATCAGACTATACATTCAATCTGTACAATCTGATCTTGATCTACACAGTTCGCAAAGAGACAGTCTGATCTTAATCTACATAATCTTCAGAAAATAAGTAGAGTTGCACCAAATGCTAAAAGAAACGTTTGTCTTCAGGATCTAAAGAGTTAGGAAGGATATCGGATTATTGAACATATAAACAGTGTCTTGCAAGAGTTTGCCGAAAGCGTGGTCTGCCAATTTCAGGTTCAAAAATGTAAGCCTAAACAAAGAAATAGATGTTGCACGAATATGCCAGAACTACTTTGTAATGACATCTTTGTAAGTCTCTTATTTCGCTCCAATCTGCTAGCGGACTCATTTTCCAACATGAGATATAGTTATTTAAGACGCCTTTCACTAGCATTTGAGCCAAGTTCTGTGAGAAGAGGGCTTTATGCATCTCAGTGACGCATTAAACCAATCAAGCCATCACATAATAATAATTAAACCATTCAAGCCATCACATAATAATGGATCCATAAAAGCCACTTTTTTTAACAACCGACGAAATCATTCGGTAGACTGGTCCTTCGACATACAGAAAATTGACCAGTAGCGAAAAGTTTCGGCCCAGGTCAGCCTGCGCGGACTGCGCAGGCTGACCTGGGTCGATACTTTTCGCAGGTGCACTAAGCCCCCTTTTCACAGACCATGGCTCATTTATAATTTAACAGACTTAAGTAACGTTCTCAAATACTGAGTAACACAACGTTTCGGACTCAGCTCGGCAAAATAATGGAAATATGTCTGTTGACATCTTCGCAAGCCAAGGATACTAACTCCACTTTGTTCGTTACGTACTACCTTAGTATCCTTGGCTTGCGAAGATGGTCTTTTGACTGAGTTAAGTTTCTTTTTTTTAGTCATAAACTGAGTTAGATACCGGATTTGAGCAAAATAAGGGACTTAAGTTTTTCGTGACACCAGGCCCAGAGTCCTCCGCAGGAAAGAGGCATCTTTGAAAGATGAAGGTAGTTTATGTGGCAGAATGTCAAAAAAAAGTGAAATCGAATCTGCATGTTCGTAATCAAATCACTGTGCGGTACCATGAACCTCAATCTAACTTGTAAAATCCTATTAGTCAATTTTCTGTTCTATCATCAGCTGGATTTGAACAGCCAGATCAGATTTTAACCTTTATCCTGCTAAAAAATGAAACGAAAATTTCCACGTCATAGTTAAAATACAATTATTTGCGATTTCAATGTTGATTTCACCAAAAAGAAAGCACCGTATCGGACAGTGTAGAACAAAGATCAGACTGCACGTTCTGTGCAGTCTGATCTTTGTTCTACACTGTTCGCAACGGGTCAGTGAGTCTCGCTTAGCAGGTTAAGGGTTAACAGTCTAATTTTAAAACAGGACACTTTAATGTAGTTTGGTCGATGGTGTGATGACCCGAAGTGACTTGCACGGTCCCGCAGACTTCGAATATGCAAGGATTATCAGTATTTTCAGCTCCTTTGCCTTGTAAAAGGTGGCTCATTGCATCTACAAAAGGTATCGATCAGGTCAGCCTGCGCAGTCCGCATTGGCTGACCATGGTCGAAGCTGTTTGCCATTGGTAATTTTTCTGGATGTGAAAGGACCATTTTACTTCAACATTTTTTTTTTTTTAGTTTTTAGAGAAACCATATCACCCGACGACTTGCATGGTATATTGACAAGAATGCGTTTAGAATATGCACTAAACTCCCTTTTCCCAGAGCGTGGCGCTGGCAAAAGGGGGTTTAATGTGTCTTCATGATACATTATTCCAAGCTAGTTGTCGCATAATTATGGAGCCACAAAATCAATTAAGTCTAACATCTGACTGAATATTGAGTTAGAATGGTCCTTTGATAAGAAGGAAGGTTTTTACAACAGTTAAAAGCTTCGACCCAGGTTAGCCTACCTGGGTCGATACTTTTGCAGATGCATTCAGCCTCATTTTCACCGAGCATGACTCTTAACATGTCATTTACAAGTAGTCTCTTCTAGTTTTGCTTTGTTTGTTTTAACAGGCATACCTACTGTTGGGTAATGGTGGGAGGGGGCTGTTTTCTATTTGTAGTAAGCAGTCTTGGTACAAAACCAGACTGCATAAAATCTGAAATCTACACTGTCTGACATTTTGAGGTAACCCGTTAAGACAAGCTTGAAATTGTTATTTTTGTCTTTTCACCAGACCGTTAAATGCCCATTTCATTAACGAACTACAAACTGCATTAAGTTTTGTTTGAGACGTGCTATGGCTAAAGGGGATTTAATGCATCTCCGTGGTGCATTTTACTGAGCAAGCCATCGCATAATCTCGGATCCATACAATCCAATATGTTAACAACCGGCTGAATTCTGACGTAAAATAGTCCTTGGACAAGCAGAAAATACACCAAAGCAAAAAGTATCGACCCAGTTCAGCCTACGCGGACTGCGCAGGCTGACCTGAGTCGATACATTTTGCAGATGCATTAAACCCCCTTTGCACAGAGCATGGCTGATTTATATTCACGTTTAACAGTTATTGTTATATTATCTTCTGATTGGTCTGAACATGAAAGAAATAGCCTGACATGCGCCGGGCCACTTCCGGTTTATTCATGCCGTTATGGAAATGTTCAAATATCTTGGAGATTATCTGCCTGGATACATTACATGGAATCGTCATCCAACCCTGAAAAAAACTTTATTCATGCATTAAACGATACGGGAGATTTTGTTCAGTTACACAGGTAAAAAAAAAAAAGCAGCAGTGATATTTCTAAATTTGTATAATTTATATTGCTGAATATTCATGCTTCATGTTCTCAACTTTAGTTCTTTCAACTCTGATATTTCAAACTGAAATAAGGCTTTTCTTGTCTGATTGATAGTCATATTGAAAAAATAATGGAAAGTTGTTTTTTGCAGTATTTTTGTCAGAAATTTTGGACTTTCGCGATTTTTCCCCTCATGATATTGTGCTCAAAAGAAAGTTGTAATAAACAGGGTAAATAAGAAACTTCTAGTTCTTGTCTTGATTTTATCCTAATCAGCCATCTTGAAAAAAAAAAGATAAAAAAATTAAAAGCTGTATGTGCAGTATTTTTGTCAGAAATTTTGGGATTTTTTTTAAATAATATTGCACTCAAAAGACAGTTATAACAAAATGGGTAAATAAGAAACCGTTAATTCTTGTCATGCGCTGGTGGCATGTCAAAAACACTGTACTGTCTGTACATCAAAGCCGATAGATCGTCTACTCAAGCCTTTTCCAAATAATCACGTGTCTACACGATCCGGAAGAAAAAGGGTTTCGAAAACAACGTGGGGAAAAATAGAAAATGCTGGTAACCAGCATTTTCTATTTTCCCCACGTTGTTTTCTACCCATTCAAAGACAAGCCCAGTCATTTGAGCAACACTGAATATGTTGTCTACAAATGCTACTAATTTGGAAAAGTCTAAAATTGTGTCTACTTGTAAAGAGTTAAACTAAAAGAATAGCTTTGCTGAGAAGTTTGAGTGTTTAAAAATGGAATTAACTTACTGATAGAAGACTATTTGCATCCTCGTTCAGGTTAAGAATCTGCTTGTGATAAAAATCCATGATGAATGTTTCTTTAATTATTTCGAGCAGTGTAAAATAGCTAATTCAAGTGTAAAAAAATACTTTGTCTACAAAACTGTTGAAATGCTAATTTGAATGATTTCTGAATCTGGCTACCGCTGCCGTGAAAAAGGTTGAAGCAAATGGAAGAAACTTCTTCACTTCTAGCCTTCAATAGACGAATCTATCTCATCAGCTTTCGCCTAGGAAATTCTCGAGCTCCCGACTAAATCCATTGAAATAAAGGGAAGATTTAAGGCTATGCGAATTTCAGCTCGGAAGTTGTAATTACAGTCTGTGCAACGAAATTTAGTCACCCATCCAAGCACTCAATGCACAGTACCTGGATGTTGTTATTTAAAGCCTCCGTCACACCAGCCTGGTTCTAAGAACGTCTTACCCCGTCCTAAGAAAGTTGTAAAACGGGTTGCGGTCGGGGTAGAACGTGTAATTTCGGCTTTATTATGCCTAAAGCCCCCATTACACCAAACTAGTTCTTAGAACGCCTTGCCCTGTCATAAAAACCATAAAACGGATTGCGGTCGGGGTAGAATATGTAATTTCATTCGGTTTGCAAGCGCACTGCCCACTGCACCACTTTGTTACACGTCCCTAACAGGATCGAAGTACGGCAGGTTTGGAAAACTTTTGAGCAAGTTCTAGAGCAACCTTCCCATCCCAGTCCGTCCACGAAGTTCGTAAACAGATCGAAAAAGGTTGCTGGTACGTCCACTTCGTTCGAACATAGTTTGAGTCTGACAACAATTTTCGTAACGTGGTGAGAACGAGTTCGGTGTGACGGGGGTAATAACGAGAGACAAAACAACCAGCCGCTTCACAGAACTACAGCACAAATATAGTTGTCTTAGAGCCTTGTTGGACCGAACTATGGGGTTGACCGAACTATGGGGTTGAACCCCAAAGTTCGTACGAAATTTGGGGTTGAAATTTCAACCCCAAATTTCGTACGAACTTTGGGGTTCAACCCCATAGTTCGGTCAACCCCATAGTTCGGTCCAACAGAGCCTTGCAAAACAAGCTCGTGTGTTCACAACCTGACGATGAAGATTTTTAACCCTTAGGCTGCCTAGCGCAACTCACTGACCTTTTACGGACAGCGTAGATCAAGATCAGACTGCACAGAACGTGCAGTGTGATCTTGGATCTACACTGTCCGATAAGGAGATATCTCTCCTCCAAAACTACCTTTGAAATAGGAAAATTTGGTATTTTACTATCGGCTTGAAAGTTTCATTTCTTTTGTATAGCAGGATAAGGGTTAACAACTAGGGCAAACGGAGAAAATACCTAAGACTTTTTTCTTTCAGTTTGGATCAGTCTAAACTTTTGTCGTCTGGTAAAGAGAAACGTAAAATTTGGCATGTAACAAAACTTAATGTTGACCAACATGCGACCTTTCATTACCGTAGGCCCTATATTTAGTTCCCGCTTGATTTGAAATATCTTAATGATTACGTTTCCTTTTATAGTCCAATTTTGACGCAAATGAAGAAGACGGTGTAAACAAAACTGATACAAATATAGATATCTCTCGGGAAAGTCAGGATATTTCCGACCACAAAACGATTTGGAGAAATCTCAAGGGCGTACGTTTGTAACCAGGGAGACTAAGTTTGGCAAAATTACGGATTTGATCGACAATAGCTGACATTTAACCAACCCTTCAGTGCCTCAGGTGAAAATAGAATTTTTTTGTGGACGGTATAGATCAAGACCAGACTACACAGAACGTGCAGTCTGATCACTGATCTATACCGTCCGCTTTTTTAGCTATGCCTATATGATAAAAATCTTTCAACGTTTCATTGGATCGTATCTTAACCCTTAAACTGCCAATCGCGCCCCACTGACCTTTTGCGGAGTGTATAGATCAAGATCAGACTGCACAGAACGTGCAGTCTGATCTTTGATCTACACTGTCCGATACGGTATTTTATTTCCGGTGAAATCAACTTTGAAACCACAATGTTTGACCTTTTAGTATTGAGTAGAAATTTGCGTTTCATTTATTCAGCAGCTTAAGTGTTATACTTTTGAAAGAGGTTGTGTTTATATATTTGGCACTAAAAGAGTTAAGCATGCAAACATGGCTTCATCAAACACATACAACGTAAAATAAGATCTGCCAGCCTTGTTGAGCTTTACATTGTGCATTGTGTTGTTTTCATAAATTTAATTTTTTTTTTGTTTTGTTTTGTTTTTGTTATTTTTGTCCTGGTGATGCATACTTTCCTTAAACTACTGGTATCTTGTATGTTTATTAGTAGATGCTTAATTTAATCCATACACGTAGAGGATCTGATAATCAGTTGGCAATCGAGGAAAAAAAATGAACGTATAAGAATCTTGAGAAATGTTATCAAGCGAGGCTTTGGTGAGCTGAATAACATTTTTTTTTTTTTCGGAGAGTACGAGGGAAAAATTACATAAAATCCCAATGTATCTTTTCATCAATTTCAGACTTGTCGTTCGATTAAAAATGACAGCTTTCGTTTTGATGGTTCTCAAAAAAAACTTGATAATGCAATGCGTTGGAGTTTTTGTAACTGAAAAAGCCGATCTCACTTTTTAGCACCGTCGTCCATTAAGCTCTCTCTGCATTTTCTTGTTTCATTCCGCTTACTCGATTGTCCTACTTTACAGAGAACTAGTATCTATTTCCGGTGCGTTATTAGGTCATGTAACTTCCGTGCATAGCGACATTCAAGTCAGAATAACATATGTAATTTCTCGCTAAGTGAATACAGAAATAACACCGTCATTGTCAGGTTGGGTTCTATATTTAATGAGAATAATTAGGTAGATTAAAAAAAAAATGTTTGTTCAATCGGAAGCGCACAGCCGATTGATTCCTGTATTATGGACATGCAGTGGCGCATTTACATAATCTCCGTAAACTTTGTATTCAAAGACGGACTGGTATCCTCGGAAACCCATCAAACGAAAACCAAATACTATCAATCTGATTGACTGAGACAGAACTTTTCAGCCAATGGAATAACGTTTTTTAAAATGAAGAGTTAGAAAAATATTTAGAACAGTTGGTGAATACAGTCCCTGATAACGTAAATTGGCAGTTTGTCATACTTTATTACACATCAAGAATACTAAAACTGTCTCCCGGCTGAATTGCCTTTTAGCCAGAATGAATAGAGTTTAAGGCTAGACTGATGAAAAAAAAAAGATCGAAATATCGAGATTTGTTTCCTACAGTACGTGATTCAAGGATTTGAACGTTTGACAAAATTGAAGACTTTTCCGAATTGGAAGCATTTGCAAACAGCAATTCAAAGACAGTTCAAACGATGGGAAATGTTGTTGAAAATGCAGAAAACGGTGTTGGAAAAAGAGAAAATGCTGGTAACTAGCAGTTTCTCCTTTTCCATTAATGTTCTCAGAAATTTTCTTTCTTATGAATGCGATATTATTTGGTAAAGGCTTAAAGGGGCTTGTAGGTCTATTTTTGTTCATTTAACGAACCTTCTGTATAAGCTGATATTGTTGCTTTGGTGTATTGACGGTCCAGCTGTAAAGAGTTTCGGAAGAAGCTTTTGTTATAGTACAAATGATCGCTGTGCCAAATTTGATACACTGTCCCCTATTAATTAGTTTTAATGTGGGCTCGATATATGGCGTGCAACACACGAAAAGGGGCCTTCGGACATATGCGTAAAAGTGTGTCGTCCCAGATCAGCTAGCCTGTGCAGTCTGTGACTAATCCGAGACGACACTTCCCGTTTTTGTGCGGTTTTCTGTTTCACGAAAGTCTACTGTATGAAAAAATCTTATGTAGTCGTAAAGTGCCGTCTCGGATTGGCCTGCGCGGACTGCGCAGGCTAATCCGGGACGACACTTTACGCAAATGTCCGAAGGTCTCATTTCGCATGTTGCAGGCCATATTTCTTTTACAGTCGGGAGACAGTTTTAGTAGTCTTGATGAAACAAGTACTCACGATTAACCCTTAGGCTGCTAAGCGCGACTCATTTACCTTTTGCGGACAGCGTAGACAAGATCAGACTGCACAGAACGTGCAGTCTGATCTTGGATTTACACTGTCCGATAAGAAGATATCTTCCCTCCAAAAGTACCGTTAAAATAGGAAAAGGTGGCTTTTTTTTCTATCGGCTTGAAAGTTTGATTCCTTTTATTTAGAAGATAAAGGTTAATTTCTATCACTTTCGATGATCGCTTCCTGGAAACCTTAGCCAGTACTCGCACCGTAAAATAGACAGTTCTAAAGGTTAACCCTGCTCATCACTTAATTCGAACCCGGAACCTTTCATGTGATTGGTCGATGCTAGATTTCTACGCCAACTCCCCCCCACACACACACACTCACCATTGACCCCCTTTTCGTCCCCTTTACCGCTCTGTCTCTCTCACTCTCTCGCCTAGGAAGTTTATACTGGTTTTGAAAAATGTATCTCTCTCTCTCTCTCTCCCATTCGCTCTCTCTCTCTCTTTCTCTCTCTCTCTCCTTTTAGGAAGTTCGTGCTGTTTTTGAAAAATTAAATTTTCAATTTACCGAAGTATAGTTGCTTTTCTATACATGTACGAGAATATAAAAACATCCATGTTTCCATAAAAGCGACCCACGTATTTCCTATAAAATACACGTTTGATGAGACCGTCACACACGTTCTTTAATGAATTCTGTCTCACACGTTTGATAATTTACTTTCAGACAGATCGATCTGGCAAACTTTTTAATCAAACTGTCATACATCAAAATACGCCAACATATGTCACCATTTAATTCTCTTGTTCCTATCTGTGAAAACTCGAGATGAACTAATGGTGGTTTTTACTAGACACAAACTTAGAATTTAGTACCGATTGTTACAGACGCAAGCAAGACTTGACTGCGAGATGTGTCAATCCTAAAATGTTGAATTTTGTTAAACCTTTATCAAATAAAAAGTTCTTGACTCGTCCAAAGCCAAGGCATTTACTCACAAGAAACTCAAATACGTCTCAAATGATACAGTTGTCTTTTTAACCCTTAGAGTGCCGAATAAACCCAACATGACATTTTCATCTTAGAATCAAGACCCGAATAATTACAATATCATAGTGGCTTTTGTGTACAGGTTACATCAAAGCGGACAGTGTAGATTAAATATCAGACTGCACGTTTTGTGCAGTCTGATCTTAATCTACAGTGGCTGCAAAGGCAACTATAGTTGTGAAAGGTGTTTTAAGGGTTAAAGCCAGTACCATTAACCTTGCCTAAACAAAGTAGAAGGCAGAAATTTTCGTCGTACGTATACTAAGAACGGATTATTTGTCGCTAGAGCTTTTACAGTAGCGACATTATCGCATGCAACTAGGCATTTTTTCCTTTTGCCAAACTGTTTTTTACCCTTTCACAGACACAATCCATTTTTGGGCTATCTTGAATTTGTCTTCTGCAAATGCTTTCAATTTAGGAGAACCTAGGATTCTGTCGTATGGTATAGAGTTAAAATAACGCCATACGCCTCGTGGGCTCCGTGATAAATCTATACACCAACGAAGATTTTTTTTTCATTTCTCCAAGGGTCCTGCGTGGCCTAGTGGTAAAGTGTACAACTCGTGACCTGGAAGCCCCGGGTTCGAGGCTGACTGGACCCACTGGGCTTTTCGTGGGAGTATCCCAGGGCAAGACACTTCAGAGCCCTAGCCTGGTACTGGTGAAACTCAGGAAATACATGAATATGTGCCCTGTCGATATGACTGAAATAATGTTGAAAAACGTAAAACGTAAAACACCATTCAATCACAATATTTCTATTTCTCCGTGACAATTTTTTTTTTCAGGTGACGCAGGTGGATGGAACGGTATTAAGAATTTAAGCCAGTCACGTTTCGTGTCATTTCAAATGTTTTGCACAAAGCACTGGCGCGCTGGTAATTCTTCTTATCAACGACAACTGTAGTAAAATTATTTACATTTATCAATCTGTCAGCAAAAATTCCATCGAAACTGATAAATTACATAAACCAAATGAAACAACTTTTTTTGTCAATGTACATGTATTTTTATGGTAGTAGTTGGACAGGTGCCTTGCAACTAGGTTGCACTTTGGTAAGCTGTTTTTAAAATTGCCTTTAACTGAGAACCAGATGACAAAATTTTAGTCCAAATTCAAAGTATTTGCAGTCGACTAAAGTTTTGCGATTCAAATTGCGGTATTTTTTCTTTGAAATGACAGAAAATATTGTGGGAAAAAGAGAGAATGCTAGTTAAGACCATTTTCTGCTGTGCCCAGAAGGTTTTCAAAAGCTTCCATCCTCAGGGTCTTTATGGTAAAGGGTTACTTAGATACTGATGAAAAAAAAAATCTTACGCTGTCTCCTTTATTTGTCTTTGCTTTTTCATTACTTCTCCTGCCAATGGTCACTGAGTGACGGCTGGTCGCATTACCATTTATAATTAAAAACGTATGAGCCATGCTCGGTGAAAAGGGGGCTTAATGCATCTGCGAAAAGTATCGACTCAGGTCAGCCTGCGCAGTCCGCGCAGGCTGACCTGGGCGGAAACTTTTCGCTATCGGTCAATTTTCTGTATGTCCAAGGACCAGTCCACTCAATGATTGAGTGAGTTATTTAAAAAAAAAAAGTGACTACAGTGGATCCATAATTATGTGATGTCTTGCTTGGTATAATGCATCACAGAGATGCATTAAGCCCCCTTTTGCCAGAGCACGGCTCGTATACATAGCGTAATGGCCCATAGATACATTGGACTCTTGTTGCAGCTGGCATGATCATTCGGCATACCTCGGGTGATCAGGTGTTTAGCACATTTTATTTAAGGCTGAGGCTTATAAGCACGACTCGGTGTGTTTTTGCGTGCATTGAAGATCTAGATCAGACAGCACACAACTTGAAGTCTGATCTTATATCTACACTGTGCGATACCGTAAGATCTTTCCGGTGAACAGAACTTTGAATTCGTATACTTCTTTTTGCTATCGGTTCGTAATGCCTACATAATTTATAAAACATGTTTTTGGGTTGAAAATATACCGACATGTTTCCTCACACATTACATACAAAAATCTCTCTGAAATAGACAGCTATTGAACACGTCGTAGGGAAAAGAACTGTTGCTTGTAACAACTTCACCCTTATCCTGTTAAATAAATAAATAAATTTAAAAAAATGAAACTTTCAAACCGATAGCATAAACCCAAATATTTCTATATCAAAGGTATTTTGGAAGGAAATATATCCCGCTATCGCACAATGTAGATCAAGATCAGACTGCACGTTCTGTGCAGTCTGATCTTGATCTACATTGTCCGAAAAAGACAGTGAGTCGTGTTCAGCAGCATAAGGGTTAAGAAAGTTAACTAGCAAAATACGCACCTTCCCCAAAACTTTCGAAGAGTTTGATTTGTACCAAGGTAATATCACTGAGATACATATACATTAGTGTATTTTATTAGGTCTTTATGGGCGGAGAAATAGTAAAAGAAGAAACCATGGCCGTCACCAAGATTCATCCATTAGATTAAGAATGTTACGACAAGCACAGTCACAAAACAGATCAAATGACACAACTCAGACCGAGACGACCAAAGCGCCTACCTGTAATACTTAATGAAAGAAAAAACAGACTGACGCATGTGTCATTTCTATAGAAATGCCTCAACCTCAGCTATAATATCCAAACAAGCCGTTGTCTACGCATGTCAATATTTCTTCGAAGATTGCACCTGTCTGCTATAACGCATCACTATCTTGTACAGGATAAATATTGATACGCAGTGCGTAAATTAACGCTTTTAAAATAACAAGCGGAAAATTGTTATGAGTTAATATGTCTGTGGAAAAATCAGTCCAGGTTTTCGCAACAAATTTCTTAAAAAGAAATAATGATTTCAAACAGGCAAAGCACCAAGAAGAAGCACATAATGCGGTAAAACAGAATGGTTTTATCATGCCAGCACTCGTCACAACTCGGCCGATTCCGTACCTACATCTAACCTCGTCCGTATAAAGGCGGCTTCCATTTTGAATTACCAATCACATGATCTTAAACATGGCGGCTCCCCTGTTAATCGCTTAGCAACGACATGAACAACTACGATGAAGTTATTCACATCTATCGATCTGTCGATGAAGGCTCCCAACGGAATTGATAAACCACGCTAAAAATTGAATGTTCAAACTGTTTGCCGACTGAAATATTCTTAGAAAGATAACGATAGAAAATTGACTCATGTTTTCCTTATTAAGAGGAGCCTTACAATTTCAATAACGGTAAAACGGCGTGCTTCCGGAGACGTGCGAAATGTACCGTGTAGGTGCATATCAAGCTACGTGATACAGCCAAGTTGTGTGCTGTCTGATCTAGATCTTCAATGCACGCAAAAACACACTGAGTCGTGCTTATAAGCCTTAGCCTTAAATAAAATGTGCTAAACAAACCAGACATAGGCGCAGAGAAACATGTATTTTATATATATATATATATATATATAAAGCAATTATTCTTCGGTTATATATATATATATATATATATATATATTCTTCGGTAACTTGAAAATTTAATTTTTCAAAAAGAGCATAAACTTTCTAAAAAGACAGAGAGAGACACAGAGAGAGAGAGAGAGAGAGAGAGAGAGCACGAGAGATGCATTTTTCAAAACTAGTATAAACTTCCTGGACGAGAGGGTGACAGAGAGAGATGTAAAAGCGACAAAAAGGGGGACAATGGTTTGTGTGGGTTGGGAGTAGCGTAGAAATCTAGCATCGGCCTCTCACATGAAAGGTTCCTAGTTCGAATCACGTGATGAGCAGGGTCAGCCTTTGGAACTGTCCATGTTACCGTGCGAGCACTGGTTGAGGTTTCGGGGAAGCTATCCTCGAAAGTGATTAAATTCAATTTTCAGAACATCTTTTTACAATCGATGTAGAATAAATATACCGAACCACGTTAAAACTAGACATAGACAACACATAGGCTCTGGCAATGAGCAACAGTCTCTCCGTGTCAGTAAAGCTATTACACTAATGATTTATTACAATGATATAAACGGGTTTTAGGACCATCCTGATTTATCTCGGCAAACAACTATATGATGGTGTCTGCTGAAACCGTCTGCTCACCAAGAGCACGATTTATATGTAATTAATAGTCTGACAGATAATAAGAAGGGAATAAGCCTAACCCTTAAACAGCTAAATTTGGTGGGAATTTAACCTTTTACCGAACACGCCCATGTTTAAATGTCCCTGAGGCAGACGGCTTTCGAAAAGATTGTGGAAAAAGAGGAAAATAAGTGTTTAAAGAACGATTTCAAGGTCAGAAAAAAGGATGTTGTATATCAGCCGCAGTGCGCGCAGGCTGACAAGGGTCGAAACCTTGTGCTGTTGGTCAACTTTCTGCATATGAAAGGGCCATTCTACCTCCAGATTCAGTCAGTTATCAGACTAAATGGATTCCATGGTTCCATAATTATGTGACGACTTGCTTTGTATAACCCTTTCCCAAACGACAAATTTTGGACTGGTCCAAATTGAAAGAGTTTGCAGACGACAATTTTAAATTTGACGAAAATGGCAGAAAGTTCTCAAAAAGGGTAGAAAACACTGTGGGAAAAGGAGAAATTGCTCGTTACGAGCAATTTCTCCTTTTCCCACAGTGTTTTCAAAAGACTTGTACTGCAAACACGTGAAAACCAGGGCTTGTTTGGGAAAGGGTTAATGCATCATAGAGTTGCAGTAAACCTCCTTTCGCACAGCTCATATCTTAACAAGTACTGGATACACGGCTACTATACAGACCATACATCATCTGTTCTGACAAATATGGTTGAATAAGATACATCATTGTCTTCGGCAGTATTTCATCAAAATGTCATCGTAGGACATGACATTTCGGATAACAGATGATCGCAGGAAAGACAAGTTGGCTTCTTTAAAACAAGAAGCCAGGAGAGGTCAGCATCAATGTTTTCAAATACTTTATTGCTTTTAATTTCAATATATTTTGGTACATGCAAACAAATGAGTAAGGCATTATATGATTGCCGCTGTGTTGAAAGGAGAAACCTCTTATGCATTATATGACAGACACGTGACCTTCTTCCCAGGTTTTAAAGTCGCGTGATCTTTTCCCGCGGTGTTCTCTTTTTTAACGAAATTCTTTTTTGTGTGTGTAGCTTTATTTGTTTAATGAAAAATTACAACTACTGGAAAGGTCATTTGCAATCAAATCAATACAACAAATCCTTTTTGAAATCCGTCATTAAAAAAAAAAAACCATGTCTACTTCCTATTTCAGTTTTCTGATTTCGGATTATTTATAAAACCATGACGAAAGAGACTGTGTATCAGAACAATTTCGCAAAAAAGCATGGACTTAGGCAACAATTTCTGAGGCAGTCTGCCTTTTAAACTCACCACTGATGACCTCTCCAATTACAATAGTTGGCGACCAATATTTTTTCAGACCTATTTTTTCGAAGAAAAACGGAGCTACTGGCACGTTAGAAAATGAACGAAGAATGCAAGTACATGTATAAAGGTGAGTGTGTGTTTGTGTGTGTTGGGGTGGAGCGAAAGAGGGCTAAACAGCTTTGCCTTCCATCCTAAAATTTGTTGTTCGAAGGAGGGTGGGATTACTCCTGCTGCAGTTCCCTTGCACTGTTCTTACACCTATTGATCATATGTATGAAAGAAATAGTCTTCAGCTTGATCGACTGATGGCAAACAGAGCGTATTTCAAGGCCTGAAGTAATTATGCTTTCTTTCTTTCTTTTTTTTAAATGTAAATTAACACTTTCTATGCCTATTCGCACACATGCAGCTTTCGAGGTTGACATTGATCAAGATCAGACTGCACGGAACGTGTCTGTTTGTTTCGTCAAGCCTATAAGATGACTTTTTTATTCTCGATGGATTTTATTATTCACCCCCCGAGAAAGGTCGAGGTCATATATTGAAAGAGTTCACGTGAATGTCTCTTTGCGTACGTCTTTGTTTCTTCGGGAACAATTCGTACTTCTTGCCAAAGACCTTGACCCGTTAAGAAAACTGAATTACCAGTTTTGTAAGAGAAGTCGTCGGCTTAAATGTATAAGTTTCCCATTTAGAATATAATTAAGGTTAGTTCCTCGTCTTACGAGTAAAAAACGGGTACAAAATTTGATTGGTCAAATCAGTCACGTGAACTGGATTTCTAAAAATAGACACGAAACGGAGAGTCATATACTACTACGTATGAAAAAGATTTTGACATGGTTATCAAAATTCAACCGGATATGATGCGAAACTCTTTTTCGAATGGAAATTTTGCTCACTTTTGACAGCCGATGTATATTGCTAAAACTTGCGTTTAAAGGGAAATTAAACCAGATTTCGTTTCGCATTTTTTATCAGAAATCTTAGCAAAGACTGCTAAATTTCATTCGCGTGAAATGATGGCTTCAAAATTAAAACACAGATAGAAATTTATGTAGAAGCACGATGAATTACGGATTTTTTAAAATCATTTTACCGTAAAAGTTCCTCTTCCGTTTGTAACGATATAGCTGTTATTGCATAAAAAAGGATAAATACACTTCCGGGGTCATGAAATATCTATTAGTCTTGTAGCCCATTGGTAGAGTCGCCGACTGGGGTTTTGAATGTCGTGAGTTAGAGTCCCACAGGAGGAAATCTGTTATGTTTGAGCCATGCTCTTTGAAAAGGGGATTTAATGCATCTGCAAAAAATATATCGCCCAAGGTCAGCCTGCGCAGTCCGCACAAGCTGACCTGGGCTGAAACTTTTTGCTATTTGTCAATTGTTTGCATGTCAAAGCACCAGTCTACCTCATGACTCAGTCGGTTGTTAGACAAAGTGAATTTTATGGATCCCTACTTATGTGATGTCTTGCTTGGTATAATGCATCACGGAGATGCATGAAGTCCCCTTTTGCCATAGCATGGCTCAAGTTTTATTTATTTGTTTATTCACATTTCATTTTTTGTTTTTCAAAACTAGGCGTAAACAGTCATACGTCACGTCCTTTTGATTATTTCTTACAAAATATCCATTTCTCAAACCTCAACACCACTTGAAAAAATGGGTCAAACTCTGGTTTAATGCCCCTCTATTCTTTTTTGCTCTCTCACGATAGCCTTGATGGATCTTGATATTTAGTCTATGCAAAAATACAACTTCTAGTTTGAGAATAGAATTTTCTATACATAAATCAGTTGTCTATCGAAACAGTATGTCTGTATTCAAAATAAGAATAATTAGAATAAGAAAAAGACTCATTTAAATTTTGAACGTTTTATTTCCTATTGACCAGATACATGTACAATAAGTTTCAGTGCTTAGGGTCAGGCTTGTTGTAGCTTAACCCTTAACTTGCCTGATTTAAATTGTTAACGATATTTGAAACTGAATGGGAATTACATGACCGGGACTACTGAAAGGGCAGCGGAGAATGAGGAGCAAGGTCAGGCTGCGGGTATGTGCAGGAAAATCATGTTTTTCACTCTCCGCTATATATATGTGTGGGGGGAGCCATGCTCTGGCAAAAGGGGGCTTAATGCATCTCCGTAATCCATTATGCCAAGCAAGGGATCACCTAATAAAATCCATTTCGTCAAACAACTGACTGAATTATGAGGTAAAAGTATCCCTTGAAATGCAGAAAATTGAAAGATAGCGAAAAGTTTCGGCCCATGTCAGCCTGCGCGGACTGCGCAGGATGACATGGGTCGATACTTTCCGCAAATACATTAAGCCCCCTTCTCCCAGGGCATGGCTCATACATCTATGGTCGCGAACGGCAGGACAAGAGTTGACTCTTTCTCTTTATTTACATGATATGTGGTTTATTTTCATTGATAACATACCAATAAAGATAACAAGGCAGTATGAGTACACAGATCTGAGGATACACATCTTCAATAGTTCGTCGTCAGCAGAGCAGTAAATAGACCTTCATGGAGCTTGAAGTTCTTTTACACTTTTTCGAACTCGTGCATTTCAGTTCACTAAGGTAAGCCAGCGGTACCCAAAAGTCCATTTGGATCGCCTTATCTATCTATTTAAGACGAAAGCTGTTCTAGAGTGTGCTTTCTTGACAATGTACCTAGTACAATGAAAGTTGTGACGAGGAAAAGTTTCAAATGTCGCTTACGGCATTAAAAAGTTTCGTACCAATCACCGTAATTTAATATGGGACGAAATGGGTTGATATTTTAGGCAACTTTAGTGCAAATCCCGACAGTAAAGATTAAGATAAGACTGGACAAAACACGCAGTCTGATCTAGGACCCAGTCTGTCTCATATTTCATTGAGATAGCATATACATGTAAATCGCAACAAATGTCTACAGTTTTTCTCATTTGGCTGAAAATGTCTATGAAATCTTCATATAGCGGTCTAAGAATGAAATATCTGGTACAGTTCACAGCTCACAGAAATGATTTCCCGTTTGTCTCCATGGAGACTTCCGAACAACGACACCCAAGTTACATGTTATGACAACCCTGGCATCTTTATAATGTGATAAACCTCGTAAATATTCTCCGTTCATTGAAAATGGTGTCTGTCGCATTTTTTTTTTTTTAACGCTGCACTTAAAAAAAAATGGTCGTATTTTAAGGTATTTTGTCCGTAACAAATAAATGATATTTTGCCGTTCTTTCATTAAGGAAACCGATTGACAAAATGTTTATCTTTTCCTTTACTATTTTTGCGATATTTTTAGATGAAAAGTTTCCAGGGAGGAAGCAAAAAGGTCGGGAACCAACCACTGAAGCGTCATGGATAATGAGTCAAGGCGAAAGTTTTTGCGGCACTAAGGTTCCTGAAAGTCTGAGAGCGTGTCAAAAATCGTCACAGACCACCGAATTGGATTCAACAGATGTTTTATATACCAAGAAACTATTGAAAACTCGATAGGCACTAGAGTTGCTGAAAAATCTGCTTTGTTTGTTTGCAACGGAGTTTAACGCCGTTTTAACAGCTTAGGTCATATCACGGCGGTCAGTGCGCCTGCGCATGTGTTTCCTAACTTTCTCACATGAGCACTGACACAACTTTCTGTATCACTGACTACTTTTCTCACATGCATCAGAGGTGAGAGGTGAAAAATCGCCGGAAAGAAAGTTTGCCTCAACGAGGTATTAAAATCGCAACCACCAGGTCACGAGTCAGATGCTCTACCCACTGAGCTACCCGGGCGGGCTGGAAATCTGCGAATGTATCAAAGACCGTCGCAGGCCCCCTCCTCCTACTCCTTCCCCTTTTCTTCTTGTTCTTCTTCTTTTCATCGTGACACTGTGTAAAAATAAGATCACCAACTCACATGAAATAAGCACTAGTTACACAATAATTCGAAAAAAAAGTTCCTTTTTGATTGACAAATTGCTGCAGGGAAATGGTTTAAACGAGGGCCATGATTGGCAATTTGATCGATCATTCCGAATCGGGTGACACGAATGGGCTTTTTTGAAATAATATTGCTACAGCGGATCAATATCTAACTGTAAGCGACCCCAGCCACATCGACATTCCCCTTCAAACAGGTTTTGTGCAGACTAGTTGCAGACATCATTGTAAAATAGTTCATAAGAATCAAGGTTTGATAAATAAATAATATGAGCCATGCTCTGTGAAAAGGGGGCTTAATGCACCTCCGTGATACATGATACCAAGCAAGTCATCACAGTATGTTACATCCCTAAAATCCGTGTTGTGTAACAACCTATTGAATCATGAGGCAGACTGGTCCTTTGACATGCAGAAAAATGACCAAAAAGCAAAAAGTTTCGGCCCAGGTCAGCCTGCGTGGACTGCGCAGGTTGACCTGGGCCGATGCCTTTTGCAAATCTATTTAGATCCCTTTTTACAGAGTATGGTTCATACATGTGAAAAGATTGTGACAAAAGTTGCAATTCCTCCATTAAACACAGTGCTTTTAAAAGTTGCCTTATGCAAACAGGAAAAAAACTCCGTTTGTATTTTCTAATGTGTAAAAGTCTAACGGCTTCATTAAATGATAAAAGGCGATTCCAAAACATCTACATGATACATTTTTATTGTTAAATTATATTTGAACCATGCTCTGTGAAAAAGGGGCTTCATGCATCTGCGCAAAGTATCGACCCAGGTCAGACTGCGCAGTCCGCGCAGGCTGACCTGGGCCGAAACTTTTCGCTATTTGTCATTTTTTCTGTATGTCAAAGGACCAGTCTACTAATGATGAAGTCGGTTGTTAAAAAAATGGCTATTAAGGATCCATAATTACATAATAGCTTGCTTGGTATTATGCATTACGGAGATGCATTAAACCCCCTTTTTACCAGAGCATGGCTCATTTAGATTTCAGCATAGGCCCTCTGTTTCAGACCGAGACCTTTTGTTTGGACCAATCAGATGATCTATACTTCAACTCAGATCTAAGTGTTAAGTCACTTTAAAAATACTACTTTTTACCTTCCGGCAATTGATAAAGAAGCAATAGTTTATTACAAGTAATTTGTCCATTTACAACAATGTTTTTAGCATTCTGCCCCCACCCCCCGTTCTCAACTATTGTACCTTTGTATACCTTTCACAGTTTCGGATAAGTGTAGATTTTATTTCGAAGTCTAGAAAAAGATGGTTCGATAATTAAGCCTTATTCTGCTAAGCGCGACTCTGAGCGCTTTTGCGGACAGTGTAGATCAAGATTAGACTGCACAAAACGTGCAGTCTGATCCTTGATCTACGCAGTCCGATACGGTATTTTCTTTCCGGTGAAATCAACTTTGAAACCGAAATATTTTGGTTTTTTCTATTGAGTGAAAATTTTCGTTTCATTTATTTAACGGTTAAGTGATTATTTCTCTTCATATGAAGTTTCAAAAATACATCTATCTATCTGAAGGAACGGGGTTTCTTTTTCTATGCGAAGAAAATGTTTTTCTCGGGAAAATAAGACTGTGATCAATATAATTAAGGATTTATAAAATTCATACACCTGCTTTATGATGAAGGTCCTGTCTAGAACCATTTCATGGGGTCCCCCATTAGTAAATGTTGTCACTTTGCTAAATACGGAAATAGATATTCAAAAATTCTTGGCTAAGATTGCTCAGTCTTGCACGTTTTTTCCCAAAAATGCTACTGTGCGAATAGGCCTGATATTGCAATGCATGTGTTGTCGCGTTGAGGTACAAATTAAAGGTGACGCGAAAAGAATTCCGTACTTTCCTAAATTGACACTTACATAATTAGACAATGATCACCTCTCGTATGAAGTGGTTTAATGGCAAATCGGTAACGACGTCTCTCTAGGTTTTTTCCCCTACGAAACACAATTACTGGCTACAGAACGTCGTCAATGGGCCATCAAACGTGCGTGACAACGCGACATGATTTAAGAAAAAACATGGCCGTTAATTTAGTTCGCCAAGACAAGCGTGTGAAATAACCATTATCGTGAAATTTACTAGACATTCTAGTGCAGAGAGACGACAGATTCCGACTGGAACAAGAACATATAACATATGAGCCATCTGGCAAAAGGGAGATTAATGCATCTCCGTGTTGCATTATGCCCAGCAAGTCATCACATAACTATGGATCCATACAATCCATTTTGTCTAACAACCGACTGTATCATGAGGTAGACTAGTCCTTTGACATACAGAAAATTGATCAATAGCGAAAAGTTTGTGCGAACTGCGATACTTTTCTCAGAGCATTAAGCCCTCTTTTCAGACAGCATGGCTCATATATATACCTCAAAGGCTGATGATTTGTTACCAAAACAGTATTCCACTCTATCAGATGAAAAGGAAAAACGCCTCAGTTCTGCGTATTGATTTCAGATGGCTACAGTATAAACAATTCATTTACCCTTGGAAGTAAGTTCTTTGTGTTATGTAAACAGTTTTAAAGTTCTATTAAAGATGCTATTGTACCCATCTATGCGTTCCTGGTGATTCTTGATCAGTACTAGTTCTATACATATACAACACTTCAAAAGGGAAAACTGTCCCAATTACATAACCGGGTTGCCTAAACTTTAAAACTGACAATAAAACTGACCAGCATCTTTTCTTCCCCATTTAATTATTGCCTTCTCCGACTAAAGTGCTCTATATTACATGAAAGATATTTGCCGTTTTGCCTATAGCCAAAAAAAGCTAAGGGACAAATTTAGCAATGACGTTTTCTGCGATTTGATCATAACACCCGCTCCCCGTCAGAATTAAATGGGACTTTTAGCATCAGAGAGAAAATTATTTTAAACTACATTAAGTACTGTTGGATTTTTTTGTTTGCATATTTCGAATGGTTTTCCTGACTAAAGAAGTCAAGACTTAGACCATTTTTTTTTTATTTTTCTTATATCTCTTATTTCAACTGGTATATATCAACATGAAGGTCAATGAGTGGTAGTTGTTCTGACTACAAACATCCACACCAGTTTTGATCAAAGATGTTTGTCTGTACAGGATTTCAAAATTTGTTCAGAGGCGAATCTTTTGTTTACAATTAGCATAAATACTGCATCTGTGAGTACAGGCATAAAAATGTAGGTTTATATACGAGTGCGTAGGACGTTTAATCAATATTGGATTGTTAAAGCACAATGCGTAAATAGAATTAACTGTTCCAAAGATGAATACGAATATAAAAGCTAACAAAGGTTAATAACAAACTTACAAAAAAATGCACATTCTGGCACTTTTGGGAAAAAATGGTTCTAACTAATTACAAGTTAGTCTTACAGTCTCCATGTATAATAAACCTGGTGAGGTCTGTAGAACTGATTCAGTCCTCGTTCTCTAAAAAAATAGGTAAGCGAATTCCACAAAGGCGAACGGAAAAAATTCAAAGTCGTTATGTTTCTTACTTGTTGGACTTAGCTCTAATTGTATACCCAAAGGGGTTAGAATATTCTTTCATGTTTACTAAATCGTGTAAATAGGAATTTATTGTTTTATTTATTATCTTAAAGGTTCTTTTTTTTTTTTCTGTAAAGAATCTCATTCTCAGAATTATAGTAATCGTAAATCAACCGATTTCTTAATATTTTCGTCTTGGTGTTTGTATTTGTTTCTTGACATTTTTTATTTTTTTCTTGTTGTTGTTTTTGTTGTTGTTGACTTGCATTTGTTTGATTCATACATCAATGTTGTCGTCATGAATGGGCTTCACTTTCAAAAATTTTCTTGGTTTGATAAGACAGTGTTTATTCACTGTTTCAACGACAATGATTTTGGTTGAAATAACCGACATTTTATCTCTATGACTATAATTAGTCATTAGCTCCTTATTTCAAGTAGGATAATTGTTTTCGAATAATTTATTTTTATTGAAAATGTGGATATTTGAAATTTTAAAGTTTACATTAGTGCAGTGTCTTTTCTTACGTGTATAAGCTTTGTCGTCGAACTAAACTGCACAGAGGTTGTGGCTGTCACTTAGATCACGATCAAAGTTGCCAATCTTACCTACAACGTTTTGGTTTCTTTATGATGCACCGGATTGCATACCAAAAACATAGATTTCTAACAGACAGACTTTTTTGTCATCTTTTACGAGTTTTGTCAATAAATGTCAAAAGCTGGTATCACAATGAGAAATAGGATCATTCTCACTTTGATTTTTTTACAAATTTACCTTTAATGAACTCAATACATCTCTCTCGAACCTGATCTCAGATAAGCAATTAATGGTTCCTCTTCTATTTATAGAGCAATTTAAGTCTCCACAACTGTGTCAGGAAACGAGTTCTCTATTTTTGTTGCAACTATAAATTGTCAGATCAACAGTATTTCCTAAACGGTTTCCTTTACAGTGATTTTGTTTTAAAGTCTCCTTATCTCTTTTAGGCAGCATTTTTATCTTTTTTCAACTCACGTTTTTTCTATGTTATCAAAGACAAACATTCTATGCAGTATGTAGAGGTTTTATTTTTGTTATTTAAGCCATATTCAACGTTATTTCACATATATCAGGGTTATCAATACCCCCGTATATGCTTGCCTTGAGTACTTTTACCAGTACTTTGCATAAAAATTCTTAAAAAGCCATTGGAACTTTCCCACATAAACATCGACGTCACAACGTCCAGCGGTGAAAGAGGAATGAATCCTGTCACAGTAACTATCACCAATCCGCAGAAAGAATTTTTCCGAGCTGGGGTATCGAACTGGAAACCCCGTGATGTCAGCCCTGTACAATACAGAGTGAGCCGACGGGCTTACTTGTGCTGTCTGCTTTTTGTCTACACTGTTCACAGTCTCATTGTCCATGACTTAAGTTCTACGGTTAACATTGCTCGAATGTTTGATGAGATTCAGCGCGACTGGATTCATTCCTCTCTCAGTTCTCAACGGGTTTGCCGAGCCCCTGTAGCTCAGTCGGTAACATGTACAGGACTTGAGAACAGGGGCTCGATGGTTCGATTCCCGGTTCGGCCAATTTCTTTCCGAGGATTGATGATAGTCATTGCGACAGGATTCATTCCTCTCTCGCCGCTGACCATTGTTTCGACGATGGTTATGTGGGAAAGCAGCCAGTGGCCTGGAAAGAATATTGTACGGGGTACTGGTAAAAGAAACTCAAGGAATACATGGATGGGTGCACTGGTCGCCGCGATATAACTGAAATAATGTCAAAAACGGCTTTAAACACCATACATTCAATCAATCAATCATGTCAAAGTTTTGGTCCTCAACGGAGACATTTTTTAGAGTTTGTGAACAAACAAATTGGTTCCAAAAAGCTTTTATCTGATGTACTAAGTGAAGATGCATAACCTGCATAACTGGTAACCAGCATTGTCTCCTTTTCCCGAAATGTTATCTATCCTTTCAAAGACAAATCCCATCATTTAGGCCATATTTACTTTGTCATCTGCAAACGCATTCAATTTGGACATGCCCAAAATTTTGTCCTCTGGTAAACGGTTAACCCTTATCGTGTTAAATAAGTGGAAATAAACTTTCAAGCCGATAGTAAAACCCAAATTTTGCTATTTCCAAGTTATTTTTTTTTGGGGGGGGGCGGACTATCTCCTTGACGAACAATGTAGATCCAAGATCAGACTGCACATTCTGTGCAGTCTGATCTTGATCTACATTGTCCGCAAAAGGTCTTTGAGTCGCGCTTAGCAGCCTAAGGGTTAAATCGATTCTCAGGTTTACATAACTCGTTACGGAGAACGTTGAACTTCCTGTCTCTATTGACCAATTAGCCGTACTTGGATCTTTCCGAGGCATATTACTTATGAAAAGACATGATAGATAACTCTGTTCGATACTGTAGGATCCTATCCAAATAAGTACGATGACGTCACAGTCGGTCTCAATGAAATAGAGGTAGTAAACGATTGCAGGATGGCCGTTCGATGATTTAAAGCAAAATTTGTATATGCCTACTGAATATCACCCCCAAGTTCTTTTATGTTTATAGGGAAAAAATGTATTCATCACCACTTAAAAGCGTTTCTCATGAAATCTAAACAGGTCCCTTTTACAGGCCCAATAGCGGCCAAAAAGAACAACACTGCAAGTGTTAAAATGCATTTAAACTTAAATCATACCATTTAAAAGTTTGGAAGATATTATGAAGATGACAATCTGTTACTGTGTAGTCTGTTTAAGCGTTAGTCGCTGGCAGAAAAATCTATTTCGAAATCAGACAAAAAGGAAATAAAGGATAGAGTGACCTGGCAACTTATAACCTAGTTTTGAAAATAATTTCTCTGCCATCCACTACAACCTGGACCGACCAGACAATAACAGACTGACATCTTCACAATAATTTCCATACTTTTGAATGGTATGATTCAAATTTAAATCCATGTTTACAACTGCATTGTTTAGTAAACTAGTTCGTTTAACCCTTTGGCTGCTAAGCGCGACTTGCTGACCTTTTGCGGACAGTGCAGGTCAAGATCAGACTGCACAGAACTTGCAGTCTGATCTTGGATCTACACTGTCCGATGAGGAGATATTTTCCCCCAAAATACTTTGAAATAGTAAAACTTTGGGTTTTTACTATCGGATTGAAAGTTTCATGTCACTTATTTTAGCAGGACAAGGGTTTAGACACTTATGAATAATACATGTATGAAATGGCCTGCAACCAGCGAAATAAGACCTTCGGACATTTGCGTAAAGTGTCGTCTCGGATTAGCCTGCGCAGTCAGCGCAGGCTAATCCGAGACGGCACTGTACGACTACAGAAGATTTTTTCATACAGTAGACTTTCGTGACAGAAAACCGCACAAAAACGGGAACTGTCGTCTCGGATTAGTCACAGACTGCACAGGCTGATCTGGTACGACACACTTTTACGCAATGTCCGAAGGCCCCTTTTCGTGTGTTGCACTCCAAATATATTTCACTTTGCAAGCGTACATGCGAGACTCGTTGACGCATATATTAGTCGTAACAACAGCGATTCAAAGTACAGGCTTTAACATACCGATAGATGTACTCCTATCTAGAAATCAAGATTTATGAGCCATGCCCTGGCAAAAGGGGGCTTAATGCATCTCCGTGATGGATGATACCAAGCAAGTCGTCATGTTATTATTGATTCATCAAATTCATTTTGTCGAAAAGCTGTCTCAATCATCAGGTATACTGGTCCTTTCACACACACAAAAAATTACCCTCAGCGAAAAGTTTCGGCCCAGGTCAGCCTGCGCGGACTGCGCAGGCTGACCTGGGTCGATATTTTTCGCAGATGCATTAAGCCCCCCTTTTCACAGAGCACGGCTCAAAAAAAAAAAAGAAAAAAGATAGACGGCTTAAGAGATACTGGAATATGAATATTGAAACTCTTGTTTGGCTCAATATGAAGTAAAATAATGAAAAGTAACCTAGTGAACAATTGCCTCTTTTTCCTCACTGTTTTTCATTTTGTTGAAAGTAGTAGGTATATTGGGTTACTGGGTACCGCTTATGAAAATATCCAATTTCCAAATAGAACAAGAAAAGAATCATTCTAAATTATATACACTATTTTGCTAAGGTCTGAATCAAGGTGCCGGGTTATCGATTAGGAGTAGCAACGCTTGTTAATGGTACATTCGTAAATATGTATGCAAATATACCAGCAGCGCATTTCCCCCCCCCCCCCCCCCCCCCCATAAACATGTGCACATTTTTTACAAGTTGCAAATTACAGTGTCTATTAATTCTTATCAGTACCAAGAGGTAGTTCAAAAGCCAGCGCATTCAGCCGAAAAAAAAAGAAAGACGAAATTGCAGTTCTGGTCGGTGATTTTAAAACATTTTAAAAAAATATGGAAAATGCTCCAATTACATGCAAATGCAATTTTCATAGTCTGTCCTCTGCGTTTACGTAAAATCATTCAGCGGTATTGGGTGACAAAAATTCTGGCGTGATCTTGAATCTACACTGGCCGCAAAAGGCAGTCTGATATTGATCTACACTGTCAAAAAAGAAGAGTTACAGTTGTGCATAGCGCACTTTATGGTTAATTTTGTGTCACGATCTTTGGAATCGTTACAAGAGATTAGTCTGTCTTTATTCAAGAAAACGAATCAAGCGATGCATCTTCTAAATGCACTGACATTCCAGTTTTTCCGCTCTATCAATCACTCTTGCATGATCACTTCGAGATCTAAGACACATCATGCAGTGTTGTGAATCTCAATAGGCATTATCGCACTTTCGACCATGATACCGGATATTCCAGAGACATCTTCTCTCCCCGGATGTCATATTTAACTATTTACTAATCAATCCCGGTTTTTTAACGACACTGAGGAAGAAGGCCTGTGAAAAGAAAAATGTGGGAAAAAATGCTAATAACGAGTAATTTATCCTTTTCCCAAAATGTTTTCTACCATTCCAAAAACAATAAACATTTTATATTTACAGGGTGTTTCATAATATGTGATACATTTTCAAATAATTGTTGCTTCACTGATACTATAGTTATAAACACAATGCTTGTACTATAATAAACTAGACACTTCACCATTTCGTATGCAACGTAAATTACGGGAAGACGTTGACGTCATGACGTCATATATGACGTCATTATTAACTGTTATTTACAAGATGGCGTATCCATGGAAAAGTGTCAGGATATCATAAAATTGTACTATGAACACTGTTCTATCATAGCTGTAACCAGAAGAATGCGGCAACTGTACCCTGGCGATAGGAGGGTGACCAGGCCACAAGTAAGCAGAGTAGTAAAAAGATTTGAGCAGCATGGAAGTGTACTGGACCAGAGACACAATAACAAGGGTCGCCCTAGGACGAGCAGGAGTGACGAGAATGTTGCAGAGGTGAAGCAGGTGATTAGTTAAACACCACAGAGGTCGATAAGAAGGGTTCTTTCTGATGTTACAAATCCCTCCAGTGTGACGAGTGTGTACAGGGCTCTAAGGTTCGGTCTAAAACTAACACCCTATACAATATCAGTGCTCCAACATCTGAAAGACAGTGATGTCAACCAACGTCTTGATTTTTCCATTTGGATGACAGACAAAACTGAGGTTCTTGAAAACGTATGGTTCAGTGATGAGTCTCACTTCTTCTTGGATCAACAGTTAAACAAACAGAACCATCGCCACTGGTCAGATGGCAGACCAGGCATTTTTGTAGAGAAACCATGTCATGTGGAGAAAGTAACGGTATGGGCAGCCATTAGCTCTACAGGAACAATTGGGCCATTCTTTTTCCAAGATTAAGACGGAAACATCGAGACCATCAACAGTGAACGCTATTTGTCTCTTCTGAAATGCAAGTTCCTGCCTGCACTCCGTCGGAAAGGGGTTGATATGACACAAGCATGGTTCCAACAAGACGGTGCCGCTCCTCACACCGTACAGAGAGTTCTTGAATGGTTTAGAAAAACATTTGACACACGATTCATCTCTCATGAAGACGGAACGCCCTTGGCCACCCCACTCTCCGGATCTCAGTCCTTTGGATTTCTTTCTTTGGGGTCATCTCAAGGACAGAGTTTACAAAGTGCAGCCGAAATCAACAGAGGAGCTTAAACTGTCCATCAGACGTGAAATCAGAGAGATAACCAGTGACACGTGCAATAGTGTAATGATAAATTTCATGAAACGTGTGAAGATGGTGCGACGCCATAATGGACGTCATTTTGAGTACATGGTGTAAATGGACCCTGTTTTCAAACGTTGCTTAAATATTTCATAGGTAAGTGTAATGGGTAAAACTACACTTATAAAATTGGACAGCATTTCCCTTTAATATGGTACATTTTTCACTGTTACGGACATTCTAATATAAAAGAGACATTTGGTTTAAAGTGTATCACATATTATGAAACACCCTGTATATGAGCCATGTTCCGTGAAAAAGGGACCTAGTGCATCTGCGAAAAGTATCGACCCAGGTCAGCCTGCGCAGTCCGCGGAGGCTGACCTCGGCCGAAACTTTTCGCTATTGGTCAATTTTCTGTATGTCAAAGGACCAGTCTACAACCGGTCGTTAGACATAATGGATGTTATGGATCCCTAATTATGTGATGACTTGCCTGGTATTATACATCACGGAGATGCAGTAAGCCCCCTTCTTCCAGAGCATGGCTCACATAAATTTGTCGTCCGCAAATGTTCACGATGTGAACAAGTCTAAATTTTTATTGTCTGGTAAAGAGTTAATGCACTAAATGCAACTCTAAACGAACTATTTTTTCCCGCATTTCTAGTTGAACGCGGACAAATCTATTATAATCAGATATTTTCCTCTCTGTTAGTTTATTGATCTGTGGATGAATCTACATTAGCATAGCACTTGATTGTCATTTTTTGTTAATTCCGAACCACTGAATACCGGCAATCAGTGCTAGATCTTATATCAGATTGAAAGTTATCCCGGAACATTTATTAGATTGTCCAAGGGGAGATAGTAGAGAGAGGGCAGGAGATAACGAGAAGTTTAGAGTTGAAATAAAAATTTCGTAAATTGGATTTAGAGATAAAAATGAGGTAAGATGATCATGAGAGTTGAAAAGGACAAAAAATAATTTAATTTCTATTGTTTTATTAAACTGTATCCTGCTAAATAAGTTAAAAAAAACTTTCAAGCCGTTAGTAAAAACCCAAATAATGATGGTATAAACTTATCTTTTAGTGAAAAATAATTCGTTATCGGACAGTGTAGATCCAAGATCAGACTGCACGTTCTGTGCAGTCTGATCTTGATCTACACTATCCGAAAAAGGTCAGTCAGTCTCGCTAAGCAGCTTAAGGGTTAAAACAGAACGAAAATTATTTAGTTGTGTTTTCCGGATATCTATAATAAGAATTCTTGATGACCGGAAGGATAATAATCTGTCTGGAATTAAATAAAAATTTTGAGTTTGAAATAAAAAATCGTAATTCATATTTATAAACTCCAGATTTTGAATCAAAAAAGGGGCATGGTATTTCCGAAAAAAAATGTTTTAACTTATACAGTTCTCCTAAGCTAAATCATTATTTTTTTCTTACATCAAAACGAATTGCCTTAATTCTGTCACCAGAACATTTAACATAATTATTGGCTTCTTTCCTTCTTTCTTTCTTTCCTTCTTTCTTTCTTCCTCCCTTCCTTCCTTCCTTCCTTCCTTCCTTCCTTCCTTCCTTTCTTTCTTTCTTTCTTTCTATCCGACGGCCTAGACAATTTTTCATTATCACAGAGCATGTTCTGAAAGTAAAAAGATAATAAAATTCGTTGTAAACCTTAAACAGAATTTTGTTCCAAAAACTGAAACTCTTTTATGATCATCATTACGTATCTTTACTTTTCATGTTTTACTAGGTTTGAGTATTTTCCTGTTTTATTATCTGCTCCTAACTCGTACAAACAGCTGTTGTAACTTTAGTTACTGACTCTTATACCTTATTTGAAATTCTTGGCAAACGTTCATTACTTACAGTTTGGCTAGGGGAACATGTAAAGGCATCTATTCGCACATTTAGCCACATCCTTCATTTTCAGACTAACAGCTGGAGACAGAAATAAAAGAATTCATTTCAATTTTATTGTTGACAAAAGCCTTGTTCACAATTACAGTGCGACTGATTGCGACAATTTTGTCGTAGGCTCGCCCAAAACAACATTTACCGGTATTTCGTAAGAAATGGCAAAATCCTTCTACAAATACTCAGGGGAGCGATCTTGCGTTTTCACAAGACTGTTTCACGACTACTTACGACTGATATGAGGTTAACCATAAAATGATTGCGACCGATCGCATGGTCGTACTATTTGACGAACGGATGGTAACCAGCATTTTCTCCATTTCCCACAATGTTTTTTACTCTTCCTAAGGCAAATTTCGGTTTTTTAGCCATGTTTAATTTGTCAGTGAATTGAGTAGCCACTAGAGCAACCTGCAGAGGAGCAAGAACCCATATCTCTCAAGCCATTCTCAAAACCCAGCAAGGGGGTTCTTGGACTACATCTGTCATCGTTCTTCCTGCAAGGCTGAGTACCCTTGGAGGACTTCTCCTATATAAACTTGACAGAACAGGGGCACAGTCTCCTACCGTCATACAACTGTTGTACAATGTTGCACGATTGTGATGCCGATTGTCGATCAACAGTCTCAAAGTCGCATCTCAAACACAAACGATCGCACGACTGGTAGCTAGACATCCGTAATACACGTACAAGTGTTGCATGACATCTAAGCGATGAAAATCACGCAAATTCGAGAGCGTCTTGTCTTGCATCGGTTTGTAAAGTTGTGAAACACTTGTGCGATTGTCATTGCGACCAAGTGCGACTATTTTGATCGCATGCAGTCGCGTCACAATTTTGAACATGTTCAAAAGTCTAATGCAACCAGTTGCGACCCCTTGCGACTCTGCAATGACTTCGACAGCTCGCAAGATGCAGACTTGCTGTCGGGCAACGCTGCTCAAAATGCGCTGCAGCTAGTCGTAAACCGGTCTCTGGGCAATTGTGAGAGGGACGTAGAGGGGGCTATTAAGTTTTTATGTCGTAAATGAAAACATTCTTGTAAAAAAAAAAGGATAAATAGAAATAGATATCTTATTTTCCTCAGAATCGTATAAATTACACACGGTTTAGTTTGGTAAAAAGATACAATCTTATGCATTTCAATAACGGGATGGTCATTGAGCAAAGCAATTGGTAACTCCGTCTTTTGTATCACGTCAGATATGACGTCGTCATGCTAATTTGAAAACTAATCCTCGTAATCAACGCGTGTTATTCATCGCGTGACATTCCCAAAAGTCTTTGTGAAATTTTGGCGCAAAATCTAAAAGTGCCTGAAGAGGCTACGTGGCCTATTAAGGAAATACCATTGAAACTATATTTATCTTACTTTTGTCTTTCTTCTTTACTAGTTATTTGCAAGCTATTGCCTTGCTTAATCCAGTGATCAATCTTTTTTTTTTTTGTTAGATTATAAAAAATCTGAGTAGTTCCATTCACTATTATCTTTCATATCTACATTATACAGTGCACTTTAATTTACTTCACCTTTACCACACCGCAAAATTTTAGACTTGTCCATATTAAAGGAATTTACAGGCGACAATTCAGATGTTTTTCAACAGATAGTATGTGTCCTTGAATAGGTAGGAAACATTGTGGAAAAAGGAGAAACTGCTGATTACCAGCTTTTTCTCTTTTGCCACAATGTTTTCAAAGGCTTCTTTCTCAGAGTCATCAAAACTCGGAACTGTGTGGAAAAGGGTTAAATCTTTACCAAGAGAAATTTGTTTTTACGGCCTCCGGGAAAAAGGCTTTTGGGAATTTTATGGGAGAAAGAGAAAATGATGATAACAGGCATTTGCTCTTTTTTCCACGATGTCTCCCACAAAAAAAAGAAAAAGAAAAAGTGTAGAAAACAGTGGGAAAGGGAGCAAATAATGGCTACCAGCATTTTCTCCTTTTGCCACAATGTTTTCAAAAGGCTTCTTTCTTAGGGTAATCAAAACTCGGAATTGTGTGGTAAGGGGATACCTCCTGTTTCTACCACCTTAGGGCAAAAAGGCATTTGGAAATTTTTTGGGATGAAGAGAAAAAGTTGATAACAAGCATTTTCTCCTCTTTCGTACGAAACCGCCCACGATTTGAAAAAGACAAATCCATTCGTTTGTTTCACATTTAATTTGTCGTCTACAAATGCTACGAATATGGATGTGTCTAAAATTGGTCGTCCAGTAAATAATTTAACCCTTTCCCAAACAAGCCCTGGTTTTCATGTGTCTGCAGTACAAGTCTTTTGAAAACACTGTGGGAAAAGGAGAAATTGCTCGTAACGAGCAATTTCTCCTTTTCCCAAAGTGTTTTCTACCCTTTTGGAAAACTTTCTGTCATTTTCATCAAATTTAAAATTGTCGTCTGCAAACTCTTTCAATTTGTACCAGTCTAAAATTTATCGTTTGGGAAAGGGTTAACTCTTTATCAAACCACAAATACATCAGACTTGTCCAAATTTGAAGCATTTGCAGACGACAAATTAAATGTCACTGAAAACATGAAATTTGTCTTTCATAGAGTAAAAAACATAGTAGGAAAAGGAGACCGTGCATTTTCTCCTGCATTTTCTCCTGTTCCCACAATGTTTTCAAAAGCACTTTTTTTTTACTGGGTCTTTAAAGTCTGGATTGTGTGGTAAAGGCTTAACTACGTGAAATATTCTTCAGGTTTGAAAATTTCATCCATTTAAACTCAGTCGTGAAATTGAATTCATTCTTTTAGGCTTCGTAAATGTGTAGAAGTCGACATCCATAGAATTAGACAGACAAAATAGATTGAATTGCCTAGACTGAAAAGATTGAATTTCACATGTTCTTCTCAACGAAATCTTACAATTTCTTTATTTGTTAGATCTCCGGTTGTCTCCGGTAAATGTAATTACCGTCGGACATGTCTTAACTCTTTACCAAACGACAAAATTTTGGACTCGGTAAAATTGAAAGCATTTGCAGACGACAAAATAAATGTAGCTCAAATGATGAACTTTGTCCTTAATAGGGTAGAAAACATTGTGGGAAAAGGAGAAAATGCTGGTTACCAGTATTTTCTCCTTTTCCCACAATGTTTTCAAATGCTTTCTATTTCAAGGTCGTTAAACACGGAATTGTGTGGTAAAGGGTTTAAAGACCACCTGTAATGTGATACATGCTGCTTTAAGGTGCCAATGTTTGGATTCTACGACCCGTCTTCGAAATAAACAGCGGAGCCCCCGTAGCTCAGTCGGTAGCGTACAGGACTTGAGGACAGGAGGTCGCTACTTCGATCCCCAGCTCGGCCAATTTCTTTCCGAGGATTGATGATAGTCATTGCGACAGGATTCATTCCTCTCTCACCGCTGACCATTGTTTCGACGATGGTTATCTGGGAAAGCAGCCAGTGGCTTGGAAAGAATATTGTGCGTAGTACTGGTAAAAGAAACTCCAGGAAAGCATGGATAGGTGCACTGGCCGCCGCGATATAACTGAAATAATGTTGAAAACGGCGTTAAACACCATACAATCAATCAATCAGTCGAAATAAACCTTCCCCAAGCAATTCTGTGTTCTAACGACCCTGAGAAATGCAGTTTATGAAAACATTGTAAAAAAAATGAGAAAATGCTGGCAGTCAGAATTTTTTCCTTTTCTCACAATGTTTTCTACCCTTTCAAAGACAAATCCTAAGCCACAATGAATGCATTGTCTGCAAATACGTCGTACTTTCAAGTTCGAAAAGTCCTTAATTTTGTCGTCTGGAATTACACGGTTACTGGGGCCCCATTTTCACGCATAAAATTTATTTCGGTATGCATTTTGTTGTATGGAATTAATATACACATTAGAGAAAGTATATTTTAGCCAGGCTCTGTAAAAAGGGGGCTTAATGCATCTGCAAAATATATATATCCAGGTCAGTCTGTGCAGTCTGATCGAAACTTTTTGCTACCAGTCAATTTTCTCCATGTCCCAAGACCATTCTACCTCAGGATCCACCCGTTTGATGGACACAATAGATATTATGGATCCATAATTATGTGACGACTTGCTTGGAATCATGCATCACATATTCGGCATACCTCGGGTGATCCGGTGATCGAATCCCTCGGCTGTATCACGTAGCTTGATATGCACCTACACGGTACCTTTCGCACATCTCCGGAAGCACACCGCTTTACCGTTATTGAAATTGTAAGGCTCCTCTTTAGAAAGAACGCATGAGTAAATTTTCTATCGTTATCTTTCTAAGAGTATTTCAGTCGGCAAACAGTTTGTACATTCAATTTTTAGCGTGGTTTATCAATTCCGTTGGGAGCTTTCATCGACAGATCGATAGAAGTGAATAACTTCACAGTGGTTGTTCATGTCGTTGCTACGATCTACAGGGGCGCCGCCATGTTTAAGATCATGTGATTGGTAGGTCAAGATGGAAGCCTCCCTTATACAGACGACAAAATAAACGTAACTCAAAAATTGAAATTCGTTTTGGGAATGATAGAAAACATTATGGGAAAAGGAGAAAATGCTGGTTACCAGCATTTTCTCCTTTTCCCACAATGTTTTCAAAAGGCTTTTTCCACAGGGTCGTTAAAACTCGGGATTGTGTGGTAAAGGGTTAAGTCCCCTTGTCACAGAGCGTGGCTCATGAATTACATTTCTTTCACGTGCTAATTAATAGAATTCACAAAGTACCAGTATTTACGCTTGTTAAAGGCCAGGTTATCTTTTTGGGCAGTAGATGTGAACATTACCGTTCTTTGAGCAAAAGTATTACTTCTTTAATCAAACGGATTGCAAAGACAGACAAACATTTGATGTTTGTCTTGTTGAACTGCATGAAAAAAAAAATGTTCTTGGCCTACATTCTGCACCATTTGCATGGAAAGAAGAACTGTTTTTAACCAAATTAAAGATAGACGGCGTAAGAGATAATGGAATATCAATATCGAAACTGTTTTGTCGTTCAATTTGACGGCAATTAATAAATACATGAAGTAGCCACGCCAGCATTTGCTTCTTTTTCCTCATTGATTTACATATCATTAAAAAGTGAAATTCTTTTAGATATATTTTCCAAGATTACATGTCAATCCAAATCAAGAATGGTTGGTCAATACGGGACAAGGTTTTGAAGGGCAACCATGTAATCTGACTCACTGTTAAAAAGATTTCTTGCCTGTACTGTTGATATTGTATTACTTAAATTGATCAAAAGGGACAACATTCAAAACGTTTTCTTATGAACTTGAAGTTTAATCCTTTACGATAAAATGCCAAGCTTTAACGACCTAAAGACAGAAGGCTTTTGAAAACATTGTAGAAAAAAAGAGAAAATGCTTGTAACCGGCATTTTCTCCTTTTCCCCCTAACGTTTTCCAACCATTTCAAAGAAAAGATACCTTAACCAGATACATAACCATTTAACTTTTCGACTGCAAATAATGCTTTCAGTTTGGACAAGTCTAAGATTTTGTCACCCGGTAAAGAGTTAAAAGCTGTTAAACAAACGGAATTGTGCCATTGGGCATCAGCCAGTCTGATCTTGGATTGTTATACGAGGATTTCAGGCTCGATTCTTGACTAAATTAAAATCTGTATATGAGCCATGCGCTGTGAAAAGGGGTTCGGTGCATCTGCGAAAAATATCGACCCAGGTCAGCCTGCACAGTCCGGGCAGGCTGACCTGGGCCGAAACTTTTCGCTATTGGTTAATTTACCAGTCTACCCCATGATTAATTCGATTGTTTAAAAAGTGGCTATTATGGATCCACAATTATATGATTGTTTGCTTGGTATAATGCATTAAGCCCCCTTTTGCCAGAGCATGACTCGTATGTATGAGGGCTGTCACTGGATTGGAGAAAATAGAATCTCTAACTGCATGTACATACGGAACTTAAAAGAACGTGTGTATTTTGTAATAAATTGCCAAACAACTGCACACAAACATTACAAGGGGAAAAAAAAGGCACACTGCTTCTAAAACTTACTGAAAAACCTTCGAAACGTATACCTACCTATTCATAATATATACAACCCAAGAGTACTTCAAAATCCATTAGTGGACGAAAAGGGATAAATATAACAGCAGGGCAATGAATAACAAGTACGGCGAGGTATTAAGTTAAAGCGGGTTTTTTAAGGACATGGGAATTATGGCTATAAACAAATATGGGGGGAAAAATGGTTTGGCTTTTTTCTTTTGTTTTTACTTTGAAAAACATTGCCCTCTACAAAATTCTTTGACTCGAATTACGGATAAACATAGGTGGGACGAAATTGAGATTCAGTGTACGGACAGTATGTGCAAGCGCATAAATCGAACGAAACTGCAAAAAAGAATGAATGGCCCTATTTGTATAAATCTGTCCTGAATCTTCATGTACATGATGTAGAAATTACACTGAATACTTAACCGTTACCACACAATCCCGAGTTTTAATGACCTCTGAAGTAAAAAAAAAAAAAAGCCTTTCGAAAACATTGTGGGAAAAGGAGAAAATGCTGACAACCAGCATTTTCTCCATTTCCCACAATGTTTTCTACCCTTCCCAGAACATATTTCAATTTTTGAGTCACATCATTTTGTCGTCTGCAAATGCTTTGAATTTGGACTAGTCTAAAATTTTGTCGTTTGGTTAAGAATTCATTGCTATGAAAATGGTCAAAGAACTGTTCGGATGACCCATGTGAACCTACACTATTGTCCAATGGCATTTGTCTCCCATTTATTACTTCGAAACTAATCAGTGGTTAGAGTGTTTGTTTGCCAAGTTTGAGAGTTTTTGGTTCGATGCTTCGTCGTTTCGATCTCTAGCTAAATAGCTCTCAATTATGGTTGTTACTATTTTTTACCTCAGTGTTTTATCAAAGATTTCATCATAGCTTATCGAACCCTAACTTTTTACCAAACAGCAAAATTCAGACTGGTCCAAATAGAAAGCATTTACAGACGACAAATTAGAAACAACACATAAAGTGTGATTTGTCTTTGAAAAGGGTACAAACCATGGTGGGAGAGGGAGAAAATGCTGGTTACCAGCATTTTCATCTTTTCCCGCACATTGTTCAAAAGGCTTCTTCCTCAGGCTCGCTTAAAGTCGGAACTGTGTGGTACGAGGAGTGTTCAAATATGAATGCATCTAAGCACCTAAAATCTGATTCTTCATAGGTTTCACTGAAATTTGTATTTTGATCCCTCAACGTACTCACCTCCAACAGATATACAAAGTTTCAGTTTCCGGATCCAATCTTTGAAGGCATTTTCATAGTCTTTTTTAGGTATACTATGAAGACACTGGAATATTACAGAACCGAGGTGTTTGCGCTGAACAAATTTCGACCTGGAAGGTATTTTTTTAGCTTTGGAAACAAAAAGAAGTCACAAGGGGCAAGGTCAGGTGAATACGGAGAGTGGGGGAGTACAACAACTTTTTCCTGATTCAGAAAGTCTTGCACCTCGTACAAAAGACAATGACTGAAACTAATGGTTTACACACGTTGAAATAGAGTTGGCAGAAAATGAATTTCAGTGTCTTCATAGTATACATAAAAAAGACTATGAAAATGCCTTCAAGATTAGACCCGGAGACTGAAACTTTGTATATCTGTTGAAGGTGAATACTTTAAGGGAACAAAATAAAAATTTTTGTGAAACCTATGAAGAATCCAATTTTAGGTCCTTAGATGCATTCATACTTGAACACTCCTCGTATAGCGTTAAATGCATCAGGATATTCTAGATTTGGTTTCACCGTCTGATTGATAATTGACCCTTCATTGCCATGACGAATATGATTTAGGCTCTGCGACCGGTATCGATCAAGGTCAGACTGCACATAAACGTAAAGTTTGATCTTGGATCTGAACCATTTGCTGATTAGCTTTAAGCTATGACAAAAAGCTGGTTTTATTACCTGGAATTTGTGTTTTTGACTGTCGGGAAAAAAAGCGAATAATTTACATGACGGTGAAACGGATGACATTCCCCGTGTTTCTGTCTCTTAAAATAGCCCAAAAAACACATTTAAAAGTTATCTTAATCGCTTGCTGATACTGGTTTTTAAATATCGCCTCGCCGTTCGGTTGTCCTGGAGAATGTGACGTCATCACATTTAGGAAGAGAAATTTGCAAATTGTTTCTATTTATGTTTATTTAAACATGTTAAGTTTGTCTGAAACAGTTTGTTCCCAATAACGCTTACAGTTCGAATGGAAGGCTATCAGTGCTTTTGTGGTTCGGTCTGGATTATTTCGTCGATTTGAGGATATTTTAATGTATCTAATGCATTCTCGCTTGCAGACGACTTTTTTTGTGTTCAAGCAGACCCCTCTTGAAAACATTGTGGCTAAAGACGAGGTTGCTCGTATCGAGCAATCTCTTCTTTAGCCACAATGTTTTTAAATCCATTCATTTATCAAAAATTTCAATTCGTCTTTAAAACTTTATGTTTCACAATGTTGTTTACCAAGTCGGCTATTGGAAATATGTTTCAAAGAAACTACGGGTTTTTTTTTTTTTTTTTTATAAACAGAACAAAAAGTGAACAATAACAATGAATTAAAATACTATGAGTGCAAAGAAACAATCATTGTTTGTTACAAGTAATTTTTTCCCCATTATGATATTATTATCATATACAATATCCTATAACGTCGAGTGTCACTTCGTTGGGGTTAAACCAAATGGTTTTTAGGCAGAAATAGATATTTAAAGAAAAAGATGACATTTAAAAAAATCAAATACGGGTAAACAATTTACTACCTTCATAGATATGCATATACTGTAATTCCAAAATTCATAATACCCGTTATGTATTATTCTTCTGGATTTTGTAGGTGTGTATTTATAGATCAGTATCATCACTGTCTCTTCCTTCAAATATTTCTTCAGTGACTCATTTGTACTTTTAAGTCGTACGTCTACAAATAGCTAACTTGGCAAAGCATTGTATTAATCGGAAAATCTCGTATATGCGCCAGCGTCCTTTGTCAGAGGTGCCGGGATCGATGACCCTGCGATGGCGGGGTCAATCTTTAGAACTACCTACGTAACGGCAGAAGTACTGGTTAAGGTTTCCAGGAAGCAATCATCGAGACTGATCAAAGTGGTAAGAACTTATCTCACAATCGATGTAAAATGCAAAGCGAGAAAAATATGTACATTCTATGTCTCTTTGCCGCCCCCCCCCCCCCCCCCCCCCAACATTTTGGAGAGCTATCCACTAGAATTCGTAGAAAAGGCGCGATTGTTTGGTACTGGGCTGAAATAATTGTGCATATTTCTTTAATTTGTTTACGTCTTGAGCGATCAACAAACCTACACCGACATCGATCACACCATAAATAGATAGGAGCAATGCTCTGTGAAAAAGGGGGCTTAATGCATTGGCAAAAAGTATCGACTCAGGTCACCCTGCGATGTCCGCGCTGCCTGGCATGAGCTAAAACCTTTTTGCTTTAGTGAAAATGTCTGCATCTCAAAGGACCAGTGTTACTCGTAATTCAGTAGACTGTTATACAAAACAGATTTAGTGGACCTATAATACTGCGATGACTTGCTTAGTATCATGCGTCAAAGAGATGCATTAAGCGCCCTTTTCACAGAGCATGGCTCATAGATAAAGAGATGCATCCTTACAAAAGTACTTCAATTCATTTCCTTGCATGACTCTTCACCTGATGGCAAAATTCAAGGTTCATCTAAATTCATAATCCTTTTCCGACGATAATTTCGATGTACTAAAATGCTGGGATTTGTCTATGACAGCTAGTCAGAAAACAATGTGGGAACAGGAGAAAATGCTGGTTACCAGCATTTTCTCCTTTTCCCACAACGTTTTTGAAAGTTTTCTTGCTGAGGGCCTTCAACACTCGGGATTGTTTGGTAAAGGATCAAGTGTTACCGGATTTAGGAGGACCCCAATAGTTTTATATATTAAACGACATCATAACAGGGGGACAGAAACTTTGAAGTCGGGAAACAAATTAGACCTTAAATAGATCAGTGAGGAATCAAAACACTGGCATTCTGACTTTATGCTTAAATAAGAACTCAAGTGTTTTATTCGAGAAATTGTATCGACGGGATTCAGCTCTACTGAAAGCAAAATGCCGTGGAGATTGAGGTCAAAGTAAGTCGTTTTTGCGTTTTGCAGTTTTAAACTTATTTCTTCTTGATGTGACACTAGTATCGTGTCTGTTGGCCAATTAGGTTTTCTTTTTTAAATCTAAGTCTACATTAACCCTTCAGCTGCTATATAAATAAAATGAAATTTTCAAGTGAATTGTAAAAACCCAACTTTTGCAATTTCATGGGTACTTTTGGAGGGGAAAATATCTCTATATCGGACAGTGTTGATACAAGATCATATTGCACGTTATGTGCAGTCTGGTCTTGATCTAAACTGTCCGCAAAAGGTCCGAAACTCGCGCTTAGCAGCTTAAGGGTTAAGACTAAACGCGCGTCTTTGGCAAGTGATATCTTGTTTCTTTGACCTTTCAGCCTTCAATCGTCTTCCAGAAGAGGTAAGACCTTTAAATTGGTAATTTAAGACTTCGGTTTAGACTTTCAAGTCATTGAGATGTGATATCTTGCTTGTTTGCCCTATGAATTGATAATTTAAGTCTACATGAAGACTTCATGCGTCACCAAGAAGTGATATCTTGCTTGTTTGCCCTTCAGTTTGATAATTTAAGTCTACCTGAAAGCTTCATGCGTCCCCAAGAAGTGATATCTTGCTTGTTGATCCTTCAAGTTGATAATTTAAGACTACATACAGACTGTTCACGAGTTATCGAGAAGTGATATTTTGCTTGTTTGCCCTTCACGCTGATAATTTATGTCTACATAATGACCTCATGCGTCCTCAAGAAGTGATATCTTGCTTCTTTGTCCTTCAGGTTGATAATTTCCGTCTACATAAAGATTATTCGTGCGTTCCCGAGAAGTGATATTTTGGTTGTATGTCCTTTAGGTTAATTAATTAAGTCCACATCAAGACTTCATGCGTCCTCGAGAAGCGATATCTTGCTTGTTTGTTGTTCCTTCGGGTTGATAATTTAAGTGTACATAAAGACTGTTCACATGTTCTCGAGAAGTGTTATCTCTACTTTTTCACCGTCACCATTTGATGAAAAAGATAAGGTCGTATAGGTATGGAGAAACTTATTAACCTTGCTTTTTTTAGCTTTTTCGATAGACCTTCAGCATGCAATTGCGATAGGCATTGCCACACACACACACACCTTTTTTCCATGGTCAATGTGCAATAATTTTGGGGAAATAAAGACCTTTGTTCAGGAAATTTGTAGATAAAAAATCTACAAGTATATTTCTGTATATAGGACATCTCGTGCACTGGTCAAGTTTCCCGGTTTTTAGAGGGCGAAATCGGTCATATCAAAATAAGTGTAATCCGATTTCAGCTTCCAAGGAGATAGATCATTTGCTCATAAACAGCCTTAACCCTTTACCCGGGAAGGAGCCTTTTGAAAACATTGTTTGAAAAGGAGAAAATGCTGGTAACCAGCATTTTCTCCTTTTCTCACAATGTTTTCTACCCTTTCCGAGTCAGGTTTCATCAACTAAGCCACATTTAATTTGTCGTCTGCAACAGCTTTGAATTTGGACGAGTGTAAAATTTTGTCGTTTGGTAAAGAGTTAATCGGCGTTTTTCTCTCCCAAGAATAGACCGTGATTGACCTCAGTTGACCTGTAAATTGAATGGTTGAATCTCTCTCTCTCTCTCTCTCTCTGTTTTTTTTTTACAATTTGAAAGTCCCGTAAGTCTGGTATATATCAACAGACATTAATCAACGCGTGTGCTATTTACATTCATTGTTGATTTCATTGACATGAACGTTTTGCAAAGAGGATGCATTGTTGTGACACAAGAGATCATGCTATCATCCATCCGGACATACGTGTAAGTCCGCTGGAACATGATGCATAGATCGGTCGATAAAATTATACACGAAAGACAAAAAAGAAACATTTACTTTCGTCAATTTCACCATTTTTTTCTGTACAGTGTAACCCGACAAAAAAAAAAACGTGAATTTCCACCCTGTAAATGATTCTTAGTTTGAACAACCTGAGAAAGAAGGCTTTTGAAAGCTTTTGTGGGAGAAGGACAAAAAGGTGGTAATCGGCATTCTCTTCCTTTCCAACAATATTTTCTACCCTCTCAAAGACTACTACAATCAATTTCGTCAGATTTTTGTTGTGGTATGCAAATGCTTTCAATATGGACGAATCTACTGTTTTGTCGTCTGGAAAAGGTTCAATGATATGAACCATGCCTCTGGCAAAAGGGGGCTTAATGCATCTCCATGATGCATCATACAAAGCACGACATCACATAGTTAGGGATCCAAAAAATCTATTATGTCTAACAACAAACGGTACCATAAGGTAGGCTGGTCCTTCGACATACAGGAAACTGACCAATAGCTAAAAGTTTCGGCCAAGGTCAGCCTGCGCGGACTGTGCAGGCTGACCTGGGTCGATACTTTACGCAGATGCATTAAGCTTGCTTTCCAGAGAATATGCCTCATAATCTTGAAAACCAGAAGGCTTTATGCTTGCGTCAAGGTTTCTGTGTAACCAGTATCTCTATCCCAAAAGAAAGTACAGGGGACTTGGACCAGACACGTTGTTTTGCGAGTTCTGATCCAAGTCTACCCAATTTAAAATGCTTTATAGACGACACATTTATGGTTTTTTAATTCATAGATCAAAGGCGATCTGTCTTGTAGCTTTTCATGGATGCGCAATGAAAGTGAAACCATTATGACGAACAAAAAAAAAACCTGAAAGCTGGGAATGATATGAAACGAAAAGTAAATAAAAACCCACAAAGTAGAGCTCACTCTTTCTCCATCTTTCTCCATCGAATAAACTTCTTTTTTTTTTTGTGAACCCAAGGGTTTCTAAGCGCGACTCACTGACCTTTTGCGGACCGTGCAGATCAAGATCAGGCTGCACAGAACGTGCAGTCTGATCTTGAATCTACACTGTCCGATAAGGAGATGCCTTTCCCCCCAAAAAATACCTTTGAAATAGCAAAATTTGGGTTTTTACAGTCGACTTGAAAGTTTCATGTCACTTATTTAGAGGGCTAAAGGTCAAGAGTTACCAAAACAATATGTATTGCAAACTAGACGACTTTCGGTCCATAGCATGGGACCAAGTTTCGGTCGGTGTAGATTTTGTGCAGTCTGATCTTGATCTACACCGACCGCAAAGATTATATGATCTTGATCTACACCGGCCGCAAGGACCATTTACGATACTCGTGCAGTGAAGGGATTAAGCTAACCCATCATAATTTCCTGTTCGGAAAAGATGAATTGACTTTATAATGGATTTATCACTGCTGATACAGTGGTCGAACGATGAGTCGACAAGATAAATTTTTATCTCATATGCACGTGTACGTAGCACTTGTACGGCAAATGCGCGCGCGATCATGTACACATACAAAATGATTTGTCGAAGTCAATTAACTATATGGCTCTGATTATTCCAACTTTGTAAACTGAATTCTGGACCGAACTATTCTACACTTTATCTTAACTCTTTTACTGTCAATATCCGATCTTGGATCTACACCGTCTGCTATCTGATGCGAATTTTCAACTACAAAAAAAAAGGTTCAATCGAAACGAAAAAGATACTTATAGACCTCTAGGAAAGTCGGCACTATTTAGTTGGCAGCGAAAGAGTTTATTGTAATTCTCACAGATAAAAACCAAAGCAACACAGTCTCTGATTGGCTGAACCGAGATGCGTATATTTTACAGTCCATTCTAATTTGCATTCTTAATCTCATCGTCAAGAATTCAAAGTAGTGCGATTTCTGATCAGCTAAACGAAAAGGTTTACGGTTTACCCTATCAAAAATTGTGTTATTTATAAATTTCGAATAAGACTTTAATTGAGAAATGAGCCATACTCTGGAAAAATGGGGTTTAATGCATCTCCGTGATTCATTATACCAATCAAGCCATTGGATAATTATGTAACCGTAATAGCCCCTTTTTTAACAACTGACTTAATCATGAGGTTTTGACTGGTCATGGGACATACAGAAAATTGACCAATTGCGAAAAGTTTCGGCCCAGGTCAGCCTGCGCGGACTGCGCAGGCTGACCTGAGTCGATACTTTTCGCATATGCATTTAGCTCCCTTTCCACAGAGCATTGCTCAAATGTTTATAAATACGGGCCCAGGGATCGTAGAGGTACTGTCCACCGTTCAACCAAATTAGCCAATAAGAAATTGTGTTACTTTCCGGATCGAGATCTAGATCAAGATAGCTATTCAAAATGATTAATAAATACTGACTTTGTAATTCCAACTTACCGGGACAAGTTTTCCTAAAATGAGTTTGTAGTGCCCGGTATATATTGCCCTTGGTCTCACGAGTTAAAATTCAGAAATGGAATTTTAGTAAGAGACGTTATGTAAGTAAGTAAAGGACCTGGGCGATTATTCACCAACCGTTCTGAATTTGAGTCTTCTCTAATTCTAAATTTAGAAATTAACTCAATTTCTGATAGGCTAAAACACTTCGTATAGCCAATCACAAACTGTTTTAACTCTTATCCTGCTAGATAAGTGCAATGAAACTTTCAAGCCAATAATACAAAACCAAATTTTGCTCTTTTTAATGTATTTTTTGGGGGAAAGATATCTCCATATCAGACAGTGTGGATCCAAGATCAGACTGCACATTTTGTCTGAATTAATCTAAACTGTCTGGAAAAGGTCCTTGAATCGCGCCTAAGGGTTAAATTTTAGACAAGAAAAATTTCAGTGAATCAGACATAGAATAAAATGTTGAATGGTTGGTTAATACGGGCCATGGACGTAAGGTTTTAAAGAACAGTGCTGCCTCGCGGGTCGCTCAAGACGCATCTTAATTATCTCTTCAATTAACGACATGACAAAGACAGAAATATCTCTCCAGGCATAGATCGATGCCTTTGCAACTACGTGAATTAACCATTGACCGGTGGTCAGTGCGCGGAGGTGAGTTATTTATTGCTTATCTAATAATTGCCTTGTAGGCTTGTTGATATCATCCTGTATTGCGAAACACTACTTATTTTTCGGAAGATCTGTGTGTAGAATTTCTCCATACGCAAATAACTCAAAGCAGATAAGCGGTGCTCTGGAAAAAAGAGGGTTAATGAATCTTTATGATGCATTGTGTAAAGCAAGTGGCTGCAGAATGTGTATCCAATTTTTTTTTCTAAAAGCCAGCTAAATCATGAGTTAGACTAGTCCTTTCACCTGCAGAAAATTAACCAATGGCAAACGGTTTCGACCCAGGTCAGCCTGCGCGGATTGCGCAGGCTGACCAGGGTCGATACTGTTGGCAGATACTGTTTAACATCCTTTTCATTTACAGCATAGTCTCTTTTTCCATTTTCAAAATGCAGCCTATTCCATTCTATACTAAAATTTATTTTTCATTCATTATCTTCCCCCTTTTCACCTACTTAAAAATTAGAATTGGAATTTAAATAGGGTATTCTCCTCATTACATGTGAAATATAAATGAATTGATAAATCACCAGTTACACCTAATCTAAATTTTAATGTAAAAGTGAATTGTTAAATGTCCCCAGTTTGTTGCGCAAATATGGGTAGGTGTTCTGATCCAAGAGTGTACAGATAGGCAGTAAAAATCATCTACATATCTTGGATGTCCATTTTAAAGGGCAAAGAACTTATACTAGGTGCTTCGTTCTGTACGAACCTTTAGTGACCTGTTTGCATTTATTTTCGAACGTTTCCATGAAATGAAAAAGAACAGTGCCGTCAATTAAAATGATTCTTCTAAATGACCCCGTCACTCTCAAAGTTCACTCTCTGTGTCCTTCAAACTAGAAAAACACATGGAGAACGGAATGAAATGCCAGAAAAAAAAATAGTTTCCTTGTTAGTTCGATCGCTGCGTCTAAACACGTCCCAGGGACGTTTTTTTTTTCTTTGCACTCTTGATCAGGCACGCACCGCGCTCTTTGCATTTTATAGTACTGTGTTCTAAGATCTTTAACCCTTTCAGCGCCATAGGCGAAAACAGGGACTTTTGCGGACGGCATAGATCAAGATCAGACTGCACAGAATGTGCAGTCTGATCTTTGATCTATACCTTCCGCTTGTTTGGTCAAGCCTATATGATAAAAATCTTCCAGAGACTCAGTGGATTCTATTTACAGCCATCAAAAGAAGCCGAGTTTGTTTATTTGGCGCCGAAAGAATTAAGATCGTACTGCGCGCTTATTAATGCGCGTTAATCATAGTCTCAATGAGTTCAACGTGATCTGTCAAAAATTCGAGTCCACACACTCTTGCTTTCTCGTTGTTTCTACCAGTTTTCTTGGAAATTATATATACTTCCATACCAAGTTGAAACTACACCAAGGAATACCATGAATATTTCTCGTTCGAACTGCGATAATTTAGATTTCCCACGTCCTTATCGCGCTCTTCCTGCATCCTTATTCCATCACGTCCTAACAAGGGTTTTATTCTTCTTTTTCTTCTGAACATGTCCAAATTTTGCCTGCTGCAGCCAAGACCATAGATATCGCCATATGTCTATACATAACTGTCTCTTCTGCGTTCCCTCTACGTCGGACAAGTTCGTACTTCGTCGGATTGGTTTTTACATGACTATGTGGGAACTTGGTCTGGTGTTACTGGTGTCAACCATTATCCGGCGAAATAAGTGAATCGAAATTTTCAAGCTAAAGGTAAAAAACCCAAATTTTGCTATTTCAAAGGTACTACTAATCGGACAGTGTAGATCCAAGATCAGACTGTACGTTTTGTGCAGTATGATCTTGATCTATACCGTCCGCAAAAGGTGTGTGAGCCGCCCACAGCAGCCTAGGGGTTAATTTCGAAAAAGGTCAGTGAGTCGCGCTTAGCAGCCTAATGGTTAACTGAAGGTTCGACGCGAGTAAAGCTTACAGGTGAAATGACGCAATTCGAACATTTTCCTGTAAACCTAGTTCATCAAGTCGACTTTTGAGTTTCAGTTGAACTCGCCCACATGGTAGCTTTAACGCATTTACTGTTGACAACTTTAGAAAAAAGCAGAGACAATCAATCAATTAATTACACATGATTAACATTTTTCCTCATTTAGGATCATGTATCAATGACAAATCGGCCACATTTTTTATCGGAATTATCTGGTACATTTCTTGAAATACATCCTTTTTTTTTCTATTTTTGCCCAATACGAGGTTATGATTACGATGACTGATGTCATTATGACCTTCCTCAATGGTTGTTGACAACGAGAGGTCAATCATTCGAAGTGAAACGTACTACAGTTCTATAAATAGACTAGTCAGAAAGTTGACTGTTAATCCTCAATAGACTCCTTGAACTTTCGGTTTCCGCTACCATTAGACCAGCTTTCGTATTATTAATCTTTTCGCCAGACGACAAAATTTAGAGTTGTCCAAATTGAAAACATTGGCAGAAAACCAATTAGACATGACTCAAATAACAGAGATTGTCTTTGGAAGAACAGAAAACATTGTGTAAAGAGGAGAAAATTCTGGGTACAATTTACTCCTTCCTAAATGTTTTTCTACGCTTCTTTCCAAAGACTAGTTAAAACTCGGGTTTCTCTGATAAAAGGTATAAAGGGATGATCTCAATCTACATGTGATATCTTTTGTTAATGAATGACTGTGTACTTTAACGCTTATTCAAGCATTTAGTACATTTTTTCGAATTAAAAACAAAGCTTAACACTTGAACTGTTGAATTAATAAAACCCAAATTTCTACTCAATACTGAAAGCCCAAAAATTGAGGTTTCAAAGTTGATTTCGCAGGAAAGAAAATTCCGTATCAGACGTTCTGTGCAGTCTGGTCTTGATCTACAATGTCCGCAAAATGCCAGTGAGTCGGGAGTCAGTGAGTCGCGATTAGCAGCTTACGGGTTAATGACCTTTTTTGTTATATCATATTTGGCGCCGACGGTGTTAACCGCCAACAAACAAGTGCTCTGGCTAGGCCAATCCCTTTCATGAAGACAAATGAGAAAGGGTAGGCAATATGTTTTTTAGGTGCCTGTGTGCGTATATCAGCTCAGGCTAAAGGATTTGAACCATGCACTGGCAAAAGGGGGCTTAATCTCGGTGATGCATGATACCTATTGAGTCATCACATAATTATGGATCTATCATAGCCACTTTTTTCTTAACAACCGACTTAATCGTGAGGTAAAATGGTCCTTGGACAGACAGAAAATTGACCAGTAGCGAAAAGTTTCGGCCCATGTCAGCCTGCGCTGACCTGAGTCGATACTTTTGGCAGATGCGTTACTTTAACCCTTTACCAGACGACAAAATTTTAGCCTTGTCCAAATTGAAAGCATTTGCAGACGACAATTTCTATGTGGCTCACATGGTGCAATTTTTCTTTGATAGGGTAGAAAACGTTGTGGGAAAAGGAGAAAATGCTGGTTACCAGCATTTTCTCCTTTTCCCACAATGTTTTCAAAAGGTTTCTTTCCCAGGGGCGTCAAAAGGCGGCATCGTGCGGTAAAGGGTTAAGAGGTTCGTCGGGGATGGTCTCATTTATGTCAAAATGGATTGTATGGATCCATAATTATGTGATGACTTGCTTGGTATCATACATCACGGAGATGCATTAAACCCCTTTATGCCAAAGCATGGCTCATATAACCTTGACCTCTTTCAACGGCTGGAATATAAAATCCGCTAAAAGTCTGGTTTTTACTAAGGGCTTCAATAACCAATAAGCGCCAGATATAGATCCAAGATCATTCTGCAGTCTGATCTTGATCCATGCCGTTTCCAAAATCCCCTGATGATTGTCTATGGCACCAAAGATAATGAGACCATATCGACATGTGGCTGTATTATCGTGTACGTAAATGTATCACCATGGTACAATGACGCGTTCCTTCCTTGTGTCAGTAATTTGCTGTTGCTAGTCGACTCTAGCACTGACTTTAAATATTCATGCATTTTATCACGTATGCTAAGTACTATGCATCACTTTCCTTTTCAAAAACGCAGTTCCTTCGAAGATAAAATGTTTCTGATGCACACAAATAAATCTAACGTTTCTCTGAGGTATTCGGAACTGAACCAAGATGTGTGACAAGGGAGTTTTAATGCATCTGCAAAAGGTATCGACTCAGGTTAGCCTGCGCAATCCGCGCAGGCTGACCTGAATCGAAACCTTTTGGTATCTGTCAATTTCTCTGCATGTCAAAGGACCGTTCTACTTCAGGATTCAGTCAGATGTAAGCCAAAATGGATTTCAGGGATCCATAATTAAAAGGTGACTTGCTTGCTGTAGTGCATCACGGAGATGCATTAAACCACATTTTCCCAGAGCATGGCCCAGATGCACTCGTAGTAAGTCATTTTACTGCATAGTCAGAGATTCTGCCGAAAATAACACCAGTCATCATGTGTTAACTTCGTCTTATTTCTAGATGTAAAAGTGTTAATCCTTGGGCTGCAAAGCGCGACTCGAGGACCTTTTTCGGAAGTGTAGATCAAGATCAGACTGCATAGAACGTGCAGCCTGATCTTAGATCTATACAGTCCGATAAGGAGATTTTTCCCCAAAGAAATACTTTGAAATAGCCAAATCTGGGGTTTTTACTATCTTCTATAAAGTTTCATTACACTTATTTAGCACTGTTTACAGGCAAGGATACCACCTTCATCGAGGAGTGGGAACCATGTAAACAACTTGTACCTTGGAACCGTGTTTACCCGTCTGTTTATTCGTTAACTCCTTACTTTTGACCAGTTTAACAAAACAAATGTAGAAAAAAGGAGAATTTGGTTGTAAGAGTTTTGCCACTATGCTTTCAGAAGTATTTTTGTAGGCTGTTTGGTTGTCCACTTTTAGTTTGTTTCCGTGGGTAATTACTACGAGTTTATATGGCAGAAATGAACTTTAGACGAATGTCATAAATGTTTTTGCTTAACCCTTTCCCAAACAAGCCCTGGTTTTCACGTGTCTGCAGTACAAGTCTTTTGAAAACACTGCGGGAAAAGGAGAAATTGCTCGTAACGAGCAATTTCTCCTTTTCCCACAGTGTTTTCTAACCTGTTTGAGAACTTTGTGCCATTTTCATCCAATTTAAAATTGTAGTCTGCAAACTCTTTCAATTTGGACCAGTCCAAAATTTGTCGTTTGGGAAAGGGTTAAACGTCGAGACTCTCGTGTGCCTGTTTTATTTATCAAGTTTTTAAATCGATATCAGCAGATGTATCATCATCATCTCATAGAAAAAAGTCACTGGGTTTAATTTGAGTCTTTCGGTACGAGGAAGTTCGCCAACAACTTAACCCAAACTTATATGAACAATGAACTATTGGTTTCTTTGAAATCTGCACTCTTTGTACCCGTCATATTCCGTGAACCCAACTTCGGTAGGTTCGTCTTCCGGAAATACTCGATGACGATATCTATTATCAAAATGTCCTATCTGACCCTCATAAATCCATACAAAACGACGGAAACGAACGAAAAGTCTGTCAAGGTCTATAGTATAATTTTTCTCTGTTTAGTATTGCCACACTGTATATACACTCAACAAAACTTTTAACTGGCCTCTTTTGTTTCTCATGTAATTTTGACCAAGTAATAGATAGGTAAACAAAAACAAATTGTTACATATATCCGGACGTTAGTCATGGTATTGCAATGAAAAGATTCTCGATTTTGCCAACAGAAGGCATCCCTTTTTCAAAAAAGGTAAAACACATGGTTTGCGCATGCGTGATGTCTATCAGTCACAATAGGTCAAAAAGAAAATCACATAAAAGTGACGTTTTGTCGACAATAAGAAAAAACATCACATTTATTTTCTGCACAAAATTGTTAACCCAGAGAAAAAGCATGAAGTTTTCAACAAAATGAAAAATGATTTTGAATGTTAAATAAGTTCCCTTCAAAAGTAAAAGTAAAAAAAAAAATCTTTTCCGACTTCGGCTGAGGTTTGTTTCTACACTGATCAATTTTGCTGCAAAAAATCAAGCAAATGAAATGTCTCTTTTCTGGAAAGCGGATGCCAAAAAAGATCTACGAGGATTTCCAGCTTAAAAGTGGGCGTTTAGAAGTATTGTTGAGTGTAGTATTACTGTTGGTGTCATAGATATTGTTGTTTCGTGCATTAGGCCCTACAATCCAAAAATCGTTGTACTTATTCATCAACCATTCTAATTACTGTTCTATTTTTACATTTCAGGACTACTTATCTGATTGGCTGAGACAGAACGTCCGAGCCAATCAGACGGTTAGTCTTAGAATTTAGAATCAGAATTGAATTTGTAATATTTGGTGATTGTGGCTCTGATATGTTCGATTAACTTAGATTGTTTATATTTGTAACAAGAATGCTAAGAAGTCTTAGAGTTAAGAAACAAGTTTATAAGCCATGCTCTGTGAAAAGGGTTTTAATGCATCTGCAAAAAAGTATCGACCCAGGTCAGCCTGCGCAGTCCGCTTTTGGTCAATTTTCTGCATGTCCAAGGACTAGTGTACCTCATGAATCAGTCGGTTGTTAAACAAAATGGATTTTATTGATCCATAAATTTTTTTTTTTTTTTTCATTAGAGGAGGCTAACATAAGACTGAAATTTAAAATTGTACTAATGTTCTCGATTTATCACAACGACTGCTCAATTATTCGTGTGTAATCTGGGGTCTACCAGTACAAGGCTATATTACATGTACTGTATTATCAGTTATATTGTAAACCCTCCCTCACGTTCTTTGTTTGCATGAAAATGTCCTTGACTAAAACTACATCCTGAAGCAAATTTCCCGAAGATGCCCTTTGCGTTATCCTGGTAAAGTCAGGGATAACCAACAGGAATTCAGATTTAATGCATGGATATTTTGTGAAAATATTGTGACAAAAGGAGAAACTTGTTCGTTTAGAGTAATTTCTCCTCTTGCGACAATATCTTCTGGAACCATCACCTGCGCATGAGCTATACCGTTGACAGTGTTTGGTTATCAAGATAAAGGTTGCAAGGTCATTCGAAACTTTAACAGTCAGTCAGATTGTATCTTGTTCAAAGCACTTAACTTCTGCAGCCCAAAATATAATTGAGCCATGCTCTGGCAAAAGGGGGCTTAATGCATATCCGTGATGCATCGTTCCAAGCAAGACATCACATAGCGAGGGATCTACATCTATGTAAAATCCATTATGGCTCACAACCGACTGTATTATAGGGTAGACTGGTCCTTTGACATACAGAAAAATGACCAATGGCGAAGTTTTGGCCCAGATCAGCCTGCGCGGACTGCGCAGGCTGACCTGGACCGATACTTTTCGCAGATTCATTAAGCCCCTTTTAGCCAGAGCACGGCTCAATAACAAACTCGAGCTCTTTCGATGGCTAAAAACGCAAACCACTGAATCTCAGAAAGATTTTTATCAGATAGGCTTTACTAAACAAGCGGATGATAAAGATCCAAGATCAGACTGCAGGTTCTGTGCAGTCTGATCTTAATCTATGCCATTCGCAAAAGTCCGTTTACTCATGTCGCTGAAAGAGTGAAGGATATTATAACAACTGAACGGAAAACGGAAATGTATCATTGAATTGCAAGTTGTCGAAGATACATGCACGTGTCAGTTTTTTTCCCCCTTGCAAACTAACACTCCTCGCACAATAAATACAACACGGACATATTTTTTGGTATAACAGTTGGAGTCGTTGACCGACTGTCGACCGTTTAATTAACCGCCTTTTTACAACCGCACTATGACATGACATTGACATACAACGTACCAACACCCTGACACACTCAAACCCAATATGACAAGCGCCATGACGAGAACTAAACACCTCGCCAGCAATTCTATAGGCAGCCACGCCTTGACTCACGACGTTGTGGTACTCTTAAACACAATACGGCAAGCGCCAGGACGAGAACTGCCACCTCGCTAGCAATTCTCAAGACAACCACGGCTTGACTCACGACACTCTGAGCGCCAAGCACCATCCTCGGTATTAAATGTAAACATAACATGCTGCATGAACTTATCGAAGAAAAAATTAAAATTACGTCCAGTCGCAGTCGGTTCCAACTCTGAATTGAAATACCCGCACACGAGCGCTATACTCGTGCGCTACACAAACGCCTCCTGTCGGAGCTTAGACTATTACAAGGGAAATTAATTTTCGTCTAATTCGTTTCCTCAAACGCCGAAAATAACATTTTTTTTTTCTCTCTCTTGAAAGATGGGTCGGAGAGTTCATCCGTAAAGATGTAGATTCACTTACTTTTTACAAATGAGGCGAGCACTGTGAAAAAATGTGGACTAGGTCAGGTTGCGCAATTCGCGGGTCGAAACTTTTTGCTTTTGGTAAATTTTCTACATGTTAAACAGCCATTGTACCTCATGATTCAGTCGGTTGTTGGACAAAACGGATTTTATGGATCCATAATTTCACGGGGATGCATTTAGCCCCCTTTTGCCAGAACATGGCTCGTGTTCTATTTTCGGATTCAATTAATTTCGAATTAATTTAATATTTGAGGCCCAGCTTGAATATTATAATCACCTTTGTCAGGGACTTAGAAAAAACCTATACTTGCTTAACTTTTTACCAAACGAAAAAAATTTGAAAGCATCTGCAGACGACAAAATAAATGTGACTCAAAAACTGAAATTTGTGTTTGGAAGGGTAGAAAACATTGTGGGAAAAGGAGAAAATGCTGGTTACCGGCATTTTCTCCTTTTCCCACAATGTTTTCAAAAGGCCTCTTTCTCAGGGTCGTTAAAGGTCGGGATTGTGTGGTAAAGGGTTGAACACTCGGAAAGAGGGAGGGTGGGGAGAGGAAACAAATCAAAGTTCTGAAAGTGCTTTTGGAGCTTGGTTTTACTTTTAGTCACAGCTAGAATAAAGTTTAGGCTACACATTGAACGGCCGACAAATGTGTTTAACCCTTTCCCAAACGACAAATTTTGGACTGGTCCAAATTGAAAGAGTTTGCAGACGGCAATTTTAAATTTGATGAAAATGGCAGAAAGTTCTCAAAAAGGGTAGAAAACACTGTGGGAAAAGTAGAAATTGCTCGTTACGAGCAATTTCTCCTTTTCCCACAGTGTTTTCAAAAGACTTGTACTGCAGACACGCGAAAACCAGGGCTTGTGTGGGAAAGGGTTAACTCTTTGCCAGACGACAAAAGTTTAGACTCGTCCGCACTGTAAACGTTTCAGACGATAAATTAAATGAGAAATGGCTAGCTGCCAACATTTTTTGTTCTGATCCCAGATTTTCCAGAGGACTTCACCCACAGGGTTGTAAAAACATCAGATAATTTGTTAAAGAATATTGGTTCGTTTGGTACCTTAATTTTTACTTTTACCAACTTTTAGATAAATTGTAATTATATCTTTATCGTCCCAGATGAGCTTCATAGTTCAGACATTTCTGTTTTAAATTTAAATGTAATTTCAAATTCTTACGCGTTTTTATCGATAATCATTGTACATGCATTCAGTTAATGCAGATTTCAGCTTTTCTTTCTTTTTCAAGTAGAAAAATATCACGGTTACATTGAGATTCTAAGGGCAAAGAAAGACATGTGCCCGTGTTCATAAAACTTAAGTTCATGCTCAGTTGAGTTTGTGCTTAAACTTTCAAGTATCGTTTATGCTTAGAATGGTATTAAAATTTGAACAGAAAATATTGATTCTATAGAAGAAAAAGAAAAGCCTCAAAGCTCAAAAGTTACTCAATAAGGAATAAATCAACTCTAATTCATAAGAAATTTATGCTCAGCTGAGTTGAGCACGAAAAAGGTTTAATAACAACTGAAACAGAATACACATAAAACAGGGGATCTACATATCACTACATTGGTGTTATGCGCCCTTCCTTCCGGTGGAGGATGGTGACAATAACTGGCTAAGCCTAACTTGACTCCTTACAAGACGACAGAATGTTAGACTGGCCCAAAGTCAAAGAATTTGCAGACGACAAATTAAATAGGGCTCAAATGATAGGATTTCTTCCTGAAAGGTTAGAAAACATCGTGGGAAAAGGAGAAAATGCTGGTTACCAGCATTTTCTCCTTTTCCCACGATGTTTTCAAATGTCTAATTTTCCAGAGGCTGTCAAAGTCGTCATTGTGTGGTAGAGCTAAACATAAAGTCAAATTTCCAGATATAACCAGTTATTTAGTTGACCTAACAGGCGAAAAATGTGCACATGGCGCCATCAAATGGTGTCTGCATGTTCAAAATTTCCTGGGGGTCCTCAGTGCCCCCTACCCTCCTGTGGAGAGGACTCAAATTCAACCAAACGTACCGGTTGTTCAAACAAATGTCTATGTGAACCGTGCTCTGTGCAAAATGTATCGACTCATATCAGCCTGCGCAGTTCGCGCAAGCTGACATGGATCGAACTCTTTGCTGATTATAAAGTTTCTGTAGTTACGAGGACCATTCTACATCATGAGTCAGTTGATTGTCCGTCAAAATGGGTTTTATGGATTTATAATTTTGTGATGACTTGATTGGTATAATGCATCCATAGAGATGCCGCTCAAATGCATTTCATTCATTCACCGTGCTTCTGATTCAGCTGGTCTTGTTAATAGCGTAACACAAGATCTGACTGATTAGAAAGAAGGGAACAAGCAGCTTGACATTTGCATCCAAATTGTCCAAAACATTTTGAAAGATTATAACCAAAACAGCGTCGAAATCGCTGAAAATATCGATCCTCTTCTATTTTCAGTTACAACGACGCAGGTGTTGACGTCACATCGGACGCACGTGTTCTATTTGACGCCGTCAAACATGGGAAAACACACCTGATGAGGTTTATACTGGAAGCCTCCGCGGTTGATATCGTCAATTCACGTGACCTGCATGGGAAGACGCCGCTCATGGCATGTTGTTACACAAGGGTAGATAACTTTGCTGTTTTTAACAACCAGTAGCATATCCAGTCCTATTACTCTCGAATACTCTTGCATACCTTTGAAAATGTGCTGTCTTTCTTACACTATGCTTGAAAAGAAAAGATTGCATTTTGCAAAAAAAAAAAAACCTAGAAGGAAGATAGTTTTAAGCTTAAAAAAGCTTGAAAATCATTGCATATCGCCCACACATACACAAAGACCTTTTGCACCCAGCATTAGCGACTTTACCCCCCGAAACCCAAGGCAAGGCAAGACGCCCCAAACCCCCTTTTTATTGAGCATTCTTTAACTTTCCGTCGTGGGAACCTCTTTGGTAGCATTTAGTTTAATTTATATTATCAGCGGCAACAGTTTTGCTAAAGAGTCGTCATCAATTTGAGTTAAGTCCAAAACTAAACCAAGTATGAGCGAGAATGAAAAGAACGGGTTTGTATACTTTCACCAACCGTTCCAAATATTGTTCTACATGTAATTCTTAATTCTAAAAAAATCTATCTGATTGGATGAGACGGTCTATTTAAGCCAATTAGATAGCTAGTCTTGACAGAAACAGATCTAAATTTGGTATGGTTGGCGAACACAGCACACATCAGCGGCACACATACCGACCTTTACTAGTGTCCTATTTGTAAAAGACAGTGGTGTGTAGTGGTAGAGAGTCGGCCCCAGACACCAAAGGTTCTGGATGCGTATCCCGTGATGAGCGTGGTCGACCTTTGGACTACCACCATCACGACGCTAGTACTGGTCAAGGTTTCCAGGAAGCAATTACGGAGAGCGATTGATCTAATTCGTCAGAACTTGTTTCACAGTCGGTGCAAAATAATTAAGCAATGCTCTGACAAAAGGGGAGTCAATGCATCTCCGTGATGCATTATACCAAGCAAATCCTCACATAATCATGGATCCATAAAATCCATTTTGTCTGACAACCGACTGAATCATGGGCTAGACTGGTACTTTGACATGTAGAAAACACTGACTGCACAGGCTGATCCGGATCGATACTTTTTGCAGATACATTAAACCCCCTGTTCCCAGAGCATAGTTCAAACAGATTAAACTAAATCAAGTTAACTGTCTAGCAGAAGGATCACTTGCTTTTCACAAACAAGCGCTCCTTTCCCAACAATGTTTTCAACAAGTCGTGTACACATGCGGGCATGAGTTCATTGAAATCCTCTTTCCTACGCAACCATAGAAAGTAATGGCGACTCATCTTGATCTTGCTACAAGAAAAGATCGTCAATCAGCAATTCTGAGTTTCCGCCGAGGTCAAGTATTTAGTGCAGCAGCTGATTACATCTAATTATGGTCTAAAAACCTATTATTTGTGACTTGTTCAGCCCCGTATAATGACTGGGTACAAGTTGTCATTGAAAAGGCACCGTTGTCATCTCCAATACTAGGTCGATGATCATCTACGGTCTGTCCTTTATATAATGTAATACATATACAGTCGTAGTGTTTAACTCATTAAAGGGCTTATACGAAGCTGCAGCCCCCTGAAGTTGAGAGCTTTGGAAAACATTATGGGAAAAGTAGTAATTGCTTGTATCAGGTACATGTAATTGCTTCTTTTTCCACAAATTTTCCATGACATTGAGGAAAACGTCGTGGAAAAGGGAGAAAATACTCGTTTCCAATATTTACTTCTTTTCCCACACGTTTCTCTTTTTTTAAATTTTTTTATTATTATTATTATTTTCTTTTTTTTTTTTTTTCAAAAAAAGTTCTTTTACAGGGTCCTTAAACATTCGGTAAGGGATTAAATGATAAATCTATATCATTGCAGGAAGAGGGAACACGTGACAAAACAGCCAAACTGCTGTTACGTCATGGAGCAGACGTCAATGCAACAGACGACTTCGGACGGACGGCACTAAGTTATGTCTGCGAGAAACGGTGTAACGATATCCTTAGAATTCTTATCAAGGAACATAACGTAGACCCAGACATAGCTGACGTTAACGGTAGGAGAAAATAACTGATTGACTGATTAATTGATTGAATTTCATTTATCGTTGCCACTGATTGCCCATATGGGCGACTCCACCAGAAGGCTGTTAGTTATGTTACGGGGGATAGTACAAGAGGGTTTATTGATTCAGCAGAAAGACTATCAGTAGTTTTAGATGGCCAGCCGTAAGAATCGAACCCAATTACTTACATTTACCTAACCCATTATGACCAGATATGTGACAAGCCCGCATACCTCAAGTGGTAGAGCATAGGACTTGTAAACATCAAGTCACTTGGGTCACTTAAGGGTGTGGGTTCGTGCCCCACGGCTGGCCACTTAAAAATACTAACAGTCTTTCGGATGAGAGTTAAACCGAGGTCCTGTGTGATGGTGCTATACACCCAGCACGTAAAAGAAGCCTCATGCACCCTCCCCCGTAACAAAACTAACCTAACGGCCTTCGTGGGGAGGCGTCGCCCATATGGGCAACCGGTGGCGACAATAAATAAACGTAAATTCCGTCAATCAACCAGATATGTCACGTGACCCTTTTTGGTGTAAACTTCAAACAGACAATAGAGAGGCGGGTTGTGTTGCCCAAAATTTCTCTGCTGAATTGAACCTGCCGAAGAGAGCAACCTTGTTAAAATCAAATGGGCCATGCTCTGTGAAAAGAGGGCTTAATGCGTCTGCAAACATATCGATCCAAGTCAGCCAACGCAGTCTGCGCAGGCTGACCTGGGCCGAAACTTTTCGCTGATGGTCAATTTTCTGTATGTCAAAATACCGGTCTACTTCATGATTCAGTCGGTTGTTAGATAAAATGGTCTTTATGGATCCATGATCACGTGATGACTTGCTTGGTATCATGCATCAAGAAGATGCATTAAGCATCCTTTTGCAGGAGCTTGGCTTAAATTGATTTAGTGGTACACTGATATCAGGTTGTCCGTCTGTCCGTCCGTGTGTCAGCCCGACCAAACGTAGACTCAAATTTTGTGTCTTTTTTCAACCAATCTGCATGGAATCTGGTGGACATTTTCTGGAATGAAAACTTGTGCATGTGTTATTTTCATTTATGATAGATCAAAAACTAAAAACTGTTATGGCCTTTGCACATCTGTCCTCATCAAGTGACAAGGCAATCAGAGTCTGTATTCGCCAGCCGTTATTAAATTTTCATTCTAAATCTTATTCTAGATTTAGAAAGGATCGCAACTTCTGATTTGTTAACTCATTTGGTTTAGCCATTCAAAAGTTGCTTTACTTCCAAAGTTGGAAAATTCTTAAGAGTAAGACTAAAAATATTCTTAAGAATGGCTGGTGAGTATTTTCACTAATCTTCTTGGATCTACACAGTTTAATGCGGTGATTTTTTTTCTGCGAAAAAAAAAATCCGGTATGTGGTATTCACCAAACATACTACATAGCATTCTAAGCCTAATTCGCAAGATTTTTTGTGAATCTCAAAGTAACTGAGCTTCTGATTGGCTAAATCAAAATTTTACTTGTATTTTCTCTCTTTCCCACAGTGTTTTCAAATGACTTCTCTCTTTTTCCCACAATGTTTTCAAATGGCTTCTTCCTCAAGGTCGCTAAAACTCGTGATTGTTTAATAAAGGTTTAACTAAGCCAAAATATATCCTATCTCTCATTTCAGGACAAACACCATTGATGTACAGTGCCATGGTCGGTAACGACATTGCATGTGACATCTTGATACGTCATTTCCGGCGATTAGGGTTGAACGTCGATGCTAAAAACGAAGAGGGATTTACTGCGTTGCTTTTAGCAACCAAACATGGAAACATCACATGTGCACAAATTCTCTTGGGGCAAGGTAAAGCTTCCCTTGAACACAAAGATAAGAAATTTAACTTGTCTGCCGAAGACTGGTTATCAAAGAAAGGTTTTACCTTAAACGACATCAAACCTGTCAGAGTCGACGGTATTGGGCGCACAAGATTTGTCAAAGTTGCAAATGTTGCAATTTGTGCTACACCGAAAAAAGTACCTTTAGAGGAGGAAGAGGATGCAACGATTGGGATCGATTTTAACATCAATGAGATGATCTTTGACCAAATGGAAGATGAAGAAGGTTATTCATCTGACACAACGTCAAGAAATGATTTACCAATGTCATCCTACATCCAAAAATATGGCGGGTTCGACATCGCCAACAAGCATTACAAAGTTTTCCCGGAATTAAACAAACCCCCGATGGTCAATCAGGAGACGCAAACATCGGATACTGATGACAACAAGACGGACTCTGACAATGTACACACAAAGTCTGTATTGAGAACAAATATAGATGTCACTGCACCAGACACCGAACCTGCTGACGTGAGCGACCTATATAAAAGGCGGTCAACCTCCGACAAAATGAACAAACACACGGTAAAGGTCGATACCAATGTCAATACTAACACTGTTAACTCGACCGACAAGCATGTCAAGAAAGCTTCAATTACATGTCAGACTGAGAAAGGATTGACGGTTCCCTGCCAGAACGACAAGAGGTTTTCTTTACCAAACCTTGGTGCCTGTACTAATCCTTCTGACGGCCTGGAAACAGACCGTAAACACTCCGTGGACATTTTATCTAATAATATGATATCAAAATTAGACATTGAAACGGAATCTCAGTGCTCTTTCAAACAACAGGGCTGTCAAAAGAGCTGTAGCAAACCAACAAAAATTGAAAACAATGCTTCTAAACAGCCTTTAGACTGCCCTTGAAGCAAATTAACAGTTTTCTTGCGGTGTGTAGTATAAGTTTTGTAAGCTAAATAATTCTATACTTATGTGAAAAAATGAACGAGAATGGCATACTAAACTAAATGGTGCGCACTATGTTCTTCACTTCTTAGCCTAAAACTGACTGCATAAGACCCAAAGTAAACCTTAGCTTCCAAACGATTGATAAGGACAATTGCCTTCAAACATACAGCAAACTCTAATTTTCAGTGGAATTAGGTTTCTAACTTTTCATTTGCTGAACTAGATGGCAAATGAGGAAATTTTAAAGCAACTTCAAGTGCTTTTGTAATCTGCATGAAAAATATAGTTTCCTTCCTGTGTTTTCTTTATTTGTGTAGGCTTAAGCAAAGTTACATGTACATTGAACGATGAAGTAATACATACTCGTTCTACTGAAACAGCACAGAGACTATCTGCGTTTTCGATTGAGAGAGACAAAAGCACTTTCATACACAAATGAGAGACTAACGCTCAAACATCCATCACACGGATATTGAATGAGATTCATGATAGCTTCTGAATTGTGACATTCTGGAAATGTGTTCAGTATACAGGTCACACAGCCCTAAGTTCGAACATTCGGAGACAAGTGTTTCTTCATAAATTATGTTAACTCTTAACCTGCTAAATACGTAAAATGGAACTTTCAGGCCGATAGTAAAAACCCAGATGTTGCTATTTCGAAGTTATTTTTATAGTAACATTATCTCTTTATCGGACAGTGTAGATCCGAGATCAGACTGCACGTTCTATGCAGTCTGATCTTGATCTACACTGTCCACAAAAGGTCCTCAAGATAACGCTTAGCAGCCTAAGGGTTAATTTCGATTTTACAATAGTCTCTGTCCTGCAACCTGAAATATTTAATGACGTACAAAGTAGTATTATAATAAATGAACCATGTTGCTGGAGAGAGGGAAATATGCATAAGATGGCTTGGATACAAAAATTGCAGACTCACCGCCCGATGTGATTCTCACCGGCTAAATCGCGTAACAATTTACAAGCTGTGGGATTGTGGGTGTTAAACAGGAGGCAATGACGTCATGACATGTTGTATTTCCCTGTTCTGTTTGTTTTCTTAGTTTGAATTTGATCGCTATTTCAACAAAAATTCAATTATAATAAGGCGGCCAGTGACCCTACCCATACGTTCCTGATGTTTCCCTGTACGAGTAATACGCACCACACCGTTGCTAAGCCACTGGCTGCTTTCTCACATAAAAATCGTAGACACAATGATCAGTTGTGAGAGAGGAATGTAGCCTATCGCAAAGACTTCCAAAAATTCTTGAAAATGGCTTTGCTAGCTGGGAATCGATCTCACGACCCCGGGTTTTCTAGTCCTGTACCTTACATACTCTTCTACTGGGCTTGGTTTTAATCCCTTGCAAAACAATCCCGAGTTTTAACCCTTATCCTGTTAAATAAATGAAATGAAACGTTCAAGCCGACAGTTAGAAAACTCGAATAATGCTATTTCATTTCTTTTTTTTTTTCCCGAAAAAACATCTCCTCACCAGACCGAGTAGATCCAAGATGAGACTGCACTGTTCTGTGCAGTCTGATCTTGATCTACACTGTCAGCAAAAGGCCAGTGAGTGGCGCTTGGCAGCTTAAGAGTAAATGATCCCAGAGAGTTGGGCTTTTGTAAACATTGTGGGAAATAGAGAAAACGCTGGTAACCAGCGTTTTATTCTTTTCCCACAATGTTTTCTACTCTTCCATGGACAAATTCAATCGTTTGATCCACATCTGAATAGTCGTGTGCAAGTACTTTCAAATTGGACAGGTAAAAACATTTGTCGTTTGGTAAAAAGTTAACCCTTATGCTGCTGATCGCGACCCACTGACCTTTTGTGGACAGTGTAGATCAAGATCAGACTTCACAGAACGTGCAGTCTGATCTTTGATCTACACTGTCCGATACGGTTTTTTTCTTTCCGGTGAAATCAACTTTGAAACCGCAATGTTTGGGCTTTTAGTATTGAGTAGAAATTTGCGTTTCATTTATTCAGCAGCTTAAGTGTTAAAAGGCTAAATATTTCAGCGCCAAATATACATAAACTCGACCTCTTTCAATGACTGAGAATAAACAAGAGGCGGTACATATCCAAGATCAGATTGCACGTTGTGTGGAGTCAGATCTTGGTCTAGGCAGTCTAGCCGTCCGCACTGGCCCTTGTTTTCGGCCATGGCGCTTAACCCTTTACCAAACGACCAAATTTTAGCCATGTCCAAATTGAAAGCATTTGCGGACGACAGTTTCATTGTGACTCAAACGGAGCAATTTTTCTTTAATAGGGTAGAAAACATTGTGGGAAAAGGAAAAAAATGCTGGTTACCAGCATTTTCTCCTTTTACCACAATGTTTTCAAATGGCTTCTTTCCCAGGGTCGTTAAAAGGTGTCATTGTGCGGTAAAGGGTTAAAGGGTAAGCCCATTACCACACAATTCCGACTTTTAACAACCCTGTGGAGGATCCTTTTGAAAACAGTGTGGGAAAAGGAGAAAATGCTGGTATCTAGCATTTTCTCCTTTTCCCACAATGTTTTCTGTCTTTACACAAAATTTTCAGCCAAGACACTTGTATTGTTGTATATGAACTTATCGACTTTATATCCAAAGTTACTGATATAATGAATGTAAATAGGTTTCTCTTTTTAAATAAACATTGAATGATCATTTATTATTCATTAATGGATGCCCAACATCATGAATATGCAAATTGGCTTTAAGCATCGATGTTTCAATCTCTGCCAGCGAGTGCCGTAGTATCATATCGTTTGATGGGGCCAAGTTTCAGGTTACAAAACCTATAAAACAGGGTAAACTGAGTATCGCGTGACTCAAACAACATAACTGTCAATAAATGAAGTGCAGACGACGGGGATCGTGATCAGACTGCACAGAACGTGTAGTCAGATCTTTGAACTGTAGTGTCCACCGCTAACTCATGCTAGATTTTGTCTAAACTCGTGTTCAGCTGCAGGAGAAATTTAATTATAACATCTCGGGAAGTCGAATTTATTTACGTGGCAGCGAAAAAGTTGTTCACAGAAACCTTGGATAACTACGTAAAGTTGAATTTCGGTCATTGGGCTTTCCACAAAAGTAGAATGAATGAATGTTGTTTTATGGCGCATCGACAGCTTTGGTCATTTAGCGCGCATGTTTAAAGATAATAAAACTGGAATTGTTTAAACTGAAAAAAGTTTGAACACATTACTAATGATAAAAGATTTGAACTAAGAAGTATTATGTGTGATATTCATATGCATGGACATTATTGAGTGACAGGGCAATCCCTATCTACTCAAAAGTTTTAAATGATAAAGAATAGGTGTGTAAAGAATGTAAAAAAAATTGGTAAGAAACTCAAGAGCAAATATCACAGTTTATTGTAAATACTAATCTCCTTAATGAAAGCGATAATAGATTCAACGCTGACCATAAACGTAGAAGAAAAAACAAAATTTAAGTCATGCTCTGTAAAAAGGGGGTTTAATGCATCTGCAAAAAGTAACGACTTAGGTCAGCCTGCGTAGACTGCGCAGGCTAACCCGAGTCGAAACTTTTTGCAATTGGTGAACATTCTACATGTCGACCAGTCTACCTCATGACTCTGTCGGTTGTTAAACAAAGTGGATTTTGCAGATGTATAATTATCATTTTGCATAACACATTACGGGGCGCTACTCGTTTGTTTCTTGTCCGTAGAACCAAAATTAGATGACGCTTTCAGCTCTATACCAAAGAGTCCCTAGTTTTAACGATCCCAAGGAGAAAAGACCTTTGCAAACTTTTTTTTTTTTTGGAAAAGGAGAAAATGCTGGTAACTATCATTTCCTCCTTTTGCCACAATTATTTCTACCCCTTTTCAGGATAAAATACTGGTTACCCGCATTTTACATGTTTTTCCACAATGTTTTCAAATTCCTTCTTTCTCAAGGTCGTTAAAACTAGGGACAGTGTGATAAACGGCTGACAATGTGGGAAAAGAAGAAAATCATTGAAACCAGCATTTTCTTGTTTTGAGCCATTGATCTCAATCCTTTCAGGGATAAATTCCATCATTTGAGCTACATTTATTTTGTCGTCTGCAAATGCTTTGAATATAGACGAGTCTAAAATTTTGTCGTCTTGTACAGAAATAAACGCTGAGCCACTAAGGATTCCAACAGATCAGACACACAAATAATCGATAAAAGTAGTTAAACAGATGGTGAAAAAAGACCATTGATTAACCCTTAAAGCGCCTTTCACTAATATTGTTGCCTTTGCGGCCAGTGTAGATCAAGATCAGACTGCACAAAACGTGCAGTCTGATCTTAGATCTACTCTGTCCGCTTTGCTAAAAGACTACGGACAAAAGGAAGCCATGAATTTGCAATCATCTTGGGCTTATGCTAGAAAGAAAATGTCCATTGGGTATATTCGGCGCTTTTTAGGTTAATTCTGTCAGGGTCAAATAAAAAAATCTCGCGCTATCTCGACTTCGGAAAATACAATCCACTGGAACTCCTCAGATAGATTGTCGTGGTATAGACTTGAACCCCCCCCCCCCACCCCAAAAAGATCGGGCGGAATAGATCCAAGATCAAACTGCACGTTCTGTGTAGTCTGATCTTCATCTATGCCGTCCGCAAGAACTCTCGTTTCCGTCTGTCACTGAAAGGGTTCAAATACGGTAAAGCAACGTTTCAACTAGTAAAAAGCTCGCCTCATATTCCAACATCCGAATTATCGAAATCTTGAAGCAGGACAGCGGGATAGGGGAGTCTGGAGTGATGTGTGAATCGTCAGTCAATTAGACGTAAATACAGAAAGTAATTTACAATTACGGCTTTATTTCTGTGCCTAATCCATTTCGCTGAGATCGCCCACGCCTTAGAAAATCGGCCTAATATCCAACCAAACAGGAGCATTTCTCAGAGCCATATGAAAACCGTGTAAATTGCTCTAAAAAACAAAACATTCGTATGTGAAGAAAAGGTAAACATTCCCATTTAATTGCATAGTCTACACTGTGAGAAAAGGAGCGATTAATCATTAGGAGTATATGCTCTTGCCCACAAACAAAAATCTTGTTTATTTGTATGGTGTTTATCAGCGTCTTCAACATCATTTCAGGTATATTGCGGCGGCCAGGGTATCCACCCATGTTTTTCTCGAGTTTTTTTTTTTAACCACTGTTTCAAACACTATTTTTCCCGAGTCACTTGCTGTCTTTCTACATAACTATCGTCGAAACAATGATCATCGGTGAGACAGGAATGAATTTTGTTGCAATGACTATCGTCAAATCCTCGGAAAGAAACTGACCGAGTAGGGGATTTGAATCAAACATCCCCTGGTTTATAAGCATTGTACGAGCCGACTGATCTACCGGGCCAGACCTACCAACGAAAATAGTTTTGGAAAGCTCGTCCAATCCAGGGCAGTCTTAAATATCCGGTCCTGTGTCATATTTATAGCATGCCTCAGTGAACAATATGTAGGTTGAGAACAGTGTCAACCATTGCCTGAATACATGGTCGAGGGTTATACCAAACAGTGTAAACTTTTCTAATAACTCGATTATGATTATTTATAATTACTTCAACGCTAAAATTTGGGGACATACCACTGGATCGTGGAGACCTGTTACAAATGTTATAAAATGCAATGATAAGAGTGAAAAGTTACTAAATGTTAAAATTGATGTGCAACACACGAAAAGGAACTTCAGACATATGCGTAAAAGTGTGTCGTCCCAGATCAGCCTGTGCAGTCTGTGACTAATCCGAGACGACACTTTCCTTTTTTGTGCGATTTTCTGTTTCACGAAAGTCTACTGTATGAAAAAATCTTATGTAGTCGTAAAGTGCCGTCTCGAAATAGCCTGCGCGGACTGCGCAAGCTAATCCGGAACGACACTTTACGCAAATGTCCGAAGGTCTCATTTTGCATGTTGCGGGCCAAATACCAGTAACTACCACCCAGAGCACAACATAGGGTCACTTGAAACTTTTCTGTTCTATTCGGGACATCCTAAGGCAGAGACTGAACTCGCTGAATGAAATAAGTAGGAAAAAAGGGTCACCAGCCTATATCTATGCACTCGTCACAACTCGACCGATTCCGTACCTACATCTAACCTCGTCCGTATAAAGGAGGCTTCCATTCTGAACTACCAATCACATGATCTTAAACATGAAGGCGCCCCTGTAGATCGCTTAGCAACGACATGAACAACCACGGTGAAGTTATTCACTTTTATCGATCTGTCGATGAAAGCTCCCAGCGGAATTGATAAACCACACTAAAAATTGAATGTACGAACTGTTTACCGACTGAAATATTCTTAGAAAGATAACGATAGGAAATTTACTCATGTTTTCATTTTTAAGAGGAGCCTTACAATTTCAATAACAGTAAAGCGGTATGCTTCCGGAGATGTGCGAAATGTACCGTGTAGGTGCATATCAAGCTACGTGATACAGCCGAGGGATTTGATCAATGGATCACCCGAGGTATGCCGAACGTATATCTATGTATAAATGGTACTTTTTAGTGGAACAACGTCATAGATTTAAAAGGCAAGATTTGATTTTCCAGTGATGCTAGATAGTCCGTTCAGACAGACAGACCGATTTACAGGAAAAATAACGTTGAGAGATATAAGACATTTAGAATGAGCCTAAAAGAAAGAAATGTAACGAGAAATATCTTTAAAAAATATAGACGGAGTAAATTTGGCCGTAAATAGGTAGGGGCCCTTAAAATAAACTTTTCTACATTTTTTACCAATCACATTCATGTACATGTATTTCTATTCATTCATTTGTTATCAGTACCAAAAAGTAGGTCAAAAGCCAGCACACTCAGCTACGCCGAAAAGAGCGAGCACTTTGGGAGAAAAACTCCGCAGGTTTGGGTTCTATCAGCTTGTCTTTTAACCAAACAAATATGCAAGGAAAAAGCAATCACTACTCACCAATTATCTGTTAATAAACGGCCAATCCGTCACGACAGACATCGGAAATAGAGGGATATCATCAAATAAATGCAATCAAAAGGACAGACTATAATTACGACAGGCGACGAATTCCGTTAACCCTTTACCAAACGACAAAATTTTAGACTGGTCCAAATTCGAAGTATCTGCAGACAACAAATTAAATGTGGTACCAGTCATGAAATTTGATTTTGAAAGGTTAGAAAACTTTTTTCACACTGATTGCCAGATTTTTCTTTTTTTTTAATCAACAGGGTACAAGCTATATACAAACAAAATGTGCAAGTTACCAGTATTTTCTCCTTTGCCCACAATGTTTTCAAAAGTCCTTTTCCTTACGGTCGTTACAACTCGGAATTGTTTGGCAAAGGTTTAGCTATTGGAAGCAAACATACCCCACGGCGTTCTTATTCTAGATTTAGAAACTAACACAATTTCTAATTAGCCAAACCATTTGGTTTAGCTCTTCAGCCATCACGTTACTTCGAAATTAAAAAAAGTCTCGAGAAATTAAAATTAAAGTACAATTAAGGATGGTTCGTGAATAGACACCCTTATAGACAGCCAGCAAACACGACCGCGTTCTTTTTCTAAACGTCAAAAAGTACCCCTTTGATTGGCTGAAAGAATTCTGCCTAATGACAACTAACCTTCGTAATTCGGGAATGGAATATCATTATTCTGCCAAGCCCTCGTAGCTCAGTCGGTAGCGTACAGGACTTGAGAACAGGAGGTCGCTGGTTCAATCCTCGGCTTAGCCAATTTCTTTCCGAGGATTGATGATAATCATCGCGACAGGATTCATTCCTCTCTCATCGCTGACCATCGTTTCGACGATGGTTATGTGGAAAAGCAGCCAGTGGCTTGGAAAGAATATTGTGCGGAGTACTGGTAAAAAAGAAACTCCAGGAAAGCATGGACAGGTGCACTGGCCGCCGTGATATGACTGGAATAATGTTGAAAACGGCGTTAAACACCATACAATCAATCAATCAATCAATCATCATTCTGAATTTCTGACTCCTGATATTTTTCTAATTCATGATTGGCTAAACCAAATGAAACCTTTTAAGCAGATAGCAAAACCACATTCTTTTTTTTAATTTCAAATACATTTTTGGAGAAAAAATATCTTCTTATCGGACAGTGTAGATCAAAGATCAGGCGGCACTTTCTGTGCAGTTTGATCTTGATCTACAGTCCGCAATAGGTCAGCGAATCACACCTAGCAGCCTAGGGGTTAAAGTGCCGAATAAACCAAATGACATTTACAGTATAGAATAAATCCAAGATACATGTAATTGCAATTTTGTGGTTACTTTTTGTCTGCAGTGTTTCAGCAAAGCGGACAGTGTAGATCAAAGATCTTGACATTTTGCCGACAATGTAGATCGAGATCTGACTGCACAGAACATGCAGTCTGTTCTTGGATCTACTTTGTCCGATAAGGAGATATATTTTCCCCAAAAAATAACTTTGAAATAGCATCATTTGGATTTTTACAATCATACTGTAAGTCTGATCTTGATCTACACTGGCTGAGCTCTAATAGCTCAGTCTGTAGCGTACAGGACTTGAGAAGAGGAGGTCGCTGGTTCAATCCCCGACTCAGTCAATTTCTTTCCAAGGATTGATGATAGTCATTGCGACAGGATTCATTCCTCTCTCACTGCTGACCATTGTTTCGACGATGGTTATGTTGGAAAGCAGCCAGTGGCTTGGAAAGAATATTGTGCGTAGTACTGGTAAAGAAACTCAGGAAAGCATGGATAGGTGCACTGGCCGCCTTGATATAACTGAAATAATGTTGAAAATGGCGTTAAACACAATACAATCAATCAATCAGTCAATGATCTACACTGGCTGCCAAGGCAAGTATAGTGCAAGACACATTAAGAGCTAATGAAATGGACCTTTTCAATCAGGGAAAACATCAGAAAGTTAATTATTTCAAGGTTGTTTTGGCCAGAACATGTAATGCAGAAGTGGATGATGTAAGTCCAAAATCATAATGCATGTTCTTTGCAGTCTGATCTTGATCTACATTGCCTGCAAAAACAACTTCAGTCATTACCAGCGCTTTATGGGTTAATTCTCCAGAATTTAAATAATTTTAAAGGGATGCAATTTCTGATTGGCTGAACCAAACCACTGTAGCCAAGAAAAGTTGCGTTATTTTATCAATTCAAAATTAGACTTTAAATGTAAATGGTTGGTAAAAAATTCAGACCATGAATAAGTAGCATGGTTTAATTCATGGATAAAAATGAAAACATTGTGGTAGAATGGAACATTGTTGCAAGCAATTTCTTAATATCTCATAATGTATTCAGTAAATGATCAGCTGCAAGATGCAAGTTGTCTGCAAGATGCAGGTCGTCTGCAAGATGTAGGTCGTCTGCAAGATTCAGGTTGTCTGCAGGATGCTAGTCTGCAAGATGCTAGTTTGCAAGATGCAGGTCATCTGCAAGATTCAGGTTGTCTGCAAGATGCACGATGCAGGTAGTCTGCAAGATGCTAGTCTGCAAGATGTAGGTAGTCTTCAAGATGCTAGTCTGCAAGATTGCTAGTTTGCAACATGCAGGTTGTCTGCAAGATGCAGGTCGTCTGCAAGATGAAGGTCATCTGCAAGATGCAGGTAGTCTGCAAGATGCTATTCTGCAAGATGCAGATAGTCTGTAAGATGCAGGTAGTCTGCAAGATGCAGGTGGTTTGAAGGAAGTATGTGAACATGTAAAGTTTTTTAAGCACTGTAAGGGTTGAAGTGCAGACATGTTAGGTCTATTATACAACAGACTTTGGACTTGTCCAAAACCAAAGCAATTGTACCACAAATTATCTGTGGCTTAAATGTTTACCACACTACAAAATTTTGAACTTTTCCGAATTGAAATCTTTTGCAGACAACAAATTGAATGAGTCAAAAACTAAAATTTCTCTTTGAAAGTGTATAAAACATTGCAGGAAAAGGAGAAAAAGCTAATTATCAGCATTTCCTCCTTTCGCCGCAATGTTTTCAGAAGCTTTCTTCCTCATGGTCGTTAAAAGTCAGGATTGTGTGTTAAAGGGTTAACTCTTCACCACATGACAAAATCTTCGACTTGTCCAAACTAGAAACCATGATTTACAGACAATAATCTAAATGTAGCCAAACAATGGAATTTGGCTTTGATTTTGTAGAAATCATTGAGGGGGAAAGGAGAAAATGCTGGTTACCAAAAACCTTCTTTTGCAGGGTTGTTAAGACATGGTATTGTGTGCTAAAGGGTTAAGTCTCTACTATAAAATGAATTTTCGACTTGTCCAAAACTTAAGTATTTGCATACAACAAATTAACTGTGGCTTCAATGGTGGTATTTGGCTTTGAAATGGCTAAAAATATTGTGGAAAGCCAGAAAATGTTTTCAAAACCCTTCTCATTCAGGGTCATTAAAACATTAAACTGCTTGGTAAAGGATTAACAGTTGATTGCACAGGCTTTATTTCACACTTTACCTGACAAAATTTTAGACATGTCTGAATTGAAAGCCTTTGAAAATGACAACATAAATGTGGCTAAAACAATGGAGACAAGAAGGCAGTCTGAAGGACAGCTATGATTCCCGCCGCAGCTGGACCCAGACAGCACTTCACTGCACTGATCCTCTTATAATCACCCTTTCATTGTCATATCATGACTAAAATACTGATGACAGACATAAAACACCAAGCCATCTGTCCATCCATATCTTTGGTTGCATGGATGAATTCAAAGTAAAGCAGTATACAAATATAATTGCTTGATGATATATCTATAAACACGAAATCTGCACTTCGCAAAATCCGCAAATACTAAAGTTTCAAACAAGAATGCCAAGCTTCTAACATTATACCTGTGGCTGGGACCCTGGCCATCAATTGTTACACTGAAGAGCCATGGATATGTGTTCTGCACATTTTCTTTTACTTATATCAACATGTTATGGATTATGTGTACTGCATTTCTGCTCCATGTGATCTGTATGTATCTGAAGTATGAAGTCAGTAGCTTTTAAGCCTTGAAAATTATGCTCCAGTCAAAAGCCTAATTTGTAAAATAACAAAGGGCAATAACTCCAAAAATAATGAGGGAAGAGTTATGGATCTTTTGCACTGCACTTGTCCTGAATGCGATTTATTTGCACATGAAGTTTGAAGTTGATAGCTTTCATACTGTCGAAACTAGAACTGTCGCAAAGCAGAAAAATTCCCCCCACGAGCACCTTGTCACTGAAGCAGCACAATCAGAGAACGGAAATGATTTTCAAAAGAAAGTTCACCCCTGACCTTCACCTTTGACCCATGTGATCCAAAAAAAATAGGGCACCTCTTTTGATCATGAGCATTACTTGTATAAAGTTTCTGGGTCCTAGGTCAAAAGGCTTTCGAGTTAGAGCACGGAAACTATTTTCAAAGTTCACCCGTGACCCTGACCTTTGACTCGTGTGACCGACCAAAATACAATAAGGCATCTTCTTGGGTCATGAGCAACACTTGTATAAAGTTTCAGCGTCCTTGTTCAGACGGCTTTTGAGATAGAGTGCGGAAATGAAATTGTGGATGGACAGATGGATGGATGGAGACAGAGACATGGTGAAACCAGTATATCCCCTTCTACTTTATAAACTGTTTGCCGACTGAAATATTCTTTGAAAGATATCAATAGAAAATTGTGACTCATGTTTTCTTTTTTAAGAGGAGCCTTACAATTTCAATAACAGTAAAACAACATGCTTCCGGCGATGTGCCACTGTACCATATAAGTGCATATCAAGCTACATGATACAGCCGAGGGATTTAACCACCAGATCACCCGAGGTATGCCCAATGAATAATACTCATGACAAAATTCAATTTGTAAAATAAAAAGGGCAATAACTCCAAAAGTACTGACCAGAGAGTTATGGATCTTGCGCCCTGCACTTGTTTTAAACATGATTTATCTACATATTATGAATTTTAAGTCAATAGCATTTATAGTTATGCTCCAGACAAAATCCAATTTGTAAAGTTGTAAAGGGAAATAACTAAAAAAAATGATGAAAACAGAGTTATTGATCTTGTGCACTGCACTTGTCCTCAATGTGATTCATCTGCATATGAAATTTGAAGTCAATAGCGTTTATTTTGGAACACAATTCATAAAAAACAAAGGGCAATAACTTCAAAAATACTGACCCCTGAGTTATGGATTGTGTGCACTGCACTTGTCCATAATGAGATTAATCTGCTTATGAATTTTGAAGTTGATAGCTTACATACTTTGAAAGTTATGCTACGGACAAAAACCCAATTTGTAAAATAACAAAGGGCAAAAACTCAAAAAATACTGACCACAGAGTTATGGATCCTATACACTGCACTTGCCCTCAAAGTGATTTATCTGCATATGAAGTTTAAAATTGATAGCTCTCATACTTTGGAAGTTTTATGTCAGTCAAAACTTTCAAGTAGTAAAATAACAATGGCTAATAATTCCAAAAAAAAAAATGATTAAGACAGAGTTATGGATCTTGTGCACTGCACTTGTCCTCAATATGATTTCTCTGCATATTAAGTTTGAATCTGATGCCTTTTATACTTTAGAAATTATGCTCCAGACAAAATTCCCATGTGTAAAATAGCAAAGGGCAATAACTCAAAAAAAATATATGGATTTTAAGCCCTGCACTTGTCCTCAATGTGATTTATGTGCATATGAACTTTGAAGTCAACAGCTTTTATACTATGGAAGTCATGGTCTGGACAAAAATCTAATGTGTAAAATAACCAAGGGCAGTAACTCAAAAAATAGTAAAGATAGCGTTGTGGATCTTGTGCACTGCACACTGCCTCACCTAGATAAACATTTGACCAAAGTTTGATGAAAACCTTTCTAAGGGTTCAGGAAATATGGAGCAGACAAGAAAGTGTTAAGAACAGACAGACGGATGGACAGACAAAGGCCATTCCTTTAATAACCCCCCCCCCCCACTTTGCAGGGATTAAAAATGTTTCTTGCTTGTGGCATTTTCTCCTTGTACCACAATGTTTTTTCAAAAGCCCTTTTCCTCAGGGTCGTAGATACAGGATTGTGTGGCAAGGGTTAAGAACCTGGAACCTGTAATCAGGTCATCCAGGGTCAGTATTCACCAACTATTCTTCAGAACATTCTTCGTCTTAATCTACTGAATTTGTTAAATTTGAAAGTAATACAACTTCTGATAGGCTAAATCATTTGATTTAGCCAATCAGAAGATGTGTTACTTTCAAATTAAAAAAAATCTCCGACATAAAGACTTAAGAATGTTCTTAAGAATGGTTGGTGAACAAGGCCTCTTGTTTAAGTCTGCACACGATATTAGTGATGTGGCAGTGTCCTTGGGCAAGGTATAGCAGTACCCTAGCATGGCGCTTGTGAAATCCAAGAAGATGTGGACAACTGAGCCTATGCCTGGATTGAACCATCTTCGCAAGCCAAGGATACTAACTCCACTTTGTTCGTTACGTACCCTTGGCCGCTCGCCTCTTTAAAAATCGAAACTCCCGCTGCGCCACCTATCGAATATCACGAGTTGCCTATCCTTTGCTGATGTTATTTCTGACCAATCAAAATGCTCGTAATAAAATTCGTTAGGCTATGCATCAAATATGGCTGCGCTTTCGGATTCATCACAATCATTTGGCTGTGGAACCCGTCCTAATATTTCACATAATTGATCATGAACTATAAAAAAAACTCATTAAATATCGATCGTCTACTCTTTTTTTGGCAAATTTTCGTCACAAACACGACAACTTTCGTTTTTGACGGGCGCCGCCATTACTGTTTTCTGTTTCGCGGAAGATTTCTTGTTACGGATGGTTTGATTGGACGCGATGGGTTTTGATCGCATCCAATGAAATGGCGCAGCGGGAGTTTCGATTTTTAAAGAGGCGAGCGGCCAAGGGTACTACCTTAGTATCCTTGGCTTGCGAAGATGGGATTGAACTGAAACGCTGTTGAAAGCAGTGTTAACCTATTTAATCTTTTACCAGATGATAAAATTTCAGAATCGTCCAAAATGGAAGTGTTTGCAGATGACAACGTAAATCTGGCTCAAATAACGGAATTTGTTTTTTGAAAGAGTAGAAAACATTGTGGGAAAAGGAGAAAATGGTGTTTGACAGAGGCATTTTCTTGTTTTCCACGATGTTTTCAAAAACCTCTTCCCCAGTTTCATAAAGAATTGCTTGGTAAAGGGTTAACAGTCTGGGTCTGTAATCGAGAAATCCTTTTTGATTCAGCTGGCAGCATTGATCATGTGGCAGTGCCCTTTGACAAGGTATTGCAGAACTTCGCACTGCACTGTTGAAAGCCTGGGAGACATAAATAAGTAAGCTATTGTCCCAATATAACTGAAATATTTTTGAAAACAGTTTAACCCTTTATTAAATGACAAAGCCTAGACTTTTAATGTTAAAAGCATCTGTAGATGGTTAGATTGAAGTTAAATTGAGTTAAAGTTTTCTGAGAGGATTGAAAACATTGTTGGAAAAGGAGAAAATTCTGGTTACCAGCATTTCCTCCTTTTCCCACAATATTTTCAAAAGCCTTCTTCCTTGGGGTAAGGAAAAGTTGGGATTGTGTGGTTAAGGATTGTTGAAAGTTGGAAATGGAACAACCGATTATCTCCCTATTTCATGAACTAGAATTAGTAAAGTAAGCTTCCTTTGTTCACTTCCAAATCTTTATCCACACAATCCAAAGTTTTAACATCCCTAAAGAAGGCTTTCGAAACACTGCCGGAAAAGGAGAACATGCTGGTTACCAGCATTTTATATTTTTCCCCAAAATGTTTTCTATCCTTCCTAGAACAAATTTGAATCTCATTTATTTTGTCATCTGCAAATGCTTTCAATTTGGACAAGTCTAAGATTTTGTCATCTGATAAAGGCTCATGTGGAGTTTTGTTGTTACAGATGTGATGATTTCCATCAAACATGCAGAATTTTTTTTTATAATGATAGGGAATATGGCTCAAATGATTGGATTTTGTCTTTGAAAGTTACAAAACATTGTGGAAAGAAGAGAATGCCAATTACAGTATTTTATTTCTCCTTTTCCCACAATATTTTCAAAATCATTCTTCCTCGGAGTCATTAACCTTTAGACAAACAATCCAGAGTGTAAGTAAGAAGCCTTTTGAAAACAATGACCAGTGTATCTCATGATTTAGTCGGTTGTTAGACATAACGAATTTTATGGATCCATAATTACGTGACGACTTACTTGGTATAAATAGTCACGGAGATGCAATAAACCCCTTTTTCCCAAAGAGTCGCTCAACAAATGAATCTTATACAGCTGCATTTTGTAGCTGGACAGAACGACTCGGCACCACACACACACACACACATACGTGTGTGTGTGTGTGTGTGTGTGTGTGTGTGTGTGTGTGAGCCATACTCTGTGAAAAGGGGGCTTGATTCACATGCAAAATGTATCGACCAGGTCAGCCTGCCCAGTACGCGCAGTCTGGTCCGGGCTGAAACTTTTTTTGCTGTTGGTCTCTTTTCTACAAGTCAAAGGACCAGTGTACCTCATTATTCAGTCTGTAGTTATACAATATGGATTTTATGGATCCATACCACTGTGATGAACTGGTTGGTAATGTAACGTGCCGGGGGCGTAGTCTGCAGTCACAAAAATTTATTGGGTTCGTCTGGTACGATTACTAGCTTAATACTGAAGGAGGAAAACTATGGAATACTTGAAAAGGCGAATAACAGTTTAACTTTAATAACAGAACAGCACAAGTTTAGAACACGTGTAAACTATGCAGAGTTTGTAGATTTAGTTTGTCAAATGTTAACTAGTCCTATAATTATTTAAGATGCATTACGGAATAAACTTAGTACTGCGAGCGGTCAATACGAAAGTTTGTTAAGGCACTGTCTAACTGTCCATTTCTGGATTTTGTGGTAGAGTTTGATGATGACAATGTCACGACAGAATATTTCCGGAGGCTCTCTAAACTGTAAAGTTCCAGATTGAGTACACTGAGTATTGTTAACCATCTATATTCGCAACGTCTGTAACTACAAGAAGTGTATATGGTAAAGTTTTTCTTATATGTGAACAGGAAATGTTAAATGTCCACTGGATTATGACTAATAGGTTGAAACTTTACTCAAAAGTACAGGAATGTGTGTCTTTACTCTACTGGAAAGTAGAGGGTGTTTCTGTGCAGCTTCATGAAAACTCTCTGTAGAAATCGCATGTATGGAATGGAGTAGAAGTTGGTATATAACGATCGTAATATCTCTCAAGATGGTTAGTGTTGGTCAAATTACTCCCGGTATCCTACGGTGTGCGGACTGTAACACAAACATCCAGCCAAAATATTTATGAACTTGTAACACAGAACATCTGATCAGAAACTCTAATGAATTGACAACAACGTAGGGGCACTAATCCCCATACACAGGACCTTGCACTAAAATCCCACCATAACATGTAGCACATAGGGCAGCGGCATTCAGGCATTAATGGTACACTAGATTCACGTGGTATCCCACAGCACAGGAGACCGTATCCTACGCTGCAGGAAACTGTATCCCACGATTCAGGAGACACTATTACCAGCACATTATCTAAGTTGTTTGGTCACTTGGAAACGGAAATAATCCAGCACAGATGACACATTTGACACAAATCCCTTCACTTGATGAATAAACGATAGCTTACAAATACACCAGAAACTACACAGATTCGCGTTCTCACAAACTTCCGACACTGGTGAGAAAACTACACTAATTCCATTGAAACGCCTAACTGATGCACATTTGGATAAACCATTCCCGAAATTATATAACAGCTTATTTTCCTATTTTTAACTCACGAAATTTACAATAATAACTTCAAAAGTAGAAAAACCTCTATAGAATTCATGATGCCGATAGATCTACACTATCAAGAAGCTGAACAAAAACACATCCGAATTCTGCCGCGCGTTCCAGTTTTATTGCATCACAGTGTGTGCGTCACATCATCCAAGATGGCTGACCTAAAGGATTGTTAAATCTAGGAAATGTAAACGTAAGCCGATTTTAAGTTCTAATGGGATCCTTGAACGATGTTAGTGTTACTTAAGGTTTGTTACTAGGGCAGTGTTTAAAACTGAATAATATTTACACTGTATCCACGTCCATTACAAGAGATATTAGCGGCGCAGTGTATGTGCACAATGTAAAATGACTGGGTGGGGTAAAGGATGGGAGAATTCATGTGTTGTGACTCTGAAGTACACCATTTCTCCTGAGAGATGCATATAAACCAGACTATGTTAGTGACATAGACTTCATCGTAAGAATTATAACATATTATTGTCGTCCAACTGTTATACTAAACTTCGTTCTTTACAGCACAATATCAGGATGACGACGATCATCTTAAAAAGGGAATGGATATATATAAGTTGGTGAGAAACTCAGGTTGTTACAGTATCATGTATCACAGGGATACATGAACCCTTTACCGTCCAACCCCGAGTTTTAACGACCCTCATTAACCCTTTACCAGACGACAAAATTTTAGCCTTGTCCAAATTGAAAGAATTTGCAGATGACAATTTCAAGGTGGCTCAAACGGTGCAATTTTTCTTTGATAGGGTAAAAAACATTGTGGGAAAAGGAGAAAATGCTGGTTACCAGCATTTTCTCCTTTTCCCACAATGTTTTCAAAAGGCTTCTTTCCCAGGTGCGTCAAAAGGCGGCACTGCACAGTAAAGGGTTAAAGCAGTTTTTGTTTTGTTTTTTTTTTAAACACAGTAGGAAAAGGAGAAAATGCTGGTAACCAGCATTTTCTTCTCTTCCCACAACGTTTTCTACCCTTTCAAAGAAAAAAATGTCCTTTGATCTACTGTAAATTTGTCATCTGCACGTACTGTTCAGTCTGATATTGATGATCCATGCTGTTCGAAAAAAAAAAAACTGTTTTTGGCTCATGGCGCCGAAAGTGTAAGTCAGTCAAACATCAATTGATGAAACCCTGGTTAAATTCGCACAAGACTTGTGACTGTCTAATACTGGAATTTTTGTCCAAATTATCTCTGTCAAACGTACAAAGTACACGCCATTGTCCATGGAAAAGGGAACATATAATTTACATTATATACCATAATTTTCTTCCATTTTCCATAATGGAACCGCCAATGTTTGCCTGCAGACAAAGTATCTGAGCCATGCTCCAATAAATGGGGGCTTAATGTATCTCCGTAATGCATCATACCAAGCAGGTCATCACATGATCATGGGTCCAAAAAGTCCACTTTGTCTAACAACCGACTGAATCAGGAAGTAAACTGGTCCTTGGACATACAGAAAAATAGATCAATAGCGAAAAGTTTCAGCGCAGGTCAGCCTGCGCGGACTGCGCAGGCTGACCTGGTCGATACTTTTCACAGATGCATCAAGCCCCTTTTCCACATAGCATGGTCCTATTATTCACCAATTACACCGTAGTGGTTTTCTTTTTACTCTCTTTATATTGCACAGAGTACTTCCATAGCGAATGTTGAGCTACATAAAAAAAAATAGATATTCGCAATTAGCACAAAACATGCAGATTTTGCTATTTCATGGCTGCTTTGTCAGAGTGCCTGGCAAAAAATCGGACAGTGTGGATCCAACATCAGACGCATCTTTTATTCAGTCTGATCTTGTTTACACTCTCCAGATAAGTGACTTGATCTGAATTCAACACTGTAAAAGTTAACCCTTTACCAGACGATAAAATTTTAGCCCTTTTCAAATTGAAAGCATTTGCAGACGACAATTTCATTGTGGTTTAAATGGTGCAATTTTTCTTTGATGGGGTAGAAAACATTATGGGAAAAGGAGAAAATGCTGGTTACCAGCATTTTCTCCTTTTCCCACAATGTTTTCAAAAGGCCTCTCTCCCAGAGTCGTTAAAAGGCGGCATTATGCAGTAAAGGGTTAAGGACAATATGGGCAAATAATAATACCTATTCACCCGGTAAGATCTTGATTTTAACCCTTAAGCTACTAATCGCGACCCACTGACCTTTTGCGGACAGTGTAGATCAACGATCAGACTGCACAGAACGTGCAGTCTGATCGTCTATCTACACTGTCCGATACGGTATTTTCTTTCCGGTGAAATCAACTTTGAAACCGCAATGTTTGGGTTTTTTAGTATTGAGTAGAAATTTGCGTTTCATTTATTCAGCAGCTTAAGTGTTAAGACAAATTGTGCGTGGTGCAACCAAACCAGGATAAAACGGTCTTCAGTCGGTATCAGCTGCTCGGAACAGCAAGACGAAAGATGTTCAATGGATTGTCTCGTTTTCCTCATTTCGTGCAAATTGAGGAAAAAGTGAACATTTCAATCAGATTATGTTTTCAAGATTACGAGATGTTAATAATCCACATCATCGCTGGAAAAGGAGTAGTTGCTGTGAGAAGCTGTGTCTGAAATTACATTTGAGCCATGCTCTGGCAAAAGGGGGCTTAATGCATCTCCGCGATGCATAACACCAAGCAAGACATTACATAATTACGGATACATAAAATCTACTTTACGTAGCAACCGGCTGGATCTGGAGGTAGCATGGTCCTTGGGCGTGTAGAAAATTTAACAATAGCAAAATGTTTCGACCCAGGTCAGCCTGCACGGACTGCACAGGCTGACCCGGTTCGAAACTTTATGCAGATGCATTATGCCCCCTTTTCACAGAGCATGGCACATTAACATTTAAACTGTTCAGGAATAGCTTATAGGGTAGCACACAAAAATATCAAATTACCAATTAGTAAAAGAAATGGGGGAAAAAAGAGGCAATTTCTGGCGATGTTATTTTTCATTACATGTATTTCTCTTCATATTGAACCACATTTTATACCGTTTGTCTTTTTTTTTTACCCCATGGTTGCTAAGCGCGACTTAAAGACCCTTTGCGGACAGTGCAGATCAAGATCAGACTGCACAGAAAGTGCAGTCTGATCTTGGATCTACACTGTCTCATACAGAGAGATTTTTCCTAAAAATATACCTTTGAAACAGCAACATTTGGGTTTTTACTAGCGGTTTAAAAAATTACCTCATTTATTTAATAATAAAAGGTTTAAGATCTTTTACGGACAGTGTAGATCAAGATCAGACTGCACAGAATGTGCAGTCTGATCTTGATCTACATTGTCCAACAAGGAGATAAATCTTCACCAAAAGTACCTCTGAAATTGCTTTTTTTTTTCGTACTATCGGCTTGAAAGTTTCATTTAACTTCTTTCGCAGGTTAAGGGTTAAAAGATATTTCTCGGGTTCTTTGGTCCTGTATGCATATCCATTCATTTAGCGGTCTGGGGCTAACAGGCACAAACCAACAGGGCAGTAATGGACTAATGAAGATTTAACTATAGTAATCTCTCTATCTATATGCACACTTAATTTAAAGAATCTCCACCTGGCAGTTTTGGAATCTCATCCCTTTACATAACACTACGAGGAGTGTTCAAATATGAATGCATCTATGCACCCAAAATTTGATTCTTCATAGGTTTCACTAAAATTCTTATTTTGTTCCCTCAAAGTATTCACCTTCAACAAATATACAAAGTTTCAGTCTCCGGGTCCAATCTTTGATCTGCTGAGTATGTGGAATGAAACTTTCAAGCCAATAGTAAAAAAAACAAGAGGGCCATGATGGTCCTGTATCGCTCCACTGGTTTATAAATATAAACCATAAATACTAAACATTTCAATTCTGAGCCAAATGGTTTCAAAATGAAGACTTACAAAGTTTTCTCTGTAAAAGCCCATGTGAAAGTTGAGACCCGCAAGGCAAAGCCATTTTTGATCCCAGAGCTATAATTACTTGAACCCTAGTAGAGGTCCACAAGATATAGCCACATGCCAAAATAATACAAGTCTATGCTGTACGGTTATAAATAAGGTGATTTTCAAGTTTTGTCCATATGAAGTATCTGTAAAACATAAGACCCCTGATGCAAGGCTAATTTAAACAAGAGGGCCATGATAGCCCTGGGTCGCTCACTTGAGTCAATAGGCGAAATTCACTCAACGTGCATAATCCAATTTCTGACCAATTATCAGGTCAGTTGATGAACAAACTTGGAAGAGGTCCACTACGAGACGCTACATGCCAAATATCAAAGCTCCACGCCTTCCAGTTTCAGAGAAGAAGAACTTTAAAGTTTTCCTTCTTTGTTCCTACGTTCGAAATTTGTGACCCCCGGGGCGGGGCCAGTTTTGACCTCAGGGACATCATATGAACAAACTTGGTAGAGGTCCACTAGGAGATGCTACATGCCAAATATCAAAGCTCTACGCCTTCCAGTTTCTGAGAAGAAGAATTTTAAAGTTTTCATTCTTTGTTCCTCTGTTTGAAACTTGTGACCCCCGGGGCGGGGCCAGTTTTTGACCCCAGGAACATCATTGAACAAACTTGGTAGAAGTCCACTAGGAGATGCTACATGCCAAATATCAAAGCTCCACGCCTTCCAGTTTCAGAGAAGAAGAATCTTAAAGTTTTCCTTCTTTGTTCCTATGTCTGAACTTGTGACCCCCGCGGCGGGGCAAATTTTGACCCCAGGGACATCATATGAACAAACTTGGTAGAGGTCCACTAGGAGATGCTACATACTAAATATCAAAGCTCTACGCCTTCCAGTTTCAGAGAAGAAGAATTTTAAAGTTTTCATTCTTTGTTCCTCTGTTTGAAACTTGTGACCCCTGGGGCGGGGCCAGTTTTGACCCCAGGGACATCATTGAACAAACTTGGTAGAAGTCCACTAGGAAATGCTACATGCCAAATATCAAAGCTCCACGCCTTCCAGTTTCAGAGAAGAAGAATTTTAAAGTTTTCCTTCTTTGTTCCTATGTTCGAAACTTGTGACCCCCGGTACGGGGCCAGTTTTAACCCCAGGGGCGTCATATGAACACACTTGGTAGAGGTCCACTAGGAGATGCTACATGCCAAATATCAAAGCTCCACGCCTTCCAGTTTCAGAGAAGAAGAATTTTAAAGTTTTCCTTCTTTGTTCCTATGTTCGAAACTTGCGACCCCCGGGGCGGGGCCAGTTTTGACCTCAGGGGCGTCATATGAACAAACTTGGTAGAGGTCCACTAGGAGATGCTACATGCCAAATATCAAAGCTCTACGCCTTCCAGTTTCAGAGAAGAAGAATTTTAAAGTTTTCCTTCTTTGTTCCTATGTTCGAAACTTGTGACCCCCGGGGCGGGGCCAGTTTTGACCCCAGGGACATCATATGAACAAACTTGGTAGAGGTCCACTAGGAGATGCTACATGCCAAATATCAAAGCTCCACGCCTTCCAGTTTCAGAGAAGAAGAATTTTAAAGTTTTCCTTCTTTGTTCCTATGTTTGAACTTGTGACCCCCGGAGCGGGGCCAGTTTTGACCCCAGGGACATCATATGAACAATCTTAGCAGAGGTCCACTAGAAGATGCTACATACTAAATATCAACGCTCTACGCCTTCTAGTTTCAGAGAAGAAGATTTTTAAAGATTTTGCTATATTTTTCCTTTTGGTTGCCATGGCAACCAGAGTTATGGGTGGAATTCAATCTCTTGAACAAATTTGGTAGAGCTTCACCTGAGGAACATCCCTGCCAAGTTTCATCAAGATTGGCCCAGTGGTTTAGGAGGAGAAGATGTTTAAAGAAATTGTGGACGACGCACGACGGACGACGCACGACGGACGACGGACATTGGGCGATCACTAAGAGCTCACCTTGAGCACTTTGTGCTCAGGTGAGCTAAAAAAAAAAATCAAAACAGGAAGATTTCTTAAGTTGTCACTATGTAAGCCCATGTAAAACTTGTGACCCCTGCGGCGGGGCCAATTTTGACCCCACGGCTAAAATTTTGGCCTGCTTGGTAGAGGCCCACTAGATATAGCAACATGCAAAATTTGGTAGCTCTAGGCCTTATGGCTAGGTACAGGAAGATTTTTAAAGTTTTCTCTATATAGGCCTATGTAAAACTTGTGACCCCTGGGGCAGAGCCAATTTTGACCCCAGGGCTATAACTTGAAGAAACTTGATAGAGGTCTACTACATAAAGCTGCATGCCAAATTTGGTAGCCCCATGCCTTATGGTTTCAGACAAAAAGATTTTTAAAGATTTCCAATATTTTTCAGTTTTGTTGCCATGGCAACCAGAGTTTTTGAAGGAATCAAATTCTTTCAAGAAATTCTGAAGAGGACTATGGCAGGATCATTTCTGTGAAGTTTCATGAAAATTGGATGGGTAGTTTCAGAGAAGAAGACGTTTGAAATAAAAGTTAACGCACGGACGGACGGACGGACGGACGCACGGACGGACGCACGGACGCACGACGGACACCGGGCCATGACATAAGCCCGCTGGCCTTCGGCCAGTGGAGCTAAAAATACACACATTTTACTATTTCAGGGGTATTCTTGTCGGCAAAATATCTTCTTATCGGACAGTGTAGATCCAAGATATGTAGTCTGATCTTTATCTACAGAGTCCACAAAAGGTCAGTGAGTCGCGCTTAGCAGCAGTAGGGGTAACGAACCCGAGGAAGAGCGCCTTTTAAAACATTGTGGAAAAGGCAGGAAATGTTTGTGAGCAGCTTTTACTCACATTGTTCTTGTCCTTTGAAATACATCTCTAGTCGTTTGAGCCCTAGTCGATGTGCACTCTGCAAATGGTTTCGCTTTGGACAAATCTTTGCGACCCATTTGATCTGCAAATTGGACAGGTTTTATGCATTTCAGCACTTCTTTGCCCTTTTACCACACAATTCCAATTTATAACGACCCTAAGGAAGAAGCCTATTGAAAACAATGTGGGAAAAGGAGAAAATGCTGGTAACCAGCATTTTCTCCTTTTCCCACAATGTTTTCTACCCTATCAGAGAAAAATCACATCATTTGATCCACACTGAAATTGTCGTCTGCAAATGCTCTCAATTTGGACTGGTCTTAAATTTTTTCGTATGGTAAAGGATTACATCAAATTTTTAGGGCAGAATATTGGCGCGATGAACGCGACGGACTTACACATGCAGAAATTATTGGGTCGTGTGACAAGCATTTGGTCCGTCAGTAGAATGAAGAAAAACGTTATTTCAGATGAGATCGAATATAGATGAGTCGTGCTCTGTGAAAAGGGGGGTTTAATGCATCTGCAAAAAGTTTCAGTTCAGGTCAGCCTGCGCAGGCTGACCTGGACCGAAACTTTTTGCTTTTGGTCGATTTTCTGCATGTCAAGGGAACATTCTACCTGGGGTTTCTACCTGCGGTTGTTAGACTAAATGGATTTTAATGATCCATAATTATGTGATGACCTGCTTGGTATAGTGCATTACGGAGATGCATTGAGCTCTCTTTTGCCAGGTCACAGCTCAGATCTATTGCACACGTGAACACCAAAATTCATTTTTTTCGAACTATACTATCATGTTCCTGCGCAAGATCTATATATATTGTGATTAGAACTAATACCATTAAAGGGTTGAAAGCGGCAAAACGTAAAACAAGAGGGCCATGATGGCCTTGTATCGCTCCACTGGCTAATAAGTACAAACCATTCATACCAAACATTACAATTCTAGGCCAAATAGTTTCGAACAAGAAGACTTATATAAAGTTTTCTCCACAAAAAACAAAGTAAAAGCTGTGACTCCAGGGCAAAGCCATTTTTGACATAAAAGCTATAATTACTTGAATCCTGGTTGAGATCCACGAGATAAAGCCACATGCCAAATAATATAGGTCTAGGCCGCATGGTTAGAAACAAAAAGATTTTCAAAGTTTGCTAAATATAAAGCCCCAGTAAAACATGAGACTGTCACCCCTGAGGCGGGGCTAATTTCAAATCCAGGGCTAAATTCTGAACAAATTCAGAAGTGGTCCAAATTTGGTAGCCCTAGGATTTATGGTTAAGAGCAAGAAGATTTTTTAATTTCCACTCTATAAGCAGTGTTTAATTTATGACCAAGGGGTGGGGCCAATTTTGACACCTGGGCTTTAATTTAAACAATTTTGAAAGAGGTTCGCTAGATGATAACACTCACAAAATATTACAGCTGTATCTCAAGGTCACGAAGAAGAACATCTGTAAAGTTTTCACTGTATGAGCCAATGTAAAACTTGTGACTTGTGGGGCGGGGCCAGTTTATACACCATGGTATAATTTGAACAATCTTGGTAGAGGTCCAAAAGATAAATATACATTTGGCAGCCCTAGGTCTTACGGTATAGAACCAGACGATTTTAAAAGTTTTCACTAAATAAGCCGATGTAAAAATTGTGACTGCCAGGACAGGGCTAAATTTGACCACAGGGCTTTAATTTGGACGATCTTGGTAGAGACCCACTAGATAAAGATATATGCAAAATTTGGTAGCCCTTGGCCTTATTGTTAGGATCGAGAGACTTTTTAAAGTTTTCACTGTATAAGCCCATATATATCGGTAACTTGTGACTCCCGGAACGAGGTCAATTTTGACCCAAGGGCTAAAATTTGAAGAATCTTCGCAGAGGTCCATTAGATATGGCTACATGTCAAATTTAGTAGCTCTAGGCCCTTGGATTAGGAATGAGACGATTTAAAATTAAAGTTTTCACTGTACAAGCCCATGTAAACTTGTGACCCCCGGACAGTGCCAATTTTGGCCCGAGTGCTAAAATTTGAATAAACTTGGTAGAGGTCCATTAGATGAAGCTACATGCCAAATTTGGTGGTGCTAGGCCTTATGGTTTTGGAAAAGAAGATTTTCAAAGACTTTCAATATTTTTCAGCTTTGTTGCCATGGCAACTAGAGTTTTTGAGAGGAATCAAATTCTTTTAGTTAATTCTGAAGAGGTCCATGGCAGGATCATTTCTGTGAAGTTTGGTCAAAATTGTATTGGTAGTTTCAGAGATGTTTGAAATAAAAGTTAACGCACAGAAAGACTGACAGACTCACGACCGTACAACAGACACGGGGCCGTGACATAAGCTCGCTGGCCTTCGGTCAGTGAAGCTAAAAAACTAGGAGTCGAAATGCAGGTAAATTAAATTTTAATGAATACCTTTTAAAAGTGTGTATATTATTATGGGTCTGATAAAATATTACAGTAAGGTCTGTCAAATTCTACAAATCGCTTGAAAACTTTAAACTGGAATTAAAGTAGGCAACTTTATAACTTTTCTAACAAAACGTCAGTATGAGTAAACAAATACCAAAAACACTGCGTTCGTATTACATAATGTAACTTTTATTTACATATCTACACATGTACAAAAACGTAGCACATCAAGCAAAAGAAGCACACATAACGGCTCAATCAGTGAAAAATTAATACAGTCAATATTATGTGCTGTTTGATTTCCAAAAGACTTCATAATGTTTCTTTATATTGCAAACATCTGAAGCATGCTCTGTAAAAAGGGCCCTTAATGCATCTGCAAAAGGTTTCTACCCAGGTCAGCCTGCGCAGGCTGACCTGGGCCAAAATCTTTCGCTACTGGTCAATTTTCTGTATGTCCAAGAATGAGTCTACCATATGATTCAGTCGGTTTCTTAAAAACAAAGTGGGCATCATGGACCCATCATATCATCTTTTAGTTTATCAGACTATCTCCTCACTATTAGGCTACGAACTCACCACATACAGAAATCTTGTTGCATGCTATGACACACACAGCTCTGAATAGACACTTTCAGTCCAGAAATAGGACTTATGTAATCACAATGTCAAGGTTGCTCATGCACAGAATGTATCAGCCAAGCGGACAGAGTAGATCAAAGATAAGACTGCACGTTTTGTGCAGTCTGATCGTGATCTACACTGACTGCAAAAGCAACTTTAGTTGTGAAAGGCACTTTAAAGGTTAGTCTGCATTTTTTTTTTTTTCCTACTGCATAAACTCCATGACAAGCAGGTTTTCAATTACCCCATCATCTGGAAATTCAGTGGATACAATTCTTTTATTTAATACTTTCTCACAAAAATTGAAATAGGCTCCTCCTCGCAACAAAAGTGTATTTAGCCCTGGGTCTCCTGAAAATTCTCTTTACAGATAGATACAAGAAAATATTGATGCTGAACATCAATGGCGCCGCAAACTAGTTGTTTCTGTAACAGGGCACAATGCATTGGGTTATTTCCTAATACGCATCTCTTGCACAATCTTCGTAGAGGTCCAAGTGGTGATATTGTATTTAAACTCTGGGCCATCTGGTTTTTGACAAGATTTTTAAATTTCATATCATTGAAGGCTATTTGCAAACTTCTTATCCATGGACTGGGCCATTTCTTTATCCACAGGACATCATTTGGACACAAATGGTAGATAGACTTGAATGTTAGAGCTATTGCCTTTCTGATATTTGATAGAAGATTTTGAAAAGTGTGCAACAAATATGGCTATGCGCAAATTTGTGACATCTGGGTGGAGGGGAGCATATGGCAACTTTTGACCCGAAGGCCACCATTTGAACATACTAGTACTTGGTAGAGGTCATTGTAGCGATACTACACATGAAATATCAAAACTCTCGACCGTCTGATTTTGAACAGGAAGATTTTACATTAACGAAAGAAAAGTCTGTTATCGGATTGTGCTAAATCTGACACTCCAACACATATGTCTGGTATCGTACAACCCCTCTTTATTATAGATATAATAAAGACTTGAATGAAGTCTTTATATCTATATAGACTAGAGGGGTTGTATGATACTAGTCATGTTAGGCGCTCCAACATTGATTTACGGATGTTTCGGTAACAGACGAGTTCGGTAAATTGGACTTATAGAGTAAATTGATTGGATGTTTCGGTAACAAGGCAGTAATATAGTGCCGTGACGTTTTTCACACCCATGGCTTCTGTTTGTGCAAACGTTTTTTCTTTTAATTTGCAATTCTCACTCGTTTTCTGACGTAAATATATTTGTTGTTCTTTCCATGCTGTATAAATAAATACCTGAAATTAGTAAATTTTGATCACCATATCTTATTTTCGTTTTTCACCCATAGCTGATTCATGTAATGAATAATATACGATCCCTGATAAAACCCAGCCCTAAGCTTGTACCCGTATTACTTAATCGTCCTACAGATAACAGACTCCAACTTTAAGCCAATCCTCAAGTTTTTTAAAAATGTTTTATTAAAAATGACGGTATTCTTGTCAACGTTTTCTGTGTGAAAAATAATTTCTTCCGGAAACAAATTGGTCAACTTCCAAACCAGCCATTTACCCTCAGAACACCTTTCACTCTTGTTGCCCTTGCGACCGATTCAGACAAAGATCAAACTGAAAAAAAAAAAAAAGAAAAACAGAGTCTGATCGTTGGTTTACGCTGCCAGCTTTTCTAAGACATTATGAGGAAGGACAACTTTGCTTTGAAATAGCTAATATTAGACCAGGGATCGTATATTGTAATATATATATTGTTCTGTTTCTAAAATGAAAATAGCCTTTACTTTTTTCGATGCTCTAAGGGTTAAAATTATGGATAATTAACGTGAATTCAGAAATAAAGATAATACATTTGAAACATTGTGGCAAATGAAGAGAGGGAGTGAGAGATAGAGGCCTTGACAATAATGCTTTCGTGCATACTTCTTGTGATTTTGACCATGAAGATTTGTGCCCATCTAAAAGATATCTGTTCTGTATTGTTCCTCTCCATTTTCCACACTGTTTTCAAATCTGGTCTGGTGCACAAAAATCGGCGTCTGCTGGTTTTAAAGTGCGTTCTTCAATACAACACTGCATAAAAAAAGCATATGCGTACTATTTGAGAGCGAAGGGAGTACTGTATATTGTATATAGACGCGTTTACAGCCCGTTTTCACACGTCCCATTGCCAACAAGATAAAGAAGTTTCCCGTAGATCTTAAAGATTAACCCCGGTTTATGAAAACCTGAAACACCAATGGACAAGAAGAAACTCGCAGATCAGACTGCATGTAAAAGTTATGGGGATTGGGCATGTTTAGATCACACACTGCTCGTGTAGTTTGAAAAAAGTATGTCAAAAAAAGTATTTGCTACTATCTATCTCTCGCGCTCACTCTCTTCTTTTGCCACAATATTTTTACCTGTATTACCTGTGTTTCTGAACTAAATTCAACTATCCATAATTTTAAATCTAAGAGCGTCGAATAAACCCAACGGTCATTTTCATTCTAGATATAAAACCTATTTTTAGCAGTGTCAAGGTTTTCTTGTTCAGAATGTCTTGCAAAATTGACAAATGAAGATCAAAGATCAAACTCCGTGTTTGGTGTACTCTGATCTCGATCTGCACCGGCCGCAATGGCAACAGCAGTAATGACAGACGCTCTAAGGGTTAATGGCTGGTTTGGAATTCTTTCAGTAAGAAAATATTTTCACACTGAAAGGATCATAAAGCATTGATTTAAAAAGAGATACAACGTGTTTCAAGTTTAGGATTGGGTGTTGTTATTCGTTACCTCAACTTTGATTCGGGTATCATTTTACGTACAGCATGACAGTAGAAACATAACAAAAATATTATGTCTTAAAGTGTGTGGAAGAAAAAAGAGAAACATTGAACGAATCAGAACCAAGACTTTATTTGGTGTGAAAAACGTCACGGTGCATTACCACTATATAATTACCTTGTTACCGAAACATCCAATCGATTTACTCTATAAGTCCAATTTACCGAACTCGTCTGTTACCGAAACATCTGTCACCCCCCCCCCCCCCAAACATTGACCTAGTTACAGTTAGCTGGTCTTAAAAACACAATCGCGAAAGGAAAACAATATTTCTACAATCCATACAATACTAGAACAAAAATATAAGTGGGGTCACAAGTACCACATAGGGTGCTCTAGGGTCAAAGAGCTTGAAAATGCCTCTTAACCTTTTCCAGCGTAAGATATTTAAAATGGTGGCTTCGAAAATTTGTGACAGATAATTTTTGATCACGTGAGTTATTATTCGAAATGCATTTTTTATTTTTCGAAAGGAAAATGTTGATATGTCTACGATCCGTGTTTTTATCCATCTAACAATGAAAGTGCAATATATTAAAAAAAAAAAAAATCCCCACAAATAAATAAAAAAGTTATTATGGACCCCGATCTGGTAATCAAAGTACAGTAGATATAGGTGGATGTTAAAACAAAGCATGGAACCAGTTCAATATGGCTGCCTCCATAGGCACTTTACAAAACCGAATAAAAATATAGTGCCACCGCTCATGCGGCGCCACAATAACAATGCTTTTACACAGTTGGTAAATTATCTTGAAGAAGAAAAAAACACACCAGGGATAACCTCGGCAAAAACCAGAATTAAAATTTTTAATTACATGTATACCTTTGGTCTTGTAGCTAGAACAGTGAATTTAAAAAACAAGTGGGCCATTGGCCCTAAAGTGCTCACCTGAGTAGTCATCTACAGTTGATAAAGCAGAAGAGATCCAGGTTTTAATCATGTAAAACAAACAAGTGTAAGTGACCTACTTTTGTACCTGACGTGGCCAAATTTAGAATTTGTCCAAGATATCATCAAGACAAACATTCTGACCAAGTTTCATGAGTATTGGGCTGAAACTGTGGCCATTATGATGCACACAAGATTTATCTAAGATCTGGCCCAGTGACCTACTTTTTGACCTAATATAACCCCATTTCAGACTTGTCCAAGATATCAGCAAGCCAAACATTCTGACCCAAGTTTCATGAGTATCAGGCTGAAATTTTGACCTCTGGAGTGTGCACAAGGTTTTTCTTAGATTTAGCTCAGTGACCTACTATTTGACCAGACATGACCCCCATTTCAATCATATCCAAGATATCACCAAGATAAACATTCTGACTAAGTTTCATAAGTAACCAACTGAAAAGATGGCTTCTATAATGCACACAAGGTTTTTCTAAGATTTAGCACAGTGACGTACTTTTTCACCCAACATGATCCAATTTTGAACTTGTCTAAGATATAATCAAGATAAATAATCTGACCTACTTTCATGAGTATCAGACTAAATATGTGGCTTCCAGAATGTACACAAGGTTTTTCTTGATTTGGCCCAGTGACCTACTTTTTTTGACCCAACATGACCCAATTTCAATTTTGTCCAGGATATCATCAAGACATATAATCTGACCTAGTTTCATGAGTATCAGGCTGAAAAAATGGTCTCTAGAGTGCATATTAGGTTTTTCTAACTTTTGACCCGATGTGACCCAATTTTGAACTTGTCCAAGATATCATCAAAGCTTCATGAGTTTCTGGCTGAAAATAAGACCTCTAGAGTGCACACAAGGTTTTTCTAAGGTTACTCTGTGATCTACTTTTTGACCCAACATGATCCAATTTCATACTTCTCCGAAATATCATCAAGACAAACATTCTGGCCAATCTTGATGAGTATTGGGCTAAAAAAGTGGCCTCTAGAAGGCATACAAGCTTTTTCTACAATTTAGCCCAGTGAACTACTTTTTGATCAAACATGACCCAATTTCAAATTTGTCCAAAATGTCATTAAGACAAACATTCTGATCAACTTTCATGAGTTTCAGGCTGAAAATATGGCCTCTACAGTGCACACAAGGTTTTCCAAGATTTGGCCCAGTGACCTACTTTTGGACCAATCATGATCTAATTTCAAACATGTCCAAGATATCATCAAGACAAACATTCTTACCAAGTTTCATGATTATTAGGCTGAAAATGTGGCCTCCAGAGTGCACACAAGGTTTTTCTAAGATTTAGCCCAGTGACCTACTCTTTGACCCAACAAGACCAAATTTCAAACTTGTCCAAGGTTTTATCGATACATACATTCTGACCAAGTTTCATGAGTATCCGATTGAAAATGTGGCCTCTACTGTGCACACAAGGTAAATGTTGACGACCACACAACACATGATGCATGGTAGACAAAGCACGATCACAAAAGCACACCTTGAGCACAGTACAGCTAAAAATGAACAACCCTATTTGAAAAGGGGTTATAATGCATCTCTGTTACACACTGTACCAAGCAAGTCCCCAGATGATTATGGATCCTTAGAGTCCATTTTCTTTACAAACAGACTGAACTATGAGGTAGAAGTCTGTCCTTGGACATGCCGAAAATTTCACAGATAGCATAAAGTTTTAAAATGTGTCAGCCTGTGTGGACTATGCAGGGTGACATAAGTCAATAATGTTTGCAGATGCATTGAACCCTGTTTTCACAGAGCATGGCTCACATATATTTATCACCAGCATCAAGCCTTTTTCTCATTCTATTTTTTTAAACATTTCTTTCTCCCTACTTCTACTTCTACTTGTACAAATGCTGAAAAAACACACATGACAGCATCAGAAGGTATCTCCTTTTTACCATGTGAGCTTTACCATTTGATGCTACTGATCTTTTGGCTAGTAGATCTAGTTGCAACCTGACTTCTGATCTAATTCTTCAGCTTCTTGAACTGTCTATCTTTGTAGTGAAAATGTATTAAAGACCCAAGAAAGTTATGGATTGGCAGACAAACAGTAAACTGTCGATGCTACCACAATACCTCTACCTGAGAAGGAAATCATAGATGTAAATAAAGACCAATAATGTGGAGTAGTGACCAAATGAATGGACTTTTTCAATTAGGAAAGAAAAAAAACTGTCAGGAGCAGCATTTGTTACTTTAAGAAACTTTTTCTAAGTTTGAAATTAAAGCATATTATGTATGATTTTGAAGAGTTATCCCCTTAGATGAACTGTATCTTTGTATTTTGCTCCGCAACATATAATTTTCTTTTCATTTTTTACTTTGCAGACATCAAATTATCATCTGAGCAAAAATGAAAGAAACTTGTCTATAGAAAGAAATTGTGGCATAATTATGTCCTTAATTATTACAGTATTTACTGCCTAGACCCAGGCTATGGCAGCGGTGGCTCATCTCCAATAACGTTTGGCCAATCAAAAGTAAAATGTTCCATTGCAAGGTTAGACCAGTTAGAGAATGGCCTTGGTCCCTCTCCCACATTTAGATTCCTCAATTGCAATTCATCATCATAAATTGATACTACTTTTTCAGCATGCTCTCTAAATTTCGACTTTGGGGCTTGTAGATAATCCCTATATGGACCAGAACACAGAAATCTATGATTCATAACAAGCCAAGTGGCAATAACAGTAGTAAGCACAATTCGATATGGTAAGTTCTCATACAGAAAGGCATACTTTTTAGATTCCATCAAAATATCATTAACTGCATCATAAAAAAAAAATTTTAGACCCTTTCCATTCGCAATTATGTTAGGTATTAGGTAGTGTTTTAAATCCGGATGCCTTTTTCTCTGTAATAGGCTATAAACTATCGTCTGTGCCATAACTTGGTTTCTAGACTGTAAGTTGTCCAAGTTTTCAGTTTTAACTTCCACAAATGAACGGCCACCTGGACTCTCATTGCCCTCCTCCTCCTGAGATAGGGAAACAGCAACCCGGCAGTCTTCAAACATCATGTCTACAGATCCATGCCACACCTTTGGGTGACCTAAAATTAAACAAAAATACCAACATTACTAAGTAGAAAGAAAATTACAAAGTTGTGCTTCTTAAAATGTCATCTCACATTACCAAACAAACTCTTAACTCTTTACCAAACAACAAAATTATATGCCAGCCCAAATTGAAAGCATTTGCAGATGAAAAACAAGATGTAGTTGAACTGATGATAACTGTCTGCAAACATGTAGAAAATCTTATTGGAAAAGGACAGAATGCTGGGTCCTCATGGTTGTGTGAAAAGGGGTTAATTACAGCAAATGACAAAAGGGAAAATTGAAAGAAAAAAAAATGTTAATGACAAATTAATGGCCCATGAGGGCTTGAGTCACTCTACTGACCTGTGTTCCTTAGTGTACAAGTAATGTAATTCACATACATGTATTGGAACAGAATTTTTTTTTTACAGTGTCCGAATCTTAGGGGAATTATACTTTTGAAAAAAGGGTGGCTGAAATAATAGGTTTTACCTTGTTCTAATGTGTGCACGAAATAATAAGGGTAATATCCGACAAATTTACATCTATTTCTAGCACCGGTGAAGGGGTCAAAACTGTAGTACTACTTGTAGATCTATAATTTCCGAGTGTTATCAATCTTGAAGTACATGTTTTAAATATTTTCTTACCTCTATAGACCAAAACTAAAGGCCCTTGAGGGGCTAAATTGTTCTACTGACAGTGATTTTGCTCATTTTCTAGCATACATAATTGTGTCAGCATGGTGAAATGAACAGAGTGAAATAATTGACGTACGATTTCTCAAAATCAATTATTGGAATCCAGACAAATTTGATAGGGTTTCAAAAGTCATTGTATTACACAATCCCTGCAAGTTTCAGAGAAATGTGATCAATAATGTGGACTATGTCCAGTAAACAACTCTAAGTCATCAAATAACTGCTTTTCCTAAACTGGTTGCTTGATTTTCTTCATTTTAATAGGGTTCAGACTATTGATGATTCAAATGATTCGTGCAAGTTTCGAAAGAATTGGATCAATAATGTGGACTTTATTGCATAAACAAAGTCTGTAAATTTTCAACTTTAAATGGGTACTTTTCCCTTACGAATTGTCAGTTTTTTTTCATAATCAAAAGGGTTCAAGCTATCAATGATATAAATCAACCGTGAAAGTTTCATAAAAATCAAAGCTCAAATGTTGACTTAACAACAAAGGTAAATTTTTAACTTTAAATGGCTACTTTTCCCTTCCAAATTATCAGATTTTTTCCAAATCAATAGGGTTCGAGCAACTGATGATATAAACAAACTATGTGAGGTCCATAAAAATCTGACCACAAATGCAGAATTTTCATTAATGACACACCAACTTTAGCTGTGCTAACAGTGAGTCAGTGATGCATGAGTCCTTCGCACTTGATACATTATTGTTTATGTCACAGATCTTTGAAGAATCATGATTTACATGCAACGGTGCTTCTTTGGCCTTCCTTTTTCATGCAGACACAAATGTAAAAAATCTTGCTAATCTTTTTTGACCAAATAATCAAAGTCTGATTCATCCACAGTTGCAAGTCGTTTGCATGGTTCTCTGTTTTTAGATGCTCTACATTCAGCTGAGTGGAGCCGAGAATCAGTTTAAACTTCTTTTAAATTCCTAGAAAATTTATAATTAACAGTCGCAGAATTTTTTCAGTGTAGCATTACCCCTGTGTTGAACGAAAAGGGTCCTCATATACACTTTATTTCATTCGCGCATTTGACCTTCCTTAGATTGCATTCCCATTTTTTTTTTTAATTACATGAAAATTCAGCTGGCATTTACCAATTCTGACTCGTATTTTGCAAGTAGAATTATGGGAATTTCAAACCCTGTATATACCATTACTAAAATTCAGGAATAAAAATTTCTTGAATTTGCTAAAACTATATTTGCACTTGATACACCCTCAAGTTTTCACTAGCTTTGCTAGCGAAAAGAATACACTTGCCAGCCAAAATCAGCGCACATCAAATTGCAAATCGTGTTTAGCTCTTGGCTCAGCTGATGTTATTTTAGAACAGAACTCTATGTTATTTGCTGGAACCGTAATCCTGCCTGGTTACTGCAACACAGAAAACAAAACTGATGATTCATGATAAGTTTAGGATACAAGCAACAGGTTGAATGATATTAGCTGCTCAAAATGTTTGTTTACAAAGCGAAAGTCAAAGTAGAATCATTTTTCAACAATCTGAATTTTCAAACCTGTTGGGCATGTATAGTAGGAATTTTTACAACCCAAGAGTGAAAATTTACCAGTTTCTTTCTGTCAGTCTAGCCCTCATTAAAATTTTAAACCTTTGCTTCATGCTCATGTGAGCTAAAAAGGTGGAAACTACACGTATTTACCTATTGATGTGTCATCAAAATGCAGGTCTTGTATTTTGCATTTTCCACATTTACAAATGTCCCATTTTTTTGCATGTTTGTCCATGACATATTCTTTAGAGTAGTAACAAAGCCTTTTAAACAAATGTTCTGCCAAGGTTACCGTCACCTGTGTCTTCCCAGTGATATAGGAGTCATCCTCTAATTTAAGTAGCTCCTCATACCATTCTACAAAAGAAGGAAATTGAAAATCTTTTAAAATCGTAAAATTATAATATCAGTGCACACAAAAAAATTTGAATGGTCAGATAGTGAGATACAAGCACGCAATCAAACTATTGGAGAAAAGAAGAAAATCCCATGTAAGACCAAGATGTCAGATGTACTTGTTTTCTCACGTTCTAGCGACCTATCAATATCATTTAAATGATGATTTAACTCTTTACCACACAATCCCGAGTTTTAACGACACTGAGGGAGAAGACTTTTGAAAACATGGTTGGAAACGGAGAAAATGCTGATTACCACCGTTTTTTCCTTTTCCCGCAATGTTTTCTACCCTATTGAAAAACTTTCATTCATTTATATCACTTTCAAATTTATCTTCTGCAGATGGGTATTTTTCAGTTTAACTCAGATTTTAATTATGTTTTTGTTAGAATTATCAAAATACAGACATTGATCATATATTTTCAGAGCTGCAGATAGAGGGAGTGATTTTGATTTCAAAATTGAAAAATAATAATTATTCCCCACTAAACCCTATGTTATGAGCACTCATTAGAATCATCTCATCAAGACGAGAAATAAAGGATTTAGAATACCATCACTCCTTCTTATCTGGAGCTCTGATCTTACAAAGCAAATGCCCGTCTTCAAATTTTCCGCATTTCAATCGACTTCAATCAACTTTTTTGAAACACATGATCTTGGACAAGCTAGAAAGATGTGTCAAGCGTCAATTAGGTTTGAAAAGACTGTTGAAGTTTCAACCAATCAGATTGTTCGTAACATTTTGAAAACGTCATGTGCAAGGTAACTAGAAGTAAGCGAAAGACATAACTGGCATAAATTGGTAAAAACTGTGAATGCACCAAAAAAAGTGTAGTGTACTGCAGCATTAATTGGACGATTATGAACACCTTTCCAGTGCAACTGTCCATTTGAACATGTTTTCTGACGAATAAGGTTCAATTGTGGAGCGAATTACAATCATAATATAAATAACAACCATCGGAAGCAAGGTGTATCATTTTTGCTTTGATTAACATGGTGTTTATTAGGTAAGGATACTTGCAACAATTTCAAGTTCGGGTTTAGTGCAAGTGGTTTTTCCACGGACTGGTAAAAAATTGCAAATCTTTTCTGCATCATTTTGATTTTCATTGGTTTTCTCGATACAGTGGTGGAGAGTTGCTAGCCTGGGTTCAGGCGGTAATAATCTTATATTACTGCGTATCATGCTCTCCTTAGAATCATGGTCTGCTATCTTTCACAGCTATCTGTTTTAGTTATTATTACCGCCTGAGGACATTCAAGGGTCTCCTCATGTATATAGAACTTTGTGCCGATAATGTAATTTATCAGGCAACATCACATTAATAACACTGGATTTGCACATATTTCAACCAACACATAACAACCTTCGACAACACTTGTTACAGCATCCTTTTGAAAAGCTTTCAAACAGCCAAAAAATTAGCAGCTACTGTTATCCTAGTAAGTTATTGTGAATAACCATTTTGATATTTTGTTATCATTATTTTCAAAGATGGCTCACAAATAGGAAGTCATCAAACCAAGGCTATTGGAATTTCCGTATGTATTTTTAGTCATTAACATTCGAAAACCGATTGCAACTAGTTTATCCCACTGTGAGATGGGGTAAACTGGGTGTAGCTGCAGTCAAGCTTGAGAGATGCCAGTATAATGCAAATACAGTACTTGTTACTGTGAAATACAATGTAAGGCACCCATGAAATTGAAACTTCTAACTTGACTTAACTTCATACCTTCTTCTAAAAGAAACATCAGCAAAGAGGATGCGACATCCTTTGACATCCGATCTTCTGGTACCTGTTTCTTCAATAAACATTTGTAAATGTCAACTCCTTTCTTGAAAAATGCACCAAAATGAAATGGATATTTAGTATCAACAACTGCTTCGCATTCACAGTCAATAAAAGATCTTCCAAAACGTGTATTTGACGAGTCCGCATCACAAGAGGTAATCACAGACGGCAGAAGTGCGTGACTTAGTCCTCTAATTAGTTGTGAAAATGCATGAATAAAGTCATGGAAATATTTGTACTCCTTGTAAAATCGTTCAAAAATCAGGTCAGCTTTGTTGGACGATGTATCTGTAGCTTCAACTTTCCTTTTTTTCTGAGGTGGAACGTTACCTGCCATTTTGCTTCGGTATGACTGGTACCCGGTCGAACGAAATAATGACAAAGTGTATTCCCCGGCCCCACCGATAAAATAGTCTATAATTCCCGGCCCAAATGGCACCGAGCTAAATCTTTTATATATTGTTTGATTCTGTTGATATTAATATTTAATTAAATTATGAATATCAGCCTTTCATATGATATAAATTACAATATGATCATTGAAACGCTTTTTGAAATTATCAATCAAAAATAGTTTTGTTTTTTTTCTATTTTCTTCTAGGTAGATCTATTTCATGAATTACACGCGGCTCCTGTGATCTATCCTTTATTTCGTAGAAAACATTGCGGAAATTATTTCTAAAAGAAAGTGTATTTATTACATTAATAGACCTCTGTTATCTTCAGTTTTTCGACGTAGCTCAATTTGTTGGCTTTTAACTGACTTTTTGGTTCTGATAACAAATAAATAAACAGAAATTTGTGATTGGTAAAAAATGTAGACAGTTTCTTGTTTTCAGAGTACTTTGCAATATTTTCATATATGCGCCGTGTACAGGCGGTAGTATGCAGGACCATGGGGTCGCTGGTTGATCCCCAGCTAGACAAATTTCTTACCGAGTATTATCGATAGTGATTGCCACAGGATTCATTCTTTTCTCACCGCTAATAATTGTTTCGATGATGGTTATGTGAGAAAGCAACAAGTGGCTTGGGAAGACTATTATGAAAAGTACTGGTAAAAGAAACTCCAGGACAGCATGGATTGGTGAACTTGCTGCAGTGATCTGACATTCTGTTACAAACAGTGTAAGAAACACCAAACAATACCATGTTATATGTTAGCCATGCTCTGGCAAATGGGGGCTTAATGCATCTCCGTGATGCATAATACCAGGCAAGACATTACATCATTATAAATCCATAAAGTCTACTTTGTCTAACATGCGGCTGAATCATGAGGTAGACTGTTCATTGGACCTACAGAAAATTGACCAATAGCCAAAAGTTTCAGCCAAGGTCAGCCTGCCCAGACTACGTAGGCTGACCTGGGTCGATACTTTTCGCAGATGCATAAAGCCCCCCTTTTCACACAGCATGGCATACATGTGTGTGCGCGCATGCATGCATGTGTGTGTGTGCGCGTGTTATCATCATAATTCTGTTTTAAGTTTAAACCTATTTATTTCACATTAGATGTGAAACATCTTCAACTTCCACTCATCACTCTCTATAATTCTGACCAGTTTACACTTTATTAAAATAAAATCCTGTTTAAAAACATTCTGAGAAAAGCAGAAAATGCTGGTAACCAGCATTTTCTCCTTTTCCCATGTTTTCTGACATATCAAGACAAACTTTAAGCATCAGTTAATGTATCATCTGCAAATGCTTAATGCTTTCAATATAGACCAGTGTAAAAATTTGTTAGTTAACCTTTTACTAGACAACAAAATTTTAGCCTTATCCAAATTCAAAGCAACAATTTCAGTGTTAACAGCATTTTCTCCTTTTCCCAAAATTTGACCGAGGTAATCACAGGATCAATACCAAGAACCTCTGATGTGTGAGCCTGATAGTCTGATACTCTACCTCTACACGACTGCCTCACTGTTAGAATATCAGTTGTTAGTACTATGTCTTCGTCTATATATCATTGCCACAGGATTCATTCCTCTCTCACCCCTGACAATGATTATGTGGGAAAAGCAGCCAATGAGTTGGAAAGAATATTGAGCGGAGTAATGGTAAAAGAAACTCCAGGAGAGCATGGATAGGTGCACTGGCTGCCGTGATATAACTGAAATAATGTTGAAAACAGCTTTAAACACCATACAATCAATCAATACAATCAATCATCTATCCATAGAACTCCAAATGGAATATTACAACTGCCTGCATTTCTATATGGTCTGAAAAGGTGGAGTTGCATGTGGAAAGAGACACATATTGGACGAGACCAAAGATTGAATCTGATGCCCACCTCTTTACACATGCAAGAAGACCTGATCCAGACACTCGTAAATGCAGACTGTTGTTACATTTTTATATACCCTTGTTCAAAATGGTTCACAAAAAAGCGGATGCAAAATAAGACTAAAAATAAAAGACGATGTGTTTACAAGTAGAGTATAATAGATTTTTAATATTTACAAAGTCAAAAGCCACATATTTTGGGGATTTGACAGAAAGAGCATAACATGAATACATATATACAGTCAGGGAACATAATAATGTTCCACTCCAAGTACATGCCCGATATCAAAACCTTACACAGAGTGCATGGGTGATACACAAAATGTATTAAGGTCTGTTGGATTAGGTTTTTAGATAATGTCCGTATTTCAGTCAGGTCATTCATAGGTATGTAATAAAACCTGTTACCAGTAATTTTCGACAAGACTTATGGTCCTATGCATTTGAATGATGCTCTGTGAAAGGGGGCTTAATGCATCTGTAAAAAGTATCGACCCAGGTCAGCCTGTGCAATCCACACGGGCCGACCTAGGACAATACTTTTCCCTATTTATCAATTTTCTGTATGTCCAAAGACCAGTCTACCCTATGATTAAGTTGATAATTAAAAAAGTGGCTATTATGCATTCATGATTATGTGATGGCTTGACTGATATCATGGATCACAGAAATGCATTAAGCCCCCTTTTGCTAGAGCATGGCTCATTTCAACTTGCGTTTTCAAAGCTTTCCTTCATGTTGACACCTTTTGAAATACCAACAGCAAACAAATGTTGAAAACTGTGAAAAATGAAGAAATTATTCAAAACTAGCAATTCATTCATTTCTCATAATGTTTCTTAGTTTCACAATCAATCTTAGATACTACAACTCCTTATATTTTTCATCATCAAATAGTGCCCTCATTGTTAGGATAATAAACCTTTACCAGATGACAAAATTTTAGCTTTGTCCAAATTGAAAGTATTTGCAGGTGACAATTTTCATATGGCTCCAATGGTGCAATTTTCTCTTAACAGGGAAGAAAAACATTGTGAAAAAAGGATAAAATGCTGGTTAGGAGCATTTTCTCCTTTTCCCACAATGTTTTCAAAAGGCTTCTTTCCGGGGATCGTTGAAAGGCGGTATTGTGTGGTAAAGGGTTAAATGAAACAGTCATGCCAACAGTCCTACAATGTAGATGTGAAATCAATTCATTGCTTATTTTTTTTTCAGGAGACAACTATAAACCCCTGGTGAAATATAGTCGACAATGATAAACATAAATTAAGGTTCAACACATGAAAATGCTTGCAAAGGCAGAATTTTATCCTTTTACCACAAAGTTTTTAACAGTGATTTACTGTTAACCCTTTACCAAACAATTCAGAGTTTTAACAATCCCCAAGAAAAAAAAGGCTTTTGAAAACTGAAGTCATTTTTTCAAAAGGAGAAAATGCTGGTATCCACTATTTTCTCCTTTTCCAGCAATGTTTTCTGCCCTATCAAAGACAGAAATATTCATTTGAGCTACATTTATGGTATGCAAATGCTTTGAATTTGGCCAAGTCCAACGTTTTATCTTCTGGTAAAGAGTTAACCCTTTACCATACAATTATGGGTTTTCATGACCCTGGGAAAGAGGCCTTTTGAAAACATTGTGGGAAAAAAAGAAAATGCTGGTAACCAGCATTTTCTTCTTTTCCCACAATGTTTTCTTCCTTCCAAAGACAAATTTCAGTTTTTGATTCATGTTTAATTTGTCGTATGCAAATCCTTTTAATTCAGACAAGTCTAGAATTTTGTTGTTTGGTAAAGAGTAAAAATAACACATTCATCTGAAGAAGGTATATAGACTGGATTGCACTGACAAGGACAAAAGGAACAGAAACTTGTATGATACAACAGGTTCATGGCTAGAAACCATACTCAGTCTTTTGCATCTCCTATTCCATCTGCATTGATTGCAAACATGGCTTCTGCTTCAGGTAGACAAGGTGAGTCATAAATTTTACATATCCTAGTCTCTCCCCGACCTTTCCGTAAATACAACCTGAAAATAAGCATCAAAACTTATTTATTAAAATGTCTTTAATGCTTAGGCTGCTAAGCGCGACTCACTGACCTTTTGTGGACAGTGTAGATCAAGATTAGATTGCACAGAACGTGCAGTCTGATCTTGGATCTATACTGTCCAATAAGGAGACACTTTTTTTCCCTAAAAGTAAGTTTGAAATAGCATTATTCAGGTTTTTACTACCGGTTTGAAAATTACATTTCACTTGTACAGCACTATAAGGGTTAAGTTATTTCAACAAAATCTTGAACAAGTTGCTAATTAATTCAATAACTATCCAGCCTTTACTGGGTTGCGCAAGTACTAGGCTGGGGCTCTATAGTGCCTTGCCTAAGGTCACTCTTAGATGACAAGCATCACGAGTGAGGACTTAGCCAGAACCTCCTGAGCAAAAGCTAGAGCCTTCACCACTAATGTACTGCGGACAATCATTGTACATGACAAAAACTCTGTATGCTGGTGCCAATGCTTGTCTATAGTCACTTTTTCTATGAAAATTCTAAGCTGAAAAAAGGCCACAACTATGGCAAATACAATGAGGAATACCTGCCTTTCTGGATAGAGTCCTCTTTTTGTTAGTACACATTAAGCACAAGTTTTAGGTTGATATCTTTGGTAATGACAGAATTATCAGGCATCAAAGTTTTTGCTTGGCTTTACAGACCACAACAGATTCATTGATTGAATAGTGTTTTATGCCGCTCTCAACATTATTTCAGTCATATCATGGCAAAAGCTCACAAATTCATGTACATGTATTTCCTGGGTTTCACCAGCACTAGGCTAGGGCTCAGAAGTGTCTTGCCCAAGGATATTCCTGCAAAAAGCCCAGGAGATCCAGTGAGGCTCAAACCCAAATTGACCAATAGTGAAATGTTTCAGCCCAGGTCAGCCTGCACAAACTCCACAGCAGGCTGACCTGGGCCTAAACTTTTCGCAGAAGCATTAAGCCCCTTTTTCACAGAGCATATTTCATTTTACAGGGTTACCTGTCCTTCTATGAGCTGTGCTATTGATAGTAAACGACTAGCCCAAGTTTAAAGGCACATTAACAACAAAAAGTACACAAGTCGGGAGTCAAAATGCAGACTTCATACCTTTTAACCCATTACTACACAATCCTGTAAAGAAGGCTTTCGAAAACATCATGGGAAAAGGAGAAAATGCTGGTACCCAGCATTTTCTCCTTTTCCCACAATGTTTTCTACCAGATCTGAAACAGAATTCATCATTTGACCTACATTTAATTTGTCGTCTGCAAATCCTTTCAATTTGGGCCAGTCTAAATTTTTGTCGTTTGGTACAGAGTTAAGAGTACATGTATTATTATGAGTCTGATAATATGTTACACAACCACTGTCAAAGTTCGAGGTGCTGACAGAAAAATGTAAAACTAGTAAACATTTTTTTTTCTATTTTTTAGACATGTTTTTCTGCCAGCAATTGTAACTGACAGATTCCGCTGCAACATATTACTACCAGTCTCATGATAGTACCCATACTTATAAATGGTTTGAAACAAATTTATCTGCTATTTGATACAGCCAGTAGAGCTAAAAAGTGATACAATGTAATCAAAGTTCTTTGATAGAGTTGAAAACATCGTGGAAAAAAGGGAGAAAATGCCGGTTACAAGAATTTTCTTTTCATGTTTACAAACGCTTTCTCCTACAGGGTAAATAAAACTCTGGATTGTGTGGTAAAAGTTTAAATGTAACTCAAATTATGAATTATGTCATCCAAAGGGTAGAAAACATTAAGAAAAAAGAAGGAAATCCTGGAATAAGCATTGTTTCCTTTTTCCTACAATGTTTACAAAAGCCTTCTTCCTTGGAGTAATTTAAACTTTAGATTGTTTGGTAAAGGGTTAACTCTGTAATAAGCACTATGAAGAAAATTGGTAATGGCTGTTGTGCCCTGAAACAGGGGTAGTTATGCAACTAATAACAGATCTCTATTGATTGAAAATATTATTTTCATTACTACAGCTGTAGGCTTACAAGGACAATATTTTCACTACATACCTTGTTGTGGATGCATGTGCAATGATATTTCCTCCAATAGGCTTTTTGGGATCGGCTGAGAACATGGCTGCACCATCTACTTGTGCCACTACTTGATTTGTGATGATAACCGCCACACCAAACTTGGATTGTTGAAAAATGAAGCAAAATCATGATTATTGGAAATAAAAAATTATCTCTTAAACCTTTCACTCTTTACCACACAACAAACTTTTAGACTGGTTCAAATTGAAAGCTTTTGCAGTCAACAAATAAAATGTGGCAGAAATGATATTTTTTGTATCAGAAAGGGTAGAAAACATTGCGGGAAAAGGAGAAAATGCTGATTACCAGCATTTTCTCTTTTCCCACAATGTTTTCAAAAGGCTTCTTCCTCAGAGTCGTTAAAAGTCGGGATTGTGTGGTACAGGGTTAAAATGTGATAAGAGAAGAGGAACACATTAGGTCCTAAGCCTACCTTTATACATGCAGTGAATCACTTCTTCCATCAAAAAAAAATGCAGCAGTGGGGAAAATGTGGAAGCTTGTCTGAGCAATCAGAACTGCTGCAAAAATATTTCAGTAAAGCATGACCCCTCTACCACATGATGTTACAAGAGTACCGCATGAGGGTGCCAACGTTCAGCTGCTGATACTTGATTTTCAGTGAAATTTCCAAGTCGAAAACGGGGCATAACTCTGTCAAAAATACTTTGATGGTTACCTGCCCTTGTTATACAGGTTTCACTTGATAATAAAGAACCTGTCTAAATTTGAAGCAAATATCTTCAGTAATAACAGAAATATAAAATGACAAAATTTTTGCACAACCATGCAGACAGTGACGACGCAGACAACACCAACGCTACGACAATAACTTAACATTTTCTTCAAAAACGGCCAAGCTAAAACTACGAAATTGTGTTAAAGAGATTATCATATACTTCAACTGTTTAAAAGTTTTTGAAATATCACATGTTCTGAACTATTTACAAAATGGCAAAATTTTACACAGGTCCAAATTAAAGTGAAAGAATTGCAGGTTACAAATTAAATGTGGCATACAGGATGTGACTTTAATAACAGAGAGGAGAAAAACGTTGTGGGAAAAGAAGAAAATGCTAGTTACCAGCAATGTTTTCAAAAGGTTTCATCCTCAGGGTGGTTAAAACTCAGGACTGTGTGGTAAAGAGTTAAAATCAGTATTTAAGTGGTTACCAAACAATCCTGAGTTTTAACATCCCCAGGGAGGAATCCTTTTATAAACATTGTGGGAAAGGTTAAAATGCTGATAACCAACATTTTCTCCTTTCCCTACAATGTTTTCTATCCTTTTGAAGAAAAATACCACAATTTGAGCCCCATTCAATTATTGTCTGCATATGCTTTGGATTTTTGCGAGACCAAAATTTTGTCTGCCTGTCTCTTACATAAATACAAGGGTTCAGCCAAAACCCAATTACTTGTAAACAGCAAACATCAAAGGAGAGCAAAATATACACATGTGTATTTATCTCTACATCTTGCATCAAGAACAAGACATAATTCCAACCTGCATACGGTCATACAGCACCTACAGGGACAATAAAAAAAAAGATAGACTAGTCTACCAAACATTATTACTTGACTAATAAGACCATTCCAGCTATTAACCCTTCACCAAACAATTCACCGTTTTAATGAACCCTGGGGAGAAAGTTTTTGAAAACACTGCTGAAAACATTGTTGGAAAAGAAATAAATACTGGTAACCAGCATTTTTTTCCTTTTCCAACCATGTTTTCTATCTTAAAACAGACAAATTTTCATTTGTTGTCTGCTATTGCTTTCAGACTGAACAAGTCTGAAATTTTGTCGTTTGGTAAAGAGTTGAACCTTTGGCTGCTAAGTATGACTCAGTGGGCTTCTGTGACAGTGTAGGTCAAAGATCAAGCTACACAGAATGTGCAGTCTCGTTTTTGATCTAATTTGCCCATTAATTGGTGTGACATTCAAGACAAAGAAGGATTTTACTGTAGTCCCAATTAAAATCAACCACTGATAAAATATGTTCATTTCATTTTCGTAGCAGCCTAACTCTTCACCACATGACAAAATTTTAGACTAGATCTTGTTCAAATTGAAAGCATTTGCAGACAGCAAAATAAATGTGACTCAAACATTGAAAATTGGTTTGGGAAGGGTAGAAAACATTGTGTGAAAGGGAGAAAATGCTGGATGCCAGCACTTTCTCCTTTTCCCGCAAAGTTTTCAAAAGCTTTCTTTCTCAGGGTTGTTAAAAGTTAGGATTGAGTGGTAAATGGCTAAGGGTTAATGTTATCATGAAGCACAACACTAGTGTTCTGCCAGAGAGCTGACCCTCATCCGATACATCCGATTCATCCAGAAATATTGTGTAATTTTTAAAACAAGTGAGACAAGTGCACTCTTAGTCATAGCTACTAATTCTAAAATGACTCTGAAAGGGACAAACTGCCTCCTATGTGCATTATGACAAGATATTTTTTTTAATTCAGCATGACAACATCCTAGAATCCATGCCTTGGCAGAACACTGTAACACAATGAAAGAAACATGAACAAGTTATTCGCTACCTCGTCTGCAAGTCGAAGCAGCATTCTAAGGAATCTTGCGAGGTGCATCTGTCTAGCGGAGAGTTCTCCACGCCCAGAATAATCCGTTCTGTACAGGGCTGTTGCACTGTCAACTATCAACAATGCATATCTACAAAGAGAAGAAATTTACTCTTAAAGAGCCTTTCACAAATATAGCTGCCATTGCTTGTAGCCATTCTGCATCATAAAGGGTTCTTACAACTCGGGATTGTTTGGTATAAGGTTGCAATAATTCTGTTCTGTCATAAAGATTTTTGAAGTTCAAACCATCCCTATTATGTTTCATTTTAGTTCAAAACAAAAAGCAAATGGACCCTAGAGGGCCACTAATAACTCTGTATATATAAAATTAAACCCCAACAGAGCTAGGTAATTGAAGAAAAATAATGTGTTCTCAAGGCACCTCCTCAGCAGTGTCATGGATAACTCCAGCTAAAAATAATGACACTCATTTTGTTATCCTGGGGGCACAGGTTCAAATATTTAAATTTTATAAAACTTCACCAGAATCTGATAATCCTTGATACATAATATCTATGACCTAGACTAGTCATTTTAGAAAAAAATATTGTAATCCTTTTTACCAGATGGAAAAAAATATTAAGACCTGTCTGAATGGAAACCACAGGCAGTCAGTATGTGCTCTCTCTGTGAAAGGATAGAAAACATCGTGGGCAAAGGAGAAAATGCTGGTTACCAGCATCTCCTTTTCTCACGTTTTTAAGACTTCTCAGACGTGATTCTTAGAACTCGGGATTGTGTCAAAAAATGTTAATCAATTTCTCTAAATAAATCTGTAGAGCACAAAAGCAGACTGTCTGACCTATCCATACTGCTCCTGTGATGCATCTATGCACCAGATCAGAACCATTTGAACAAGTTTTGAAAGAAAACCATCAAAGAGTTTACCCTTAAAGTGCCTTTCACAACCACAGTTGCCTTTGCAGTCACTGTAGATCAAGATCTGACTGAACAAAACATGCAGTCTGATCTTTGGTCTGCAATGTCCGCTCTGTTGAAACACTCTAGACAAAAGCAACCATGATAATGCATTTAGCTGAGTCTTGTTTTCTAGATTGAATATGTCTGTTAGGTTGATAGGTTGCTCTACTGTTAACTCTATAAAAGGCAAAAATAAATTGTCAAGTCAAAATTGAATCCATGTGTAGGGCAGAAAATTAAATGTAGCTCTGCTGATGGAATTTATTTCTGAAAGAAAGGTTATAAGCATTTTCTCCTTTTCTGGCAATGTTTTGAAAAGACATCTTCTTGAGAGTTGTAAAAAACAAGGTGTTAGGTATAGGGTGAAAAAGGTACCTTGATCACTGCGAAAAACTATAATACATGTACCCTTTACCATACAATAGCGAGTTTTAACAACCCTAATAAAGAAGGCCTTTGAAAACATTGTGGGAAAAGGAGAAAATGCTAGTAACCAGCATTTTCTCCTTTTCCCAAAATGCTTTCTGTCATTCCAAAAATGATTTTGAATTTCTGAGTCATATTTATTTCGTCATCCACAAATGCTTTCAATTTGGAAATGTCTGAAATTTTGTTGCTTGGTAAAGGGTGAATGCTCTACCAAACAACAAATTTTATAAATTGCCAAAATCCAAAGCAATTGCAGACAACAAATTAATGTGGCTCAAATTGAGGGATTTGTGGATGAAAGGATAGAAAACTTTGTGGAAAAAGGACAAAATGCTGGTTACCAGCAGTTTCTCCTTTTCCTACAATATTTTCATAAGTAATCTTGCTCAAAGTCATAAAAACACTCGATTGTCTATGAAAGGATAGAAAACTTTGTGGGAAAAGAAAAAAATGCTGGTTACCAGTATTTTCTCCTCTTTCCACAATTTTTTCAAAAGCATTCTTCCTCATGGTTGTTAAAAACCCAGGATTGTGTGGAAAGGCTAAAAGCTGTACATCCACCCAGTCTATAGTTACATAAACTACTTCACAATGATCAATTTTTCTGTGTTTCAATGAATGTATTGTACTTTTGCGTTTGGTCTTTTCATCCTAGACTTCTCACCTGGATTCTGCCATCATGGCTGCAGCCTGTATAAGTAACTGTGATTGATGGTCACTATTGTACGCCCTGGCATAAGCTACATTATCTAACACATCACTCCCTGATAAACCATACCTTTGAAAAGAGAAAAATAATGACATATATTACAATAAAACCTTTTCCAAAAAATTTCATCTATATCTTTTTTAAATATAGATTCAACCCTTTACCAGACGATAAAATATTAGACTTCTCCAAACTAATAGCATTTGCATAGAATTAACTAATTGAGGAACAAACGCTCAGATTTGACTTTAGAAGGGTCGAAAACAATTGTGGCATTTTCTCCTTTTCCTACAAGTTTTTCATGGGCCTTCTTCAGGTTAGTAAAACATGGAATTATTTGGTAAAGGGTTTCACAGTATTTTTGGGTTGGTTTACGCATGTATGAAGCCTGCCCTATATTACACACACACCGAGTACAGCCCAAAATCTCTTTGGGTGTTTTCAGCAAGTATTCCTTTAGATACAATATCAGCCATGCTATCACAATCTGTGCAGACTGATTTGATCTTTACCTCTTTACCAAACAACAAAATTTTACACTTGTCCAAACTGAAAGCATTTGTAGACAATAAATTAAATGTGACTTACATATTGAAATTTGTTCTGGGACAGGAAGAAAAGATTGTGGGAAAAGGAGAAAATGCTGGTTACCAATTTAAAACCATTTAAAACCAGGTAAAAAGTAAAAACAAAAGATTGACGAACCTGACAACTTTTTATCTGGTTTTAAAATTTATTTTTCTGCCGGCAACTAACACTTGGACTGACTGCACAAGAACAGCTTGTCATCTTCACAATAATTTTCATACTTTACACGGTATGATTTAAATTTAAATGCATTTTAATACCCACATTGTTTACTTCTGGCTCCTATTGGGCCTTTAAGAACTTCTCAGCAAATTGGACAGTGTAGATCAGGATCAGACTGCACAGAATGTACAGACTGATCTTTGACCTACACTAAAAGGCAAACATAGTTGAGCAATGCTCTGTCAAAAGGGGGCCTAATGCATCTCTGTGATGCATCATACCATGCAAGACATGTCATAGTTAGAGATCCATAAAATCCATTACATCTAACAACCAACTGTATGATACGGTAGACTGGTTCTTTGACATACTGAAAATTGACCAATAGCGAAAAGTTTCGATCCAGGTCAGCCTGCGTAGGCACGCAGGCTGACCTTGGTCGATACTTTTCGCAGATGCATTCAGCCCCCTTTTCACAGAGCATGGCTCAGTTGTCAAAGCTGCTTTCTGGGTTTATTAAATGCTTCAGGTGGAAAAACCCATAACCAAGGTTCTTTCTTTTTTTCTTTTTCAGAAAAAAGCTTTTAGCATTTAACCTAAATTCTCAATAATTTCCAGTTGCACAATGCACCATACTCTTTGATCAAGCATTCACTAAGTAGAAATATAATGGGCTTTTAGATCTAATCAATGATAAGGCAGAAAAACCTGTATTATGCCTCAGTACAGATTGAATGTATTTGCGCTGTATCTGTATGCAGTATGGATTTATAATCATACAGCATTATTTGTTATTTGTGCAATTTAACTCTTTACCAAATGACAAAATTTTAGCTTGGTCCAAATTGAAAACAACTGCAGACGACAAATCAAATGTCACTCAAAACTTGAAATTTGTTTTGGGAAAGGTAGTAAACATTGTGGGAAAAGGAGAAAATGCTGGCTACCAGCATTTTCTCCTTTCCAACAATGTTTTCAAAAGGCTTCTTTCTCAGAGTCGTTAAAAGTCAGGACTGTGTGGTAGAGTTAATCCTTAATCTGCAGAAGAAGCTAAATGAGACTTTTAAAGCCGACAGTATAAACCAAAATTTTGCTTTTTCAAAGGTTTTTTTTTTTTTTGAAAAAATTATTTCCTTATCTGAAAGTGTAGATCCAAGATCAGACTGTATGTTCTGTGCAGTCTGATCTTGATGTACACTGTTTGCAAAAGGTCATTAAGTTGCGCTTAGCAGCCTAAGGGTTAAAAACATTTATCATCCAGTGTAATGGAAGTGTATTAACCTTTCTATTGCTAAATTTAAAAAAGCCATTTTTCAGTCAACAGAAAACACATTCCTAATGCAACTTCAAGGCTGTTATCCAAGAATAATTAGTATATTATGCAGTCATTACTCTTTAACCCTTTACCAAACAATCCCGGGTTTTAATGACCCTGATAAAAACGGGCTTTTGAAAACATTGTGGGAAAAGGAGAATGGTAACCAGCATTTTCTCCTTTTCCCAGTGTTTTCCATACTTTCAAAGACAAAATTCATTATTTGAGCCACATTAAATTTCTTGTCTGCAAGTGCTTTCAGATTGGTTGAGTCTTAATTTTTGTCCTGTGGTAAAGAGGTAAATCTTTACCATACTACAAAATTTTAGACTCATCTGCATTGAAAGCACATGTAGAAAACACATAAAACATGGCTTAAGTCTGATATGTGAAAGAGTATAAAACAATGTTGGAAAAGGAAAAATTGCTGGTTACCAGCATTTTCTCCTTTTCTCACAAAATTTCCAAAAGCCTTCTCTGTCAAGGTTGTTAAAACTTGTTTTTGTGTGGTAAAAGGTTAAAGGGGTCTTTTTTAGATTTTTTGTAGCAAAATTAATTTCTTATTGTTAAAACATTTTTTTTACTGCTGGCAAACAAATAACAGATTTGTCAATTTGCAATCAGTAATGTTGTCTATTTTTATGAGATCAATGTCAAACTGTTGTATCCCTTTGAAATGGTAAGGAACAATGTGAGAAAAGGAGAGAATGCTGATGTACTTTTTTTTGTGTTTTTTTTTTTTTTACATAATGCCATATCATGGAAAAATTGGACTTTTGTCGGCAGGAGATATCATAAAGGACTATCCTTAGGAACACATGTATGAAGTCTCATTAAATTTCGTAAAGGATTTTAAAAGATATCTGTCTGGATGGATGGATGGGCAGAAGGACGGCAGACAGACAGATGGATGGATGGACAACACAAAAACTATATCCCCTGGCCTTCAGCAGGGGATAATAAGAGTGTTGTCTTTGGCAAGACAACAACAGTCATCAGTATAGTTGGAATAGTGTAAATCAATTTCAGGATATACTGAACCACGACAAGTTTGCTGTTGACTCATCACTGATAAGAGGTCAATCAAAATCAAGAAAAGGGAAATAAATTGTTCATCTTACAATTATGTTGAGTTTTTCCTCTTTAACTTTTTACCACACAATCCTGACTTTAGCGACCATGGATGGGAAAGAAGCCTTTTGAAAACATGGGGAAAAGAGGAAATTGCCGGCAACCAGCATTTTCTCCTTTTCCCACAACGTTTTCTACCCTGCCTAAAACAAATTTCAATTTTTCAGTCACATATATTTTTTTAGTTTGGTAAAGAGTAAAACCCTAAATGATTGACTTAATAGTGTTTTATGCCACTTTCAACATTATTTCAGTCATATCCCTACAACAGCTCATAAGTTCATGTATATCCCAGGTTTCAACAGTTAGAGGCTAAAGCTCTGTAGTGTCTTGCCCAAGGACACTCCCTCGAAAGACCCAGTGCTTCTAGGGCAGCTAAATCCTAAGGCATCCAAGTTACAAGTCCTACAATTTGCCACTGAACTACTCAGGTTCAGGAACCAATCTGTTCCTTCTTTGAATAGTCCTTGGCAGAATGTTGTACTGCTAAACTTTGTATCCACAATGTTAACATGGGAAACCAGCAAGTAGCCTTGCAAAACATTGGTAAAAAAAAATCCTGAAAAGCAAGGACAGGAAAATTAGCCAGCATGAAAAAAAAAATCTAATAAAATATTAACAAGAGGGCCATGATGGCCCTGTATCGCTCCACTGGCTTATAAATATAAACCATAAATACTAAACATTTCAATTCTGAGCCAAATGGTTTCAAAATGAAGACTTACAAAGTTTTCTCTGTAAAAGCCCATGTGAAAGTTGAGACCCGAAGGACAAAGCCATTTTTAATCCCAGAGCTATAATTACTTGAACCCTGGTAGAGGTCCACAAGATAAAGCAACATATCAGAATAATACAAGTCTATGCTGTATTGTTATAAATAAGGTGATTTCCAAGTTTCATTCATATGAAGCCTCTGTAAAACATAAGACCCTTGATACAAGGCTAATTTCAAAAAAAAATCAAAAGTGATCCAGATTTGGTAGCCCTTGGGTTTGCGGTTAGGAGCAAAAAGATTTTTTGAATTTTCATGCGATAAGCAGATGTTTATGACCCATGAGATAGGACTAATTTTGACATAACTTGAATAACTTTGGAAGAGATTATTTAGATTACACTCATACAATATTACAGCTGTAACTCAAGATAAGGAACAAGAAGACCTTTTAAGTTCTCACTATATTAGCCTATGTAAAGCTTGTGACTTATTGGGTGAAGCAGTTTCAGAGACCATAAGCTTGATGGCCTTGGGCCTGTGGAGCTAAAAAGCAGTATCTTTTTCATGAGCTACAATGACGTTAGTAAATACAAGCTTTTGGAAAAGATTTTTAAAGGTTTTTCAATACTTTTCAGTTTTGAAGCCATAGCAACCATAGCTTTTAACAGAACTTAATTCTTTGAAGACATTCTGAAGAACATCATGGCAAGATGATATCTGTAAAGTTTGGTCAAAACTGGAAAAGTGGTTTCAATGAAAAAGATGGAACAATCTTGGTAGAAGTCTACAATATGAATCAGCATGCCAAATTTTTATAGCCCTAGGCCTTACAGTAAGGATAAAAAAAGACATCTTAAGTTTTCACTAAGTAAGCCTATCTAAAATTTGTGAACCCTGGAGTGGGACAAATTTTGATCCCAAGGCTCAAAACATGCCAAATTTGTTAGTCCTATGCTTTATGGTTAGAAACAAGAAGATTGTCGAGAAGTCTTCACTTTATAAGCCCTTATAAAACTTTGACCCCAGGGCTACAGTCGGACTAAATGGGGAATATGTGTATTAGAAGAATAACATGCCAAATTTGGGAGTTCTTAGCCTTATGGCTAATAACAAGACGGTTTCTGAAGTTTTCACTCCATAAACCCATGTAAAACTTGTGACCCCTGGTGCAGGGCCAAACTTGATCCTAGGGCCGTAACTTGGGCCCTCTTTGTAGTTGTCCACTAGATAATGCTATAATTATGCAAAATGTGGTAGCCCTAAGCCTTATGGCTATGTACACCAAGATTTAAAAGTTTTCCCTATATAAGCCCATGTAAATCTTGTGAACCTTCCCCCGCCCCCACCCCCCTGCATGGGCCAAATTGACCCCAGGACTGTAATTTGGGCACTTTTGGTAGACCCCCACTAAATCAAGCTAAATGCAAAATTTGGTAGCTCTAGGCCCTATGGCTAGGTACAGGAAGATTTCTTAAGTTATCACTATGCAAGCCCATGTAAAACTTGTGACCCCTGCGGCGGGGCCAATTTTGACCCCACGGCTAAAATTTTGGCCCACTTGGTAGAGGCCCACTAGATAAAGCTACATGCAAAATTTGGTAGCTCTAGGCCTTATGGCTAGGTACAGGATGATTTTTAAAGTTTTCTCTATATGAGCCTATGTAAAACTTGTGACCCCTGGGGCAGAGCCAATTTTGACCCCAGGGCTATAATTTGAAGAAACATGATAGAGGTCTACTACATAAAGCTACATGCCAAATTTGGTAGCCCTATGCCTTATGGTTTCAGACAAGAAGATTTTTGAAGATTTCCAATATTTTTCAGTTTTGTTGCCATGGCAACCAGAGTTTTTGAAGGAATCAAATTCTTTCAAGAAATTCTGAAGAGGACCATGGCAGGATCATTTCTGTATAGTTTCACGAAAATTGGATGGGTAGTTTCTGAGAAGATGATGTTTGAAATAAAAGGTAACACACAGACGGACGGACGGACGGACTGACGCACGGACAGATGCACGACTGACACCGGGCCATGACATAAGCCCGCTGGCCTTCGGCCAGTGGAGCTAAAAATGGGGTTACACGACAAAGAAAGCAATAAGTTAAGTTGTTACATACAAGTACAGTCCATGCCTTTTTTAATCAATCATGTGCACCATGCTCTGTGAAAAAGGGGTTTAATACATCTGCAAAAAGTAATGACTCATGTTAGCCTGCACTCTCCGAGCAGGCTGACATGGGTCGAAACATTTTGCTATTTGTAAATTTTATGCATGTCAAGGACCATTCTACCTCCAGATTCTGTTGATCTTTTAACTAAATGCTTTTATGGATCCCTAGTTGGTATATTGCAGCAAGAAGCATTAACTCTTTACCACACAATCCCAACTGTTAACGACCCTGAAAGAAAAGGCTTTTGAAAACATTGTGGGAAAAGGAGAAAATGCTGGTAATCAGCATTTTCTCCTTTTCCCACAATGTTTTCTACCCTATCAAAAAGAGAAATCATCAGTTTAGCAACACTTAATTTGTCGTCTGCAAATGCTTTCAATTTGGTTCAGTCTAAAAGTTTGTCGTTTGGTAAAGAGTTTAACCCCTTTGTGCCAGAGCACAGCTCATATAAGGTTGATAATTTTGTGTAAAATATAACTACCATACCTTTCTGCTACAGCAAGTAGTCTTTCGGGTCTGAAAGTTCCTTCTGTGTCAACATATAAACATTTACCTTCTCCTCCACCCATATCTATTGGTAACTGTATATGAATCAAAAGATATAGATTGTAAAGGATCTTTGTTGAAAAATTAAGATATCAACAAACATTCTATTGGAACTTTTAAATCTACTACCCTAGCCTGAGGCGGCTAATATCATATGTGTTTAATCACTGGTTAGGGAACAATGGATATACAGTGACTGACGGTATAGAAAATTCTACTGTAAGATATAAAAAGCTTGGTAATTCCTTGTGTTATCTACATAATAAATCTCTAGTTCTGTTTGAAAGCAATCAATGCCTATAAATGAGAGTTAGCTTTTTTGTTAAGATTAAAAGACTTGCAAAACAACATATGGTTCGATGTCCCTCAAAGGATTGTTAAACATATCAATAACCTGAAAAATGATACAAAGGAAAAGAGAAAAAGATTTTTGGAATGACACGGAAAACAGGAGGAAAGAGAGGGATTGGGGGAAAATTTTCTAATCTTGTATCTGCTCATAACTATTACATCTTTTCATCAAAACTTTTTGATTTTGCTCACTTAGGAAAAAAAAAACATCACAAACCATTTTACATTCAGAATCTATATGTCTAAATATCCTTACCTGACATGTCACCGCCAATGTATGACACAGCTGTGTTTTTCCTGTTCTGAATTCTCCAAATATCTCTGTAATTGAGCCAGTCTCCACTCCACCTGAGATAGTTAACAAAGAGTTTTCAGTCATTAAATTTTCCATTTTAAATAAAGTGTACTTGATTTTGCTTTACCCCATAATTGTTCTACAGCCCTATTTAAACTATTTAACCCTTTACCATACAATCCCAAGTTTAAACAACCTTGAAAAAGACAGCTTTTGAAAACATTGTGGGAAAGAAGAAAATACTGGTAACCTTTTTTCACAATGTTTTCCACTCTTTTACACTCAGATCTAATAATTCCAGCCATCTTTATATGCACTGTCCTCTGCAAACACTTACAAACTGAAAAAGTGTAAAATTTTGTTGTTTGGTAAAGAGTTAAAAATATCGCCTTGAACATATAGTGTAGTAGGCGGGAAAGAATTTTTTTGATAAAGAAATAACTACTTGGAGAGTCCTTCACAGCCAATTTCAAAGCAGCAATCATTTGTAACAGGAAGTACCTTTTGTTTTCCCTCTATATTTCAAGAACTGTCTAAAGCTGCAGCATAAAGTCATCTTTATACAGTATAGACAGGTTTGATGGTTGCCTTTATAAATCTAACTCACAAATGCTGACCTTGTAAAAGTTTATCTAGCTCCTTAGATCCTGTCGTGAGTTGAATAATCTCTGATCGCTTCTGGTGAAACTCTGTAGCTGTTGTAAAACCCATGGGAACAAGTTTAGCCGACTCAGCCTGATGGTACAAAATATGTATTATCTGATTACCTTCACTCCGTACCAAAGGACAAACTTTTAGACTCATCCAAATTCAAATCATTTGCAGATGACAAATCAAACTAGAATAACTATCACTAAAGGTGATAAATACCCCCGCCCCTATATTTCATGTCACAGGGGCAATAACTCTGCAATGTCAATTTAGGGGCAATAACTCCGTAATCATTAGGCCAACACTCATGAAATTTGTGCTTTGCACATCTACAGAGCTCTGTATTTATTCTGCCACTACATAGAAGAATCAAGGAAACTATAATGGTTGTCCAAAGACAACTGGTGTCGAGCCCGCAAGATTTTGACCATCAACTTCGACATTGACCTTGAACCTAACTATCCGAAAATTTGTTTCAAATAAAACATCTACTTATAATGGAGAACAACTGTGCCAATTTGTTTTGAAATCCATCAATAAATGTCAGATCTAGGCTCTGTATAAGCTCAATTTTAATATTTGACCTTGACTGGCGACCTTGACATTGGAGCTATCTGAAAATTTATTTCAAATGATACATGCACACATAATGGAGAATAAGTGTGCCAAATTATTTTGAAATCTATTTGTTAATGTGGGAGATATGCTTCGGATAAGCTAAATTTCAACATTTGACCTTGACCTGTGACCTTCACCTTGTAGCAATCTGAAAATTTATTTAAAATGGAACATCTACTCATCATGGAGAACAAGTGAGCCAAATTATTTTGAAATCCATCCATTAATGTAGCAGCTATGCTCCAGATCAGCTCAATTTTAACATTTGACCTTGACCTGTGACCTTGGCCTTGGAGCTACCTGAAAATTTATTTCAAATGGCACATGTACTCATGATAGAAAACAATTGTACCAAATTATTTTGAAATCCATCCATAAATGTAGGAGCTATGCTCCGGACAAGCTCAATTTAAACATTTGACCTTGAACTGTGACCTTGACCTTGGAGTTATTTGAAAATTTATTTCAAATAGCACATCTACTCATGATGGAGAACAATTGCGCCAAGTTATTTTGAAATCCATCCATAAATGTAGGAGTAATGCTCCGGACAAATTCAGACAGATGCACGAACTGACGCACTAACGCTCATACACCGACTTGTCATAGTGACAACTATGTCTCGCTCACCACAAGCGGGCTCGACAAAAAAGCATGCAGATGATTACATAAAAGCTTGATGTGTGGGTGCGTTAATTAAGTGCACAATGTCCAGCACCGGGACGAGGACCCAAGCCTTTTTTCAAACCAGTTCTAATGTCCATTGACATTTAAAGAAAAAAAACCTGATCAAAGACAAATATAGTGCAGTTATGATCAAAATATGAAGTTTTTTTCTTAATATTTGAGAACTTGAATTCACAATGTAATGATTTTCTGTAATGATTAGAAATGGTTTGAAGGTGCCATTTTAATCTTGATACATGTATCTAATATCTATATGTAAAGGGAGGTTAAAGCTAAAAAACTTACCTTTGAGATGATTGAGTGAAATCAGTGGAAAAAAAATAACTCTTGCGAAACTTGCGTCTTTGAATCAGTGGCAAAAATTCTGTAATCCTCAATGCTAACTAATTTTTAAGTCAAATCAGGGGCAATAACTCATTAATTCTTGATAGAAGTTTCAAAAAATTTGTGTCTTGCACATCTACACCTCCTAATGAACACTTCTGCCAAGTTTAAAGTGAATCAGACAGAAACTGTAGGAGGAGTTGTCCGGACAAGACATCGAGCCCAGATTCTTTCAGATATTCCTGTACCGTAGCGGATTTATGGGCCGGTGCGTTATCATGGAGTAATTTGATGCCGCGGACACCGGTGCGCGGTCTGCGTTTCTGATAGAGATCAACAAGTTGAGTAAGAACACTTTCTCTGTAAAACTTTCCAGTGACAGAACTACCTTTCGGGACTGGAATTTGAAGGACTGGACCTTTCGAATCAAAGAATATCGCATACAACATGCGATTTGATGTTTTGCAACGGCGCGCAATGACAGGTCTGTCGCCCTCAGATGAAACCCAAACCTTATTTTTAGCCTTAGAATCGGGTTGAAAATGATAGATCCAGGTTTCATCACCTGTAACTATCTCTTCCAAACGACGTGGGTCACATTTATCATATTTTTCTATAACTTGCGATGCAAGTCTAACCCGACTTTGTTTCTGCTCGTCAGTGAGCAAATAGGGCACCCAGCGCGCGCAGATCTTACGTAGCCCAAGTCGTTCACGTAAGATCTTCAAAACACTTGACGAATGAATGCCACTTAATTCTTCTATCTCTTGCACGGTATAACGTGCGTCTTCCTCAATTAACGTTTTCACAGTAGCAACGTTCTTTTCCGTCAAAACGGAAACCGGCCTACCCACCCGAGGGTCATTTTTAATTGACTCCCGACCATCATTAAAACGACGTACCCACTTGCAAACTGTAGCATATTTTAAAGCACCATTCCCATAAACTTTTTGCAAATCAGCATGAATTTCTGTTGGCGGAAACCCGAGCTGTGCTCGAATCTTACAATATACCCTCCGTTCAGAGATTTTTCCATCCATATTGAACGCTATATTTTACTATAGTGTATAAAACCACGTGTTGAAAATACCCAGCGCAGCGCGCACGTGGACCTCGTGCGCCGCATACCGTGACACCGTTCGAGAGAGGAATGATTACGCAAGTTCTGTGTAAAAATTCGTGCAACTTCATAATCGCGTTAAAAAGTTATAGGCTTACTCTACGAACTTAAAAAGTGTCCCTCGTACAAACTGACACAATTATAGACTTGTCTACATTAAATGCAGATGAGAAATTGAGTATTTCTGAAATAATAGGATTTGTCTAGAATAGAATGGGATAGAAAACACTGAGGAACAAGAAAAAAATGCTGGTTACCAGCATTTTCTCCTGTTTTCAAAGTGCTTTTAAAAGTATTCCTCCTGTGGGTTGTTAAAACATGGGAATATTTGGTAGAAGATTCACTTATTTTCTCCTACAGATGTCCTTTTTCATCTTAGAGCAATTTTGATAAAAAATTTTCGAAAGGAGAAATTGCTGATGATGAGCAATTTTTCTCTTGGTCACTATCTTTTCACTTAGACTTGTATTCATCTATAAACTTCTTGCCACACAATTCCAATTTTCAACAACCATAACCAAGACAGCTTTGAAATAATATGGAAAAGAGAGAAAATTGCATGTAACTAGTATTTTCTCTTTTTTCCACAAAGCGTTCCTCCCCTCTTTCAAAAAAAAAATGTCAACAGATGAGTCACATTCAATTTGGTTGTCTGCAAATGCTTTCAAATATGACAAGTCTAAAACATGTTTTCTGATTTTTAAAGGGTTAACCCCTTCATCACACAATCTCAACTTTTAATGATAATCCCGACTTTTAACGATCCTGAGAAAGAATACTTTTGAAAACATTGTGGGAAAAAGAGAAAATGCTGGTAGCCAGCATTTTCTCCTTTTCCCACAATGTTTTCTACACTTCCCAAAATAAATTTCAACTCTTGAGTGGCATTTATCTTGTCATCTGCAAATGCTTCCAAATTGGACATCTAAAATTTTGTTCTTTGGTAAAGAGTTCAACCTCAGTCCATGCTGATTATCCCCATTGTAAAGTATTGTTTGCTCAACTGCTGTGGGTTTTCTATTGGAAGTATAACTACATCTCTCTGTATTCAAAATAAACCTTTTATCTTCCCAATTGTATGAAAAGCAGAAAAAGCGAAAGTATAATTCTACTGATAGACATAATCAAATGACAACATGAAAGATAAACATATGGTTACAATGGTGAATGCATTGTGTCCAAAAAGGATAGAAGTGGACAGATCTTGCATGAGCCTGAAGTACAAAGTTTTAGAATGGTCCATTTGGAAAGCACTTGAATACGATAAATTGAATGCCGCTAAAAAGATGCGAGAAGTCTTTGGAAAAATAGAAAACCTTATAGGTAATGGAGAAAAAGCTGATTACCAGCAATATTTTCAAATACCTTCTCCATAGGGGTCATTAAAACTCAGGATTTTTTGGTATAGTTAAAGTAAAAAATGTTATTTAACAAATGAAAAGAAAAAACTTCTTCATATGAAGTAAAATATGATTTTTAAAAAGTCTAAAATGTCAGCACAGTTGTAGAAAATCACAAGATACAAAAAATCTATTACTCACAAGAATTTTGTCTGCCTTGGCCTCACTGATTCCTTTGATAGCTAGAAGATTTTTCTTTGGTGCATAAGCCACTGATTCCACAGTGTGGTATCCTGCTTCCTCCAGCTTTTTCACATCTGCAGCACCTATACCATGGGCCTAAATAATAACTACATACTGTTAGAATTTTGTACAGGTCTAGACTTAAAATTTTGTTTGATTAGTTTCCTGTTTGAAGCAATTTCCAACATAGGAAGAACTGAAGAAGCAATCAACTGACCCATGGTTTCAAGCCTGGAAGTTAACGTCAATGGTTGAACATAATGAACTTGCCTCAAGGGTTGGCTTGACTTAACTCTTCACTTAATAGCAACATTTTGGGGTTGTCCATATCGAAAGTATTTGCAGATGACAAACAAAATAAGGTGCAGATGATGCCAAGCTTAGATTTATCTCTGAAAGGGTAGAACAACATCGTGGGAAAAGGAGAAATACCCACTCATGAATTTTCTCCTTTTCCCACTATTTTTTCTATCCTATTAATTCCAGTCCAATTAGATTTATGTTATCTATATTGATATAAGATATGTCTTTTGCAGATGTGTTTAATTTGGAAAAGTTTAAAATTTGGTATCCCTTAATGATGGTTAACTGAAGATTCAAAATGGCTACCAACTTTCCAATTTTGTACAGTCTGTTTTAACATTATTCCCAATATTGAAAAGAAATGAAATATTTTTCTAAGCATACAAATTAATCTAGATCAGACACATGTAACTTGTACAAAAGCCACTGTAGTGAAAGTGCAGAGGTACATAAAATTTGCTGAATCGACAAAATTAACTACATCAAGCAGGTATTTCGGTGAACATTTACAAGTAGTATGGACTCTATTCCTGTGCACATTTTTGAAGACAGCCCTAAACAACATGTGGTTATGTCATTAGGTTTTAAAATGACATGTTGGCCCATAACTAAATTCACCTCCAATTTTTGTAAAGGCAGTGGACCAAATGTTTCATCTTCAACTTCCTCTGTCACTGTCTCTCTCTGGGCCTGCATCTTGTTGTGAAGTTAACTGAAAGGACATAACAATAAATATTAGATCTATTACAGTTTGGACAAAAAATAAGAATCAAATGAATGAACTTTGTAGTGGTAAACTATCTGGTCCAACGAATCACCAAAATACCACCAAAACACCAAAATTCCCCTATATTTTCAGTATTGAGTTCTGATATAAATATGTAGGATTCCTCTTTTTTTTTTTAAGAGAAAAAGCACTTAGTCAAAGTATTTATCATTGTTGTGAAGAATGATGTTAATAATATATTCTGATCAATGATTTATGTGGAGAACAATCACCTAAACACCCATGTGTCTGGTCAGTTACACACCGAAATACCCGATCTTGATTACGCCAATCTAGACTAAGGAAATATCAGTATAACATTATCAGCATGCACTTATATTTATCATTTCTTTGAATGATAAACACACATACAAAATTGTTTGTGAACAAAGTTGACCTAAATTGGACAATGCATGATGTCTCTGATCCATCAAAACGCACGAGGAGCTCGACATGTTCTGTTCTGTTAAAGTGACGCAATCATAACTGTAGGCATTTGGCTGATATAATTCAACTTACTTGATGTGTAAGTTTGTAATTGCTATTTTTAAAGTGACATGGTAATTATTACCGGTAATAATCTTATCGGCAGATATATAATTATCTTATCAATTTACACCTGGTAACATGTTAACCACAGATTCAAAATGGCTGCTGGTTTTCTAATTTGGTGATTTTTAATTTCCTATGCCCAACATAAAAATGGATTTTTTTTCTAGCATTCTTATGACTAAAAATCAGAAACATCAGTCTTGTATAAAAGCTACTGTAGTGAGACTGCGGAGGTAGAATCCCTGAATCGGCAAGTTTTACAGCAATAAGCGAGTATTTTGGTGGATGTTTCGGGACAGGTAGGCTATTCCGGTACATACTGTTCACGGCGGGCTTCAATGGCATGTTGTTTTTTTGTCATTAAATTTTAAACTAACCCTCCTACATCAATATGATTACAATTTGTGTCAAAAACCACAACTTCATTAATCTTAAATCAATAATAATAATGAACAAAATTTGGGCTATTTTGGTGTTTCAATTGTATTTCGGCATTTCGGTGATTCGTCAGACCCTGACTATCCAATTTATCATAACATTTTCTTCAAATGCAGATATTTCATTATCATTCCTTCTTTAAAATTTGTACTGAAAATAGAAAACTCCACATCCTCTAGAAAATAATTAACCAAGTAATTAAAATTAAATACACAAAATTTAATTTATTTATTGATTGATTTTATGGTAAAATGCCGTTTTCAACGTTATTTCAGATATATCACGGAGGCCAGTACACCTATGATATTTTCCTGGAGTTTCTTTTACCAATACTAAGCACAATATTCTTTCCAAGCTATTGGCTACTTTCCCACATAATCATTGTTGAAACAATGGTCAACAATGAGAGAGGAATGAATCCTGTCATGATGATTATCATCAATCCTCGGAAAAAAATTTGCCCAAGCCGTGGATCGAACAAGCCACCTCCAGTTCTCAAGTCCTGTGCGCTACACAAAATTCGAGTTAAATCAAGATTCTATAAAATAAAGCCTCTTAACCCTTTAAAAAACAATGTACTCTTTTAATGACCCTAAGTAAGAAGGCTCCGGAAAACATTCTTGGAAATTCTTTTCCCACTTTTTCTGTCCTTTAAACTTAATTCAAGACAAATCCCTCCATATAAATCCACAAATTCAATACATCGTCTTTCAGTAATCTTAATTTTGGAGCCGTCTAAAGTTTTGTAGACCCTTTTGCTTCATGTTATTTTGTGGTCAGATACACTTTTATAGCCTAGGCTATGCCAGAATGGGATTGGATCGAAATTTACAAGGGCCGAATCAAATATTATAAGTGACTGTGTACTTTCATTTCGGTGTGACAGCGTGAAATGCTTCTTTTTCATTGAACAAAAAGAAAATTCTTTCTTTTATATGGACATGAAATTGGCTATTACATTAGATGAAAACCTTCTGAACTAACAATACAACCTAAGATATCATCAATAACATACAAAACGTAAACATGGAACTCCCGCCACTTGATGACGTCATGTGACTCTGTATAAAACCCCAGCCGGAATCGTGCAAGTAAATACGACTCAATACGACTCAAAAATTAGAATTTGCTTTTGGAAGCCTTAGAAAACGTTTTGTAAAAAAGAGAAAATGCTGTCTACCAGCATTTTTTCCTTTTCCCATAATGTTTTTATACGTCTTCTTCTTTGCATTTAACTACTTGTATGTAAATATTGTAAAAATGGCAATAAAATATGAGCCATGCTCTGGCAAAAGGAGGAATAATGCAGCTCCGTGATGTATTATACCATGCAAGTCATCACATAATTATGAATCCATTTTATCAATTTTCTCTAACAAATGACTGAATCCTGAGGTAGACTGGTCCTTGGGCATGCAGAAAATTGACCAATAGCGACTGCTCAGGCTGATCTGAGTCAATACTTTTCGCATGTGCATTAAACTCCCTTTTCATACAGCATGACTCATATGTTTAAATTAAACTAAGGGTTAAATTAAATTAAGGGTTAAACCAACATGTTTGAGTTCAGTAATCATTGACCTTGTGAAATAAACAACACTGACTTGTTAGCTCATAGGCCTGCATCAGAAAACATGTGAGCCATGCTCTGTGAAAAGGGTGCTTAATACATCTGTGAAAAGTATCGCTTCAAGGCAGCCTGCGCAGTCCGCACAGGCTGACCTGGGCCGAAACTTTTCGCTATTAGTCGATTTTCTGCATGTCCAAAGACCAATCTACCGCATGAATAAGTCGGTTGTTTAAAAAAAAGTGGCTATTATGGATCTATAATTATGCAATGACTTTCTTGGTATAATCCATCACAGAGATGCACCAAGCCCCCTTTTACCAGAGCATGGCTCAATTATGGCTACGGTTTTAATTTCAGAAAGTCCAATATTCCCATCGCTGATAAAATCATGGACGCATTTCCGTTGAAAGTAAAATAATACGCGTTATATAAAGCGCAAATGTCAGCCCTTCAAGCGAATCCATCCAGTATCTGACTTATGTCATCACACAGGTTTACTTCTTTGGTCCATTTTTTAAAGGGGCATTAAACCAGATTTTGACCCCATTTTTGGGGGGAAGAAAGTTCTTATCTTACATGAAAAAATCACGAGGACCTGACTGTTTACCCTCAGTTGGCGAAAAATGCTTCTGGTGAAACTCGAACCCACGACCTTTAAAACTTTAGTCGTCGACTCTACCCACTGAGCAAAAGAACTAACTGATTTATTGTGCTGAAAATATATAAATATCTTGCTATGGAATAACGGCTTTTACCGTTACTATCGGAATAGGAAGTTTTACTGTAAAAATACATAAAAAAGTCTCGGTAATTCCTCTTATTTTCTACATGTCGTATTTCAATCTAGGTTTTAATTCTAAGATCATTTTTACACGTAAATGAAAACTAGCAAGCTTTTATAAGATTTTCTAAAAAGAACACTCGGGAAGCAAAATCTAATTTAAAGTCCCTCGATTGTCAAGGCATCAAGTAGGTAGGCATTCTTTATAAAGGAACATTGAACACTCGTCTCTGTCGGCGCCATAGGCGAAAAGGGGGAATGTCTTTTCCGGACAGTATAGGTCAATATCGTCGATTAAACAGATGGTGAAATCTGATCTGATGAATTTCTCTCTGAGTTTCTAGTAAATTGTATTTTCAGTAGTCGAAAGAGTCGGGTCCATATATTTGGTGCCAAAATAGTTAATGTAGTGACCTATGGAATCAGTGTGACAATTATAAAATCTCGCACAGGTAAACAATTTTCCCGTTTACCTGCCTTTCACCATTTAGGTTTGTCTTGAATTTTAAAGTTTCTTTGTCGTCTGATGGCAGCGTAGCCGGTAGTGCACAAATGTTTCTTTATATTATACCGGAGACTCCGATTTAGAATTTGAGATCGGCCAGTATTCTGTCCGATGTAAGTTTGGGCCATTATGCAACAAGTCCTTTTGCTCAAATCTCTATATACTTTATTTAACGAGTTAAATCACTATCAGAAGAAAATGTTTTGTTTTGTTTTTTTATATGTTTGGGAGAATCCCGAAAGTGTTAGTCCTGATCATTTTATAGAAACTTTCAAACAACGATTAAAAGATTAATTTTTACAAAAATGGTATTCGGATTTATCAACAAGTGCTGTTCTTTCTCCTTTATATGGCCACTTGAAAGAAGAATTTAAAATTGAAAGTTACTAATCTATTATTTTAACAAAACGTCTCAGAATTTGTTTAACAAAAATCTGCACGTCTTTCCATATTCAACGAGTTTCCGGAAGAAACCCTAGGAATGAAAGATTTTGCATATTTTGTAACATGAATTGCATAGAAGATGAATATCATTTCATCATTGAATGTCATTTATATTGCAGTCTTCGTAAGAAATATATAGACAAAAAGTACTATTATGTCAAACCAAGTATGTTTAAATTTGTAAGTCTGATGAAATCTGAGGAGTACAATACCATTTTGAAAACATGTATGTCTATTAAGTTTGCATTCTACAAAAGGAATGCTAACCAAAATTAATAGCGGAAAGTACAGTTCCAAGATCAGACTGCACGTGTTGTGCGGTCCGATCTGACTCTGCAGTGACCCCCACCCCCAGTAAGTAAAGTTCTGTAAGACATTCCTGTGGTTTCAATGTTATTGTTTTACATCTTCCTATAAGTACCTTATGATATATAAATCTAGTAAATATTTCTCTCTCTCTCCATATGTCACTGTTGACTATTGTTAATCTTAAAAACATAGGATGTTGTAACATGATGTTTACTATAATGTACAAGTGAAATAAAAAATGTCTATCTTTATTGGTCATGGGAGAGGATTTCGTAGTTAAACTGACAGCCAGTTATCGATCATCGGACGATTACGTGAGATAAAACGTGTACCAGTTATAAAGTTCGTAACCTTGAAAGAACCCATTTGGTAAACTGGCAGTCTGTTATCGATCTTCATATTGTAGATTTGGTACAGTTGTGACGAGTGATATGAATTTATAACAATAGCTGCCCTCGATAAATCGGCATTCGGCATACCTCGGGTGATCCGGTGATCAAACCCCTCGGCTGTATCACGTAGATTGATATGCACCTACAAGGTACATTTCGCACATCTCCGGAAGCAGACCGCTTTACCGTTATTGAAATTGTAAGGCTTCTCTTTAGAAAGAACGCATTAGTAAATTTTCTATCGTTATCTTTCTAAGAGTATTTCAGTCGGCAAACAGTTTGTACATTCAATTTTTAGCGTGGTTTATCAATTCCGTTAGGAGCTTTCATCGACAGATCGACAGAAGTGAATAACTTCACAGTGTTGTTCATGTCGTTCCTAAGCGATCTACAGGGGCGCCGCCATATTTACGATCATGTGATTGGTAGTTCAAAATGGAAGCCTCCCTTATACAGACGAGGTTAGATGTAGGTATGGAATCGGCCGAGTTGTGACGAGTGGATAAATCGGGTGTCGCCTGTTGTCTATCGGACAGTTACGGGAGGTACAACGGGTACCAGTTTACCCATTTGGCAAACCCCGGGAGATTCGTGGATACAGTTATGGAATCGACTGAGTTGTGCCGAATGCGAAAGAACAGTGTAGGTTGTGTTGTTACATGAGTAAGTTGAACCTATAAGTAGGTGCCGTGATGGAATATAATACTGGAAATGCCCGTTTAACTCTTTACCAAACGACAAATTTTAGGAAAAGGGGTCTAAATGTCTCACTAAAATAGCGGTCTATGTGTCTCAGGGGTCTAATTGTCACCCAAATTTTAAGGGGTCTAAATGTCAGGGGTCTATAATTATTTATGTCTGACATCCCAAATTTTAGACCAGACCAAACTGAAAGCATTTGCAGACTACAAAATAAATGTGACGGAAAAATTGAAATGTGCTTGGCGCATAATTTTATTGAAAACGCTACCGAAAAAATCGTGCTAAAAGGAGAAAATGCTGGTAAACAGCACTTTCTCCTTTTCCCAAGATATTTTCTATTTTCTAAAAGAAAAATCCCTTCATTTGAGCCACTTGCTGGCTGTCTGCAAATTCTTTCGATTTGGACCAGTCTAAAATATTCACAGCCCCCCCCCCCAAAAAAAAAACTTTGTTAACTCTGTACCAAACGACAAAATTTTCGACTCAACCAAATTGAAAGCATTTTGCAGACGACAATTTAAATGCAGCTCAAATTTTGAATTCTGTTTATAATAAGGTAGAAAACATTGTGGGAAAGGGAGAAAATGCTGGTAACCAGCATTTTCTCTTCTTTCCACAATGTTTTAAATGCTGTCTTCCTTAGGGGCGGGATTGTGTGGTAAAGGGTTAACCCTTTCAGCACTATAGGCGGAAACAGCTATCAGTATAGCCATGTAAACAGGTCCATGTTGCACATAATACAAATAGCTCTATCAGGGGAGGAAACCAGTCTAAAGGTCTTAACCCTTTCCCAAACGACAAATTTTGGACTGTTCCAAATTGAAAGAGTTTGCAGACGACAATTTAAAATTTGATGAAAATGGCAGAAAGGTCTCAAATTGGGTAGAAAACACTGTGGGAAAAGGAGAAATTGCTCGTTACGAGCAATTTCTCCTTTTCCCACAGTGTTTTCAAAAGACTTGTACTGCAGACACGTGAAAACCAGGGCTTGTTTGGGAAAGGGTTAATAGACAGTCGAATAAATAAAATGGAAAAATTCTACATCTCTAAACAGCAAAGTGTAATTTCAAAGCTTTTTTCTACATGAATATCAAGCAATATTTTCGACAGAGAAGAAAGTCTGTGATCAGAAGTTTAATGTCGATGGGAAAAAGTCTGCACGATGTAGGCTAAGGTGTTAGCTTGCGTAGAAGTAAGTCACTTGAATTTAACGACTGAATGCCCATGTTGTTTTTGCCGCAATATCATCTCCAGTCACCGTTATCAGGAATTATCCAAGACAAATACACGAGATCGGTATTTGAATAAAGTCAAACTGGAGTAGACAGTTTCTGTACACGAGCACCTGTGTGTAGGTATATTCTTGAGCACACTTTTTACATACTCATTTGTCTCCACTGAAAACAAAAATAAAATAACCCTTAAGCTGCTAAATAAATGAAACAAAAATTTTCACTCGATAGTAAAAACCCAAATATTGCTTTTCAAAGTGTATTTCACCGGGGAAAAATACGTTATCGGACACTGTAGATCAAAGATCAGATTGCACGTTCTGTGCAGTCTGATCTTGATCTACACTGTTCGCAAAAGCGCCCTGAGTTGCGCTTAGCAGCCTAAGGGTTAAGAATTGAATTTCTCGGAGTTACTAGACGATAGCAGACTCTTTTCCTTGTTAAAGGTTCTATTTACAAAGCAAAAATATGTTTGGTGAATATATTTTTCGCCAGTTCACATTTTCATAACCAACCCATTTTAACCCTTTGCCACACAATCCCGACTCTTAACAATCCTTATGATGAAGCCTTTCGAAAACATTGTGAAATCAAAGCTGTGAAAGCGATGCTGAGGTGGAGTGCGTTTAATCCTGCTCAAATTGAAATCTAACTGTTGTGCCAAATAATAAGCACGCAGTGCTACTAGAAAGAACTGGCTAAAAGCAAACAGACATTTCAAGAGCTGAGAGATATCTCTCCTATAAATCTCAGAGCAAACTATCGAATATCTCTTTTTTTGTGTGTGAGGGAAGGGGAGTTCAATAGAATGTCAAAATGAAGCGACGTGAGAAGTATTATTAAGCAATATCTAGACAAATAAAGCAATCCGATTCAGAGAAATTACCACGAGTTCCCATGATGCTTTTAAGCTTTCCATGGCACTTGTTGACGGTTCTTGATGCTATTTGGTGGAACTGATACATAAATGCGTATACCTACGCATGCCTCATGGTAGTCTGCTCTAACACTCTTTTTTAAATCGTGTCATGATAATTGTGTATTTGTTTACATATCTATCGTCCAAGTCGTGTTAGTTCACCTATTGTTAATGTTTTAGTCATGCCTTGGTGCCAAAGTGGATAAAATACTTTCTAAATAGTACTATTTTTCCAGGTAATGATTTTGCAATGTTAGGTACCCCAGAATCAGGTTTTTAGGTTCAATTTCCCACATGGTAAATCTGAGCACTCTCTCGCACTACGGATCATTCCCATTCACCTCTGTAGCTGTCTCAGAAAGTAGTCCGTCATCACGTGATATTTTCGTCACATGACCATAACTCAGAATGGCGACACAAACGCCGGTGAAAGAAAGACCAATCGATTGTTTTGTGTGTTAATTTAATTTAAACATATTTTATTCCGCAGAAGTACAATATACATAAACAATACAATACAACAGGTTTACAAATATGATTCTGCAGAAATGGATTGGAACGAAAGCAGAGCTTATAAAGTTCCTCTCCAATTTCCGGTTATTGCATGTATAAAGTACAATATACAGAAGAAGTCTAAGAAGGCACATAGAAAAAAAAGAGATAGAGAAAAATAAAGGGGAACAGAAAGGTGTGGAGTGAGGGATCTACTGGTGGAGATGTCACCTTAGAAGAAACCATATATAGAGACAATAAAAACTTACAACCTGACCGTCAGTACTACATAAATGTTTGCTAGTGCAGCTTATAAAAATGAAGCTAGTAATGTTTGTTAAGAATGATTGGATAAGTAATATACTAGATAAAAATATTTAGGTATTATGCAATAGATCAATACCAACCATATTACATTCAAAAGAAAGAGTGAGAACGCTGAATCTTTTCATCTAGTTTCTCCCGGAGAATACTGTATTGTCACTGAGAAGACAAAAGGATCAATACGCTAAGGAGTAAATCTTCCGCTTGCCCGGATATAAGTATGCACTGCAGCAAATATTCTTTCATTATCATGCAGGCTAAGACTTTCATCTCCATAAAGGATGATTCGAAGCGAGACTCTTGCAATATCATTTATACTTGAGAATAAAATATTTCTTAAGTGATTATAAGTTGAACATTTTAGAAAGAAATGTTCAGTTGATTCAACTGAGCCACATCTACACAGTGGCGATTGCACTAAATTTTTCAAGTATAAGTGATGATTAAGAGAACTACATCTGTTGCGCAACCTAGCATGGACTATCTGAATTTTTCTTTCACCAAAGAAATAAAGTTGTCTTGGAGTGGGTTTGGAAAGGTTCAAATGATGCTTAAAAGATGCCAGTGATTCTGCGTTCTTAATCTCATCCGGTAGGGAATTCCAATCATTAATTACAGACGGCAGAAACGAATTATTATACGAGCTAGTTCTGCAAGCAATGGTTCGCAAATTATTTGGTCTACGCAGATTATAAGTTGATGAATTACCAACCGTTTGGGGGACAAGAGCATTAAGGTAATTTGGAGAAAGTCCATTTACCATTTTGTAGAATTGAATCAGCTTATGTTTTCGCCTTCTTTCACTTAAAGTTTCCCAACAAGTTTCCTGATTTAGGTCAGCAATAGGTACAAGTTTAGTACAACCTGTAACTATGCGTGCAGCTTCATTTTGAACTTTGTCCAATTGATCCTTTAAACCCTGAGAAAGATTATCCCATATAACATCACCATACTCCAAAATTGGTCTTATAAATGAAAAGTAAATGGTTTGAAGTAACAATCTATCGAGCCGAATTTTCAGATGCTGCATAACTCCAATTCTTTTCCATGCTTTTTCAATTGATTTATTTATGTGCATATCCCAAGATCCGTCATTAGAAAGAAAAATACCTAAATGCTTGTGATTTGTAACTGACGGAATTTCAGTATTTGACATGTAAAGATTCGGGTGATTAGGCTTAAGACGTTTCCGGGATATAACCAGCAATTCAGACTTTGCAGGGTTGAACTTGACCAACCACTTCTGTGCCCAATTCGTAATTTTATCAATATCACATTGTAAAATACTTCCTACACCAGCTGGATCATCTACAATCATTGATAAACTTGTGTCATCTGCGAAAAGCTTTACATTTGCCTGAAAATCTTCGACGATATCATTGATATAAACTAAAAATAAAAGAGGTCCTAGAATAGATCCTTGAGGGACACCGGCTTGCACATGACACAAAGATGAACCCCCCCCCCCCCCGGTAAAATAACTCTTTGAAAACGGTTTGAAAGATAATTAGAAAACCAAGATAATAGTTTACCACGGATCCCGGCCCTGTTCAACTTGAAAAGTAAACCTTTATGCCAAACTTTGTCAAAGGCTTTACTTATGTCAAAAAAAACAGCTCTGAATTCAAGCCCATCGTCTAGGGTTTTGCATATATCATTATAGAGACTAGTTACTTGATTAACTGTGGAATCGCCAGGCATGAAACCGGACTGTAAGGGTGTGAAAAAATTGATATCTTTAGTGTGGTTATAAACGTACTTGAATATGATGCGTTCGAATACGTTTTCAATGCTATTCAGTAAGGAAACTGGCCTGTAGTTGGATGGAAGAGAAGGGTCACCGGATTTAAATATTGGACATACATTGGATATTTTCCATGAAGACGGGACTGTGTAGGTATTTAATGAGTGATTAAACAAATCACATAAATGAGGCGCAATCTGTCCAGCTACTTCAATTAGAATCCTATTATTAATACCGTCAGGCCCCGAAGCTTTTCCAAGTCTCAGTGATTTTAAAACATCCAGTGCTTCAAACGGCCTGATATCAATTGTATCTATAGAAGATTGTGTCAACGGGTAATTTTCATCTGGAAGAATACTTAAAGTATCATCTATACTTGATTGATTTGCAAAATAAGAGTTCAAGACATTAGCTTTCTCGACTTCGTCAATTACCATTGAATCGCTGGAATGATCAAAGAGAGGAGGGATTGACGATGAGGAATTTGAAGACATAAGTGACTTCAAAGTTTTCCACCAATCTCGCGGGGATAGTAAACCAGATTTCAATTTGATAGACAAGTGATCGTAATAGTTGTCTTTAGTTTGTCGAATAAGTGCTATTACTTCGTTTCTAACAGATTTAAATTTTGTCCAGTGACTGGCTTTGTTCGATGCCTTAGCTTTTTTATATAATCTCTTACGATATCGAATTTTCCTTTTGATAGAACAGGTCATCCATGGTGGTTCTTGGGGATTGATCCTAACAGTCTTGCTTGGAATGAACATACGAGTTTTATCCGTGATGACATTTGCAAAGTTTTCAGCGTATGTGTCAATATTATCATTGTGTATAGAGCCCCAATTGAAATTAGCTAAACAACCTCTTAACTGGTTGTAATCGCCTTGATCGTACTTCCAAATCGTACGTTGAATATTTTTCAACTTAGGTTTTAGAAAATTAAAAACACCAAAGACAGGACAGTGATAACGCGTTGTGAGACCAAGACAAGGCTCTCCAACGCCAGATGTTTTGTGTGTTGTTCAAACAGCATACGGCCAATCAGACTTAGTGGTAGGAAATGTGAAAAAGAAGGATTTTCTGAAAAGCTTAAATGTCTTTTAAAGGACTATAACTTGTTTTTTAATCTTACAAACTTAGATCCATCGGTGTGTTAAATTGTCATCATTCATGGGTGCAGCCATTTTTTTTTTACAATTGGCGTAAGATTCTGATCAGTAAAGAAGCTTGAAAAAATAGTTCCATTGTATACAGGTAAATTCATCAGTTTGAATGCACCTATAATGTATCCGGAATCATATTTCCTTTGTCTACTTTATTATGTTATACATGAAACAGTTAAACAGTAACAAAACATGTTTTCCTCGGTTTGACAAGATTCTTGTCAAAAAGCCCGTTGCAGAGACGTATGGTGAGAGTAACGAACGACAACTCTGCTCGGAGATTGAAATCTGAGCTGGGATGCTTCACACCCCACCTCAAAAATGAGAAATGCTGGTAACCTGCATTTTCTCCTTTTTCCACAACGTTTTCTACATTGTCAAAGACAAAGACCTTCGTTTTAGCAACTTGTGATTCATCGTCTGCAAATGCTTTATATTTGGACCAGTCTAAAATTTTTAGTCGGAACTTTGGTAAAGGGTTAGGAGTTGTATGGGTTACTTCAAGTGGTTGGTGAATATACTGACTACTGACGTCATGCAAATGATCCCCCATCCCCCCTCTCGACCGCTGTCCCTCTGTGGATCTGAGGTACCTTTTACAGGGATGTTTTCATGACCGTCTGCTGCATTATTTCAATGGTGTAATGCCTCAAAAGAAATTTCATGCAAGAAATAAAGGCCGAAATTACAGCTAATTTTGTCAGATGATGTCACAGCAAATCGGATTGCTCTAAATATACCGACAAAATGTTAGATTTGTCCCCGTTTAGAGCATTTTCAGATGACAAATGAAAGTTGCTCAAATCAGGTGATTTGTCTTTGAAAGGGTGCAAACTACATGTATATCGGTCCCTCAAAGTCGTCTGCTGATGATAGCATCTGTAGACGACAAATTGAATGTGGCACAAATGAAGGAATTGGATTTTGAAAGGGTAGAAAACATTGTGGGAAAAAGGTAGAATATTGTTGGTAACCAGCATTTTCTCCTTTTCCAATATTGCTTTCAAATGCCATTCATCTCAGAATCATTAAGATAACGGAATCGTTTTATGGAGGATCTTAGCCATGAAAAAGTTAATTTAAGGCTAGAATTTTACAATTTACGTAGATTTCAGAATACTTACGAACAGTAACCGTAGTAAGCCATTTGACTATAGTTACCAAACGCCACGAGGAAAATCTTCTTTCCTTCAGAATTCTTCGTTATGAGGGGATGTTTCTGCAACTTCCAGTCACTGTAAGATTGAATTTGTATTGTGTTTTACGCCGCTTTCATCATTTTTAGTCATATCACGGCGACAGCTCATATATCCATGAATGTCCAAGGTTTCAACAGTACTATGCTAGGGCACTAAGGAGTATCTTCCACTATCCCTCGTGTTATAACTAACAGACTAAGGTGGGGGGGGATCGCCCATATGGGCAACGAATGGCGACGGTAAATTATCGAAAATCGAATCAAAACGGCTGGTCGCACTGTGGCTTCGCAAGGTAAGGTTCTGTCGCATTATCTAAAGTCGGAGGTACAAGTCTCTGTCACGGTTAAAATAATTCTCTTCTTTATACCGAATTCTCATTGACTTAATCGTTAGGCTCCTAAGCGCGACTCAATGACCTTTTGTGTAGATCAAGATCAGACAGCACAAAACGTTGATCTATACTGTCCGATAATGAAATTTTTCTTTTTCTTTTTTATTTTTTCAAAAAATAAGTTTGAAATAGCAACATTCGAGTTTTTACTGTCCGTTTGAAAGTTTCAATTATATTATTAACCCTTTCAGCGCCATTGGCGAAAACAGGGACTTTTGCGGACGGCATAGATCAAGATCAGACTGCACAGAACGTGCAGTCTGATCTTTGATCTATACCTTCCGCTTGTTTGGTCAAGCCTACATGATAAAAATCTTCCGGAGACTCAGTGGATTCTATTTACAGCCAACAAAAGCACTCGTCACAACTCGGCCGATTCCGTGCCTACATCTAACCAGATCACCAGATCACCCGAGGTATGCCGAATGCCATCAAAAGAAGCCGAGTTTGTTTATTTGGCGCCGAAAGAGTTAAGCAGTATAAAGGTGAAAACGTCACTACATACGTTTCACAGCAGCGGTCCCCGTTCAGCATCCCATCTACTAGACCGCTTCTAACGGACGAGTTTTTCGTTAGCGCGGCTTGTCTTACTTTACCTGTAAATTTGATAAAATTGGCATTTATGTCGGCTAAATATGAATTCCGTGTTATGATAGGTCTCAGTTTTAACCCTTAGGCTGCTAAGCACGACTCAAGGGCCTTTTGCGGACAATGTAGATCAAGATCAGACTGTACAAAACATGCAGGCTGACCTTGCATCTACACAGTCCGATACGGAGATATTTGTCTCCAAAGCATACCTTTGAAATAGCAACATTTGGCTTAACCCTTAAGCTGCTAATCGCGACCCACTGACCTTTTGCGGACAGTGTAGATCAAGATCAGACTGCACAGAACGTGCAGTCTGATCTTTGAACTACACTGTCCGATACGGTATTTTATTTCCGGTGAAATAAACTTTGAAACCGCAATGTTTGGCCTTTTAGTATTGAGTAGAAATTTGTGTTTCATTTATTCAGCAGCTTAAGTGTTAAAAGTTTCGTTTTATTTATTTAGCAAGTTAAGGGTTAATATTGCTTTCAGCTGGCAGTGCTGATCATTTGGGATTGTCCCTGGGCAAGGTTGTGAGGAGCTTTAACCTAGTGCTGGTGAAATCAAGAAACATACATGAAAAAGTGACATGATGACTGAAATATTGTTGAGAGCGTCGTCAAACATCAACGATACATGCTAATAATAGTCAGATGACAAATTTGCTGAAATGCTTCACACGAGACTAAACTATATTGTGTATGATATCTTTATAGAGATGTACGCACCATTTTAGATATTTTAGATCAGGGTGTGTATTCACCAGCCATTCTTAATAGCATTCTTTGTCTATTCCCCAGAATTTCCTAAGTTTTGAAAGTAACACAACATCTGATTGGCTAGACCATTTGGCTTAGCCAATCAGAAATTGTGTTACTTTCAAATCTAGAAAATCTTGGAGAATAAGACTGAGAATGTTTTTAAGAAAGGTTGGTGAATACGGACTCTTGAGTGTGAAGGAATGTATCTCTACACCGCTTGATAAAAATTTGAAAAAAACTGAAAGTTATTTATTTGATGAAAAACGCCTATTTTTTGAGTTGCACAACAATAGGGTATACAATAAAATCAATCTACAATAAAAATAAGAAATATCTTTTTAAAAAAGATAGACGAGGTAAGAGGTACTTGAATATGAGTATTGAAACTTTTTTGTTGTTTATCAAGAAGAGAAATAATAAAAAGTAACCTCGTCAACAGTTGCCTCTATTTACTCACTGTCTTGCATACTTTTTTTTCAATTAGATATATTTTTTGAAGATGAATCGTTCCAAATCATTTTTGGAAAAGGAGCACCTGTTGCTAAAATTGATGTCTGAAAGTATATGTAGACATACAGTAATGAGTTACAGGGTAATGCTTAAAAAATATTAAATTATCGTTAGCAATGCTTGTACATTGTTGTCATAAATTTTCTCACAAATCGGCCTGCAGGGGCCCGCAAAATAAACATGTCCCCATTTTTTGACCAATCGCACATTAGTACTATCTGTTTATGCCAGTACAGTATACCAAGAAGTAGGTCAAAAGCTGGCGTAGCCAGCTACGCCGAAAATAAAAGCAATTACAACGGTAGCTAAGAAATAAGTATAAACGTCTAAAATAGACTCGGAGTTTCTAAACTCCGCTTTTGGATGTTAAAGGCGCACTAATGGCCAAAAGATACACAATTCGGGAGTCAGAATGTAGGCCAATTTAATTCATACCATTTGAAAGTATGGATATTATTTTAAGTCTGATAATGTGTTACAGAGCAATATGTCGTTTGAAGTCCCAGTTGCTGACAGAAAAGTGCATTTTAAAATAAGAACAATAGTTTGGCCTTTTTAGATTTTTTGCCGCACTGCAAGATTTTTTTTTTTTTTTTTTGTTAAGCACTGATAAATACCACAAAAACTACTTTTCCCTGCAAGCATACAGTAACTGGGCGGTTACATGCAATAAAAAGGTGCGTCCAAATAACGCAGTCCGCGCAGGCTGACCTGGACCCAAACCTTTCGCTATTGGTCAATTTTCCGTATGCCCAAGGACCATTCTACCTCATGATAGAGTTGATCGTTAAAAGAAGTGGCTATCATGGATCCATGATCATGTGATGACTTGCTTGGTATTATGCATCACCGAGATTCATTAAGCCCCCTTTTGCCAGAGCATGGCTCGTGTACTTCTTTAAATACAGGTTGCTATCTTCATATAGGCCGTCACTAGGACACATATGTTTTACAGTAATTGACAGCTAAATCTACCTGGAAACTGGCTGTATGGAGATGGAACGTCGTCGGTTGGCTGGAAAAACAATCCTTTATAGCTGCTCAGAAGGTAACTTGAACTGCAATATAAATGAGCCATACTCTGTGAAATGGGGACTTATTGCATCTCCACGATGCATGATACCAAGCAAGTCAGTACAATAGATCCATAAAATCCGCTGTGTATAACCATAGGCCACTGAAACTCCATTGGTCTATTATCGGACAACGAAATTTTCCTTATCGGACACCGTTACTATAAAGAGCACATTGGCAACTGTCTCTATATTGTATACAAGGTGGCTTCTTTCAAAAAGAAGCCAGGAGAGGTCAGCGTCAGTGTTTTCAAATAGTTTATTGGCCTTTAATTTCAATATATTTAGGTACATGTAAACAAACGTGTAAAACAGCCGCCGCGTAGAAACCTCTTTTGCTTTACATGACGGTCATTTGATCTTCTTTCCGCCTTCTCAAGTCGCATGATCTTGTCCAGCGGTCTTCTTTCTCTTTTTTAACAAAATTCTTCATACTTTTTCTTCTGCTTAGATTTATTTGCTTAATGAAGAATTAAAGTTATTTGAGAGGTCATTTGTAATCATGGCAAATTAATGTAACAAATCTTTTCTGAAATTCGTCATATCTAAAAGTGGGTGCAGGACAACTAGCCCCAAAGATAACTCGCCCCAAGGCAACTCGCCCCAAAAAAACTCGCCACAAGGCAACTCGACTCACCTTCAGAAGACAACTAGCCCCAAGTTATGAGACAACTCGTCCCACATATAAGACAACTCGCCCGCTCTTATTACTATCACCTGAACGTATTTATAAAACCGAGACCTGTGTAAACTGTTATGATATTTATCGACCTTCTTTCTTTCTTTTTTATCTATATATCTTTCTCTTCTGTCTTTTGTTTAAGTGAATGAAGATTACATTCTTTCGTTTACACCAAGTGAACATTGAAGTTAGCATAAATGATGCCGACTTGACCAGTTTGACATCCCTGACATATTCAGTTCATGGAATGAATTTTCTATTACCGGTATACTGTTAACACATACCCGTTCTTTTCAATCAATCAATCAATCAGTCAATCAGTCACATCGATCGTTAGACACAAAGAAAAAACAGATGGATAAACTGACCTACCAGACGTTAGTTTGATGATACTTAAGTCATTCATGATTGCTTTTATCTGAAAGATCTATAGGTACATAAAAATTTGACGATAAGCCATTTAAATAATGTCTCTTAATCCTAGATAATTACTTTTGTATTTCAGTAAATCACCTGTATTGTGATAGATTAGCATAAAAATAGTTGTTGTTTTCATGAGTTGAGAACCAATATGTAAGGAGTTTATGCTCAGAACGAAAATTTTGCTTGATTTTAGGAGTATTTTTTTTTTTAACGTGGGCGCGATTATTCAAATTCTGTGAACTAGCCCATGTTTCATAAACTTTTGACGAGTTGTCTTCTGCGTGGGCGAGTTGTTTTCAGTTTGGGGCGACTTGTCTTCACAATGTGGGGCGAGTTGTCTTCGGACGATTTTTTTTGTGGGGCGAGTTGTCTTTGGGCGAGTTGTCTGTGGGGCGAGTTGTCTGTCATTCCTAAAAATAGAACCACGTCTATTTCTTATTTCGGTTTTTTGATTTCGCTTTATTTACAAAACCATGACGAAACAGACTGTGTACCATACTAGTTTCGCAAAAACAAATGGATTTAGACAGCGAATTCTGTGGCAGTCTGCGTTTTAAACTCAACACTGTTGGAGAGGTCTGATGACCTCTCCAATAATAAGTAATATACAATATAGAGACAGTTGCCAATGTGCTATTTATAGTAACGGTGTCCGATAAGGAAAATTTCGTTGTCCGGTTAACAGACCAATGGAGTTTCAGGGGCCTATGGGATAACAACCTACTGCATCATGAGGTACACTGGTCCTCTGACATGCTGAGAGTTTACCAAAAGCAAAAAGTTTCGGGCCAGGTCAGCCTGCACGGACTGCGCAGGCTGACCTGGTCGATACTTTTTGTAAACTCACTATGCCCCCGTATCACGTGGCTCATCTAATCTAGTTACAAAACTAAATTTACACTGTTTCTGATTGTAGTGATCGCTTGTATGATGTTTAAACACTAAATTGACTCTGTTTCTGATTGTATTGATCGCTTGTATGATGTTTAAAGCCGTTTTCAACAAAATTTCAGTAATATCGCAGCGACCAGTGAACTTGTCCATGCTTGCCTGGAGTTTTTTTTTTTTTCACCAACTTTGCACAATATTCTTCCCAAACCACTGACTAATTTCCCACATCAACAACGTCGAAACAATATTTAGTGGTTAGAGAGGAATGGATCCTGTCACAGTGACCGTCATCACTCATCGGGAAGAAACTGATCGAGCTTGGGATTCGAACCACTGACCCCGGCTTCTTACCCAGAACGTTACCAACTAAACTACAGGGCTCGGCTAATTCTATTCTAGACGATTAGATCCTTCAAATGTTAACCCTAAGACAGCATCTCTCGACCAATCAGAATGGAAGCAGTTTATAGGATTAATAAAAGCCAGGTATTAATTTTACCCCTTAAGCGCCATAAACGAAAATAAGGGCTTCTGGTGTCAGCAAAGATCAAGATCAGACTGCACAGAACATGCCCACTTATTTAGTCAAGCCAGCAAGATATTTCTGACTTACAGTGGATTGTATTTTAGCTGGCGAAAGACAGATCTAAATCGACAGGTAGATTAAGTACATTTGGATGGCCTACTAGGATGATGTAATCGGTTGCATACCTGACATGTGAACACATATAATCACGTGACGGCGAGGAACCGCAAAGCCTGACCCCAGAGTTGGTGATTTCTGGTACCCTCAGGTCCTCATCTTTATTACATGGATTCGTGAAAAGTAGCAGGCCGTGGTGTAACCAGACTAGAACCAAAAATAGTGCTCGAATATCTAAGTTAAAAAATAAGAGATGTATGATGGTCATATATCACTTACTTGAGTTTAAAGGGGCCTTTTTAGACATCTTTTCCTGCGAATTTAGTTGTTTCGTTAAAAAACTGATTAATACAGAAGACCTAGCAGAGAATATATTTTTTCTCTGCAAAGGTAAAGACACTGAATATACATGTATATGTACATGCAGTACTAAACCGCGCAAATTCAGCGTTCAAATGACGGTTTGGTCGCTTTGGAATCGGAGACTCCATTATGTTTTAGATCAAATATGATATAAGCGTACTTATTTGAATACGTTTCCACATATCGGCATGAGTGATTGATCCCGTGTCATTCCCAAACGTTTGCGAAACATGCTCGGGCGCATATCTAAATATATATGTACCTTAAAGCCGATTAGCGACCAATATGAAGCAATGCAGGTGTGAAAATGTATTTAAATTTCAATCATATCATTTAAAAATTATGGAAATTACCGTAAAGATGACAGTTCTGCTTTTGTATGGTCGGTCTAAGTCTTTTTCGCTGACAGAAAAATGAATTGTAAAACCTGGTAAAAAGTAAACAAAATATATAGAGTGATTTGGGAACTTTTTACGTAGTGTAGAAGGCTACGTTTTCCACCAAGAAAATACCATACATTAGTCTTTATTCTTTACAGATCATTCGCCTTACTCAGTTGGGTGAAGAATCTCTTTTCAAATATGTTTATAGAAATCTGATTGGCTGCGTTAAGAACACGTTTAACACGGTCAGTTTTTGACAAGCGAGGAACACTTTTACAGTTTCCTTATACGACCCGAAGCAGATACTATTCTCAATTTTAAGCACAATGCCACATTACATTTTTACAGGTTCCGTCATTTTGCAAGTTTTCAGAAATCGTCTTTAAGCCTAACAGCGCTGTAGGTGAAAACCGTATAAGGCTTTGGCGGATGGCATAGATCAAGATCCAATTGCTCAGAACGTGTAGTCTGACCTCGGATCTTTCACTTCCGCTTGTTTAGTTGAGCCTAAGAGGTAAACTCTGAAGAAAAAAGAATCTGCCTTTCAGTGGATGGTACCTTCAGTCGTCGAAAAACAAGTTTATAATAATGAGCCACGCTCTGGCAAAAGAGGCTTTTATGCATACCAAGGTCATCATATTGTAATGGATCTATAAAATTCATTTTGTCTAAAAACTGTCTGAATCATGAGGTAAAATGTTCCTTGGACATACAGAAAATCGACCGATAGCGAAAAGTTTCGGCCCAGGTCAGCCTGCGCGGACTGCGCAGGCTGACCTGGGCCGATACTTTTCGCAGATGCATTAAGCCCCCTTTTCACAGAGCATGGCTTATATAGTTGGCGCTGTTATTTATTTATTTATTTTGTTTTGTATTTAATGCCAATTTTTCAGAATATGTAAAAACAATAGCGAACCCACTTACCAGCCATCCTGCTACGAAATCAACAAAATTAATACACTTTACCGATTAAGTATTTAATTTGACTACTACTTATAAAAGATGTTAGAGTAGGATGGTTTTGACCGACTCTCAACTCTTTACTAGACAACAAATATTCTAGACTTATCCAGTTTGAAGGTATTTGCAGACGACAAACATGTTAAATCCGGCTCAAATGATGAGATTTATCTGAGAATGACTGGGAAAAAAACGTGGGAAAAGGTAAAAATGCTGGTTACCAGCATTTTCTCTTTTTCTAACAGTGTTTAGAAAAGCACTCTTTTTTAGGGCCGTTAAAAGTAGGGATTGTTTGATAAAGGGTTAACTATTTACCACACAGCCCCTACTCTTAACAACCTTAGGGAAGAAGGTTATTGAAAACATTCTGGGAAAAGGAGCAAATGCTGGTAATCAGAATTTTCTTTTCCCACGTTTTCGAACCTTTCACAATTTCCACTATTTGAGTCAGATTTAAAGTGCAGTCTGTTTTGGAACGGGTCAAGTCTAAAATAACAGAGCAAACAAACATCAGACGCCATTTTCGCGTCTTGCAGCACACCGATTTTTTTTTTTAAATGTGCTAAAATGAGAAATCGCTCAATGCAACTTCTCTTTTGGCCATGGTATTTTCAATTTATGCATTCAATTATTATGCCATAGTTGTGACTAGTTTATCATTCTACTGGGATGTTTCAAATTTATTTTAAGAGGTTATGGGGGGGGGGGGGTCCTTAAATACAATGGATGGAGGACATGGCGACTCGCTGTTATCTATGTCCTGTTGTAATACAAAATCCTTGTTGTCTAAATCACAACCTCTTGCACACCAATTTTTTGGCGTCTTTTAGCAGACAACGATGAAAAGCATCCTTACACTACACAAGGAAAATACTTTAACGTGACTATACTTTCCTTTGTTATTATCCGTGAACTGTCAGTTCTAGTAGATTTTTGATATTTTACAAAAATGTTTGCAAAGTCGACTGGACATTGCAAATTTCTGCACGCAATAACGAGTTGACTCTTTACCAAACGACAATAATTTATACTGCTCAAAATTGAAAGGAGCTGCAGACGACAAATTAAAAGCGGCTCAAAATCAAGAAATTTGTCTTTGATAGAGTAGAAAACATTGTGGGAAAAAGGAGAAAATGCTGGTTACCAGCATTTTCTCCTTTTCCTACAATGTTTCAAAAGGCTTCTTCCTCAGGGTCGTTAAAAGTCGGGATTGTGTGGTAAAGGGTTAACCTTTTACAAAAAAAAAATAGTAATAATAATGATAATAACCCGTGTTTAAACGATCCTTAGGTAGACGGCTTCGGAAAACATTGTAGAAAATGGAGAATATGCTTGTAACTTGTAACAAGCATTAATTTTCCTCCTTTTCCCACAATGTTTTCTACCTTTTCAAAGACAATCAAATTCAATCATTTGGAACACTCTTGATTTGCTTTCGAATAAGAGCAAGTCTGACATTTTGTCATCTGGTAAAGAGTTAACCCTTTACCACACAATCCCGACTTTTAACGACCCTGAGAAAGAAGCCTTTTGAAACCATTGTGAGAAAAGGAGAAAATGCTGGTAACCAGCATTTCCTCGTTTTCCCACAATGTTTTCTACTCTTCCTAAAACAAATTTCAACATTTAAGCTATATATATTTTGTCGTCTGCAAATGCTTTCAATTAGGACCAGTCTAACATTTTGTCGACTGGTAAAAAGTAAAGCAAGTCACATACGGTCATTCTAAAGAAGTTTGAATCGGATTTCGCATTTATACCTCTGCGTCTTTAAAGATAGACACACACGAACTGTCTGGTCAATGAATGTGAAGAAATAAACTAGATGTTTTCAGCCAGTTTGAGGGTCTAAATACCAAATTTCGCTTCCCGTTTTATGGGTTACAAAAAACAGTTTCTATTTCTCGAACATAGTTCTATGTAAAAAGAATCGACATTTTGTACTCCTGGGTCTGTATTCACCAACATTCTTATGAGCATTCCAAGTCTTATTCTCCAAGATTTTCCAAATTTGAAAGTAATACAAGCTCTGATTGGCTAAACCATTTGGTTTAGCCAATCAGAAGTAGCTTTATTTTCAAATTTGGAAAATTCTGGAGAATAAGACTAAGCACGTTCTCAAGAATGGTTAGTGAATACGGACCCACGACGTAATTTTCGTATATACTTCTGTGTCGCTCGCCACAACTCGGCCGATTCCGTGCCTACTTCAAACCTTATCTGTATCAAAAGGATTTCCATTTTGAAATACTGCCAGTTACATGATCTTAATCATGGCGGTATCCATGTAGATCGATTTACAACGGCAACAGCAGCCAGAGTGATAAACAGCCTGTCGCTGAAAAATGCTTACAGAATTGATAGCCCAAGCTAAAAAATAAATGTACAAACTGTTTGTCAACGGAAATGTATTTAGAAAGATTTCAGATACAAATTTATGACCGGTGTTTTCTTTTTCTAAGTGGAGTATTACCATTTAAGATGGTAAAGCGGTGTATTTCCGGCGAAGAAATGTCCCGTGTAGGTTCACTACGTGATACAGCCGAGGATGTAAGATTTGCGTTTTCAGAAAGATCCTGGTAGTTTTCAAAGCGTGCGACATGTGACTGACCCTGGCAGAGCCGCTTTTCACATCATGGACATCCGATTGTACCATTCGGCGAATCTCGGGTGATCCGTTGATCAGATCCCATCAGCTGTATTACAATGGGTGATAAATTTATGTACCGACGCCATACATTTGTGTCGGAAATAGACCACTTTGCTTCTTTAAGAACACGAGTCACATTTTCAATCTAAATCTACATTGACATCGACAAAACGTGCGTTAGTTCACTTGTTCAAGGTTATTCATAAATTTTGACACGAGTTTTGCTGACAAACTGATTAATGTAAATAACTATTGGAGCTGTTGTCGTTTGATAGGAAGAAAATCAAGGGCGCCGCCATGTTCAAGTTGAAGTGAAGACCTCCCTGACACCGACAAGGTATTATATTGTTAAGGAACCGGCCAAGTTGTGACGACTGCCGATTGAACAATCCTTGCAGAGAATCATCAAAGTGACTTGAAGGCCCCGTGGATACCACATTTATTCAGAGCTATTATATGCGAGTCCTGTTTTGTGAAAAGGTTTTATTGATTGATTGAATGGTGTTTTACGCCGTTTTCAATATAACATATTTCATACTTTTCACGGCAATAACTCGCAATTATTAAGTCCTGGATTTCATCAGGGCTTGGCTAGGACTCTAAGGTGTCTTGCTGAAGGACATCCTCACAAAAAAATACAGTGCTCCCAGTTAGGCTCGAACCCGGGACCTCCATATCACGAGTCATACACTTTACCTCTGATCCACACATGAACCCAAGGAAAAGGTAGATTAATGAATCTACATATAGTATCGACATACATGGGTCAAAAGTTTTCGCTGTCAGCAAATTTTTCTTTATGTCAAAGGACCATTCTACTTCATGATGCAGCCTGTTTTCAAATTTCTGGCTTTTACGAAGACACAAAACAAGAGACAGAAATGATATGAGATGATTTAATAATGATAATAATAAACAACATCAAAGCATCTAGATCAATTGTTCACTCTTTTGTGCATTCCAGGCTACATTTAGTTATTTATAGTCATAATAATCTATTAAATTAACGCCTAACACTATTATTCTCTCTCCTGTCTTCAATTTCAATGTTTTCTCCAATTTGTCAAAGAATGTTATCTGTAGAAAATCAGTATTATATCAATAGAAACGATACAAAATTCATACTTGAACAATGACACCTAATTTTAACGAATCACTCTCCCATTTAATGACATGATAAATCCACTCTTTCAGTGACTAAGCGGACAGTGTAGGTCAAAGATCACAATGCACATTCTGTGCAGTGTGTCCCAAAGTATGCATTACAGTTTTAATCAGTTTCTTTAAAAATATTAGCGAGCAACTGGTAACTTATGGAGAGCTGAGTCTTAACAGATTTCTTGCAATGATGCAAAACTGTCATCCGATGTCAATGGAAAGTCTGGTGAGGTCATCAATGATGTAACTTTTTGTTCTACTTTTGAAAAATTACTGATAGATTTATTGTATATCCAAACTTCAAAAGGCTCTGTTTTAATATGAAATGGGTTAATGTAAACGCTTCCAAATCAAACAATGAAAAATGTTAAAAATTAACATACTGTATTCAGCCTATAAGATACTGAAATAGTTCTAATAAAGAAAAGTAGACAAGTGCAAAGAGCCAAGGAAATATCATGGGTAAGTAATTGCTCATTCCTAGCAATTTTTTCTCATCACCACCACGTTTTCAAAAGCTACTAGATTCTGTGTCAGAATGGCCAAATTTTTTTCCAGATGAAGTTCAGAGTTAACTCTTTACCAAACAACTAAATTGTAGACTTCTCAAAATTGAAAGCGTTTGCCAACCATAAATGTAATAAAGGGTTAACAACTCTTCACAAAAAGAAAAGCACAAAGAATGTCATGGACACAAAAATCAGTGACGCTATATCCGTACAATCTGTGCTGTAATGTTGGGTACAATACTCTGTTGTGGCTTCAGGTTATTTACTTGTATGACCAGTTTGGCGAAGGTGCTTCCTGTAAGACCCTTGGTGAGGCGACCTGGGTTGATACAACAGCAACCTTTCATCTCCTGGAAACATAGAATTGAGGCACTAACTTGGCATTGGAGTCAACCATAATACAGTCGCAATTTCTGAGAGAGCAACACAGAAAGAGAGCAATTTCTGACCTTTGCTTTAAGTCTTGAGTTTCAGGCCTAGTTTCTGACTTTTAGATATGTTCAACCAGGGAGAGAGAGAGTGAGAGAGAGAGACAGAGACAGAGAGCAAGAGAGAGAGAGAGAGATATTTTCACAAACAAAATTTTACACTTAAAAGCATCATTTCTTATTGATCTGATAACCACATAGGACATTTTGCCACTATATAGGACACCTCATCAAACATAGGACAATAGGATAAAGGCCAGTCATTAAAATATAGGATAAATAGGTAATAGGACAAAAGTGGACATCCTACACACAACTGTTTATATAATACTGACTTTGTAAAAACTATAAAATTCTGAAGGTATGATTGGTATACGTCACATAACAGACATGGAAAAATGCATGTAAAATTGTTCATTATCTATACACAACCTAGACTGACCTTGATAAACTGTTAAATTCTGAAGGTATGATCTGTATATGTGATATATTGATTGATTTATTGATGCTCTATCCCACTTTCGAAATTAGGACCATTTTTCATGTTTATTTCATACTTCATATCACGGCAACAGCTCACATATACATGTACAATCAGGTATATCCTGGGTTTCACTTGTACTAGGCTAGGGTTCCGAGGTGTCTTGTGAAAGGACACTCCCATGAAAAACTTGGTGCTTTCAGAAAGGCTCATTTGTGGTATAAAAGGCATGGAAAATACTTTTAAAACTGTTAATTATTGTTTTGCCTTTTCCAACAATGTTTCCTGTCATTTCAAAAGTAGAAACCATGTTTTGAGCTACACTGTTGTCTACAAATGCTTTCAATTTGGACAATTCTAAACTGTTGTTGTGTGATACAGTTAATCCTACTGACCTTAATAACCTCTTTAAATCCTTTCCCACAGAATCCTGAGTTTTAACTATCCTGAGCAAGAAGCCTTTAAAAATCTTAAAACACTGTGGGAAAGGCAGAAAATGCTGGTACTTAGCATATAATGATTTTCTGGTTTTCCACTGTTTTCCACTCTTTCAAAGACAAACCTCATCATTTGAGCAACATTTACTTTGTCATCTGCAAATGTTTTCAAACAAGTCTAAATTTTTGTAGTTTGGCACCCTGAAGGCAAGATCAGTATATGTAGTGTAACAGGCATAGAGCAGCGCTTGTACAACTCTTCATAGTCTATGTACAGCCTAAATGACCACCAATTATCCCTTCAGCACACAATCTCATGTTTTAACAACCCTGAGAAAGAAAACTTTTGAAAACATAATGGGAAAAGGCAAAAATGCTGGTAACTACCTTTTCCCACAATGTTTTCTTTTCTATCACAGACAACTGTCATTTCAGACACATTTGATTTGTTGCCTGCAAATGTGTTCAATTTGAACAGGTCTAAAATTTTGTTGTCCAGTAAAGAGTTAACACAATGAAGTATTTGTGAGATACTGACCTTGATGAACTGTTTAAATTCTGAAGGCACAACCAGGATGTGTGGTGTGACAGGCATCGTGCAGTGCTGGTAAAACTGTTCATAGTCTATCGACATGTCATCATTGGGAGGATATAATGGATAATAACTAGAAATAGAACAAAAAGCAAATTAAGAAAGGTATACTGGCTTATTTGCTGACTCAATATGCTTCTTCACAATTTTAACCCTTTACATTACAATCCCAATTTTAAAATTTGTACCAGGCAGCAAAATTTTTGACTGGTCCAAATTCAAAGCATAATTATGCAGACAACATATAAAATGTTGCACAAATTATGAAATTTATGTTTAATAGGGTAGAAAAAAATGTGAAAAAAGGAAAATGCTGGTAAACAGCATGTTCTCCTTTTCCCACAATGTTTCAAAAGGCCTTTCCTTTTGGTCATTAAAGCTCATGACTGTGATGTAAATGGATAACCAGCTTGTAGCAGAGGGCTTTCGAAAACAATGTGGGAGAAGGAGAAAATGCCTATCACCAGCATCTTCTTTTTCCACAATGATTTCTACTTGTTTACAGCCATACATCATAATTCCAGCTACATTTAAAGTGTCCTCTGAAAATGCTTTTGATTGGAAAAGTCTAAACTTTTGTTCTCTGGAAAAGAGTTTCATTTTTTTTTTAAATATCTCTCACACTTGTAGAGCTCAATGAACCCTTTACCACACACACCCAAATTTTAATGACCTTTACTGGAGGGGGGGGTGAAAACATTGTTGGAACAGGAGAAATCCTGATAACCAGCATTTTCTCCTTTTCCCCATGTTTTCTACAATTTGAAAGACAACTTTCATAATTTTGGCAATGTCTAAATTGTTGTCTGCAAATACTTTGAATTTGGACTAGTCTAAAATTTTGTTGTGTAGTAATTTAATGAAATAGACCTTTCCAATAAGAAGAGAAAAACAAGAGGGCCATGATGGCCCTGTATCGCTCCGCTGGCTTATAAATATAAACCATTAAGAGAAGTCTTCACTATATAAGCCCTTATAAAACTTTGACCCCAGGGCTACAGTCTAACTAAATGGGGAACATGTGTATGAGAAGAATAACATGCCAAATTTGGGAGTTCTTGGCCCTATGGCTAGTAACAAGACAGTTTCTGAACTTTTCACTCCATAAACCCATGTAAAACTTGTGACCCCTGGTGCAGGGCCAAACTTCATCCTAGGGCTGTAACTTGGGCCCTCTTTGTAGTTGTCCACTAGATAATGCTATAACTATGCAAAATTTGGTAGCCTAAGCCTTATGGCTATGTACACCAAGACTTAAAAGTTTTCCCTATGTAAGCCTATGTAAATCTTGTGAAACCCCCCCCCCCCCCCCAGCATGAGGCCAAATTGACCCCAGGACTATAATTTGGGCAATTTTGGTAGACCCCAACTAGATCAAGCTAAATGCAAAATTTGGTAGCTCTAGGCCTTATGGCTAGGTACAGGAAGATTTTTAAAGTTTTCTCTATATAAGCCTATGTAAAACTTGTGACCCCTGGGGCAGAGCCAATTTTGACCCCAGGGCTATAATTTCAAGAAACATGATAGAGGTTTACTACATAAAGCTACATGCCAAATTTGGTAGCCCTATGCCTTATGGTTTCAGACAAGAAGATTTTTAAAGTTTTCTCTATATAAGCCTATGTAAAACTTGTGACCCCTGGGGCACAGCCAATTTTGACCCCAGGGCTATAATTTCAAGAAACATGATAGAGGTCTACTACATAAAGCTACAAGCCAAATTTGGTAGCCCTATGCCTTATGGTTTCAGACAAGAAGATTTTTAAAGATTTCCAATATTTTTTAGTTTTGTTGCCATGGCAACCAGAGTTTTTGAAGGAATCAAATTCTTTCAAGAAATTCTGAAGAGGACCATGGCAGGATCATTTCTGTGAAGTTTCATGAAAATTGGATGGGTAGTTTCAGAGAAGAAGATGTTTGAAATAAAAGTTAACGCACAGACGGACGGACAGACGGACGGACGGACGCACGCACGCACGGACGCACGACGGACACCGGGCCATGACATAAGCCCGCTGGCCTTTGGCCAGTGGAGCTAAAAATCCAAAATATTGCTATTTTAGGGTTGTTTTGGCTAGGATATGTTACAAAGTAGCACAAAGTGTAGATCTAAGATCATACTGCACATTTTGTGCAGTCTGATTTTGTTCTATACTATTTGCAAAGCAACCAAGACAGGTACAGTGCTGTCAGGGTTAAAACCTTACTAACTTCCCTACTTTGTAAGTAACACTGTTCCATTTACACCAAGATAAACTACCCCTACCTGTGTTGGTTCAGTATGTGCTGAGTGAGTCGACCCAATCTGTCTGAACTTCCTGGTGGGCTGAAATATGACAGACACAAGTTTTAAATAATTTATTCCTTATTACTGCATAGAAGTTTTTTACCGTTTTGCAGCAGACCAAAGATAAACTTTTTATCATGCCACTAAATATGGAGGGAATATATCTGCATATATCTATTTGTGCTTACAGGAGTCATAAAAGATCTCTGATCTCTCATCATGCCAAATGCAGTCTGGAACTTTACCTAAAGTCTTCCCTAGTATCAGGACAGAAGGGCTACATTTGTCTCCCTACCAAACCAACCTGTTTTTTTGTACAGCCCTGTTGAAAGAGCTTTTGAAAAAATGGAACAAACTACTGTGCCAATTTACTATCCCCCCTATATGGGGCCTATCTTTGTACAGAAAAAAAAAAAAAAACATCCACACAGTATGAAGGGCTGGACAGGTGACGTCAAAACAATATTCCTCTGCCTTTCTGAATGGGATATAGAGAAAAGAAGATAGAGAAAATGCTGGTAACTGGCAATTCCTCATCTTACTAAAACATTTTTTAACTTTTAACTCTTTACCACACAATCCAAACTTTTTAACTATCAGGGAGATAAGGCTTTAGAAAACATTGCTGGAGAAGGAGATAATTCTGACATCCAGCATTTTCTCCTTTTCCCGCGATGTTTTCAACCCTTTCAGAGACAAATTCTGTGTTAAAAGTCTAAAGCTTGTTGTAAGGTAAAGAGTTAACCCTTTACCACACAATCCCGAGTTGTATCGACCCTGAGGAAGAAGCCTTTTGAAAACATTGTGGGAAAAGGAGAAAATGCTGGTAACCAGCATTTTCTCCTTTTCCCACAATGTTTTCTACTCTATCAAGGACAAATTTCATCATTCAAGTCACCTATAATTTGTCATCTGCAAATCCTTTCAATATGGACCGATCTAAATTTTCATCATTTGGTAGAGAGTTAACCCTTTCCCAAACGACAAATTTTGGACTGGTCCAAATTGAAAGAGTTTGCAGACGACAATTTTAAATTTGATGAAAAAGGCAGAAAGTTCTCAAAACGGGTAGAAAACACTATGGGAAAAGGAGAAATTGCTCGTTATGAGCAATTTCTCCTTTTCCCACAGTGTTTTCAAAAGACTTGTACTGCAGACACGTGAAAACCAGGGCTTGTTTGGGAAAGGGTTAAAGAAGAAACCATAAAATGAGCCATATCCAACTTGTCATCTCTGAATATACATGCACTATCATTTTTCAATAATTACAAGTCTAAAATTTTGTTATATGGTACAGACATAAAAGGGTAAACCTTACAATGATATTTCCTCCGCTCCAAGATGAAACAGGATATCTGTAGAGGTAAGCCCAAACACAATGTTACTTATCTTTAAAGTACAAGGATCCGGCATCATCTGTACATGCTGCAAAGTAAAGTATGTTATTATTGTTACTAGGGATGGGAATGAATACAGAAAAATGGGTTTTAGACAATAATTGTTTTTATTATTTGACAGAAAGACCTTTAATTCTTCATTGGCCAAATGGAAAGAAATGTATGAATTTCTAACCTTGTATTTGTTGTCCCATTCAAATGGAGGTTGTGGGTATACTGCATCATGGTGTATATCTCTATGTGAAGGTAATAGAATTATTTTTGTCCCGAGTCTGAAACGAAACAAGATGCAAAATATATCACAAATAAAATAAGTGTATACATTGTGTGTATTAAATGAAATCTGAGGTACTTTTGATACTTTTGGGACTGTATTTCAGACAATCTCTGCAAACAGAAAACTTATCCATGCTTTTTGGATCATTTACCAGAAATTTGGTTTGAATAAGAACCCTGGCCTAATCACAATAACACAAGGATCAGGTTCTATTGAGTACCATGCAGTCCCAAATTTCTTTTTCCAGATTCCAAAACTCTTCAGTAAACATTGTTTGAATAAAACTTGATTGACTATTTAACTTTTATTGAATTATAAAAAGAAACCAAACATTCAAAACCACCAAAGACACTAAAACTGTAACAAAAGGTAACTTAATACAAATGCAATGATAGCATAGACTGACTGACAGAAAGGACAATTGTTCAACCCTGATTTCAAATCTAAAGCAGACTTTACATAGAAATGCCTTAACTCAAATAGAGGTCATTCTTAAATGCTTAAGTTTAGGCATGCCATTATAGTTTATATATTTATAGTTCCTTGTTAATAAACTTATCTATTTCAATACAATTCCTCTTTTGAAATATACAGACTACCTTATGACTGGTCTAAAATTTCGGACCAAGTAATAGACTATCTATTCCAAAGTATCTACAAACAATTTGAAGCTATCTTTACAAACAATTCAAAGCTATCTTTAAATACACTAAGCATATACCTCTCAGTAGCTTTTGCAATCTGTTCTATCTGACTTTTAAACAATTCATCAAAAGTCACATTCAGCCTGCCATTCTGTGTATATAAAGACACGGAAACAACAGTGTAAATAATTAAATCTCATTCCTCTCTGGAAAATGTCTTTGACACTTATCACAACAAAATTTCTCAGCAAAAATGGCCACTGTTAAAAAAAGTATAGATATGAAGAACAACTTTGTCAATTGCTACAATGTTTTCTTCACTATACATATCTTAACTCTTTACCAAATAAAAAAATTTTAGACTCATCCAAATTGAAAGCATTTGCAAATGACAAAAGTGGCTCAAATATTGGGATTTGCTTTTGAAAGGATAGGAAACATTGTGGAAAAAGGAGGAAATATTAGTTACCACAATGTTCTCAAAAGCTTTTTTGCCTGAGAGTCATTAAAATACGGGATTGTTTGGTAAAGGGTTAACCTAGGTTATCCAACTTAACTCCCTACCAAACAACAAAATTTTACACCTGTCTAACTTGAGAGCACTTACCAGAATACAAATAAGCCATGCTCTGGCAAAAGGGGGCTTGATGGATCTCCGTGATGCATTCTACCTATCAAGCCATCATCATAATTATGGATCCATAATAGCCACATTTTCCAACAAACAACTTTATCATGAGGTAGAATGATCCATTGACATACAGAAAATTGACCAACAGCAAAAAGTTTTGGCCCAGGTCAGCCTGCATGGACTGCACAGGCTGACCTGGGTCGATACTTTTCACAGATGCATTAAGCCCCCTTTTCACTAAGCATGCTTCAAATGCTTTTTTTCATATGCTTGGAATTTCCTCTGAAAGACTAGAAAACATGGCGGGGAAAAAAAGAAAATGCTGGTTACCAGCATTTTCTTTTCTCACAATTCTCACAATGTTTTCAAAAGCCTTTTCCCCCCATGATCATTAAAACTTGGGGTTGTGTGGTATAGAATTAATCTGTTTACGGGCAAATGGTTCCTGCCTCTCTTTAACTTTTACAGTGTTCTAAATAAAGCACAGCGTTCTTGAAATTTCATAATTTGATTCTTCTATTATCCTGAAAACGATTACTACATTTGCAGCCCTAAGAAAGAACAATTACCTCAATCTCAGTATTCTTGCAATCTACAAATGGTCCCATCTGTAATGAAATAAATGACAAAATGAAACTATACAATAAGGACAAATAGACTCTATTACCCATATTTTTCTAACTTCTACACAATTAATTTTGAAATCAGCCTTCATTTACATTATTTATTTAACCCATTACCTCCAACAATCGAGGTTAAACTACCAAAAAGAAAAGGCTTATGGAAAACATTGTAGGAAGAAGAACCAGCATCTTCTCCTTCCTCCAATGGTCCTTTCTACCTGTTCAAAGACAGGTCCTATCATTTTAGCCAACATTTGTCATCTGCACATGCTTTTAACCCTTTACCAAACGACAAAATTTTGGACGGGACCAAATTGAAAGCACTTGCAGACAACATATTAAATGTAACTCAAATGGCGATTTCTGTCTTTGATAGAATAGAAAACATTGTGGGAAAAGGAGAAAATGCTGATTACCAGCATTTTCTCCTTTTCCCACAATGTTTTCAAAAGCCTTTTCTTTCCGGGTCGTTAAAACTTGGGATTGTGTGGTAAAGGGTTAAACTGGACAAGTCCAAAGTTTTGTTGTTTGGTACAGTTAACTCTTCCATTTGGAAGCATTTGCACGCAACATATAAACTGTAGCTCAGATTTTCTCTCAGAATTTTCAACACCCTTCTTAACAATAGTTGTTAAAGCAAGAGTTCAGTTGATAATGTGTTAAATCAACATGTATCTTTTCTGTTCAACCCTTCATCTGCTTGGCACTACTTCATCTGCTTTTAGGATATCAGATCATGATCAGACTGCACAGAACTTGCAGGCTGATCTTCAATCTATACTGTCCAAGTCTCTGACTGATGTTCTGGTTAAATCAACAATGAAAATGCAGTATGTTGCTCTCCTATCAATGACTTAATATTCAAAATGTCAGTTTGCTTTTTTAGCATGGTAGGGACTAACCCTTTACCAAACAATTTTGTGTTTTTGTGACTGAGGATGAAGGCTTTTGATGACATTGTGGGAAAAGAAGAAAATGCTTACTTACCACAGTGTTTCTGCCAGCTTCAAATTTCTGAGGGTCATTTGTGACCCCCTATCCTAACTTTTGAGGGTCATACAGGAAAATTATGGGTCACTGTTATAACCCATCATCATTCAATCCCATGTTTTCACTAACTCTACAGTGGAAGGTTTAGAAAACAGTGTGGTAAAAGGAGAAATTGCACAGATTGTGCAATTTCTCCTTTTTCCACAATGCATTCTATCCAATTAGAAAACCACAAGACTACCAAGACTGAATACGTTTAAAATCCGGATATATTCGGAAGTGACGACCAATTGACGCTGGGAGCCATAACATAAACTGTTAATGTAAATAAACATGGCCGAGGAAATTTTCAACCTTTGCTTATGAAACATTCTTTTACACCTTGGTTTTGCTAAAAGTCACGGTTTTGTACGAAATTGTTCTTTCGGTTGAACTGATATTTTGGTTGCGCCAGAAAAAACGCACAAGGCCAATTCTATTGCACCCTGAAAGAAATAACTGCGTCAAAAACGCAAGATACGCGCTCTAGCTGAAACACTGCTTACTAGCATTTTCTCCTTTTAAAGTTAAAAGCAATTGCTCCTTTTCCTACAATGGTTTTAAAAAAGTACACAATGCCAGGGGTGTTACGGGGTCACATTGCTACAGTATATAGAAACAAACTCACCAGTATACAGACATCTGGTTTTATAGACTGAATTTGCTGAACAAGATCTGTGAGGGGTTCGTACGATAAACTGTCTGATGTTGAGAATGGACCTGCGGCAATCATCATAGCTAGTCTTGTGGTACCTGGGGGTGTGAAATATACAAATACAATTTGCAAAAAAAAAAAAAAAAAAAGAATCTTACCTCATAGTCAAAAGATTATTCCCTGAAAACAGTTATTATTTGAACAAAGGTTTTTACTATACATTTTCTTTCTAAAGCAGGTGAAAAGTCCATTAACTCTTTACCAAACGACAAAATTTTGGACTATACTAAATTGAAAGCATTTGCAGACAACAAAATAAATGTAGTTCAAACGATATTTTTTGTCTTTGATAGGATTAACGAGTTAACCCTTTCCCAAACAACAAATTTTAGGCTCTTTTGAATTCAAATAATCTTCAGATGACCAATTCAGAATTGATTCAAATGAGCTGATTTGGTAGAAAACATTGTGGGAAAAGGAGAAAATGGTTACCAGCATTTTCTCCTTTTCGCACAATGTTTTCAAAAGCCCTCTTTTCCAGGGTCATGAAAACCCCGGACTGTTTGGTAAAGGGTTAATGCATATACTTCAAATGAATTGCTATACTAGTATATAAATTATGAGATGATTACATATAGGAAGATTTCACCGTGTATCACATACCTGGCTCTGTATTGGTAGCACTGGGTAAAGGTAAAGGAACACTCTACAACAGAAATCAACAATGAATGCGTATTACAGACATTGACCTCTCTTTAAAGGCTTAATAGGAGCCAAAAGTAAACAATGCAGGTGTTAAATGCATGTAAATCTATATCATACTATTTAAAAGTGTGGAAAATGACAATCTGTTATTGTATGGTCAGTTAAAGTGTTTGTCGCTGGCAGAAAAGTGTAATTCAAATCCAGGTGAAAAGAAAACAAAAGATAGAGTGACTTGGCAACTTTTCATCTAGTTTTAAAAAAAATTTTTTGCTGCCAGTGACCAAAACTTGGACCAACCATACAATAACAGATTGTCATCTTCACAAATATTTCTATATTTTTAAATGGTATGATTTAAATTCAAGTGCATTTTACACCTGTATTGTTTTCTTTTGGCTGAAACAGATCTTTAACCCTTTACCACACAATCCTGACTTTTAATGACCCTGAGAAAGGAAACTTGAAAACATTGTGGGAAAAGGAGAAAATGCTGGTAACCAGCATTTACTCCTTTTCCCACATTGTTTTCTACCCTTGCCAGAACAAATTACAATTTTTGAGTCACATTTGTCATCTGCAATTGCTTTGAATTTGGACCAGTATAAAATTTTGTTGTCTGATAAAAAGTTAAAGGCTTCCGATATGTACAGTATTGTGGTACTTGAACAGTAGCAATATTACATTGTTAACCCTTTACCACATGACAAAATTATTGATTTGTCATATTGGTAAGTGGTAGCAGAGGACAAATGTGGGTGAAAAAATGGGAATTTTCTTTGAAAGAGTAGAAAACTTTGTAGGAAAAGGAGAAAATGCTGGTTACCAGAATTTCTCCTATTCCTACAATGTTTTCAAAAGCATTTTTCCTCCAGGTTGTTAAAACATGTGATTGCCTGGTAAGCATAACAAGTGTTTTGGCAAAAAGAAATGTTTATTTTCTCTTTCTTTAAATACACACGTACCTATCTTGATGTTCAAAGGATGTTCAGCTTCTAACAGACTAGCAAACAAGGTAGGTCAACCAAACCTTACTTTGTCAATAAAAGTTAATTACAATTTCAAACAGTTAAAAAAATAAGCAAGTTTTAGCAGCTCTAAATAAAGATACAGCAGAATTAAAAGAGCAACACTAACCACCTTTTACAACTTTATATTAAGTTTCAGAAAACAAATAGAAAAGGAAATACAACAATTAAACTTAACCTTTTACCACACAATCCTGAGTTTTAATAACCCTGAGGAAGAGGCCTTCTGAAAACAATAGTGGAAAAAGGAGAAAATGCTAGTAACCAGCATTTTCTCCTTTTACCACAATTTTTTCTACCTTATCAAAGACAAATTCCATTACTTAAGCCACATTCAAAATGTCGTCTTCAAATGCTTTCAATTTGGACGAGTCCAAAATTTTGTTGTTTGGTAAAGAGTTTGGACAAGTCTAAAATTTTGTTGTTTTTTAAAGATTTAAAAGTCAAAGAAAAAATGTTCATGTAAATGATCCTTGAATGCTATACATTTTTTTACACCTGTTAAATCAGTCTTTGGGAAAAAATTTATCTTACCCCCCCCCGTTTTCTTTCCTCCCTTTCTATTTTACTTTAACACTTTGCCACATGATTAACAAACCCTGACACGAGGGCCATTTGAAAACAAAAAGAAGGAGAAAATGCAGGTAACCAGTATTTTCTGGTTTGCCTACACTGTTTTCTACTTTTTCACAGACAAATTCCATCATTTGAGCCACATTTGTCATCTTCAACTGCTTCAAAATTTTTGACTCATCCAAAACTCAAATCCATTTGCAGACAATAAATAAAATAATCATTGCAAAAGGAGAAAATGCTGGTTTGCAGCATTTTCTTCTTTTCCCACCATTTTTCCAAAAGCCATCTTCTGCAAGGCCATTGAAACTCGGGATTGTAAGATTAGGTGTTAAACATAATTTTGTTTTCTACATTACAAATAATGTCATAAATGACTCACATCATACAATTTGGAGGCTATAAAAGATTTCCCAGTACTGTTCAATCCATCCATGGCAACTATTTGTCCAGGAAACAGACCATACTCTTTCAGTTTACTTAAATCCACAGGTATAGTTTTGCCAGCAGACACATCCACCGACCCTTCTAACAGGACAGACTTGGCATTCAGCTTGCCGTTACTATCACAGCAAACCCTACCAACAACCGTCACATCTTCCTGAGTTGGCAGAGCTACGTGGGAGAAATCTTCAATCTTGTGTTCCACTTTCAGATGATCAGCCATGTCTTCAATGATGGCATCTAAAACTGTGATGCATAAACAGGTCAAAATTTTAATAATGCAAGTATATTGTATTTCAGTTAATTGCAATCCTGTAAAATCAGGATCTTCAATTATTAGCAATAACTTTTCTAACACTGATTCTTTTACTATACTGTATAATACCTTACCACACAACAATATTTTAGATTTGACTTCATTGACAGCATTTACAGATGAAAAATTGAATGTGGCTTAAATCATCAAATTTGTCCTTCAAATGACATAAGACATTGAGGGAAAAGGAGAAAATGCTGGTTACCAGCAGTTTCTCCTTTTCCCAAAATGTTTTCAAAAGGCTTTTTCCTCAGCATCCTTAAAACTCTGGATTGTGCGGTGAAGTAGTAATATAAATGTCAAAACTTAATTGCTATCCTATTAATGGAAAATTTCAGTACTCGCAAAAATTTTTTGACTAGGTGTAGTTGAAATGTTCATGATTTCATGATAAAAGATATAACATCTTGAACTGTTTCATGTTTACTTTCCTTTTGATTTTGATTTTTGTATTGACAGACTCAACATCTCCATATTGCCGACATTTTGTTTAATTAGTTACTCTTTTGAGAGCATTGCATCAATAATTTGCTTTGCAGGTGAAGGCCAAATAGTGCCCAAATCACTATTTGTGTATGAAATACAGGAAGATTCAATCACACCATTCAAAAGTATGGCAATTATGGAAAATCTGATGATCTATTAACTTACGTGTAAACAAAGTTCCTGTCACTGGCAGAACAATGCATAATAAAATTGGGATTAATGTTGGCCTTCTATGAATGGTATGGATGAACTTCTTATCTGTATTTCATACACAGAATTGTTTACATTTTGCCACTATTAGGCCTTTAACCCTTTACCACACAATCCTTACTTTTAATGACCTTGAAAAAGAAGACTTTTGAAAACATTGTGGGAAAAGGAGAAAATGCTGGTAACAAGCATTTTCTCCTTTTCCTACAATGTTTTCTATGCTATCAAAAGCAACTTTCACAACTTGAGCCACAATTAATTTGTTGTCAGCAAATGCTTTGGAATTGGACAAGTCTAAAATTTTGATGTGTGGTAAAGGGTTAACTAACCTGGACATCTGCATATAAACTTTTGGATGTTTCTGGGGGGGGTGCGATAGGAACCAAGTTAAGCACTTAATATTTAGAGCACTAAATGAATAAAATGGAAATTTTGCCAATTCAAGGCTGTTTTAGTCAGAATAATGTAACAAAGACATGAACATTGTGCAGTCTGATCTTGATCTACACAATCCTCAAAAGCAAGTGTAGTTCAGTGCTTTAAGGGTCAAAGACACAGCTTAATGGTAATAGTGTATCACTTGACAAATCAAACGAAACTTGTCTTTTTCCCACAATAATTCTTTTTTTCTTAAACCAGTCCTATAAGGAGCCCTTTTTTTTTTTTAAATTTCTACTATCAAGTAATATCTTGTTTCCCTACAATTGTAAAGAAACTGAGTTTTAACATGCAGTAAAAAGGTGCAAGTCTGGCGTTCAAATGCCAGGTTGGTTTCCTAGCTATCCGTAACTTTGTGTATTTTAATGAGTTCAAATATGACATAATCATCAATTATTTGAATATGATCCACATATGGTGTGATAAGTGATCATGTGACATTATCCAAAACCTTTAAGAAATTACAAATTATCTAAGATAAATAGCCATTTAATGGAATGAAGTATAACCAACCTCTGAACTTCTCAGACAGTTTCTGAAACATGTATTTAAAGGTCCTGGATAAACTCTGGTCAGTACTATAGTGTTCTACAGTCACTGTTTGGTCACTTCCTTCCCATTTCACACCATTCACTGGACCATGACTGACCACAACCTCTCCACGATTACTGCGTGAATTGTATTTCTTAGCTGGAGTTGCACTGAAAAAAGATTGAGAAATGTTAGTTTCGACATTTGGAATGCCACAATAACTTAACTCTTTCTCACACAATCCCAAGTTTCACCACCCTCAAAAAGAGTCCTTTTGAAAACATTGTGGGTAAAGGAGAAGACGCTGGTAACCAGCATTTTCTCCTTTTCCAAAAATGTTTTCTGTCCTTGTACAGACAAAGCTCACCATATCAGCCATATCTAATTTGTCGGCAAATGCTTTCCATTTGTAAAATTTTGTTGTGTGGTAGAGTTAAAGAGGCCTTTTCAGATTTTTCTTCTGCCATTTGCATATTTTTGTCAAAATACTATTTTTCCCAGCAAGCTTAAAGAAACATATAAATTTAGTAAAAGTGTGCAAACTTGGCATTCAAATAATAGGTTGATCAATTTGCAATTGGCACTCCATCTGTTTTTATGACATCAAATATGATGACATGGTACCTATCTGAATATGATCCCACATGGTAGATGTGTTATTGATCATTTGACCTTCCACCAAAAAATTTATTCATTTTTGAAGTTTGGTGAGATCATAAAAATCTTTATCGTCCCTTTAATGTGCATTTAGTAGACAGTGTAGGTCAAAATCAGACTGCACATGGTGATCAGTCACTGTCTAATCTTAGAACTACATTCGCTGACATACGAGATGTTCTACTAACAAGTCTTTAACCAGAGTGATTGGGTCTTTTCTACTGCCCAAAAATCCTCTTCTACCAGCTCAAAGCAGCTGTCCTCTCAATTGACAATGTCTTTGATAACAACGTTTTAAACTGGTTCATATCAACTCTTTTCAAAAACAATCTGAGTTTTAAGGACTCTGAAGAAAGAGGCCTTTTAAACACATTGTGGGAAAAGGAGATATTGCTGGTAGCCTGCATTTTCACTTCGGCCACAATGTTTTCTTCCCTTCAAAACTAATTTCAGTTTTACAGTCAGGTATAACCCTTTACCGTACAACGCCGCCTTTTGATGCCCCCTGGGAAAGGAGCCTTTTGAAAACATTGTGGGAAAAGGAGAAAATGTTGGTAACCAGCATTTTCTCCTTTTCCCACAATGTTTTCTACCCATCTAAGAAAAGTTGCACCATTTGAGCCACATCGAAATTGTTGTTTGCAAGTGCTTTCAATTTGGACAAGGCTAAAATTTTGTCGTCTGGTAAAGGGTTAACTATGTCGTCTGCACATCCTTTCAAACTGGACGGGTCTAGAATTTTGTCATCTGCTATAGAGTGAAAACATTAACAGATGACAAATTCATTGGTAACAGGCTTAGAGTCTGCATTGCCTGAAGCAAAGGAAAACATTTGAGTTTTAGATGTGTTTTCCTTAGTAGTAGGTAATGGTAGCAAAAAGCGTGTAGGAATCTGGATTGTGTGTATTATGTTTAATGCCATTTTTAACATTATTTTAGACACAATGCGGCAGTGCAGCAAGGGCACTCATCCTGGAATTTCTCCTTCTTAAGCCAATGGCTGATTTCCTGGCTGATTTGCCCACTGTGTATTTGAACCAGCGACTATCTGGTCTAAAGCCCTGTACATTACCAAACTACCAGGCTCAGCTAAGAAATTTGAGATTGTTTACAATATTTAAATATACTAACACATAAATCTTCATCATCGTTATTTTTTGTCTTGCAGCTTGCCACTTTTGCAAACAGTCAGGCAACATGATATATATTTATAAAGAGCATTTTTTCCTTTTACCACTTTGTTTTCACATATCATGTTGATTATCATTATATTAAGTTACATGGATGTTTTAAAAGCAGCCTGCTGCAAATTTGTATCATGCAAGTGGACAATACTTTACCTAAGAACAAAATTTTAGCCTTGTCCAAATTGAAAGCATTTGCAGACAACAAATTAAATGTAACTCAAAACATAATAATTGTCTATCACAGGGTAGAAAACATTGTGGGAAAAGGAGAAAATGTTGGTTATCAGCATTTTCTCCTTTTCCCACAATGTTTTCAAAAGCTTCCTCCCTTAGGGTTGTTAAGTCTGGATTCTGTGGGAAAATGTTAAACTATTTACTATCATTACCTTGCTGGAGAAAAGCTGGCAGGAGAGAAAGGAATTGCTGGGCTCCTGTTTGGTCCTGTGAGTCTCTTGTTGAAATTCACGTTCTCAGGTGTATGTTGTCTTTTATTGCTTACAGTGCTCTAGAAACAAACTCAATTCTGGTAAATGGATACATACGTCCTTTAATGAATTATCCTGTCTTTTAAGGACCCTGAAGACAGTGCCTTTTTTAAAACAATGTGAGAAAATAAATAAATGCTGGAAACAAACATTTTCTTCATTTTCCACACAGTTTTAAACCCGTTAATAGACCAATCCAATCATTTGAGTCAGGTACATTTTGTCGTCTGCAAATGTCTTCAATTTTGCGAAGTCTAAAATTTTCTTGTTAGGTAAAGGGATAGACTAAGCTGGAAAATCAACTCTGTTTCATGCAGCATGACCTATCAAAACTTCAGATACACTTTCTTTTTTTTTGCCTGTGTCTGTAAATACTGAGGAAGAGCAGCAATAACCTGTAACAACCATAACCCACCATTTATCGGAGAAGAAGATGTTTGAAATAAAAGTTAATGCACATGTGCACAGACAGATAGAAGCATGACAGACACAAGACCATAACATAAGCTTGTGCCATGATAAGATGAAGATCGAGTTTGTTTGGTGTTTAATACCATTTTAAACATAATTTCAGTTAAATTGCAGCTGCCAATGCACCTATTCATGCTGCCCTGGAGTTTCTTTACCAGTGCTTACACAATATTCTTTCTGTTTAGCCACTGTCTGCTTTCCTACACAAACATTGCTAAAATTATGTTTGGCAATGGGTCAAGTATAAAAAATACCTTAAGCGTAATCAGAGCCAAGGATTTAGGTAAATAATTATGAAAGAAAGAAGGCTTTTGAAAACATTGTTGGGAAAGGAGAAAATGCTGATAACCAACAATGCTTTCTACTTTTCCAAAGATTAATCTTTTAAAACACACCCTATTTGATTTCTGCAAATGCTATCAAGTTGGACCAGTCTAACATTATGTTGTCTGGTAAAGTGTTACAAATGAGATCTCTGGGAAATGATCTGACTTACTTTAGAAGTTGGTGTTTGTGCTCCATATGCAGTGAACAGTTCTTCTGCACCCTCAATGTCCATTCTGTGGAAAAATATTCAGTGAGCTTTATTTATCAACCCTTCAGCTCTATTATCGATAGGCTTAAATCTTCATCAAATGACAAAATTTTAAACTCTTCCAATCTGAAAGCATTTGCAGACAACAAAATTAAATGTTGCTCAAATAATAAAATCTGTCCTTAAAAGGGTAGAAAACATTGTGGGAAAATGAGAAAATGCTGGTTACCAGCATTTTCTCCTTTTCCAACAATGTTTTCAAAGTCTCCTTGGTAGCTGTTACCACTAGGGTATAGTGTGGTAAAGAGCTAAACAAGGGATTTTGCAAATGGCATAGACCAAAATTTGATGGCTCAGAACATGCAGCCTAAATGTGGATCTATACTGTCTGTTTAAACAGTTCATTCAGGCCAAACAGATCAAGATCTTTGAGTTTCAGTGGATTGTACTTTCAAAAGAGGTTGAGTTTGTAAACTGGATGTTGAAAATGTTCATGAATTGATGTAAAAATTGGATAGCCAAAATATGCTGTTTTTGGTACAAATAACAATCATTCTGTTGATTTTAATCAACTGCTGCACTCCACCGCTGAATATAGGTAAGAATGAATTCTTTCAGAAAGTCTATACATTTAGGTTTTTACTCAAAACATGACCTGCATCCCTAACTCCAGGGTATACATAGCTTTGAAATTCATAAAATGCCTAAAATTTTTCAGCCTAGATGCACGAATGATGCATTGCACTTGGGTAAAATCAGGTAGGATGGCGAAAAAAATCTGAATCTACAGTGTGAAATATGGTTTCAAATATGGTATGATGATGTAACCGCAGGCAGTACACCTTCAGAATGGTTTGCAATCTGATTCGTAAAACAATCAAGTTAAAATATTCTCCATGATTTGATCAAGTTAGGTCAAAATGTTACGCCGCAGTATTCATCTGCTGTTCATAAACAAAGTTATTACCCTCTTAACTCTTCACCACACAATCCTGAGTTTTAACGACTCTGAATGAGCCTTTTGAAAACATTGTGGGAAAAGGAGAAAATGCTTGTAACCAGCATTTTCTCCTTTTCCCACAATGTTTTCTACCCTATCAAAGACAGAAATTACTACCTGAGCTAGGAATAATACCTCATCTGCAAATACTTTCAGTTTGGACTAGTCTAAAACTTTGTCGAGTGGTATTGGGTTAACCAGTATTTGTAAGATTTTTTTAACCATTTTCATATAAAACCGTCAGTAACTGCAAGTATTTCTTATAGAAAAATGAAGGCATATAATGAACAAATATCATGCTATTATAAATTTCCTGGTGCTAGTATTTGCTACTTGCTGCCTAAGAAAACTTTGATATCTCGCTTGAACTTGGGTCTCCCAAGATATCAAATTTCCTCACAAAGCTTGAAGCAAATAAATGCACCAGTGAAGTTACTACAAGACAATATTCCATGCATATACCACCGACATCAACCTTTCAAAAGAAGTAAAGCTTTGTATAGATGTAAGCTTGGATTAAACTCCTTACCAAACGAGAAAATTCAGGGTCAGTATTCACCAGACATTCTTCAGAGCATTCTTAGTCTTATTTTCCAGAATTTTCTAAATTTGAAAGAAACACAACTTCTTACTGGTTAAACCAAATGGTTTAGCCAATCAGAAGTTATGTTACTTTCAATGGATGGTGAATATGGAGGCTGCACTTGTCTCAATTTAAAGCATTTAGCCAATCAGAAATAGCATTTCTTTCTTATTTAGAATATTCTTGAAAATAAGACTTAAGAATATTCTTTAGCATCATTGGTGAAAATGGGCTAAGGAATGACTCTACAGATTGATCTTTAACATCACTGTCTGCAAAACAAGTTGTGTTTGCAATGCTGGGGATAAAAACTAGTTTGACAATGTCTCAAAAAATAACTTTCATCAAGTTCTGCACCTTTTGACTCAACACTTACGGTAAATCATCCCTGGAATATACTGGTGAAGAAACTTCTTTTTTCAGAATTTTCTGATTCTTTTTGGACAGCCGCTGTAAAAAGTACAAAACAAATATATTTAGATTTAAGCACAATTCAACAGTGATAATATTATGCAACATGTAAACAAAAGAAGTTCTGACTTAATTTTGATACATAGAAACCAAAGGCATGTTGTACATAGGCCCTTTCAAAGCCTAATCATATAATTTCAACAACAAAGAATTTGGTGCATGCACATGCTTTTGACGCAGACCAAATTATGATTAAATTTCTAAATTTTGTCTTTCGGTAGGTTAACTCTTTACCAAACGACAAAATTTTAGACTAGTCCAAATTAAAAGCATTTGCAGACAACAAATCAAATGTGACTTAAGAATTGAAATTTGCTATGGGACGGGTAGAAAACATTGTGGGAAAAGGAGAAAATGCTGGTTACCAGCATTTTCTCCTTTTCCCACAATGTTTTCAAAAGGCTTCCTTTTCAGGGTCGTTAAAAGCCGGGATTGTGTGGTAAAGAGTTAAAATACCATGAAAAAAATTTAAATAAGCCAGGCTTTGACAAAAGGGGATTTCATGCATCTCTGAAATGGTTGATTGAAAGCACATCATCACAATATTATGGATTCATAATATCAATTGTGTATAACAACTGAGTCAATCACAAGGTACAATGGTCCTTTGAGCTGCAGGAAATTGACCAATAGCAAAAAGTTTCCGCCCAGGTCAGCCTGCCCGGACTGACTGAGTCGAGACTTTTTTGCAGATGCATTAAGCCCCCTTTTTCACAGAGCATGGCTAAAATACTTTCTTTTACAATACCTCTCTTTCAAATGTTTCTAAAACTTCCAGGGCCAGCTCCACACCTTTCTTTGAATGTTTGTAGGCTATCCATTCTGTGGCTATACTCCCTGCATCCAGTCTGTGAAGTGTGCATAACTCTTGCACTGTAAAATAATAAAATATATTTAAACATGTAGACACTGTATTTCAAAAAAATGACAACACTTTTTCAATAACATGTGAGTCATGGTCAATGAAAAGGGGGCTTAATGCATCTGCAAAAAGTATTGACCCATGTCAGCCTGTGAAGTCTGCGCAGGTTGACATGTGCCAAAACTTTTTGCTAGGTTCAATTTTTCTGCATGTCAAAGGAACATTCTACCTCATGATTCAGTCAGTTGTTAAACAAGATGGATTTATGGGTCCATACTCATGTGATGACTTGACTGGTATGATGCATCATGAACGGGAGATGCATTAAGCCCTCTGTTGCAAGAGCATGGCTCATGCATTTATAATAAACAAACTTGGCCTTAACCCTTTCTCCACCATCGGCAAAAAAATGGATTTTTGCAGACAGCATAGATCAAGATAAAACTGCACAATACATGCAGCCTGATCATACATCTATATTGTCTGCTTGTCTAATCAAGTCTAAAAGGTAAAAATCTTTGAGTTACACATAAAGTGTTTATTGTGACATTGTCATAAAGGTATATCATACTCATCAGAGTACACCCTCCTTTTTTCTTAATTTCTACTTTGATTTGCTTTAAAGCCAAGTCATATGAGAGCCTGGCCGGGTAGCTCTATCGTTGGCATGTCTGACTCATAACCTGGTGGTTGTGAGTTCAATAACCGGTTAAGGCAAACTTTCTTTCCAGCGATTTTTCACCTCTCACCTCTGATACATGTAGTCAGTGGCTTGGAAAGAAAGTTATGTTAGTATTGGTGTGAGAAAGCAAGGAAACATATGCAGGTGTACTGACCGTAGTGACATCGCCTAAGCTGTTAAAATGAAACTCCTCTAAACAAATGGACCAAGCTATCTGATCTGCATGGGTGAAAGTAAGATTTTTCCCAAACTCCTACAAATTTAGCAAATTTTAATGAGGAAAATGAAGAAAAAGTGGTTTTTATAAGGAATAAAAAAAAATCCTGGAATCAGGAACAATCCTGAAAACTTTCACCAATGAACCTGTGAATTATTCACACCACTGTGAATTATTCACAGAGAAGGGCTCCAGTATTCTTCTGAGGATATTACTCAGAGAGGATACAATAATAAGAATTGCTAACAAACATGCAGAAATAGGGGTCTCCCTGTTGGTTCATTTTTTTTTCTTTGCCATCTTCTGATATTATTTTGTCAATAACAATGAAGGAAGTGATAAACAGATAGCTGCCAATGAGTAAAAGCAGGTCGCTATTAGGCGATATAATTCAGAAATTATTACTGCCAGGCTACTATTGTAGTCTTGCCCATTTTCGTGGGACTAAATTGACAGTTTTAGCTTACGCATAATCTAAATGAAGAATTGAAGAACTGATCACAGAAAACATTTTATCAATAAAAAAATCAAATTTAAATGTGTATTAAACCACAAATTCTGTCTGAATCATGCATATTCAACAGCGACAACAAATTTCACCCTTCAATCTTGTGCCGGAAGCTGAACTAGTGCATGGAAAAACATGCCCTCATTTCGTGGCTTTCAATATCTATAGAACAGCTCATAAATAAAAAAATAAAGATCATCATGTACACCAAACTCATCAAACGTGTAAACTATCACAAGGAGGGAATGTTTTGAACAAGGAAAATGAACAGCTCTGAGTCAATTGTCTTTAAGCTTGAAGCTCGATGAAACGGACAGACCAGTGTCATGACGGCCATCGGCCTTCTCGTGATGGCAGCACCAGAATACCAGAATCACAAAAATTTAGACATTTTGGTCCCTTCTTTCAATTTATATGCCCCTATGAGGACAGATTAGGAACTGTTTTAAACACTATGTTATCACAAATCATCTGAAAATATTGAGTGTCTTGATAAAAAGGTTGGAAACATTTTCTCTCAGTATGTTCTGGAAAAACTTTTTTGTTCATAAGTGACTGAACAAAATGGGTCACGAAATTCTTTGATCTAATAATAGATCAGAATCTTGTCACATCATTCCAGTATGGTCATATGACTGTTTGACATCAAGACTATGTCACATATTGGGAATTTTTCAGGACTGAAACTCAGTATCTGATGGAAAATTTTAATTTGGGCATGTATCAAGTTGAAAAAGGTAAGAAGAAATTTGTCTTTACTTAAAGTGATCATTGCTTTAGAAACATGCATAGTGTCTTGATTTTGTTGCATTTCATAAATTGCAGCAGTGACGCCAGTGTGAACTTTATTCAAATTTACGGTTCACACAAAACAGTGACGTCAGTCACTTCATAGTGACGCAAGAAAACTTGGATATAATTTCGGATTCGAAAACAGGTACCCTCAAAAATAGGTCGACCGTATATCTACATTTGCGTGGTCGAATTCACTGTTAGCGTTTCCACAACATTAATCTATATATAGCTTACACTTTGCAATCAGATGTTCGTTATCAATTTCCACTCCAAAGAATGAAAATTCTTCTGCGAGTTCTTCCTCAGAAACAGTATGGGACATAACGCTGAATATCTCAAGGCTTCACAGGTTGTTTACAAGCGAGTGACAAATTGTTTACACTTTTTGACTCTAAATTTCGCGGGAAATCAAGCTGAATACAACTTCCGGAAATGAAGAAACTTGACGAAAATTTTTAAAGAAAATTAAATCAATTAGATCTAGAGATAACTAACACATTTTACATTTTAATTTGATTCAATAAAATGATTATACACTTTATATAAATTCTTGTATACTTTTTGCCTCGAACTAAATAAAACAGCAGTTCCGTACTGAAGCGTCCTAGGATTCAATATGGATGACTGCAACCTTGAAAAACTTGCTGCAAAGCCTGGTAAATTGACGCCAGCATTTCACCAAGACACTCTAGAATATCATACTACTGTACCAAGCAATACAGTAGAAATCACTCTTGATCTTCTAACAAGAGATACTGGTGCATCTTATACCATATCGGTAAATGCATTCCTTATATATCTCAAGGGCTTTGGGTCCTTTCGGCTATGCATCATTTCGACCACCAGGTCGATTCAGCTCTAAGTATTACCGCTTATGTGAAAAAAAAAAAAAAAAAAAAAAAAGCCAGTGGCTTGGAAAGAATATTGTGCAGAGTACTGGTAAAAGAAAGTCCAGGAAAGCATGGATAGGTGAACTGGCCTTTCATCCAAGTTCAGCAATGATCTGACTTGTGCTGCTATTGGTTATGTTATCAACAACACTAATCTTGTAGCCTACCTCTGGTCCCATTGACATAAACACATACTCATAACAGGCAAAACCATCTAAAATTACTGATAGACGTGAAACCAAGGTCCAGTGTGACAGTGCTATAAACTGAGCACATTAATCTTTTACCATGCAATGCTGCCTTTTAATGACCGTGGGAAAGAAGCATTTTGAAAACATTGTGGGAAAATGCTGGTAATTAGCATTTTCTCCTTTTCCCACTATGTTTTCTACTCCATGAAAGAAAAATTGCACCATATGAGCCACATTGAAATTGTCGTCTGCAAATGCTTTCAATTTGGACAAGGCTAAAATTTTGTCGTCTGGTAAAGGGTTAAGGAACCAGGCATAACTTAGGATGGGTTTTTATCTTGCATCTTGCACTTTTCTGTGTAACATAAATAACAGCCTTCAAGGGGTGTTTCCCATATGGCCAACTGATGGCGATGATAAATAAGTGGAAAAACAGTCAATAAATCAACCATAGTTTAGTCTAAGTTTCCTTTCATGTCTTTCAGCAGCTTGCAAGGTATGCCTTCACATTAATAGAATTTATATGGTCATTCCTGGTCAAGTTGTCTGAAGTGAAACACCTACATGTTAAAATCTTCCAGATGTTGCAACGGTCAGATCCTGGCCATGATTGGGCTGTGTTTCCTTTTAATCATGATGATCATAGTTAGCTTATAATTAAACAACATGTGGATGAGTTATTCATATGATTGTCAATGTAGATGAGGAACAACATGGGTCTTTGGACTGCACCTGTGTGTTTCTAGAAGTAAGAGGTGCTGGTAAATTGTTCTTCAACCAAGACTTACTCTGACCTCTTGGTAAGGAAACACTGTACTCTATGGAGTAGATTTTTCTTGATTCCGTTTTGGTCTAATTTGGTAGCAAGTTTGTCATGGGAGACTTATCAAAGCCTTGGTGAAGTCAAGTGGCAATGCATCTACTTTCATGTTATCCTCTAATACTGGGGCTTGATCTTGCTGTATTAGGATAAGCTGGCTGTCACTTGACTGCTTCTTACTAAATCTTTGTTGTTAGTTAAACAGGATCTGGTATCTACCTCATAATCTGGCTGTGAATAACGTGTTTCCGGATCTTGGTATACACTGAGGATATGAGCCTGTAATTGGCTACAGTGCTGTGATTTCCCATCTTGAAAATGGGTGTCACATTAGGCATGTTTCTAGTTTTCAGGCTTTTCACTTTCTTTAGAGAAGCCTGGAACATTAACATTATGGGAATACATATAAAAGAAAATGCTGATTACAAGTATTTTCTCCTTTTCCGAAATTGTATTCTAAAGTTTTCTCTCTCAGGGTTGTTAAAACTTGGAATTGTTCGGTGAAGGGTCAAGAATCTTGTAGGGACTGGATCAGGACCTTCAACTTTGTGGGGGTTTAGAACCAGCATTAATATGTGGATACCAGCTCGGTCGTTGTAAAGATATGAACCATGCTCTGTTAAAAGGGGCTTAATACATCTACAAAAAAGTATCAGCCAGGTCAGACTGCGCAATCCATGCAGGCTGACCCGAGTCAAAACTTTTTGCCATTTGTTAATTTTCTGCATGTCAAAGGACCATTGCATATCATGATTAAGTCGGTTGTTAGAAAAAATGGTTTCTAGGATCAATTATTACATAATGACTTGATATGATATGATGCATCACGGAGATGCATTAAGCCCTCTTTAGCCAGAGCATGGCTCATATACATGTCTGGATACTTGTTCTCATCCATAGAAGGTAGCTCTGTTGTTTTCCTTTCCATAGAGATGCTGTTAAGGATGGGGGCATTGGTCATTGAACTCCCTGTGTGCTACACCATCTTTCTTCAGTGGTGCAACTCCACTTTTATTAAACTTTTCCCTTTCATGACAGCTTAAAGCCTCTTTGAGTTCCAGTCACTTATTTTGGTATATTTGACATATTCACTGTGAGATAATTTCATACAACTTGTGGTAGAAAGGGTAGAAAACGTTGTGCAAAGGGGAGAAAATGCTGATAACAAGCATTTTCTCTCTTTTCCACAGTGTTTTCAAATGGCTTTTTTCCTCATAATCATCAAAACAGAGGGTTGTTAGGTAAGGGGCTGGTATATATGCTTAGTTTATTTACCTTTCTGAAGAATGTTTATTTGATTTTTGTGAATTTTTTTTATTTTGCAGGGCAGTGGTGGTAGCAAGAAAGTCCCAGTCAAAGAAGGTGCGGTCACAGACATTAAGATTGAAGTGTGTGCAGAAGATGGAAAGACAACTAAAACATACATTATACATGTCAAAAGGCTCTCCACAAAAGATGCAACCCTCAGTAATCTTAAAATAAGTCTGGGAGCTTTATTACCAGAGTTCAATGTAGGAACATTTGAATATACATGTAAGAGTTTGAGTCATGTTTGTTATAAATCCATTATTATTACATGTACTTTTGTTTTACTTCTTTTTGGAGGTAACGGATTTCTTTTTTACAACAGAATGTTGGATTGGACCTAATTGAAAACATTTACAGATGACAAATGTTGCTAAAATGATGATTTCTGTCTTTGATAGGGTAGAAAGCATTGCTGGAAAAGGAGAAATGTTTTCAAAGGTAACCAGCATTTTCTCCTTTCCCACAATGTTTTTGAAAGCTTTGTTTATCAGGGTCATTTAACTCTATACCAAACGACCAAATTATAGACTGGCCCAAACTGAAAGCATTTGCAAACAATAGTTGACATAAACGTGACCCATAAATTGAAATATGTTTGTGAAAGGGTAGAAAACTTTGTGGGAAAAGAAGAAAATGCTGGCTATCAACATTTTCTTCTTTTCCCATAATGTTTTCAAAAGGCTTCCTTCTCAGGGTCATAAAACTCTGGATTGTGTGGTAAAGAGTTAAGGTGGAGATGGTGTGGTAAAGTGTTAAAAAAATTGAAATAGTTGAAAAGCAGAAAAATATGAAACAGGAAGCTATTATGAACTTATGATTAAGAGGATAAAAAATCTTAATGCTCATGTTGAATATTCAAATTTGTAATGCTCATAGAACATAACTCAGCAAACAGTCACTTAAAGATCTTCTTAATATTTAATAAGAAATCAAGTTTTTGTCATATTTCTATTAAATAAAAAGATATGATCTTTTACGGAGGAAGAAATAAATTGCAGACAATACTATGAATACTTGTTAACAGCCGAATACAATTATCATGATTTTTAATTAATATTGCATTATATATTATCAGGTTTATTAGGATGTAATGTCAAGGAGGTGACAGTCACACCCACCCCTCCAGATGCCAAAAATGTTGTGACAGTCGATGGACAGAAGCCTGGGTCACCCACTGTGTTAAGTGTTGGAAGTACCTACATTGTGGTAGAAGTGACATCAGAAGATGGATCAAACAAACAGGTTAGACAAAACATGTATTTGTTTTTACATTTCTATGTCACAAATACAAGCTAAAGACAAACTTGGGGTACCAGCAAGACAAGGAGACCCAGCAAGACATCTTGATGCCAACTTCTTCCAATATGTTACGCTACATACAAAACTGTGATATGTCTTTGTCATTTGTGTGCCAACTGTAATATAAGAGAATTAGACTAAGACTGTTATGAAGAATGGTTGTTTAATCCTTTCCTACAAAACAATATTTCAATCTTGTTCAAATGCAAAGCATTTGCAGACAATAAATAAATTAAAGTGTTGCTCAAATTATGGAAGCTGCCTTTGCTAGGAGAGAAACATTACCAGCATTTTATCCTTTTCTCACAATGTTTTCACAAGAGGCTAATTCCTCTGGCTCAGGGTTGTTAAAACTTGGGTTTTTGTGGATAAGGGTTAATATGTTCCCCGGTCTTGGATTTACTCTCTCTGATATTTCATGTTATATCGAAGCAAATTGCCTTGAACTAGCACTGGCTAATCAATTGGAATGTGCGATCTGATCTTGGATCTACACTCTTACACTTCTTACATCATGATGTAATCTTCATCCTATTTATGAATCATGCTCTTTGAAAAAGGGGTTTAATGCATCTCTGCGATATATTATACCAAGCAAGACATTACATAATTAGGGATCCATTAAATCCATTTAATTTGACAATTGACTTAATATAGCGGTAGAGTGTCCTTGGACATGCATATAATTTACAAATTTAAAAAGAAAAGTGTGCAGGCTGACCTGGGTCAATACTTTTTGCGGATGTATTAAGCCCCCTTTTCACATAGCATGACTCATATATTTTGTGTGATATTCTGACCGTATAACCATGGAATGGCAATGACTTTCTCAAAATATCAGAGGCTGTATTCACCAACCATTCTGAATAACATTCTGAGACTAATTCTCAAGAATTTTCTAAGCTTCAAAGTAATACAATTTCTGATTAACTCTTTACAACACGGCAATATCTTAGACCGCTCGAAATTGAATGCATTTGCAGATAACAGGAATAAATGTGACTCAAAAGATTGGATTTGTTCTGAAAGGTTAGAAAACATTGTTGGAAAAGGAGAAAATGCTGGTTACCACAATATTTTCACAAGTCTAATTTCTCAGGGTCGTTAAAAGTCGGGATTGTGTTGTAAAAGGTTAACTGAAACAAATGATTCATTTGATTTATTTTCAATGGACATTTTTGTCCTGTAGAAAAAGAAATAAATAGACCACAATTTAACAATTGCTTTTGACCAGTAAATTTTAAATAAATGTATATTAAACATGTATCAAAGATCAGACAGCACTTTTTGTACATTTTGATCTTTGTACATCATCCACCTAACTTTTACCATGCAATCCCTAGTTTTTATGATCTTTTGGGAAAAGGCTTTTGAAAACATTGTGGGGATAAGGAGAAAATGCTTGTAACAAGCATTCTACTTTTCCCACAATGCGTTCTACCTTTCTCTAAACAAAATCCATATTTTGAGCCTCAGTTATGACCTCTGCAGATGCTTCTAACCCTTTACCACACAATCCTAACTTTTAACGACCCTCAAGAAGAAGCCTTTTGAAAACATCGTGGGAAAAGGAGAAAATGCTGGTAACCAGCATTTTCTCCTTTTCCCACAACGTTTTCTACTCTTCCAAAACCAAATTTCAATTTTTGATTTACACTTATGTGGTCATCTGCAAATGCTTCGATTTGGACTGGTCTAAAATTTTGTCGTTTGGTAAAGAGTTAATTTGGACAAGTTCAAAATTCTGTTTGGTAAACAGTTACGCACTAAACTCATTACCACACTATTCTCGACTTTAGTGACCATGAGGAATTAGGCTTTTTAGAATATTGTGGAGAAATGGGGAAAATGCTGCTTAAGGACATTTTCTTCTTTTCCCACAATGTTATGTGTGTCAAGACAAATCCCATTATTTAAGCCACAATGAAATTGTCATCTGCAAACACTTCGAATATGGAAGTGTCTAAAATCTTGTCTCTTTGTAGGATTAAACATGGTTGCTGTTTCATTTATTTTCATTAGAAATACTGTGTCTGTGTCACAAAGAAGCAACTTCCAAGGCATGTCCGTATCACAGACCCGGCTTTAGCCATGCAGTTTGAGGACCCAATCTCCCTCAGCACTTTATACAGACCTGTTACAATCAGAAACAGTGACCCGAAACACACCTTCTCTGCTCCAATCATAGATGAATTAACAAAAACTTCCAAGTTTGATCCAATCAACAAAAATCCTCTCGAATCAGAATGGCGCATAGAAGATTATGAAATAGATAAAAAGATGAGTGCAGTGTCAGCCTGTGTTCCATTGACATATGGAGGTGAGTTATATGTTTTTCCATGAAACTGCACTAATTTCATCATCATCATCACCACTACCACCATCATCATCATCATCACATTCCTCATATTGAATATTTTCATAATGATTTTTAGTGTGTATATCAGCTTGTCAATATTAGTCCGGTTGTTTGTAGGAGTAATTTCAGCTTTGAAATAGTATTATTACTCATTCTAAACATAAACATTTCATACTTGCCCTAATTAGAAGCAGTTGCAGATGACCAATTAAACATGACTAAAATAATTGGGTTTGTCTTTGAAATCATTGAAAACATAACGGGAAATTTTTGGTGAAGTATTAAGCTTTGTTGCTTGAGTTTATTACCATTCTATTATAGGAACATCTGATACTGTGAAGTACAGTGATTTAGGACCACTGATTTCAAAGTGTAATGTAACACCTAAAGTGGATGTAAGTATAGTAAATTTTCAGCCATTTATTATAATATAAAAAAATTCTCCATTTCGGTAATGTCCTTGGATGTCTTAACTTAGGATTTACGTTTAGCTTGGTTGTTTTCCAAGAAAGGTTTGAGGTACTGTCATAGCCCAGGAAATGTCTTTATAAGTCGTTATCACTGTAGTATAGAAACTTTGACATTTTCTCATATCTCTATTATTACTAAAGATATTTAATTCAACCTTGTTCTAGTTGTTAACTATCAAAATGGAACCTCATAGAAGAAAGGCAGACAAACCTCAAAATATTTTGACACAGTTATGGCCCTTTTTAGTCCCCTACCGGCAAAGCCGAAGGGGACTTTGGGTTTGCACTCCGTCCGTCCGTCTGTCCATCCATCTGTCTGTCTGTCCATCAGTCCAGCAATTCAGTTTTCCGGACTTTTTTCTAAATGCTGGTACATATTGAGCTGAGTTTTGGTGTGTAAGTCACCCACCATCACTTACAGATCAAGTTCGACTTTCATTCCAGTCCACTGGTTTTTCACGGACTTACGGGCCTTGGACTTACAAAATTTCACTGATAAATCAGTTTTCCGGACTTTTTTCCTAAACGCTGGTAGGTATTGATCTCAGATTTGCTGTGTAACTCAACCACCATGACTTACAGATCAAGTTTGACTTTCATTCTGGTCCACTGGTTTTTCACGGATTTACGGGCCTTTGACTTACAAAATTTCATTGATAAATCAGTTTTCCGGACTTTTTTTTCTAAATGCTGGTAGATATTCACCTAACTTTTGCTGTGTAAGTCAACCACCATGACTTACAGATCAAGTTCGAGTTTCGTCCTGCTTCACTGCTTTTTCACGCATTTACGGGCCTTGGACTTACAGAATTTCACTGATAAAACATTTTTCCACACTTTTTTTTTAAAAGCTGCTACATATAGAGCTGATTTTTGGTGTGTACATCAACCACCATGACTTACACATCAAGTTCGAGTTTCGTCCTGCTCCACCGCTTTTTGACGCATTTACGGGCCTTGGACTTAAAAAATTTCACTGACATGCCAGCGATACATACGGCCGATAGGGGACTGTGTATTGCTATGCAATACTTTCAGAATGCTTGTTTGAGTTAATATTTCCCCGAGAAAAGCAATTGCATCTCAGGGTTGACACCCACCATACTGAGCTCTTGTTGTTGGATGGTGTTAATTTACAGAAAAAGGTGAAAGTTTAAGAACCCCATTTGCACACTCAGAGAGAGAATCAGTTTTAAGACTCATCAGAGTCTTTTGAATTCGAACTGAATTGTATTTTCACATGGGCAAATAAAAATTATAGTACTGAACACAACAGTTACTAAATCCCCTTTTGCAGCTGGTATAGAACAAGATCAAACAAAGCAAAACCTACATAGCTATTTTGACATGAACAGCCTGGAAATGACAACATTTGGATTTCCATTACAGATTTAAAATGTCTGATTAATTTATTCAGATACCAAAGATTTAAAAAGTTGCAACATTTTTAGAAAATCCTGACAAAGACTTGTAATTTTCAGTGGCATGCAAAGATGGCTTTATAACTAAAACTAAGATAGAAATACATGTAGAAAACAGGAGAAATTACCAAAATTTTGCATTTTTACTGTAAAATTTCCTATTACACTAGTTAACAGTATAGTTGTTATTGCATGACAAGGGATAAATACACATGGTAAAATATCAGATGGCTTGATAGCTCAGTCAGTAGAGATGCTGACTATGGTTTTGAATGTCATGAGTTTGAGGCCAATCAAAGACTTTTTTTCCAACACTTTTTTTTCGTTTTGTTTTATTTTTCCCCAACTCAGTGCAAACAGTCACTTTCTGCACACAGTCACTTATGATTTTTCCTAACAAAATATATGTTTGCTTTCCACCCACCCACCCCTCAAAATGAGTGAAAATTGGTTTTATGCCCCTTTAACACTTTACCAGTCAACCAAATTTTGGACTTGGCCATTTTGAAAGCCTTTGTGATAAAAACATCATGGAATTTTTCTGTGAAAGGATAGAAAACATTGTTGGAAAAGGAATAAATGCTTATTACCCCACAGCATTTTCAGAAGACTTACGTCTCAGGGTCGGTATTGTGTTGTAAAGGGTTAAAGCTATCGTTGGTTATTGGCTTTCTCTTTGGTAACATATTCAAGCCTTTTCGGATATTCATGCAGACAAAAAGTGGGAGTTGTGACATTTTTAACATTTTCAGGACATGTTTTGTTTTAGACTTACAAAATCTTTTACAAAGTATACGTAGGACAAATATTTGAGCTTAAACCTTTCTAACAGTGTGAAAAATATTTTGGGAAAATGGGGCCACTGATTATTACAAGCAATGGCTCTTTTTTCCACAATGTTTGCAGTAGCTGTCAGTTGCAGGGATTCTCAAAAGTCTTATTTGCACAGTAATTGAAAAAGAAGTGCTCATATTTTTCAGGATGCTAAAGACAGATATAAGGACATCAATGCACCGGTTAATCATACAATACAGGTTTGTCTCTCGAAAATTCCTTTTAAGTAAGAGATTTATGTCTTTGAATAAGTCATATACATCGCTTTTAGCTGAGCTTTATAGCCCAGGATTGATGATAGTCATTGCAACAGGATTCATAATTCTCTCACCACTGATCATGCTTTTGATGATGGTTGTGTTGGAAAGAAGCCAGTGGTCTTGGAAGAACATTGGGCTAGTACAGGAATCTCCAAATAAGCGTGGAAACTGCACTTACCACCACAGTGTAACTGAAATAATGGTTTTATCTAGAAAAGACAAACATCATTGCTTTTATCATTTTTAAATTACAGTCATACAAACATAGGACTTGGCTACATTGTAACAAATTTGCAGCAAGCGATCATGAAAATAGTCATATTAACTCTTTTCCAAACAACCAAATTTTAGAATTGACAGGATAGAAAACATGTGAGAAATGGAGAAAATGATGGTTTTCAGACCTTATTCCTCAATAACATTAGAACACAGAATCTTTTGATAAAAGGTTTGCTGTCATTGTTGGAAATGTAATTCTGAAAAAACTTTTTATGCATATATGACAAAGATATAATGATGTCATTTTCCTGCTAAATGGCAAAGTAATACAAAGCTTGGCACATACTTTTATTGATTCCTTTGGAATTCACATGTTCGCAATTACAAATCAATGAGAATTAGGAATCAAAAAATGACAATACACTCATGCATTTTTTTAGCTAAGTCATGGGTTAACACCCAGCTGGAGAAGGTTTTATGCGATAAAAAGAAAATTATTTAGACAAAGGAAGGGCTCAAGTTAGCAACCGATGTTTCAGGAACGTAAATGGGAGAAAGGTTTACAGCAGATGTTTGGGGAAACAAATGTGGATAAACTTGTAACAACTGCAAAAGGTGAACTCAAGAAATACTTCGCATCTCTTCCAAAGCCTAGTAAGTAAATATGATATTTCGCTTTGAACCTAATTATTTTGCATGGATTGAAAATCAAGTTCTTACAAGTTATGTTGATCACCCTCAATGATTGCTTCTTGGAAACCCTGACCAGTACTTCTGCCCTGATGTAATAGTGAGAGCCATCAGAAGTTAGGGTTCAAACCTGGTGATGAGTGTGGCTAACCTTTGGAACTTATACCTAGGTAGCTGCACAAGTGCTTGTTAAGGATGTTAGGAAGCTGTCATTGAGAATGATTTATTGAAATTTCACAAACTTTATATAGTAATGATTGCACTGTTTAACATGTAATTATGTAAGCTGTATAGAAACCTACTAAATAACTATTAACTCTTCACCATACAACAATCTGTGAGACATGTCAAAATTGAAAGCATTTGCCGACAACAAATATAATGTGATGCATAGAATTGGTTTGCTTTTTGAAAGGGTAGAAAACAATGTGGGAAAAGGAGAAAATGCTGGTGTCAGCATTTTTCTCCTTTTCCAATATGTTTTCGAAAGCCTTTACCTTTACCACATGAAAAAAATTTTTAGACTCTTCCATATTGAGAGTATATGCAGAAGAGAAATAAAATATGACTCAACTAACAGAAAAAAGAAATAAAACATGACTCATGTAATGGAATCTGCCATCGAAAGGGAAAAAAACATTGTGGGGAAAGAACAAAATGCTGGTTATCAGCATTTTCTCCTTTTCCCTCAATGTTTTCAAAAGCCTTCTTCTTCAGAGTTGTTTAAACTCAAAACTGTATGGTTGTAAACAATCAAAGGCCTTTGTGTAAACTTTGGGTTTATCTCTAAATATATATTTATGGATATTAGTCCATTCTTTGTTTCCAGACTTTCTAGATATTTATGCTTAAGTAGCTACTTAAAATGACAGTTAGCCTGGGTCCAGGTGGTAATAATCTTTTATCACTCCATATCATGGTCTCCTTTCACAGTCTGTACAGATTTTTGGCAAAACTTTTAATTGGTTCTGTAGTTATTGACAGAGTAATGTTCAAATATAGAAAAGGAAAAAAGGATCAGACTGGCACCCAAGCTAAATGACAGTATTAAAATCATTGCATCTTTCTCATAGTTGATACAATTTTCAGATCAGACTCGCCAGTGGCCAGATGGAGAATCACCAATGGACTTTTTACAGCAAGCCATTTATTGCTATGCAACTGCCATCAAGTTGAAAAACAAAGATGCTAATTTACACTTACAGCTAGGAATGCTTCTTGAAGAAAAATACTACAATGAGGATATATTTGGGCTGAAGAAAGAGGTAATATTCAAGAAAACAAAACTGAACATCTATAACACCCTATATTTGGGCTATGCTGTGACAAAAAAGGGGTTTAATGCAACTCTGTGATGTATTATGCAAAGCAAATCATCACATGAATATGGATCTGTAAAATCAATTATGTTTAACTACCGACTTAATCATGAGGTAGACTTGTCCTTTGACATGCAGAAAATTGCAAAAAGTTATGACCCAGGGCAAACTACACAGGCTGAACTGGGTCGATACTTTTTGCAAATGCATTGAACCACCTTTTTACAGAGCATGGCTCATATGGGAAATGTTTGATTCGAATGCATCATAACTGTGTCAAATTTTTTTGAGGGTTAACAGCCCTTTGGATATGGGTTCCACTTTTTGTTAGTAAACAGCTAGCTAGAATATGAAGTAAATATTTTTGGTAATGACAGAGATAGCGGAAAATATCAAAGTTTTTGCATGACGACACAGTCAATAACTCACTGGGCTATGACTCTACCTCACGGTTTTTTTTAGAAACAGCCTAACTAAGAACAGATATAAAACAGGTCATGAACATAGAAGGTCTCCTACCCATCTGAATTTGTTTCCTTTTTTGACAGTTAACAAGTAAATAGTTTCAGTGATGACAGAAAAATTAGAAACTATCAGTCTTTGCAGAATGATGCAGACAACAAAATAAATGAGTGTTGTTTTATGGCACATTGACAGCTAAGGTGCACTTGGCTGTATTAAAGGATGATAAAGTGGAATTGTTCAAGCTTAGAGGGTTTGAACAATATTTAAATGAAGGAGAAGAATTAAGTGTAATCTTGATATACATAAAAGACATGAAAGACAAAAGCTGACCTGGATCAAAACTTTTTGCTATTTTCTGCATGTCCAAGGCCCACGCTACCTCAGGATTGGTAGTTAGACAAAATGGACTTTATGGATCTATAATCATTAGATGACTTGCTTGCTATAATGCATCATGCAGTTGTATTAAATCCCCTTTTGCCAGCGTGCCACTCATCTATTTCTGAAAGCAATTGCAGCTGAGTATTGGATTTGCTTGCAGTGCTCTTGTTTTATCATTTGATGTAAGTAACCATTTTTCTGTACAATAAAATAAATCTTGAAGTTTTGTTTGCATTTTTATGATCCGTTTTATATAACATTGTAAACTTTTCATAAACTTTTCAAATGGCTTTGTTCTGTATGAAGACTGTGGAAGTCCATCATTTACTCATAGAAGAGATGAGAATGTGAATATGCACAGTATGCTAAAACTGCATAATTTTGCGATGTAGTATATCTGTTGATGTAACTTTTGCAACTCTATAAACTATTTTATCATTTGATAAAGCTTTAACATAGTGTAATAAAATTTGATATGATTTTAAAATAGTCATTCCATGATTATTCCAACATGTGTCAATATTGTCTGAATGATAATCAGTGACATATATCAATTCATGTTTGTTGTAAAAATGGCATCTACCAGTGTAAATGAGCAGCATGTTATGATAAAGTTTTATACATTACTCTGACAATTTTATACAACATACAGGTGAATTTGTATAATATTTACCAGTATGGAGAGTCTTATTACAAAATGTTGCTCTTTCAAAGTAGGTGGACTGCTTTAAGGAATGTAGATCTATATGTTGATTCTTTTACAGAGCTCTGATGATATGCCATCTCTAAATCTACAAGCCACAGAAAGCTCAAAAGATGAGGAATGTGCAGCCATCTGTAAACTCCATGGTGTGGATGCCTCAGCCCCTTTACCATTACAACTGAAGGCTATAGACAGAGAGTATCACAGTTTAATTAGTTCTGGACAATCATCCAAAGCTGACCATGTTATGGAACTGTTTGCATGGAAATCAAAACAAGCTTCTCAGGTAAGTTCTTTTGGGTGTGTTTATCACTATTAAGCCTTTACCACACAATCCTGACTTTTAACAACTCTGAGGAAGAAGCCCTTTAAAAACATTGTGGGAAAAGGAGAAAATGCTGGTAACCAGCATTTTCTCCTTTTCCCACAATTTTTTCTATCCTATCAGGGACAAATTTGGGTCACGTTTAATTTGTCATCTGCAAATGCTATCAATTCAGACCAGTCTAAAATTTTGTTGTGTGGTCAAGGGTTAACCTAATGATAAAATTCTAGACTTCTCCATATCAAAAGCATTTCGAGGGGTGAATGCGAAACTATTCCATCTGCATTTTGGAAAATATTACAGGAGAGGGGGGAAAAAACTTAATCCCGTGAAAAGCGTTGTTAGATCGTCTTGTTTAATTATGTTATGCTGAATTCATGCTCTAAGCTCAACACAACATATCTAAACAAGAGGATCTAACTATTCTTTTCACAGAAACGAGAAGCGTTTTTCCCTCTCCTGTAAAATTTTTCGAAATGCAGGTGGAATAGTTCCATATTCACCCCTCGATTTGCAGATGACAAATGTGGCTGAAATGCTGGGCTTTTCTTTGAAATGGTGACAAACCTTGCAGGTTAAGGAGAAAATACAGGTCACAGTATAGAACCAAAGACACCCAGTTATTGCAATTTTGAGCTATTTTGGCCAGAACATCATACCAATTATCAGACAGTGTAACTCCAAGATCAGGCTTAAGATTCTATGTAGCCTGAATTTGTCCCCAGCATTAGAAGATTGAAAGAGGTTTACAACAAAAAGGAGGAGGTGGGGAAGTCAGTTGGTATACCAAAGCTTATCAGACTTGACACAGATATATTACCTGAGGCTGAAGTTTTGATGATGACTATCAAATCAAAGGTTAGTATACCGGTAGGTCAAATATCAAGTTTATTGTGACCTTTACTGATGAGGTACTGGAAATGGGGTATATATTTATCTATTAACTTGTTACCAAACAACATAATTTAGATCGGTCCAAATTCAAAGCACTTGCAGATGACTTATTCAGTGAAGCTCAAATGATTGGTTTTGTCTTTGAAAGGGAAAAAAACAAAGTGGGAAAAGAAGAAAATGCTGGTCACCAATGTTACAAGTGTTTTCAAATGCTTCTTTCTAAGGGTCGTAAAACTCAAGATTGTGTGGTAAAGGGTTAAAGGAACCTTGTTTGATCTGCAGGAAGGAGCAGTTGCCCAGAAAGCAGCCGATGACGAGTCCCCACTTGGTCAAGCATTTTTGAAGTACATGGATGCTCTTACATGTGACGAGGCCAAAGCACTGTATAACTTCCATGTTGGCAGAATGTTGGTGGTACAGGGTAACTATGATGAGGCAGTCAAGAGACTTGAAACCAGTTTAAACTGGAATGCCAGTCACCAGCTGTCAAGGTAATCAAGTAGCAGATAGCTTAACTCTTTACCAAACAGCAAAATTTTAGACTCCTGCAAATTAAAAGCAATTGCATTCAACAAAATAAATGTTGCTCAAAACAAAAAAAAAATTGTCTTTGATAAGGTACAAAACATTGTGAGAAAAGGAGAAAATGCTGGTTACATGTTTTCTACCCATTCAAAGAGAAATCCCATTACTTGAGACAAATTCAAGGTGTCGACTGCAAATGCATCCAAATGGATAAGTGTATAATTTTGTCATCTGATAAAGAAACTGCAGATGGGCAGAACACAGTTTTTATACACCTGACTTGAAGAATTCTCACCTGTTTAGCTTAGACTTTTTATGTCCATATTGATATTTTGTGTTGCAAATTTCAAACTGCTTCCATGTTTTTCTGTCACTGTTTTGAAATCTTGTACAACTGTTAAGTCTTTACCACACAATCCCAAGTTTTAATGACCCTGATGGAAAGCGCTTTTGAAAGCACTGTGGGAAAAGGAGATAATGCTGATAATCAGTATTTTCTTTTTTCCCTCAATGTTTTCTACCCTTTTAAAAATCAAATTTCATCTGTCCTCTGGAAAAACTTTAAATTTGAACATGTTTAAGATATTGCAATCAGGTATAGAGTTAAGTGTACGAGAATTATTCCACTGCAAATGAATGTATAAAGATTGGTCATCGTTAAGAAATCCTAAACAGATGGTGAAAAAATCCAGGACAGACAGTGTGGGTTCATACTTATACTGCATGTTTTGTACAGTCTGATCTTAGCCTACACTTTCTGCAGAAGCTGGGTAGTAAGCCTTTTATTTTCATTTTATACTTTAGATTTTATCTTGGATTAGCACTGGCCTTAAAAAAAGATGGCCCTGGAGCCAGGATAAAGGAAGCAGTTATGTTTATTTTGGAAGCTTTTGAAACCTTACTGACAGACAGAACAAAACAGGCAATGTCTCCAGATCAAGAAAGGTAAAGTAGCTTTAGTCCTAATGCACGTGGATGTAAAACTAGCCCAAAGCTTTGAACTCTTAACCTGTAACCCTTTGCCACACAAACCCGAGTTTTAATGACCCCAGAAAAGAGGGATTTTGAAGCATTGTGGAAATAGGAGAAAATACTGGTAAACCAGCAGAAAAATGTATTGCAAAACTAGAACAAAAGTTGGTAACTTGAATTCTACTCTTACAATATATATTTCTGCCAGAAAACTGGACCTTTAACCTAACATACTGTAATCCTTCATCAGACTCATAATGATATCCTTACTTTTAAATGATATGAATTAAATTTGTCTGCATTTTGACTCCTGCATTGTTTACTTTTGGCTGCTAGTGTGCCTTTTAATTCTTTACCACACAGCAAATTTTTAGACTTGCCCAAATTCAAAGCATTTGCAGATGACAAAGTAAATGCTGATAAAATAATGTAATTCGTTTCTGAAAATAGAGAAAACATTGTGGGAAAAGGAGAAAATGCTGGTTACCAGCATTTTCTCCTTTTCCCACAATGTTTTCAATAGGCATTTTCCCAAGGGTCGCTAAATCTCGGGACTGTGTGGTAAAGTGTTAAATATCATTAATTATGATAAGTCACAAGATAGTTTACAGAATTCTTATTATTTCAGTTTTATAGTGCCAGTGTTAAGAGCAGAGAATCTAATGACTCCAACCAATATACATCTTATGAGAGGAATTATACAGGTGGGAGTGATGTTGAGAAAAACTACAGATATCAAGGAGACCATGGCACCTGTCGATATTTTCCATAAGTCAGTATTCAACTGTTATCAGTCATACCTGTAGTTGAAATATGAATTTTATTCCCCGTTTCAGTGCAAATATATCTCTGTCGTTGCACATTGTGAAAATGTTGTTGGAAAAGGAGAAATTGTTTGCAACTAACAATAATTTGCTCCTTTTATCTAAATGCTCTACATATTTTTTACAAAAAACAATTTCCTTCAAATGTATACCATTTGTGTAATTGCTATGGGTTTGTATGGTTAAAGCTTAACTGTGCTCCCCTCACCTTATATATTTTAAGCACGACTGAAACACTCCATGTTCTGCAAGACCATGCCTTATTGGTTTGTTACTTGGATCATACTTAGAATAGAAATTGCAGGCTCACCTAGGTCAGAACTTTTTGTTTAGGGTAAATTTTCTTGCTTGTCAAAGGACCAGTCTACCTCATGATTCAGTTGGGTGTTAGACAAAATAAATTTTATGGATCCATAATTTTCTGATGACTTGCTTGGTATAATGCATCATGGAGATAGACTTAACCCCCTTTTGCTTTTTCGCAGAGTGTCACTTTTTTTTTTTTTTTTGACACAGGCATGCTCCTTTTTTGCCTGAAAATTTTAAGTAAGAAAGTAACCACAGCTAAGCGTGGGCACCTGCATGTGATGCTTTTGTTGTTCTTCAAATGTTTTTTCTTTGTCTCTCTTGTTCTAGTGTTCTGTAGATCTGAAAACAGCCTATATAATTTTTTACGATTGAGGTACAAATTAAGAGAAAATTGTTTTCCTTTGTGTATAATGCCAGTAACCATAGATAGCATGTGTTGCACTTGACCTTATTGGATAAATTATATGAACCATGCTTCATGAAAAGGGGGTTTGATGCATCTGCAAAAAGTATTGACCCAGTCTACACAGGCTGATCTGAATCAAAACTTTAAGCTATTGGTCAATTTTCTGCATGTCAAAGTACCAGTCTACCTCTTGATTTGGTCGATTGTTAAACAAAATGGATTTCATGGATCTATGAATATGTGAATGACATGCTTGGTATGATGCATCATGGAGATGCATTAAAGCCCCTTTCATCAAAGCACTCTCATGTATGTATAAAAGTTGTCATTCATCTTTAGGTAATAGGCGTATCTTGATGTTTCTTTTTCGCTTTGTCTTGTTATACATATATGTTATATTGATGAAACTGGATTAGGATGGTGGTACTTTTTGCTATATGTTAAGATAATATAGTAAAGTGTATAAAACTATTTGTTATCTAAGTGCTTGTTTCAATGATGCTGAATTACAATACTGTGTGTAATTCATACAGTGTTGTTGAAATATTTGTTGTTTCTAGGTTATGGAATTGTATGTAGGGAATTACAGTTATAGATAAAAACCTGCAGTCTATATTTGTATATACATGTATTTCAGTGCTGCTCTACTTGCTACTCAAATGCTGCCAGTTGTTTCACGAGGTGACATGTACAAACAACTAGAATGGGTCATACTTGATGCTCATGCTAACTTACTGGATATTTTGTCAGCAAGTAAGGAGGGCAATGAGAAATTAATTGTCCAGAGATGTGAAAGACTGTCTGGGCTTATATTTCAGTCTACAATTCCAATGAATGATCAGCTTTTGGCTCTGCAAGAGAAGGTAATTCACTTTTGCTCATTGCTGTTTCTAGCTTGATTTTTCTGGTCTTTGTCAGTGTGGTTGTGAGGAAGATAACTCTGACCATCTAGAGAAAAGTTTCTTAAATTTTCTGAAACATGATATCTTAAGCAACAGTTTCTAATTAAAACCGTTTAATTAAAACCCTCACCACATCAAATCAGGGTACCCAACTTGGGTGTCATAGCTGATAGAATACTAGCAGATGGTGCGGATGAACTTTCATCAGCCAATACTCCTCAACTTGACTTGTAGCACTTTTAAGCTTTGAAGAAAATATTGGATTATTTTCATAACCCTGTCATTTTCTGGGTCACTCTTAGGCAGGCTTTAGTTTGATTTATTCAAATAATGCAAGAACAGATACACAGGTGCTGCTTTTATTTATTTATTTATATATGTGTGGGGGGGTGGAGGGGGTTTGCTTGGTATGTTGACAAATTTCTATGCAATCCAAAGAACCAAATACCAAGTTGCATGTATGAACTTACAAAGATTTTTTTTTGCATAACTTTAACCAAAGAGTAAACAAACACTATTTTGCCCAAAATTTTTCAGACCTGCCAGCAGCTGATTCAGATCCAGCCCTGTTCTAGTCACTCACTCTATTTACTTGGAAGCTCACAATTTGCGAGATACGAAAACACGCCACCTGGAGATGATGCAAATGAGTTACTTAAAGATGTTAAATCTTCATTCCAAACCAGCATTTCACTTGAGGGAAAATGTGCATCAGTGGAAATGCCAGAAGCTTTGAAAGGTTGTTTTTTTTGTTTTTAATATCTAAACCTTTACCAGTTACATCTTTACCATATGACAAAATTTTAGACTAGTCCAAATTGAAAGTATTTGCAGATAAGAAAATTAACATAACTCAAAACATAAAATTTGTTTTGGGAAGGGTAGAAAAGATTGTGGGAAAAGGAGGAAATGCTGGTTACCAGCATTTTCTCCTTTTCCCACAATGTTTTCAAAGGCTTTATTTTTCAAGGTCTTTAACAGTCAGTATTGTATGGTAAAGGGTTAATTCTGTGACCCAGAGAAAGACTGCTTTTAAAGACATTGTGAGAAAGAGAGAAAGTATTCAGGTAACTAGTATTATTGCCTTTTCCCACATGTGTTTCTCCTTACCATAAACCTAGCCCATAGTCTGAGCCAGATTTAATCTGTGTTATGCAAATGCTTTCAATTTGGACCAGTCTAGAATTTTGTTGTGTGGTATAGGTTTAAATCAGTATTGGCCAGAACCTTCCAACAAGGCAGACATAGCAGAATGAAGATCAGGTTGTATGTTTTGAGCAGTCTGATCATGTCTGACACAGGCAACACAAGCAATTAAAGTTTTGCACAGCAATCTAAGGTTAAACTTTTTCTAAAATGTAACACCTTTCCATTTTGCTGTTTTCGAAAAAAAAAAAAAAAAAATACCAGGGAATCGTCATTGACCAGGTTACAAAATTTAATATCTGGCCATGAAAACATAATTAAATGTTGTTCTACTGATGACGTTTGCCATTGAAAGGGTAAATAATGTTGTGGAAAAAGGTGAAAATGCTAGTAACCAGCATTTTCTCCTTTTTCTGCAATGTTTCAAAAGGCTTCTTTCCTAAGGATTGTTCAGTAAATGAAAATATTTCATGAGACAAGGCTGGTTGTGAGTTCAAGTGGACTAGTAGAAAATCACAGGTTTTGCTATTGAATCTATTTATCTTCAATGACTTCCCTAACCCCTTACTACACAGTCTTGAGTTTTAATGACCCTGAATAGGAAAGCTTTTGAAAACATTGTTGGAAAAGGAGAAAATGCTGGTAACCAGCATTTTCTCCTTTTCCCACAATGTTTTCTACCCTATCAATGATAGAGGTCATCTTTTAAGCTACATTAATTTTGTTGACAGCAACAGCTTTCAAATTTGTTCAAGTCTAAAATTTTTCCATGTGGTAAAGAGTTGATAGAATAGACATTGCCCTTTTTTATAGGTCAGCAATGGTGGCAAGAAAAAGTTAAAGCTGAGGAAGCCAAGAAAAAAGCGGAAGAAGCAAAAGCAGCACCTGCCAAAACTGCCGCTCCTGCTGGAAAAGGTGCAACAGCAGCTCCTCCTGCAGGGAGAGGTGCACCTGCTGCAAGAGGTCGTGGTGCTCTGGCAGCCAGAGGTGGTAGGTTTGAATTCCTGAAGTCAGAATTTCATGTAAAGCTTACATTGCTTTACAATGCTTCTTATTTTCATGAGTTGAACTCTTCAAGTAAAAGGTATATTTAGACCTACTACCAGGGCCAGGCATAAACAAAAATCAATGGCAGTATAAAACAAATACAATCAAATGCAACTATCTGTACAAAAAGAGGCACATTTAAGTGTAATGTGGTGTCTAATTAGTATATTCAGGCTTTAATTTCTCATTTGTTATTCTCATTAATGGGGTAGTTAAGGTTTAGTTTACGTTATTAGTGGGACTTGTGGGACATTGTGGGAAAAGGAATGACAGGTGGTAACCAGTTTTTTCTCCTTTTTGCAGAATTTTTCAAGTCTTTCCAGGACTAGTCTTATTCACTTGAGCAACACTATTTTGTCATCTGCAAATGCGCTCAGTATGCACCAGTCTAAATTTTGGCCACTGGTCGAGAGTTAAAAAGTAGTCCCAGACATAAGACTGTTAGAGCTGTGGTTGTTTAGTATTGGAAAGAATTATGATACAGTAAAATAGATTCTAATTATATACCTATAAATTTTTGGGTTGAAATACATGCATGGCATGCAGATAAAATCACCCACAGTTGAAAATTAAATCTATATTTACACAGTGTTGGATATAGTTCTTAAAAATGGTATGATGACATATCCTTATTGTGTAATAAGGTTAGGTTGGTTTGCAGTGCAATTGGTCAAAATTTTACACAATAATGTTTGTTCGCTTTTCATAAAAATGAAGCTACCAACCTTTGAAGCAGTACTTTTTTTTTTTTAATTGCTGTTTTTCACTAAATTTGTCAATCGTTGTGATATTTTGATGTTGAAAGTTGTAGATATGTAACAAAAGAGATATTATGTTAAAGTAACTTTCCTGGTGCTTGTATTTGCACCTTACAGCACAAGAAAATTTTGACAACACACTCTACCCTCATTCTTGCTCGATAAGAAATTTTCTCACACAGCTTTAGACAAATACAAGCTCTGGGAAAGACACCACAACATAATTTTCTATATTTATTCCTTTACCAAATAAGAATATTTCAGACTTTTCTTCATTGAAAGCTTTTAACTCTTTACCAAACAACAAAATTTTAGACTGGCCCAAATTGAAAGCATTTGCAGAAGACAAAATAAATGTGACTGAAAAAACTACAACTTGTTCTAGGAGGGTTAGAAAACATTGTGGGAAAAGGAGAAAATGCCGGTAACCAGCATTTTCTCCTTTTCCCACAATGTTTTGAAAAGGCCTCTTTCTTAGGATCGTTAAAAGTCAGGATTGTGTAGTAAAGAGTTAAAGATGACAAATGTATCTCAGATGATGGTACATGTGTATTTAACTCTGTAAGGTTAGAAGACAATATGGGAAGAAGGAGAAAATGCTGGTGTCAAGCATTTTCACCTTTTCCCACAATGTTTTCAAAAGCCTTTTTCCCCTGGGTCATCAAAACATGAGAATGTGTGGTAAAGGGTTAACTAAAAAGAATAAATATGTAAATCTGTTGCAGCACCAGCTGCCAGAGGAGGAACCAAAGCTGCCCCAGCTGCACGTGGAGCACCAGCAAAAGTATGTATATATATATATATATCTATCTTATTAGTGTTTAAAGGTCCAATAGCGGCATAAAAAAAAATGCAGGTATTAAAATGCATTTAGATTTAAATTGTTCCATTTAAAAGTATGGAAAATATTGTCAAAATGACAATCTGTTATCATGTGGTCGATCGAAGTGTTAGTCAGTGGCAGAAAAATGAATTTTAAAATAAGGCAAAAAGTGAACAAAAGATAGAGTCACGTGGCAACTTCTAACCTAGTTTTGAAATTAATTTAACAACCCTGGGTAAGAATACTTTTGAAAACATTGTGGGAAAACAAGAAAATGCTGATTACCAGCACCTTCTCCTTTCCAGTTTCAAAAATAAATTCCATCAATTTAGCAGCACTTAATTTGTCATCTGCAAACGCTTCCAATTTGGACCAGTCTAAAATTGATTTGCAATAAAGAGTTAAATGAATGCCAGGCAGACCCTTTTTTACTGTTGATGATCTATGACAATGTTATGAAGGGCTATATATGTACAGTGCAGTACTTCAGATGACTAGTGCTCAATTATTTATACACTAGGCTCCAACCAGAGGAGCCCCTGCAGGGCGTGGCACTGCTGCAGCCAAACCTGGGGCTAAACCTGCTAACCCACCAGCTCCAGGTATGTTTTTGTGTTGTATTTATGTCCGCAAAGTGTAAGAATTATGTATCTGTGTTGTATCTATATTTTCAAAATGTGAAAACTATGATAGGATATTCGGTTTGGTAAAATTATGTTGGTATATTCTGATTGGTCAAAAATAAGACAGATCTGATTTTAACTTTTCCTGGAAATCTATTTTTCCAGTTTACTTCCTTATGCCTTTTCTTGGAATAGATTTAAAAAAAAAAAAAAGAGTCTGTTTAGATTTTCCTATAAAAGTCTGTTTCATTTGGTACTTTTTAGGCAAGACCAAATGGCCAATTATATTGTAATTGTCCAGAAAGAAATGGCTAAAAATCTGTCAGAGAATTGATGGAAGTCTCTGCATCATACATTGTAATTTATTTCTCTCATACAATGCTGCAATTCACACTGTTTTGGTGGAAAAATAGTCATTGACTTACTGTCTTGTGCATATGATAATGTTGAAGGAAACACTAAGAATGTGTGGATATATGCACTGGCCACTGTGGTATAAGTGAAATACTGAAAAACTGCACTTAATAAACCAATATTTATGTCCCAACAATTCAGAGTTTTAACAACTGTCACATAGAAGGCTACTGAAAATATGGTGAAAAAAGATAAAATGCTGGTAACCTGTATTTTTTCTCCTTTTCCAACAATATTTTCTACCCTTTCAAAAACAAATTTCAGTGTTTGAATCACATCTATTAAGTTGTCTGCAAATGGTTTGAATTTGAACAAGTCTAAAATTTTTTTGTTTTGTAAAGAGTTGACTAATTTTAAACCATCTGATAAACAAACTTCAGTCATAAACAATTCAGAAGATTTCTTCGGTGGTGTTCAAGCTATTTATGCTAAAACCCATTTTTTCTACATACAATTTTTCAGTTGGTTTATTTAAGTTTTCAGTTATAACCTGCATGTTATATGTCATGTTTAATATAACCCTTAGAGTGCTGAATAAACCAAACAGGTGTTTTCATTCCAGAAATAAGATCTTAATAGTAGCAATGTTAAGGTTGCCCTTGTCTTGAGAGTCTCAGCGAAGCGGACAGTGTAGTTCAAAGATCAGACTCAAATGTTTTGTGCAGTCTGATCTAAATCTACACTGGCTGCAAAAGCAACTAAAGTAGTGAAAGGCCCTTTAAGGGTTTTTGGTAAACTTTTGTGATCTCTACATAGTCTGTTACTTGGAAGCTTTCAGTTTGGCTGGACTATAATTTGTTCCTTATTTAGTTCAGATAATCTCTTTCTATAAGTTTAATTCAGATAATCCCTTTATCCACTTGTAAATTAGCCATGCTCTGTGAAAAGGGGCTTGAGGCATCTGGAAAAAGCATAGATCCATGTCATCCTGCACAGTGTGCGCAGGCTGACATGGGTCGAAACTTTTTGCTATTTGTAAATTTTCTGCATGTCAAAGGACCATTCAACCTCCAGATCCAGTCAGTTGTAACACTAAATGGATTTTATAGGTCCATAAAGATGTGATGACTTGCTTGGTATAATGTATCACGGTGGTGCAGTAAATCCCCTTTTGCCAGAGCATGGCTCATATTCCTTCTATGGCTCACATTCTGCTCCCTATTTGTGTTTTCAGAGGCAAAGCCTGCAGAGCCCACACCTGCCCCAGAACCCACAAAGCCAGCAGCCCCCACTACCCCTGCACCAATTAACAGGAAATCCTATCAGCCTAGATTGGGATTGGCTAGAGCCCACAGAGCAGCCAATGAAATTGAAGATTCTAAAAAATATTATAATGAAGTTATTACTATGGCTCCAGAGGTATGAATTCATATTGATTTGAAATATTTTGTCTAACTGAAACTCATACAATTTCATTCTGTCAGCTGAGGAAAGTTAATATGAGCAATGTATGTTTTTACAACATGATTTTATATATGCCATAGTAAACATGGTGGGAAAAGGAGAAAATGCTTTTTACATAACATTTTCTTCATTTTCAAAAACAAACCTTATCACATCTGAGTTGTTGTCTACGAAAGCTTTCAACTTCAATAAATCTGATTTCTTTTTCTCTGTAAACTCTTCACAGAACAATCCTGTGTTTTTAACTACTATAGGAAAATGGTTTTTTGAATATAGTGTAGGAAAAGATGAAAATGCTGCTTCCCTTTCAAAGAAAACGTGCATCATTTTAACCACATTCACTTTGTCATCTGCATATTCTTTTTTTGAATTACTGTAAAAAGTTGAGAAAAGGAGCAATTACTTGTTACATATAATTACTCCTTTTCTCTGAATGTTTTCAAAGTAACTCTTGTCTGTTCAAGGGTTTACCCTCTACAATACAATCCCAAGTTTTAGTGACCCAGAGCAGGAAAGCTTTTGAAAACATTTTGGGAAAAGGAGAAAATGCTGGTAACCAGCATTTTCTCCCTTTACCACAATGTTTTCAACCTTATCATAGAGCTAACACTCATTTGCACCAACAGTCAAATTTTTTTTTGTTTAGGAAACACTTAACTCTTCACCAAATAACAAAATTTTAGACTTGTACAAATTGGAAGCATTTGCAGATTACAAAATTAATGTGACTCAAAAATTGAAATTTGTTTTGGGAAGAGAAGAACACCTTGTGGGAAACAGAGAAAATGCTGGTTACCAGCATTTTCTCCTTTTCCCATGAAGTTTTCAGAAGGCTTCTTTCTCAGAGTCGTGAAAATCCGGGATTGTTTGGTAAAGAGTTAAGTGGCCTTTCTTGACAGTTCTAGTTTTTCCATGTTTCAGGTCCATGATGCTTACATTGAGATGGCAGACATGTTGGTGAAGACAGATCCAATGGGAGCAGTGGATGTATACTGTAAATTCCCAGTATCAGAAAAGCCATCATTTGACGATGCCTACATTTTTGGGGACATTGTTCGTCTGCTGATGAAGGCTGAGAAGTTTGATGATCCGAGATTAGCGCCTAATATGATCACATATGGGAAAATTTTGGGTCTTGGTAAGATTTAGCTATATAGTTAGTGCAGTACAGTAAAACCTGGTAAGTGGCCACCTCAATAAACCCATTACCTGAGTTTTAACTACTCTAGAAAAATTGGGCTTTGGAAAATATTGTCGGAAAAAGAGAAAATGCTATTAATCAGCATTTTCTCCTTTTACCCACAATGTTTTACTAACCTTTCAGGTACAAGTGCAAATATGTGAGCCACATAATTTGTTGTCTGCAAATGCTTTCAGTTTGAACCAGGTTAAAATTTTGTCTTTTGTTAACTCTTTACCACACAATCAAAGGTTTTAATGACCCTGAAGAAAAAGCCTTTTGAAAACATTGTGGGAAAAGGAGAAAATGCTGGTAACCAGCATTTTCTCCTTTTCCCACAATGTTTTCTAACCTTCCCAACGCAAATTTCAATTTTTGAGTCCAGTTTATTTTGTCGTCTGCAAATGCTTTCAATTTGGACAAGTCTAAAATTTTGTCGTTTGGTAAAGGGTTAAAGAGTCAAGCAGGCAACCTGTATCAAACAAGAGTATTATTTAGTTCCCAATAAAGGCAAATGTGTTGAAATGTACTTGCACCTGTTCTTAGTAAGCATCTGTCTTAACTCTTTACCAGACAACAAAATTTTGGCCATTTCTAAATTGAAATTATTTGCAGATGACAAATTAGATGTTACTTAAATCTTTACCAAACGACAAAATTTCAGACTGGTCCAAATTGAAAGCATTTGCAGATGACAAAATAAATGAGATTGAAAAACTGAAAGTTCTTTTGGGAAGGGTAGAAAACATTGTGGGAAAAGGAGAAAATGCTGGTTACCAGCATTTTCTCCTTTTCCCACAAGGTTTTCAAAAGGCCTCTTTCACAGGGTCATTAAAAGTCTTAGTCGGGATTGTGTGGTAGAGAGCTAAAACATGAAATATGTCATCCAAAGGGTAGAAAACATTGCGAGGGCTGGCCACATGTTGAAGATGTAGGATTTGCAAATTTGACGTCCTGGGTTCAGTCTTCACCCAAGGCACTGGGTCTTTCATTGGAGTGTCCTTGGGCAAGACACTGAAAAATCCATACCCAGTACTATATCAGTAACATACATGAGTAAATCATTTGTCACAGTGATATGAATAATGTTGAAAGTTGTCTAAAACCATTCAACCAATCAATTACTTTTTTCAGACGCACAAGACGCTTGGAATAAATTTTCATTATTAAACGCTGTTCAGATAACGTCTTTAACTCCTTACCAAACAACAAAATTTTAGATTGGTCCGAACTGAAGGTATTTGCAGACGACAAATTAGATGTGACCCAAAAAATAAATTTTGTCTTTGGAAGGGAAGAAAACATCGTGGGAAATGGAGAAAATACTGGTTATCAAAGGCTTTTTTCCTCAAACTTGTTAAAACTGGGGATTGTCTGGTAAGGGAATAACATTTTTTTGTCAATACGATGATTGGTAAGAGTCATCCTGAAGCCATCCTCTTCATAGTTAGCCCTTAGGCTGCTGAACACGACTCAGGCACTTGTTTGGTCAGTGTAGATCAAGATCAGACCACTCAATAAATGGAGTCTGATCTTGGATCCACACTGTCAGATACAGTATTTTTCCCCGTTAAAATCAACTTTGAAATCACAATATTTGGGTTTTTACTATTGGGTGGAAATTTTTGTTTCCTTTATTTAGCAGCTTAGGGGTTAACTCTTTACCCCATGACATAAAATATACTGATTGCTAGCATCCATTTTCTTCTTTTCCAATGATTTTTTTTTTATACAGCTTTTACGTAGGGATCGATAAAAAGGGTAAAGTCGAAAGGTTATATTGTAATTTTCTTTTTAAATTCTAGGAGCCTTAGAGAAGTATGTGAAGATTCTAGAAGAAAAGTTCAAGAATGAAACCCTGAAGATAGTTTATGCTGGTGTTAATGGGAGAGATGTGGAAGATCCAGAACTGCAAGCCTTCTTCAAGTTTAAATGCTGGATTTAGAATAGTGGATTACTTTATTTAACCCTTTACCACACAATCCCGACTTTTAACGACCCTGAGAAAGAAGCCTTTTGAAAACATTGTGGGAAAAGGAGAAAATGCTGGTAACCAGCATTTTCACCTTTTCCCACAATGTTTTCTACCCTTCCCAAAACAGATTTCAATTTTTCTGTCACATTTAGTTTGTCGTCTGCAAATGCTTTCAATTTGGAATAGTCTGAAATTTTGTTGTTTGGTAAAGAGATATGTACAATGCATAGAAAGTTGTAGGCACAGGTTGGAGGGGGCAATTCATTTTTTTTATTATCATACCATATTTAGCCCTGAAAGCACCTTTTACAAATATAGATGCCTTTACGGCCAGTGTTGATCAGACAGCACAAATGTGCAGTCTGATCTTGATCTATATTGTTCACTTTGCTGAAACATTCTGCACAGACGTGCAGTCTGATCTTTGATCTATATTGTCCGCTTTGCTGAAGCATTCTGGAAATGAGCACCCTTAGAATTGCAATCATACAGGTCTTAATTCTAGATTGAAAATATCTGCATGGTTTATTTGGTGCTCTAAGGGTTAAAAAATATTTTATCACTGAATTTAGTAAGGCAATAGTTTGCAAACCAAAATTAAATGTCAAAGATAAGTGTGAGAAAACAAAGATAAGTGTGAGAAAAACAATTATTACAATGGTATTTCCTTAGCTCTTTACCAAACAACAAAATTTTAGTCTTGTCCAAATTCAAAACATTTGCAGACAACATATTAAATGATATTCAAATCATGAAATTTGTCTGGGTACCAGCATTATCTCCTTTTCCCAAAATGTTTTCTAAAGCTTTTTTCCAGGGTTGTTAAAAGTCAGGAGTGTGTTGTAGAGGGTTAAAGTGATACTTAAGCTCTTTACAAATACTTGTGGGAATGTTACATGATCATTAACAAACATCAATCATTTTGGATTGCATTTAACCCTTTAGCACACAATCCGGAGTTTTAAAGACCGTGAGAAAACATTGAGGGAAAAGAGAAAATGCTTGTAACCACCATTTTCTCCATTTCCCACAATGTTTTCTAGTCTATATGATACAAATCCATCATTTATGTCATGTTTATTTTGTTGTCTTCAAGTGCTTTCATATTGGACCCGTCTAAAATTTTGTTCTTTGGCAAAGAGTTAAATGATGGTACGAGGGACACTTTTTAAGTTCGTAGAGTAAGCCTATAACTTTTTAACGCGATTATGAAGTTGCACAATTTTTTACACAGAACTTGCGTAATCATTCCTCTCTCGAACAGCGTCATGGTATGCAGCGCACGAGGTCCACGTGCGCGCTGTGCTGGGTATTTTCAACACGTGGTTTTATACACTATAGTAAAATATAGCGTTCAATATGGATGGAAAAATCTCTGAACAGAGGGTATATTGTAAGATTCGAGCACAGCTCGGGTTTCCGCCAACAGAAATTCATGCTGATTTGCAAAAAGTTTATGGGAATGGTGCTTTAAAATATGCTACAGTTTGCAAGTGGGTACGTCGTTTTAATGATGGTCGGGAGTCAATTGAAAATGACCCTCGGGTGGATAGGCCGGTTTCCGTTTTGACGGAAAAGAACGTTGCTACTGTGAAAACGTTAATTGAGGAAGACGCACGTTATACCGTGCAAGAGATAGAAGAATTAAGTGGCATTCATTCGTCAAGTGTTTTGAAGATCTTACGTGAACGACTTGGGCTACGTAAGATCTGCGCGCGCTGGGTGCCCCATTTGCTCACTGACGAGCAGAAACAAAGTCGGGTTAGACTTGCATCGCAAGTTATAGAAAAATATGATAAATGTGACCCACGTCATTTGGAAGAGATAGTTACAGGTGATGAAACCTGGATCTATCATTTTCAACCCGATTCTAAGGCTAAAAATAAGGTTTGGGTTTCATCTGAGGGCGACAGACCTGTCATTGCGCGCCGTTGCAAAACATCAAATCGCATGTTGTATGCGATATTCTTTGATTCGAAAGGTCCAGTCCTTCAAATTCCAGTCCTGAAAGGTAGTTCTGTCACTGGAAAGTTTTGCAGAGAAAGTGTTCTTACTCAACTTGTTGATTTCTATCAGAAACGCAGACCGCGCAGCGGTGTCCGCGGCATCAAATTACTCCATGATAACGCACCGGCCCATAAATCCGCTACGGTACAGGAATATCTGAAAGAATCTGGGCTCGATGTCTTAGATCATCCCCCATACAGCCCTGACCTGTCCCCCTGTGACTTTTGGTTGTTCCCAAGACTAAAGGAAATGCTGGCAGGGCACCGTTTTGAATCCCGTTGTGGTATAGGCAGTGCGGTCTACCACTGTCTGCAACATATACCTAAAGAGGACTACCGGGCGGCGTTCCGGAAATGGATAGATCGGTGTAAAATGTGTGTGGAGGCAGACGGGGCATATTTCGAAGGTCTAAGATAAATAAAATTTTGATATTTCAAGCGGTTTTAAAAAGACCGCCCTACTCTACGAACTTAAAAAGTGTCCCTCGTATAATGTCATGTGTGATCTCATAAAGATGGACAGAGTTCATGAATGCAAAATGACCATTCTGTTACTCTTACGCTGAGGATGCACCTTTTTTCTTGTTGTAAGCCTCTAGTTTAGGTACTCTTGCAAAAAATAGTACATTTAATCCTTTCCCAAACAACAAATTTTGGACCGGTCCAAATTCAAAAGTTTGCAGACGACAATTTTAAATTTGATGAAAATGGCAGAAAGGTCTCAAAAAGGGTAGAAAACACTGTGGGAAAAGGAGAAATTGCTCGTTACGAGCAATTTCTCCTTTTCCCACAGTGTTTTCAAAATACTTGTACTGCGGACACATGAAAACCAGGGCTTGTTTGGGAAAGGGTTAAAGATATTTATCAGTGTTTTACAAGAAATCTGAAATTACTGCCAAAAATCTGAATATGCTCCTTTAAGCAGGAATTTAACTTAACCCTTTACCACACAATCCAGAGTTTTAATGATCCTGAGGAAAAAGCCTTTTGAAAACATTGTTGGAAAAGGAGAAAATGCTGGTAACAAGCTTTTTCTGCTTTTCCCACAAAGTTTTCTATCCCATCATAAGCAAATCTTACAATTTGATCAACATTTAATTTGTCGTCTGCAAATGCTTTAGATTTGGACCAATGTAAAATTTTTGTTGTTTAGTAAAGAGCTAACACTGTTTTAACAGCTTAGGTCATATCACAGCAGTCAGTGCACCTACGCATGTGTTTCTTGGCTTTCTCACATCAGTACTGACACAACTTTCTTTTTGAGCCACTGACTACTTTACTCACATGCATCAGAGGTGCGAGGCGATATATTGCCGTAAAGAAAGTTTGCCTCTATCGGGTATCAAACCCACAACCACCATGTTACATGTCAGATACATTAAGCGCTGAGCTACCTGGCCAGGCTTTCCTGCAATTTTCATTATAATTGGCAAGCTAATACAGGATTTATGGCCCTTTGATTTTTTTTTCCTGATCTAGTGACAAGAAAGTCAACAGTGGGTACTCATTAACCGTGTTCTAGTTATTATCCTTTTGCGCATCATGTGAATTCTGGTCTGATCAAACTGTGATATAGGTTACATGTTAAGTGTTCAGAATAAGACCTCATGTGACTGGGCACTACATACTGAACCTTCTGCCAAACAATCCTGTAATTAAACTGTCCCCAACGACGATTTCAGCTTTTGAAAATGTTGATGGAAAAGGAGAAAGTGCTTGTAAACAGCATTTACTCATTTCCTTACCCTATTTGATACCCTTTCATTAACAAATCCTGTCATTTTAGCCAGGTTTTATTTGTTATCTCCAAATAATTTCAAACTGGACAAGTCTACAGTTCTGTTGCCTGGTAAAGAATCAATCCTTTACCAAACAATCTTCGGCTTTTATGGCCCTTGTGAAGAAGCATTTTGAAAACATTGTGGGAAAAGGAGAAAATGCTGGTAACCAGCATTTTCTCCTTTTCCCACAATGTTTTCTATCCTATCAGAGAACTTAAAATCATTAGTATCAATTTTGACTTTGTCTTCTGCATATGTTCTGAATTTGGGAGAGTCTTAAATTTGTTGTGAGGGAAAGGGTAAAATGTATAGTGTTAACTCTTTACCACATGACAAAAAAAAATAGATGTCCAAATTGAAAGCATTTGCAGACAACAATTTATTTGTGGCCCAAATGATGGAATTTGTCTTTCACGGGATAGAAAACATTGTGGGAAAAGGAGAAAATGCTGGTTACCAGCATTTTCTCCTTTTCCCGCAATGTTTTCAAAAGGCTTCTTCTTCAGGGTCATTAAAACTCAGGATTGTGTGGTAAAGGGTTAAACGTTGATTTTGAGTGTTGCACCCTTTCCAAAGAAATCCTGTGTTTTAACAACCTTGAGGGAGAAAGCCTTTTGACAATGTTTATGGAAAAGGAGAAAGTGTCGATGACCAGCGTTTTCTCCTTTTCGCAGTATGTTTTATACCCTGTCAGACACAAATCCCACATTTTAAGTCTTATTTAACTCTTTACCACGCGACAAAAATGTAGACTTGTCCAAATTGAAGGCATTTTCAGACGACAATTTAAATGTGGCTCTAGTGGTGGAATTTGTTTTTGATAGGTTAGAAAACATTGTGGGAAAAGGAGAAAATGCTGGTTATCAGCATTTTCTCCTTTTCCCACAATGTTTTCAAAAGGCTTCATTCCCAGGGTTGTTAAAACTCGGGATTGTGTGGTAAAGAGTTAATATGTAATCTGCAGCATTTAATGCCTTGAAATCAGACAAGTCTAATTTTTCATTGTCTTGTGAAGAGTATAAGTTTTGGTCCACTTTTTCAACAATAGGATATGAAGGTGACTGTAAGGTTATGGGATACTGACTAATGCAGTGTATAACAGGACACACTTAAACCCATTACCAGACAATTGTGACTTTTAACGACCCTGGTAGATTAGACTTTTGAAAACATTGTGAGAAAAGGAGAAAATGCTGGTAAGCAGCATTTTCTCCTTTTCCCGCAATGTTTTCTACCCAATCAAAGAGGAATATCATCATTTTAGCACCATTTGTCATCTGCGAATACTTTCAGTTTGGTGCAGTCCAACATTTTCTCGTTTGGTTAAGAATTAATTATACATGTATTGTATATCTAAAAGAAATCATGTCAATGTCTAACTAATAGTGTTCAAAGAAAAAGTAGCCAAGCCTGGTGGCTTGGTTGGTTACGTACAGGGCTTCAAACCAAGGGGTTACTGGTTCAAACTAATATCTTGGCCAATTTCTTGATGAGGATTGATGATAGTAATTGCGATAGGTTTCTGTCATCTTTCCCTGCTAGTCATTGTTTGGATGATGATAATGTTGAAAAGCATCCATTGAGTTGGAATGAATATTGTGCAAATTATTGGTATAATAAACTAAAAAAATATTGAAAATGGCATTAAACATCATGCAAACAAATATCAAAGAAAAATAAGTTTGTGAATTAGCAGACAATGTAGACTAGCCCTTTACCAAATGATAAAATTTGGACTCAACCAAATTGAAAGCATTTGCAGTCAACAAATCAAATGTCACTCAAGTGACGATTTCTGTCTTTGATAGAGTAGAAAGCATTGTGTGACAGGCAGAAAATATCACCATTTGTGCAACATTTGATTTTTCGTCTGCAAATGTTTTCAGTTTTGACCAATCTAAATTTTTTGTGTGTGGTGACACATTCAGGTCAAGTACACATTCTGTGGAACACAAAACAAGAATGTTGCTTTAGCATTGTTTGATGGATAAATATATTTTTTTGTTTCTCACAAAACAATTTGTATATGTTGTATAAGCATTCTGTGATCGATAAATATATTGTTCTAATATAATTATAGTTGGCTTTTTTTTTGTGAGTGATGTTTTTATCTTTAATCACTTTACTAAACAATTCTGTTTGTATGAAAAACCCTGGGATCATTTTGATTGCATAACTTGTTGTTCCTAAGCATATGGCGTAGAAAAGATTGTGCAAAATATATTTTTCTATCCCTTTCCTGCAATGTTATCTACACCTTTTAAGGCCCACTAGAAGCCGAAGTAATCTACTCGGGGTTCAGCCATGCACCCTGAAAAGGGGGCTAAACGCATCTGCGAAAAGCATTGATTCAGGTCACCCTACACAGTCCACGCATGCTGAAGCTTTTTGCTATCAGTCAGTTTTCTGTATGTACAAGGACCAGTCTACCTCATGATTAAGTTGCTTGTGTAAAAAAAAAAGTGGCTACTGTGGATTCATAATTATGTGCTAGCTTGATTGGTATGATGCATCACAGAGATGCATCAAACCCCCTTTTTTCAGAGCATGGCTCTTATACCTTTGGCAAGTCCAAAGTTCTGTTTTAACTCTTTACCAAATGACAAAATTTTAGACCAGTCCAAATTGAAAGCATTTGCAGACGACAAAATAAAGGTGAATCAAAAATTGAAATTTGTCTTTGGAAGAGTAGAAAACATTGTGGGAAAAGGAGAAAATGCTGGTTACCAGCATTTTCTCCTTTTCCCACAATGTTTTCAAAAGGCTACTTCCTCAGGGTCGTTAAAAGTCGGGATTGTGTGGTAAAGAGTTAAAGAGTTGATGTTGCATATTCCAACATGTAAATAACATGTCGATTGGCTTGTCATATTGTCATTCTCCGACAACCATAGATAGGCATAGAGGGGGTTTATACTGCGGTAACCTTGTCTGTCCATGAGTCTGTAAAATCTTGTCCGCACCATAACTTTTAAAGGATAAAAGCTATTGACTACAATCTTCAGTTTCAGATATATTTGATTGTAGAGCATGGAGCAAAAGTAATGTAACTCTGCCTATAGTGCTTTTTGATTTATTGCCCTTTGTTATTCTACATTTTTCTTTTTTTGGTATCAATACTAGAAAAGGATTTCATAAGCCGCCTTCAATATCAGAAGTTTTCTAGTTTCACATAAGCATTTTTCTGGGTCAATTTCTCTTTTCTTGAGTTACTGCCTTCTGAGATTTTCTTTCTATGTATAGCATAATTGAGCCATGCTCTGGTAAAAGGGGGCTTAATGTATCTCCATGGTGCATCATACCAAGCAATACATCACGTAATTAGAGATCCATAAAATTCATTAGGTCTAACAACCGACTGTATCCTGATGTGGACTGGTCCTTTGACATACAGAAAATTGACCAATAGCGAAGTTTCAGCCCAGGTCAGCCTGCGTGGCTGACCTGGGTCGATACTTTTCACAGATGCATTAAGCCCCTTTTTCACAGGACACAGCTCACATGTGTATACATTTATATGAACAACACTCTGGGAAAAGATGGTTTAATGCATCTTAGTAATGCATTTTACTCTGAAAGTTGTCAGATAACATGGATACAGTTTGTCTGAAGACTGCCCCAATCCTGAGGTAGAATGGTTCTTTGGCATGTACAAAATCTACCAATAGCAAAAAGTTTCCACCCACGTCAGCCTGTGCAGGTTGTCATGGTTCGATACTTATTGTGGATGCATTAAACTGCCTTTTCTCAGAGCATGGCCCACATTCATTTATTTTGACCCGGGGCAATGAAAATTCACACAAGTGTTGCTTACGACCTAAGCAAGAACCTTATTATTTTAGGGGTCACAAAGGTCAAGGCCACGGGAAAACTTGGTATAAAAAATGTTACTAGCCTCTTACTCTAGGGTTTTGGGGGAAAAAAGCAATGAGAATTTACAGAAGTGACACTTAACAACTTAAGGAGAGCTCTTGTTTTAGGGTCACATAGCTCAAAAGTACTGTTATAGTTTTGTTGGAAAGTGGCACTGATCCAGTGACCAGGTACCTTTGTGTAGCGAGGAGTGTATGTGTCAGCCTGTGGCAGCTTTAGTTGTAGACATCAAGTCTTGTCCCACCACTTGTGACTACAAAGGCATTTTGCAGCAAGAGTAAATCAAGATCAGCCTGTACATACATGCAGTCTAATCTTGCTGTACACTGTCCGCTTCCCTTTCAATAGTGCTGTCAATTAAACAACGATTCAATGCTATTTAACTTAACGATATCTATTTTTGTGATCATAAATAATTAAAACACGGCAAGATAAGGGTTATGACCTGCACATATGCATCAGAATTCTTTGACAGTTTGACCAGCCCATGCTGCTTGCCAAAGCTTGATTGAATAACCCGTTGGGAATTCACATTTTACCATCTTCTCCTCCTTTTCCCACATTTTTTCTATGCTTTCAAAGTTAAATCTCATGATTTGAGCTAGACTTAATTTGTCACCATCAAAATCGAACTGGACCCTGAAATGCAGGTTCATCTTTTTATAACCTATGTACATTCTAAGATCAGGTTCTTTGACAGATGAGGTTATTGAATAATCGACTGAACAACCTCTCTCTGTCTGCCCAAAATATGAGCCATGCTCCGGCAAAAAGGGGCTGAATGCATCTCCTTGATACATTATACCAAGCAAGCCATCTCATAACAGGGTATCCATGTAATCCATTTTGTCTAACAATTGACTAAATCTTGAGGAAGACTGGTCCTTTGACGTGCAGAAAATTGACCAACAGCAAAAAGGTTTAGATTCAGGTCAGGCTGCGCGGACTGCTCAGGTTGACCAGAGCCGATACTTTTTGCAGATGCATTAAGCCCCCTTATCATTACAGGATACTCACAGCAGTTAAAATTTCTACAAAAGATCATAATTTAAGAAGATTAAACACACAAAACGAATGTCCTGGCGTTTGTTTTAATAACAAACCGTATTTATTCCATAAAAACAAAATATCCATTTTTATTTCATGCTTTTAGGTAGTTTATCGAGAAATAATGGTGGATTATGGTTTGATAGTTCATGGTTGTACGACCAGCGAAAAATACCTATTTCCTACTTTCCAACTCTTCAATTAAAGGAGGAAAAAGTAGTTCCCGCGCACTAGTTACCTAGGTAAACAGCGCGTGCCATTCAACACGAGGGAAATATGACGTTAAGTTACGCGCAGTTACCCTATATTTCTAGCGCTTTGCGTAATATTGCAATGCGTTGGGGAAGCTATGCCACGGGAAATTACCAAAAACAACCACTGAATTTTGATGAAAGTCCAAAAAAAGGGGATTAGAGGCATGAAATAAATAGAATATTTATTTTTGTAGGTGAAAGATCGAAATTTATTTCATCTCGTGAACATCATGGGTAATAGATCTATTTTCACTCGTGGCTGCACCACTCGTAAAAATATTACCGATGACGCCCACTCGATGAAATAATTTTCGATCTTTCACCGAAAAGAACAAATATAGATATCTATCATTTGTACAAATACTACGAAAAATGTGGATGCTGGAAAACAAGTAACTTAGCCCTAGTAAACTTTTGACATGAAGAAGCAGATGAATACTACTTGGCACAGGTGTAAAACAAATGTAAAATGTTGATTTTCTTGTATGATTTCTCGTCTATGTTGAGCTTTTTTGTCTTGTGCAAAAGAGTTATCTCTTTACCAAACGACAAAAATTTAGACTTGTCCAAATCGAAAGCGTTGGCAGACATCATGTGTAATATTGTGGGTAAGAGAATGCTGGAAACACCATTTTCTCCTCTTCCTGCTATGTTTTCTCCTTTCAGGTTCAAGTAGAATCTACCACCATTTGAAACACAACCGCCTTGTCGTCTGCATAAGTTTTATTTGCGACCAGTCTAAAATTTTGTGGATTTGTAAATACGAGCAGTTGAGCAGTGCTCTGTGAAAAGGGGGCTTAATGCATCACCGTATTGCATTATACCAAGCAAGACATCACCTAATTACGCATCCATAAAATCCATGTTGACAAACAAACGACTGAATCATGGGGTAGAAAATTTAAAGATGGCGAAAAGTTTCGGTCCATGTCAGCCTGCGCGAACGCTTTTAGCCCCCTTTTCACAGAGCATGGCTCAGTTGAATAATACTTTGAGAATGAGAATCTCGCATGCATTCATGAAGGTAAATTAAAGACAAAGAAAACATTTCCCCGCTGAAGTGTAGCCCAAGATAAATTGACTTAGAAAATAACGTTTACCCGGAAGTAGCATCATGTCCGACACTCCACTACCGATCAGTGCGCGCGCAACAGCCACAGCAAATTTCTTTCAGTCTCTTCGTAAAACGTTTCAACAGTTTTCTGCATTCTTTTCTAAAGTTTCTATTCAAAGCGCTGTAAATAATGGGATTGATGAAATTGCTGATGAAAAATGACCGGACACAGAAATTGTAAATAATCTCTTCAGTGGAAGAAGCGATGTCGTAGAACACAAGCTTAGTAAATTTGAGAATATTTGCTATTAAGTAGGGGAGAAAACTCAGAACAAAAGCCACCGATACCACAAAAAATATACTGGTTGTTCTCACCGTTCTTATTGACATCCGTCCCATATTTGAACGCCGTCTAATAAGAGGAAATCTGTTCCGCTGTGTCGTCTGTCCGTTGCCATTAGTGTCCGTTTTGACTTCGTCTGCTGCATTCAGTTTGTTTCCATTAACATTGCTTTCATAGTTATCGGTTTCACTGACGGCAGGATTGTCGCAATATGCTCGTGATTCATCGTCTGTTGGATAGGATGGACCAGACGTGTCGTCTGCATCGACAGGGGTACTATTTGCGCGTGCAAACTTAAGTCCACGACAATTTTTCGTGTCTCTGACCAGTTCCGGTAGGGTTTCACCAATTGTTAGTCTCTTTCTCTTCCATATTTCTTGTCCAATTCTGACGTACAACAAAATGAAAGATCCAAGAAGGATAACAAAGGCTGTGAACAAAATAATGTAATATATAATTGGCAAAGGTGTCCCTTTCATGCCATCGGCAGTTGAACATTCCGTACCAGTAATACCGTCGTGGTCTGTTGGCACAGTTTTCTTACCAAATATCACTAAAGCAGGACTTGACAGCAGAAGACTGAAAACAGCAACGAGGATACACAGTATTTTCACCTTCCTGACAGGAAACGCTTTCAGTGGTCGGCATACTTTATAGTAACGGTCGAAGGCAACACAGATAAGTGTGAAGCTCGCCGCAATGATAGTGAATGATAGACCAAACCTAAGCAGTTTACATGACCAAGCGGTTGTAAATGTGTACGGCTGGAACAAATCAGTAAGCTCTGACCCTGATCCAACCACACATGATATCAGATCTAGAACTGCGAGGAACAGAATGAAAAATCTTGACGGTGAACGCAGTAAACGGAAACTATAGATATAGCAAACCAGAGAGTTTCCGACCAATCCTACCAAAACCGAAAACACCACATATACGATAACGGGTGAAAGCATGATGACTTTATCGTGGTTCAGCTTCAGTATGATGTCCTCTATTTCTGATTGTTTGTATTCTGTTCGATTATCTAGACTCTCCATGGTAACAACCGGCATGGGCTTTATTGTTTCTCTCGCCATCATGGTAGACATGACTTCGAAATTGTAGATGTCTAGTTTTGGTTGCTGTGCGTTTTCGTCTCGATCAGTTCAAGTCTATTCAAAGTATCTGCAAATATAGAAACATGTGATTTATAAAACATGTGATTTATAAAAGCTACGAACCGAGCCCGGTTGCTCGGTAGATAGAGTATAGGCCTTGAAACCTGGGGTCTTTGATTCAAATCCAAAAATCGCCCAATCTCTTTCAGAGATTTGATGATAGTCATTTCGACATGATTTATTACTCCCCATCTGCTGATCATTCTTTCGACGAAAGTAGTGTATGTTGTAAAACAAGCCAGAGGCTTGGCAAGAATATTGTGTGAAATGCTGGTAAACCGGAAGCTTCAGGAATGCATGGATAGGTGCGCTGGCCGCTACGATTTAACTGCAACAATGTTGAAATCGGCGCTAATACTTGATCAAACCACAAAAAAGTAGACTTAACCAAATCGATAGCATTTGCAGACGACAAATTTAAAGGTATAACATGAAATTTGTCTTCAAGAAAAGTAGAAAACGGTTTGGAAAACCAGCATTTTCTCTTTGTCCCTTTTTGTTTTTTATGAGCTTTTTTTTTTCTTCTTCTTCTTCTTCTCAGGGGTCTTTTAAAACTCGGGACCGTTCGGTAAAGTATTAACCCTTTACCACACAATCCCGAGTGTAAACGACCTAGATAAAGACGTTTTTCGAAAACATTGTGGGAATAGGAGAAAAAAAAAGCTGGTTTCTGGCATTTTCTCTTTTTCTCACAGCGTTTTCTACCCTATCAAAGATAAATTCCATTATTGTAGCCATATATTATTTGTAATCTGCAAACACTTTAAGTTCGGACTAGTCTAAAACTTTGCCGTGAGGTAAAGGATGAAATGTCCAAGGGTCAGTGGCATGAGTCCAAACATTTTACGTGACGTTTGATCAAGGACAGACAGACTTGATTCATATAGTTTAAACATATTTTATTCATGAAGTGAATGGGGTCGGGCCACAAGTTCTTACAACTTAGATTCGGCCCTTCCCCTACAATCAAATTAACAACAGATGAAAGATAATGGAAACAAAACATATAAAGACATGGTGTAAATAACTCCCCAAAAATCCCAAATTATCGGAGTGAATCAACACATGTCCGCATGCACTGCCACCATTATCGAGATTCATATATTCGTCATCGCAAGGTAATCATGACTGAAACCTGCTGATTGAGACGGAAACAGGGGACCTTCACTCGACACAATTCGGCGAGTTCCGTAACTGCATCTGACGTTGCCAACTTTACTTCTAGTTTTAAGATTCTTTTTTTTTTTTCTGCCATTGACCTGAACTTTGACAGACCGTACTGTAACATATTGTCAGTCCCATAATGGGGTCCATACTTTTAAATGTTATGAATTAACCCTTTACCGAACAACCTCGCGCGCGCGCGTGTGTGTGTGTGTGTGTATGTGTGTGTGTGTGTGTGTGTGTTTGGAGGATGCATTTGAAAACATTGTGGGAAATGGAGAAAATGCTGGTTATCAGCATTTTCTCCATTTCCCACAATGTTTTCTACCCAATCGGCATACCTCGGGTAATCCGGCGATGAAGTCCGTTAGATGTAGGTACGGAATCGGCCGAGTTGTGACGAGTTGTCTTCTACCGTCAGATGACTTAGAACTGTTGCTTTGTAATAATACCTAACCGTCACCCATTAAATGCTTTCAACTTTGTGGAGTTTGAAAAACAGTCATTTAGGAAAGATTTAAACACCGCATGTAGAGTGTCGAACTGTTTACTTTTGGCCACCAATGGACCTTCAACTCGTCAAATTTCACAAAATACTGGACACTGTACATCCAACGCCATTCATCACAACTCGGCCGAATCCGTAACTACGTCAAAATTGATCAATGGAGCATCTGAGGTTTGCTGAATGCATCCAACGCATATCTCTTGACCACAGGCATTTGTTTGACCAAACTTCACCGCATAAAGCCGTCTCTAACCTGATATTATGTGACTCTTATATACTAGTATAAGGCTATAGAGGACAAAGTTTGTCAAAAAAATCAAGTGCTCGTCCTCTTGATCTACACTCTCCGCTAATAAAGCCACATATATTTGAGCCATGTTCTGTAAAAAGGGGGCTTAAAGCATCTGCGAAAAGTATCAACCAGGGCAGCCTGATCAATTTTCTGTATGGCCCAGGACAAGTCTATCTCATGCTTTAGTCAGTTTGTTAAAAATGTTCGTATCATGGATCCATAAGTATGTAATTACTTAATTGGTACAATGCATCACGGAGATTCAATGAGCCCCCTTTTGCCAGAGCATGGCTCATTTCCATTTGGTTGATAACAATGCACCACCAACTTAGTACAGCAATGCGTGTTGAACCTAATTTGGGTATTTTCATTTTACCCTGTCCACTCTATATACGAAAACAGGGGCGTAGATAAAGATCAAGTTTCACAAAAGGTGCTGTCTGATCTTAGATCAATACCTTTGCCTTCTCTAGTCAAATTATCTCTGATTTAGAGTGGATTGTAATTTCAGCTGTCAAAAGAAATTTAGTTTATAGACTATATTTTGCAATGAAAGAGCCCTGCCTGTAGCACACAACTACTGAAAACAGCTCTTCGAATTGAAAGTTTCACCATGTTGCAACAAAGCTTCAATGGTACACCACTAGATCGTAATTTTTTCCTGCATTTTCTTCTGTTATTACATTCATTGAAAGTGATGATGTTTCCCAGTCGCCTGGGCCCGGGACCGTGTTCACCAACCACGATAAATAATATTAATTGTGTAATTCTCAAGATTTTTTTTTCTATATTTCAAAGTAAAACAATTTCTGATTTGCTAAACCGTATTGCTTAGACAATCAGAAACTGCGTTACTTTCTGACCCTAGCCGACAAGACTATCAGGCATGTAGGAGGTTATCCCCGCGTTTCAAGTTAGGATCACTGCCCTGCCATTTTCTCTCTCGGACTGATTGCAGTCATTTCAACAAGATTTATTCTTCTCTCGCCACTGAACATTATTGTGACTGTCTTTATTCATTAAAGCAGCCGGCGGCGTAGAGAGAGTTTCGCTCAAATCAATACTATAAGGAGAAAAAAAGGAAAACATGGGTAGAAGTACTGTGCACAGTGACATAAATGGAATATAGTTGTACAGCGTCAAACATGACAACCCTTAGGCCCCTAAGCGCGACTCGACGGGACCTTTTTGTGGACAGTGTAGTCAAGATCAATATCAGACTGCACAGAACGTGCAGTCTGATCTTGGATCTACACTGTCCGGAGATATTTCCTCTCCCCACAATAACTTTGACATAACATTATTTGACTTTTTACTATCGGCTTGAAAGTTTCATTTAACTTATTTAGCAGCATAAGAGTAAAAGTCATTAACTGTAAATAAGTTAATCATAATTTATTGATTTATTAAAACAGGAATGCAAAGGAGAAATTACTTTCCATGTAAGTTTGAAGCTGAAAAAAAAAACCTTTTAATCCAAAAGCAAAGAACTTTTTCCCTGCTTTCCTATTTCCCGTGTTTCGCACACACACTCCGTAAATAACATAACAACAATTGTCAATTTCCTGAGAGTATATTGTGAAAATAAAGGACAACTTTTAACTTTCGACCAAACAATTACGTGTATTAACCCTTTCCCAAACGACAAATTTTAGACTGGTCCAAATTGAAAGAGTTTGCAGACGACAATTTTAAATTTGATGAAAATGACAGAAAGTTCTCAAAAAGGGTAGAAACCACTGTTGGAAAAGGAGAAATTGCTCGTTACGAGCAATTTCTCCTTTTCCCACAGTGTTTTCAAAAGACTTGTACTGCAGACACGTGAAAACCAGGGCTTGTTTGGGAAAGGGTTAACGACCCTGTGAAATAAGGCTTTGGAAAACACTGAGGGTATAGGAGAGAATGCTTGTTACCAGCATGCTCTCCTTTTCCCACAATGTTTTCTACCCTTACTATGACATAAACCAATATTTTATCCACATTTAGTTTTGTCGTCTGTAAATGATCTAGCTATACACCATAATGATTTTGTGAAATCCTCAACTCTTTTCCACACTACAGAATTTTTTGTCCAAATTGAAAGCATTTGCAAACGACATATAAACTGTGGTTCAAATGATGGAATTTGTCTTTGGTAGGATAGAAAACATTGTGGGAAAAGGAGAAAATGCTGATTACCAGCATTTTCTCCTCTTCCCACAATGTTTTCAAAAGCCTTCTTCCTCAAGGTCGTTAAGGATTCGGGATTGTCTGGTGAAGAGTAAATCATTGATGCCTTTTGAGAAGAGGGTACAGAAGATAAACTTGCATATCCCTTCGATCTGATCTTGATCCATACTCTTCAACACCAAATTAAATCATGTTTATTTATAATAATTGCTGTTGTATATGTCGAGACACATGTTCAAATAAAATCTATCCGTCTATCCGACCATTCTTCCGTCCATCCATCCTTCCTTCCTTCCTTCCTTCCTTCCTTTCTTTCTTTCTTTCTTTCTTTCTTTCTTGTCTTTCTTTCTTTCCCACTTTCTTTCCCACTTTCTTTCTTTCTTTCTTTACAAGTTTTTTAAAAATTGAGGAAAAAGGAGAAAATGCTTTGTCCATATCCCACACTGCTTTCTACGCTTTCAGAGAATATCCTTCCTAACATTTGAGCCATGCTTTATTGTCGTCTGCAAATGTATTCTGTTGTTTAAAATTTTGTCGTTTGGTTATGACTTTACTCTCTTTACCAAACGACAATATTCTAAACCGTATCGAAATTGAAAGCGTTTGCAGACGACCATTTGAACCTGGCTCAAATGATAGGATTTGGCTCTAAACGAGTAGAAAACAATGTGGAGCAGTAAATATTGTGGGAAAAGGAGAAAATGCTGGTTACCGACATTTTCCTCTTTTCCAACAACGTTTTCCAAAAACCTCTCTGTATGGGTTGTTTAAATACGGGATTTTGTTTTAAAGGGTCAATCATTCATTAATAGCGGGATACGAAGTACGTATTATCATTGTTTGCGTGAAATAATCCTTATAATCCTTATGCTGCTTGGTGTGACTCGAGGCGCTTTGGCGGACACTGTAGATCAAGACCAGACTGCACAGAACGTGCAGTCTGATCTTGTATCAACACTGTCCGATAAGGAGATATTCTTCTCCAAAATATAATTTTAAAATTGCGATATTTGGGGTTTTTACCAGAGGCTGGAAAGTTTCACTTAACTTATTTATCAAGTTAAGGGCTAATTTCTTCCCACGCGCCTAATTACACTGAATAGTTCAGGATTTCCTTCTGTCGCGATAATAATTGCTTTTCTCGGATTTTGTGATATATTAAGATTTATTATTATATTTCTGTATTAACTCTTTACCTGACGACAAAATTTTGCACTCAACTGAATTAAAAGCATTTGCAGACGACAAATTAAAATTAGCTCAGATGATGATTTCTGTCTTTGATAGGGTAGAAAACATTGTGGGAAAAGGAGAAAATGCTTGTTATCAGCATTTTCTCCTTTTCCCTTAATGTTTTTAAAAGCCTTCGTCTCCTGGGACGTTAAAACTAGGGATTGTGAGGTAAAGGGTTATATGAACAAGAAGACATTTTTTATCGCTGGTTTCGACGCCGGTTTACTCTTTAAGCGCCAAATATGCATATAAACTCGGCCTCTTCCGGCGGTTGTAAATACAATCCACCGAAACTCGGAAAGGTTTTTGTGGCATTTGTCGAAGACAGTGCCACTATGAGTTCAATGGGGCATTTTGAAAATCATGTATCGTAGTTTGTGCAAAACCGAAGGAAGTAAACCCAATTAAACTCAAGTAAATTTTCTCAGACAAATAAATGCTTCATTAGCACTCAGATACAAAACTGAAATAGGTGTATTAAAATAAACTGGATTAGGTCACCAATGGTGGAAATATTTCTTTTTTATAGAAAATATCTTTACCCGCTCACAATCTTCTTTTAGCGCAATGATACACACAATCTTTGTCTCCTCAGCTTGTTCGTCCCAAACTGTGACCAGTTCGCCCGCGCTTGTTCGTCCCACATGATTCCACAGTACTCTAAACTGGATTGCGTATGAATATTTACGGATCGAAATAATTGACTTTCATGCGAATTTTGGATAATAGTTCGATTTTTTTTTCAAACCATTAATTCCACAGATGTCTCCCCTGACAAATGCCACACCAGTGTTTTCAACGCTTTGGTTTTTCATAGGCTTGACTAAACAAACGGATGCTTAGATCCAGCAGTTAACTATACGTTCCATGTACAGCCTGATCTTGAAGGAACGATACAGCCCGCGAAAGCCCTTGTTAAAACTTTTGGTTTATTGTTTTTACCCCTGCCGCAGCGTTGGCCTTCTTAGCGATTCTGAGACAAGCACTACGCTTTAGACTTTCTACAAGCAACTGACTACTTCACAAATAAACCTGAAGGCTCTATGTTCGATCATCACTCGAAGCGCTGGAGTTTTCTTAAGAGTATCCTCGTGAAAATAATGACTGTCATTAGCCTTGTACTATGTTATAAATGACTTGGACAATCCAAAGTTGTGTTACTCTGTACTTAATAAATTTAGAATTAGACTAGGTAAACAGATTACAAGTATTACTACTGGTTGTTGAAAACTCTATCTTTAAATGGTAATGTCACGGGAGATCGCCCCTTCCTTACAGCATAGCTTCTTCCCGTATGAAATCAATACCTGACGACAGCGTCAGGGAGAATTCTCTTTAGCTCAGTGGTTAGTGTATTGGTCTTTCAAACCTCGATAAACCAGGATGTTTGCCGCACGGGTTCGAATCCCAGCCGGGGCCGTTTGTATATGAGCTATGCATTTGTTGCGAACTTCCATGTTCGTTAGAATAACGATGTGACAAATGGGCAGAATGAGCAGTTACTCCATCGCTTGGATCCGTTTTCAGTGAATTTGCGATAAGAAGTAATAAGCTATAAGTCACATATAGTAGTAAAGACAAAACATCCTGCCTAAAAACATTTACCAAGTTTTGTGAAGTGATATGAGCCGTAATCTGGGAAAAGTTTTTGGTAGAAATTTTTACCATTTACCATACAATCTCGACCTTAAACGACTCTCAAGAACAAGGCTTTCGAAAACATTGTAAGAAAAGGAGAAGTGCTGGTAACCAGCATTTTCTCCTTTTTCCGTAATGTTTTCTATCCTGTAACAGGCTAATCAAACATATAAGCAACATTTAATTTCTCGTCTGCATATTATTTCAATTTGGATAAGTCTTAAATTTTGACGACTAGAAAGAGTTAAAAGGCTCATTTTTTACAGCAAATGGTGTCCATTTATATCAACGAAAAAGTGGCCTTTCTACTTTATAAGACACTTTCAAAGCATTATTTAAGAAAAGAAAGATAGGCCTACTTAATTATTAGTTTTACTTCGCCGAAAAATCTCAGATTTCATTCAAGAAAAATTCAGACGTCTTCTCTTATTCAATTTTCGCATTGAATCCGGAAGACACGACTGCACTCGAGTCCCTAGTATTTGAAGGTTTTGTAAATTCTTTTCATATCCGGTTTTCTGCGATCTTCGAAAAAAAAAAGCATAGATGGAAAATAACACGTCGAATCAAATATGTTTAAACTCAAGTCTGGTGAAATGTGAAAATTACAAAACCATTTTAAGTGCACATGTATGTAAGACTTTACAAAGGGAGCGCTTCGTATCTAAGATTGAAACTTAAAGCGCCAATTTTCCAATCAGGAGAAAAGGAGACAAATAGAGCATCGACGAGGCATTTTCAGGAAAATTCCATCAACATAGCGGACAGAGTAGACCTAAGACCAGACTGCACGTGAGTAGATATGATATTGCTCGATCTGGGCCAAAACCCTCTCATATCTCTACGAATACGACATGCCTTACGAAATACAACATACCTTATCCAATCAACCCTACCGTATGCATTTAGCTAGCCCTTATCCCCCCTCACCCCCCTCACCAAATTTCATGTAACACGCCCTCTAAAATCGCATGCTCATAAAATTATCAAAACCAATAGGTGAAGCATTCATAATTAAATCAAACTAACTTCTATCTTAATCCTTTTACCTTTAATTCAATTATTATAACATATCAATCCCTTATGTAGTAGATGAAAAATTTTCGAAAAAAAAAAATTTAATTTCATCAACCAACGGCATCAGTTAACCAGTTAACCAACGGCATCAGTTAACCAGTTAACCAACGGCATCAGTTAACCAGGCAAACCCTTACATCAGCTAACCGGCTAACCAACGCATCAGTTAACCAAGCAAACCCTTACATCAGTTAATCGCTTAACCTCCCCATCAACCAACGCGTCACGCAATGGCTAGCCAGTTTATGAGTTAGTGGGTGGGTTGGGATTTTGGTAAAAAAAATTTAAAATTGAATTTAAGATTTAAAAATCCAGGGTAATCGTAGGTAAGACAACAAGATGAGTTTTACTACAGCATATACTAGCAAAGCAAATACTAGTGTAAATACTAGCAAAGCCAAGAGTGAAGCGACAGTGAATGCAAATGATAGTAATGATCAGCCAGATCCTAAGAGAGAACTGTTTGACAATATTTTCCATGAAGAGGTGTATGATGTTGATGACATGTTTGACAGTGAAGTGGATGAGATAAGGAATAAAATGATAAGAAGTATTTATGTTTACTTCAACAGAGCAAAAGAGGAGGACCTTCACTATAGACTAAATGATATCGAAGAAGAGCTGGCTGAGGAATACATAGAGAAAGACCTTAACATCATAGACATAAGGATTCGTATAAGAGAAGTGGTGGACGAACTAATTATGGATATAGAGGAAGACCTAAAAGAAAAATTTAAACTTTAAACTCTAAAGCTAAAAAAAAAATTTTAATTTTTTATTCCTTCGATAGAAATAAAAAATTGAATTTACTCTTAAAAGTTCCAGCAAACATAGTTAGTTAAAGAACCAGAGATATATAAAATATGGAAAAATTAAAGGAAGAAATAGAAGCAAGTAAAACTGTAAAAAACAAATGGGAAATAGACCAATTCCTATCAAGAGCATCTATAGATATTGATCATAAATATGAGTTATTTAAAGAAATAACAAACAGAGCATGTGAAGCATTTTCCACAGAGGATAAAAAATACGAACACGTGGTAGATGTGATAAAAAAATATAGAGAACTAGAAAAGTTTTATGAAGAAATAAATTGTTATACTTACTTCCTAACCCACAGCATATATGGTGGTATAATGCAAGAATGGTTTGATAAAAATTGTGAATTTGCAAACGAATGTTTCTATCTAGATCATCTAATATCCGAAAGAGAATGAAAAAGAAGAAGATTATGATATAGATACTGCCATTGAAAGTTATATTGATTTAATGAAGGATATCTTTACTGACTGGTTACAAAATTTACGTTGAAGATTATAAAACATGTTAAAATAGGAGTTAAATGTTAATCCATGGTTATATATCATCTTAAAATGATATATTACCCATATTACAAAGAAAAAATATGAGTAAATCAATAACTGTTACTGAAAAAGAAACAATTACTAAAGAAAAGTCTATTACAGTTAAAACAAAAGGTGGTAAAGAAAGAGCAGAAATTGATGAAAAGGAAGCTAGGTTAAATAAAAACAATATGAACATACTTAAAACATTAGCAAAAAATAAAAACGTAAAAGGTATCAACCTTCTCAAGAAAGCAGAACTAGTATTTATTTTATCACATATACTAGACGATGAAGACTTTTCTATTAAACTAGAGATTTAGTATTAAAAATGCTAGAACTAGAGCCAGATTTTAAACATAAGTTAAGTGACCTACTTAGGGATAAATCAAATATTTATCCTATAAACACAAACAAAATCATTTACACAAATGGAACCGGGTTAATGCCCTATAAAAATCCAAGATGGTTTAGTGATATCTACTATTACTGCAGTAAAATGCTTTATGAACAACCTAAAGAAGATACTTTAAGCATAACATTTTATGCTGGTGGTAACAACATACGCGTTAAACATTGTTTTTACAGTAAAGATTTAACCAATTTGCTATCTCTCTTTAAACAAAGATTTATAGATTGCCCAAATGAACACAGTTTTTTAGAAAGTTGTATTAACGATATTGAAGAATATAGCATAAACTTTAAGTTTCTATAAATATTTAACCCAGTAAAGGGTTATATATTTTTACATATCCAATTCTATCAATATAGATACATAAGAATTAGTTACCTTTGGATTTTTTGACACAGTTTTAAAATTTATAACATCACATTGGTTGACCTCAATAGGAGGATTAAACTCTGTACAACTACATAACTCATCACGATTTTTAATAATATTTTTTCCTGTTTCAACAGATGATATGGTTATTTCAAGTATACTATCATCATCATCTTTTGGTAAAGAAACTAATGTGCCGCGTAATATTCTTCCTGACGTGGATAAACAATAACCCCCCAACGCATGAGATGGACCGGATAAACCATTACCAAATGAAAACTGAAAGCTGTTTTTCTTAAGTTCTCCCTTTTCCTCTGCCCACACAGTAATTATAGGCTTTGGTTTAATGCTTATTTTTTCATCTACGTAGGATTTTGTTGTTAAATCTCTTTCTTCTACGGGAGCCGCAGCATTTTTTATAGTAAAGCCTTGCATATTTATATCCGCAGCAGCTGTAAAGCTTCCATCAGGATTTTTTACAATGGCGCCCCCATTATCAACATAATTTTTATTGACAGCAGCATCACGGTCTATTGGATTTGGTAAGCCGGTGATTTGTTTGCCATTCATAATTATTTTACCAGCTGCTAAAAAAGCCCCAGCATGGTTTTGTGTTAAAGCTTTTTCTCCTGCGGTGGCCGTCTTAACAATGTTATCTACATAAAACTTATTTGCAACTTGTCGATTTTTTATAGGTGAAGCAATATCATTAATCCTCCATCCACCCATAGAAATGTCACTACTTGCTGTATATGCATCACCATCATGAATAAATGCACGATTAGCATAATCTACATATCTTTTTGTAACAGCATCCATCGGGGATGTAGGATCTATAAGATCTATTAAATGATACCCCTTCATGCTTATATCTGCAACAGCAGAAAAAGTACCATCTTGTTGTTTTTGTATTACATTATTACCATCTACATATCTTTTTGTAACAGCTTCACTGGGCTCCTCAGGTTCATCTAAGTTTTTTATTTTATTAAAACCCATGTTTAGATACCCCTCTATATGATACCCCCCGTTTTCATCTAACAACCCTGAGCTACTACCATCAACATAACTCTTAGTAGCAACATCCTGAGGATTTACTGGATTACTAACCCTCGTTAATGTGTTACCATCCATATTTATAGAACCGGTAACGGTGGTTGTTCCATCTTTACGTAAAAAATTATTTGTGATGTAAGCAAGTGATACCCCATCACCGCTTGTTTTAACATCATCCATTCTTCCAAATTTATCAACAGGCATTTTTGATATTGCTAAAAAAGTTTATTTAAAATATCTTGAAATTTATTACCCAAGCACAACTCTTTAAGAATGTACAAACATAAATGACCACAAAATACTTCACCTGCTTGTTGTAATTGATCTGTATTGTAATGTAATGGACTTTTTAAATAATCTATAATTTCAAGAGGTGGTTGAATACCATAACTATCAAAATAAATTTTTTTCTTTCCATCTTTAAACCAAGCAACCCAATGAGTACCAGGTCCGCCTGCGTTATCAAGATTTAATATACCACATTCTTTATTTCTTACTTTTTTAGGTAGGGTATCTCTTAAAAATATTCCTCTAAAATTATTTATTTTTAATTTTTTTGCAGCATCCTCAAGCTCAAAATTGCTTAAAGGTTTATTTGGTAAAGTTATATTATCAATTAAAATATTTTTCATTTTTATATAGTTAAATATTTACAATAGCACTATTATCAACCCATGAATTAAACTCATCAGAATAACCTTTCCACTTTACAAGAGATTTCTTTTTACCTTTTTTAATAATCTTTTCTATCCTATACACCTCTTGGCTCGTTTTTTGTAGTTCTGGTTCATAAAAAGAACCTTTTATTTCTTCACCATTTAAATCTTCAACCTTATACGTTATAGGTGTTGTATGTTTTACTTCTGTAACTGTAAAAACCTCTTCAGTCCATCTCGTAGTATAACCTTTTTCAAAAGTCTTTTTCTTTTTACTTATCCTTACTTTGTCTCCAACAGAAAACTTTGGTTTAATATCCTCCCTTACTTGGTCATAATCAGGATACAATGTTGTCCAAACTTTATTTTCATTCTTCTTCTTACTTGCTTCAATTGGCGACATCTTGATAGAAGAATGCCTCGTGTTGTTGTATTCCTTAACAAGATTTGGTAATACATCAATATATACATTTGCTGAGTGAGCAGAGAAATACTTCCACATTTTTTCTTTCATTGTTCTAATCCATCTCTCAACAACGCTTGATTTTTCCTCATTTTCAGTAGAATACAATTCAACCAAATCTTTAACATCTTTGTTATAAAACTCTTTCCCCCGATCCACCCACATTTTTTCAGGTTTTCTTTCCTTTAAAATACTCTTCAGTGCAGCAGAAACAGATTTCCCTGTTTTATCCTTTAATGGTATTAGCCATCCATATTTTGAAAAGATATCAATGACAGCAAGAAGAAATTTTACTCCATGATTAAGTTTAGAAAATGCTTGCATATCTACTAAATCTGCTGCCCATATTCTATCAATACCATTTACTCTAACTCTCCTTTTCTTAAATTTTCTTTTTACAGGTTTATGTAATTCTTCTGCTAGTAAATTTTTTTTTTACTTACACCCATACCAAATCTTTTTTTGGTTCCTATCAATGAAGAAACCAATCCTCTTTCCATTCTTTCCTTAATAGTTGGATTATAAATACCGTTTAACTCTTTAAGCATATTAGCATCACACACATCATTACGTGTTTTAGTATCATTATGCTTAAGATAACAAATGTCATGATGATATGCTGCTTTGTCAACACGATTAACAGGCTTTGACCATTCTTTAGGTGTTAAGTCAGGATTTAATCTTTTCTTTAACTTAGTACCAGGGCCAGTAAAGTTATGCCCAGGTAAATGCATTTCAACAGGCAAGTTATTGATTGCTTTGTTTAACAATGAACCACCTTCTTTTTGTTTAACAAATTGTGTTTTAGTTGTTCCACATTCAACACATTTTCCTCGTGCCATATTTTTACCATTTTTACTTACTACATATTGTAAATCAGTAGTATCAGTTTCCTCTTTACATTTAACGCAATACATTTTTTTATATTAAAAAATATATTTTAATATAAAATGGATATTGTTAATTTATCTTGGAATGAAACATTAGCAAAAAGATTTAACCATCCCCTTTTACCTAGGAGTATCAGAGGTTTAATAGTAGGTAAATCAGGATGTGGTAAAACTACACTTTTACTTAACCTTTTGTTAAGACCTGATTGGTTAGATTATGGTAACTTATACGTTTTTGGTAAAAGTTTGTTTCAACCAGAATATCGAATACTTAAAAAAGCTTTTGAAGAAAAAATACCAAAAGAATACATATTAAGGTTGTTTTCACTTAAAGATGAAGTTCAAAACCGTGATATTTCACCTACAGCATTAGTTGAAGAATGGGCAAAAACAATTAAGGAAAAATCAGATATCAATTGTGAATTTTATGAATATGCAGGTGATGTTCCTGACCCAAGAGATTTAAATGCATCAAATAAAAACTTAATGATATTTGATGACTTACTTTTAGAAAGGCAAAACAAGTGTGAAAACTATTATGTAAGAGGAAGACATAGTAATGCCGATTGTTTTTATCTAGCACAAAATTATTTTAGACTACCTCGCCAAACTATTAGAGAAAATGCAAACTTAATATGCTTGTTTAGACAAGACTTAAAAAATCTTAATCATATTTATAGTGATCATGTAGGGGATGATATGACTAAAACAGAGTTTATCAATTTTTGTAAAAAATGTTGGGAAATACCTCATGGTTTTGTAGTGTTAGATTTAACTAAGAACCATAATGATGGAAAATATAGATGTGGTTTTGATAAGTTTTACATACCACGAAATTACAAAGATTACAATTAAAAATATATTTTCATTTTAAAATATATTTTACAAAATTAAAAAATGGAAGCAGAATTACTTGAAAAGATAGTAAAAAACACTAACCATAAAACATCATTTCAAATTATTGTAAGCGACAACAAAACAGAGTTTAAAACAAGATTTACTCCTCCACTTAAATTAGACCAAGATAAAGAATATGAATTAGCATTGGTTAATCTTGAAACTTATTATTCATTTCCTAATATTGATGCAAGCAATAACATTTTTGTTTATACACCAGACAATGGTACGTCATGGGTAAAAATAAGAATACCTGAAGGAAGTTATGATCTAGTTGATATTAATGATGTAATTCAACAAGAAATGAGAAAAAAGGGTCATTATGATGCTGTTAATGAAGAATATTATATTAGCATCTCAGCAAATACTAATACTTTAAAGTCTATTCTTGTTTTAGAAAATGGATATCAGGTTGATTTTAACCAACAAAATTCTATTGCTAAAATATTAGGGTTCTCTCGTGCTAAATATGAACAAGGATTTCATGAATCAGAAAATGTAGTAAATATTCTTAGTATTAATAGCTTATTAGTTAATATAGATTTAATTTCAGGTAGTTATGTTAACGGTTCACAAAAAAAATACAATTTATAGTTTTTTTCCAAATGTATCACCAGGATATAAAATAATAGAAAATCCAGTCAATTTAGTTTACCTTCCATTAACATTAAATGAAATACATAATTTAAATGTGACAATTACTGACCAAGATGGAACATTACTCAATCTTAGAGGGGAAAATTTAACAATTAGATTTCATTTAAGAGAAGCAAGATAAATATAAAAAATGACAAACTATATTAACGCTAAAATAAATATATCAGACGGACAAAAGGAAAAAATTTTACATTCTTTTAGAAACAAAGCTCCAGCTAGTATTCGTTTAAAGCATGAGGATATTCATGGTAATGATGTAATAGCATTAACCAAACCACAAGTAAATAAACTTGCAAAAGCTTATGAAGGTGGTAAGGGAGCAACGTTTAGAATATCAACTAAACAACTTAAGCATAATATGAAAGTAGAAGGTGGATTTTTACCTTTGTTGGTTGGTTTAGCTTCATCAGTTTTACCTACATTAGCAAGAACCGTTTTACCTGCAATAGGAGTTGGTGCGTTATCTGGCCTTGCTTCTTCAGGAGTCCAAAAAGCAATGGGCAACGGGCTTTACCTTAAGAAAGGTGGTTGCGTCTGTCAAGTAGAAACTGATGGTGAAGGTTTATTTCTTGGTCCAGCAAAGGGTAAAGGATTGAGTTCCGTTGGTGATGGTTTGTATTTAAAACAAGGGTCAAAAATTTATGATGGAAAAGGTCTTCTTTTAGGGCCAAATAGCCCATTTGCAAATATTCCTATATTAGGAGCAATATTATAATTTAAAAATATGAATGTGCATAAATTTGGAAATGGAAAACATAAAATAGTTCAACCAAAAACTATTTTTTGGAAACCTGTAGAAGTTAAGTATCCAGCTAAAAAAGTTAATCCTGTTACATGGGATGTTTTTACTCAACAACCGTTAGTAATAGAAGGAGGACAAACGAAGACGATAGCCTTAGGTATGGGCTTCAATATGAGTAAAGGTTTTGTTTTAGCTTCTCTATCTTATAATCTTAAACTTAATCAATTATCTATTACAAATGAAGTTACATTAGAAGAGGTGGATGACATGGTTGCAACAATTACAAACAACTCTAATAAAATAAAAAAAATACAAGAAAACACCTTTTTGTGTCGTCTTTACTATTCTATTTAAAAAATAAGTTGCTGTTAATAAAATGGAATTAAAAGAAAAGATTTATCCAGAGTTACCAGAAGCACGAAATATACCAAATGCGCCATCATTAGAGCCAGTAATATCTGCAAGAGATAACGGTCAATCATTTAGGTTACAAAAGATATCAGAAATTCAGACTTTTCTAGAAAATGAAGTTAGGGAAAGAGAGCAACTAAGTAAAAAATACATGAAGATTAGTAAGAATGTGGACAATGTAGAAGCTGGACTAACCGTTATAGCACTAGGCGCAGGAGCAGGGGGAATCGCTTTACTATCAACCGTAGTAGCGATACCTGCAACTATGGTTCTAGAAGGCTGTGCTTTAGTTGTTGGGTTAGCCGCTTTAGTGGGTAAGTTTGTAGTTAGAAGAAGCAGAACAAAATCTGAAAAACATCTTCAGATTAAAATGTTGGCTGATTCAAAGCTAAACACACTACTTACACATATATCAAAAGCAATAACAGACAACAAAATAGATCATTCAGAATTTACTTTAATTATGGAAGAATTGGAAAAATACAAACAAATGAAGGAAGAAATTAGGAGTAAGTCTAAGAAAAAAAGCAAGCTAGAGGAATCAGAGAGTTTAATAGAGAAGGGGCGAATAGAAGCACGGGAGGAATTCAGGAGACTTGTAGAAAGGCATTCAAATTAAAACTAAAACCGCCTAAGTTTAAGTGTTCTTGTGCATGTGAGATAGACAATACAAATTAAAAAAATATTTTACTTTTAAAAAAATGTCATTTTTGAAGATAAAAGACCCTTTAAAAAGGGAAGAAACAGTAAAAGAATTTCTTGCACTGAAAAAAAGAATTCATGATAATCAGCTTGCAGAGAAAGAAGGCAAACTTAAATATCAACAACAACTTTCTAGGTTTTTTAGACCTGTTACAGAAGCACAAAAAGAAACATCAAAGGAGATTGCAATAGAACTAGACCCTATTAATAAGATGTTAAGTAAATTTAAAACTAAACTTGATGAATTTCCTACTTTGAATGTTTTTGAATCATTAAAATTAAGTAATCAAGAAGATTTTTTTGATTTATTAGAATTAAAAGGTTTAGATAATAATATATCAAAATTAATTATTAATTCATTTGAACTATCTCAGTTAAGAAGATTTAAAAATAAAAATGAAGTTGATTTAATATATGGTCTTTATGAAAAAGATAAAACATTAAATATTGGTAATAAAAAAATTGATATTGTAAATGATAGTTTTTACATTGATGATAATGAATATAAAGGCACACCAGGTTTGTGGGAGTTAATTGTGGCTAAAGAACCAGACAAAGATATATATACTGATGAGGATTATGATAATTACAAGGAGATAATATTAATAAGTAATACTCTTCATCGAAATGATGACCCGAACAATAATTTTCCTAAAAACACTAAAACAAATAAGTGGAAATACATTCTTAAAAAATTTTGGGATGAAAAAAAGGCTAGTAGAATAAGATTACCATTAATTACATCTCCAATAAGAGGAAATGAAAAAATATATCATCCTTATTCTCCTAATTTAGGTAGAGGAATTACTATTATCCCATCTGACCCTAATGCACTATTAGAAAGATTAGACCTCTTAATGGCAAGTAAAGGAGCCGGTAATACAGGTGTAAGAAATGAGTTGGTAAGTATTTGTGATGAATTAAAAAGACAACGTGTTTTAAATACAAAAACTTATAAAAAATTAATGTCTATAATATAAAAATGATTACATCACAAAAGAGAGGATTTAAAAGAAGTTATGCATATGGAGGGGCAGGAATATTTGATACTTTAGCTAATTTTCTTACAAAACTCTTTACAAGCAGCGCAGCTAAACAAATTGCATCTTCTGCAGTTGATGTTGGTAAGAGTGTAGCTAAGGAAGGTGCAAAGAAAGCGTTAGAGGTTGGAAAGAGTGCAGCAGTTGATGCAGGTAAAAAGTTAGTACAAAAGGCTTTAACACCAAAATCTAAAAAGATTATAGAAAAATATACACAAAAGCCTACTACAACTGCTCAACCTGTAATGCAAGATATTAGTAAGTTAATGGATGGTGGTGCCATTGCTATACAAGATTTAGTTAAGAAGTTAAATAGTAAAAAGGGTTCCGGAGTTAAAGTATTATAAATTTAAGTTAAGTAAAATATATACATTAAATAAAAAAGAATGCCAAATCTAAAATTTAATTTAACACATTATGAAAAATACAATACAAAAAGGGTTAGTATCCTTTATGCTAATTTTAATCTTGATGAAGATTGTGAAGTATTAGATAGCAGTGATACAAATTATGATTATAAAAAGGTTGTTTTAAAATTGTCGCCTGAAAAAGCTGATATCATTAAGGAATTTGAAGAAGATGTAAATCAATATCTAAAAAAAAATAATATACCTAAGGTAACCATTCTTTACGGAAATAGAATTTATCTAAAAATAAAAAAAAACCTTTCAGTAGAAAAACTTAAAAATATTAAACTTAGGGGTGTGTATGTAAATGATGAAAACAGGTCATTCCCTCAACTATGGGCAAATTAATATAAACAATTATAATTTAACTTAAAAATTATAATTGCATATAATAAAATGGATATTTTAAATATTAAAGCGCCAATTTTAAAAGACGATAGTATTGATGAATATGAATATTATGAATATCTACCTATTACAGGGACTAATCTAAACAACTCTGGAGGAAATATTAGGATTGATATTGAAACACAAGATAATTTTTATCATCCTTCAGAATCATATCTACTAATTGAAGGAAGATTGCTTAAAGAATCTCTTGTTGTTGCTAATCCTGGTTATGTAAATGAAGATATGGTTAACTTAACAAACAATGGTTTAATGTTTTTGTTTAAAAATATAAGATATCAACTTAGTGGACAAGAGATAGAAAGCATTAATTACCCTGGTCAAACTACCACAATGCTAGGTCTGTTAAAATACCCTGATGACTTTTCTAAATCCCAAGGATTAAATCAGTTTTGGCAAAAGGATACACTATCTGTTATTAAAGATATTAATAATACTGAAAATGCAGGTTATAACATTAGAAGACATTTTATTTTTACTTCACAACCTACTGGAAAATTTAGTTTAAAGGTGCCCTTAAAGCATATATTTGGTTTTTGTGAAGATTACAACAAAGTTTTATATGGTATGAAACAAACACTAACCTTAACAAGAAACGATGATAATGATGCAATTTATAGACTTGCCGAAGCGGCAGTGGGTGGAAATCAAAGACATCAACCTGGTAAGGTTGTATTATCTAAAGTATCTTGGTTTATGCCTCATGTAACACCTGAAGATGGAAACAAGTTGGAACTTTTTAAATTTATTGAGAAGAAAGAAAAATTCCCAGTTGGGTATAGAATGATACAAAGCGACTCTATTGCAGTTCCACAAGCAACAAGTTTTACTTGGAGGTTATCATCTAAATCATCTCCTGAGGTGCCACGTTTCTTAATTATTGGTTTTCAAACTGACAAAAGTGGTAACCAAGAACGAAACCCTGCTATATTTGACAGCGTAAATATTAAAAATATTTATGTAATGTTAGGTTCAAAAAAATATCCTGCATATGATTATGATATAAATTTTAATGAAAATCAATTTGGTAGAATATATGGTGAGGCTTCCTCTTTTAGAAAGAAATTTTATAATATGGATGAATTGGTATCAAACTCTAATTTTGGCCCTTATGATTTTAAATTTCTTTTTCCTTTGTTTGTGATTGATTTATCAAAACAAAGTGAAAGGCTTAAGTACTCTGTAACTGATATTCATGTTAAAGCAACATTTAATCCAGCTGTTCCAGCAGATACTATAGCTTATGCAGTTTTACTTAGTGATAGACTAATTAACTTCCAGAGTGATGGGAATAAGATGAGTGTAGTATATTAAGTAAATTTTACTTAAATAAAAATGAAAAAGGTTGCTGATTTTAAGAAAATATTAACAGATAACAATATTAAGTGGTACTCCTATTGGAACAAGAAAAAGTATATTGATGTGTTAAAAGAGCATGGGCTATATCCTGAAGAGGATAAAAAAAAATATTTAAAAAAAATTCCAAATTATGATAGATTAAAGGATATTGCTAAAAATCCTAAAACGGTTACCTTAAAGGATGTTGAAACTGAAGAGGTAAAAGAGTTTCCATCAATTTATAAGGCTAGTAAGTTTATTGATAAATGTCCACAAACGATTGAAAACTGGAATGGTAGAGTATGGAAAGGTAAATATAGAATTGATATTCTTTAGTGTACAAGTCACTGTGAGTAATTTTATTATTTATGAAAAAAATAATAAAATTTGACTTAAGGAAAGAATTTTCTATTTAAAAAAAAATGAAACGTCAATTTGATAGATATAATGTAACTGGATTAAGAAATCTAGCAAGGGAAAGGGGATTAAGAAGATACTCAAGGCTTAGACGTGATGAATTAATAACTCTTTTGATTAATACGGGACCCTCAATATTAGATAGAGACCTAGATACCATTGATGCACCAATATTACAACCAACGCCCTATATACCTCCAAGACAAAGACCAACCAGGCAACAAACTACTTCAGTTAATGATTTGATAAGGAGTTTAGAAAATGTAAGAGTAGAACAACCAAGTATAACACCTGAACTTAATGCTTTAAAAAATAAAATAAAAAGTATATATGATGAAGAAAGAGAGAAACAAATAAAATTATTTCAAAATAGGTCTGCCTTAAAAGATTATGCAACTGAACATAAAATAGACGGTATACCTGTTAAGACATTACAAGAGTTTTTATTGCTAACAAAACCGACAATTGAAAATCTTTTAAGAAGCATGCATAGTCATAAAGTAAAATTAAATCTTCAATGTTTTATGGAAAGAGGAGAGGGTAATAATAGACAAATAGTAGAAGCAAATTTTTCTTCTGGTATTTATGAGATTTTTTTAGAAGGAACTAATGTAAAAGAAGTATACGAAAAAATGATGGAAAGAATTTTAGAAAATTTTTATAATTTTATTACAAATGGTAGTGGTTGGACATTTAATAGTGTGGTTCATTTAAAGTTACATAGTGTTATTTATGAACCATTAAGAGCAGGTGAACCGTTACCTTTACCTAAGTGGATTGCTAACAAAAAGGCATGTATTAATATGAAAAGTGAGAATGATGAATGTTTTACAGATTGTATTTTGAGACATTTAAATCCAACAGATAATCACCCTGAAAGAATTGCTAATTTAAAATCTAAGAAAAATAGCTTAAATATGAAAGGAATTAAATATCCTGTTTCTTTACAGGATATAGATAAGTTTGAAAGGCAAAATCCAACAATTAGCGTTAATGTTTTTGGGATAGTAGAAGGTAAGGAAAAAATCAAACGTATTAGAGCTATAAAAAGTTTAAAAGAAAATCATATAAATTTGTTATATATTGAAGATGAAGAAGAAAAAACACATTATGTTTTAATAAAAGATATTAATGCTTTACTGAGAACACAAACTGCCTCTAATCATAATGTTAAGTATTGTATGCTTTGTATGAATCATTTTGGTAGTGAAAAACTTTTAGAAAAACATATGGAGCGTTGTGAAGATCATGATGGAGTTGATTTAATAATGCCTAAGTTTGATCCTGAAAATCCTGAAAAAATTTTAATAAAGTTTGAAAACTATTGTAGAAAAATTATGGTACCATTTGTTGTTATTGCTGATTTTGAATGTATATTACAAAAAATAGAACCACAACAAAAAAGTAATACTATTGAAACACAAAAGCATATACCTGTAAGTTATAACTATTTAATTTGTCCTTTTAATGATAAAATTATGAAACCAGTATTAAGAGGATATGTAGGTGAGGATGCCGAAAAACATTTTATAGATACTTTAACTAAGGATGCCAAACAACTTTATAAAGAATTTTATAAAAACCCAGTAAAAATAGAAAAATTAACTGAAGATAAAGTTAGAAAACATAAAAATGAAGTAAAATGTTGGATATGTGGTGGTAAATTTACTCATAAAAATTATAAAGTAAGAGATCATTGTCATTTTACTGGTAATTATAGAGGTGCCGCACATAATGAATGTAATCTTAAGGCAAAAGTTCCTGATTTTATACCTGTTTTCTTTCATAATTTATCTGGTTATGATGCTCATATTTTTATTAAGTATCTTGGTAAAACTAGTGGCAGAATTGATTGTTTACCTAACACAGAAGAAAAATACATTAGTTTTACAAAAAATCTAAAGGTAGGAAATAAAAATATTAAATTAAGATTTCTTGATAGTTTTAAGTTTTTAGCTAGTAGTTTAGAAAAAATTGTAGAAAATTTAAAAGATGAAAATTTTAAAAATTTAAAGTATTATTTAGAAAATCATCGTGGTGGTTATACAGAAGAAAAATTAAAATTGTTAAGTAGAAAGGGTATCTTTCCTTATGAATGGATGGATAGTTTTGATAAGTTAAAAGAAACACAACTACCACCTATAGAAGAATTTTATTCAAGCTTAAATGGAGAAGGAATTTCAGAAAAAGATCTGGCACACGCGTTAAAAGTGTGGGATGTTTTTGATTGCAAAACTATGTCTGATTATTTACAACTATACAATGAAACAGATGTTGTACTTTTAGCTGATGTTATGGAAAACTTCAGATTTTCTTTGCATAAAGAATTTGACTTAGACCCTGCTTGGTATTATACTTTACCTGGATATGGATGGGATGCTATGCTTAAGATAAGTGAAATAAAATTAAAAAAACTTACTGATATTGATATGCTTAACTTTTTTGAAGCATCAAAAAGGGGTGGCGTATGCATGTCAAGTATTAGACATTTTGAAGCAAACAATAAGTATATGGGTGAAGAGTATGATTCAACTAAACCTAGTATATATGGGTTTTATATCGATAAAAACAGTCTTTATCCTTGGGCTATGAGTAAACCTTTACCTGTAAACTATTTTAAGTGGATGACAGAAGAAGAATTAAATAATTGGAAAAAATATCCGTGTACCCTGGAGGTTGATTTGGAGTATCCTAAAGAGTTACATGATTTGCATAATGAAATGCCTTTAGCGACAGAAAAATTAAAAGTTAGTAAGGTAGAAAAGTTAATACCAAACTTATATGATAAGGAAAAATATATACTTCATCATGAAGCGTTAAAGACTTACCTGAGATTAGGATTAAAAATTAAAAAAATACATCGAGGAATTAAATATCAAGAGAGTACCGCAATTAAAAAATATGTTGATAAGTGTGTAAATTTAAGAACACAAGCAAAAAAGGATAAAAATAAATTTTTAGATAATTTATGGAAGTTAGCAATGAATTCTGTTTTTGGTAAAACCATGGAAAATATAAGAAATAGAGTAAACATAGAATTAGTTAATGGTGAAAATAGTGAACGTTTTAAAAAGTTAACAGCAAAACATAACTTTCATAATCATACTATATTTGATGAAAAATTGGTTGCTGTTCATATGAAAAAAACAAGGATTAAATATGATAAACCAATTTATTTAGGAGTAAGTATACTTGATATTAGCAAAACAACTATGTTAGAAGATTATTATAACTATTTTAAAAATAAATTTGGTGAAGATAAAGTATTTATGTGCTATACTGATACTGATAGTTATGTTTTAAAAATAGAAACTGAAGATTTGTATGAAGATTTAAAAGAGGATGCCGATGATTTGTTTGACTTTAGCAATTATCCGAAAAATCATCCATTGTATAGTGATAAAAATTGTAATGTGTTAGGTAAGTTTAAGGATGAAATGGAAGGAGATCTTTTAACTGGATTTGTAAGTCCTGGAGCAAAAACTTATGCTATGAAAAAATTTATCTTAAGAAAAGATAAAAATGGTAATGCGTTAACTGATAAAAATGGTATGTTTGTTTATGAAGATAGTTCATCAGAAACTAAAAAATGTAAAGGAGTTAAAAAGTCTGTAATAAAAAAAGACCTAAAATTTAAAACTTATAAAGATTGTTTGGATACTGAAAAAGATTTTTGTGTAATTATGGGAGGAATAAAAAGTAAACATCATGAATTAACAACTATAAAAATGAAAAAAGTAGCATTAAGCTTTGAAGATGATAAAAAGGGTTTGATACTGAGGGATGGAAGTTATAGAACATTATCATGGGGTCATTATAAGCTGACCGATGAAACAAAATAAAATATTTAATCTAGTAAAAAGATTAAATATTTAAAATTTTAAAATTATTATTTTTTGTATTACACATTGGACATTTATCAACATTATTTTCTGCTCTTTTTATTTTTATTAAATAACAATCAACACATAAACAAATATGACCGCAATCAATAAAATGAAAATTTGCCGTTTTTTCCATACATATTACACATTTTTCTAATTTAAATATTTTACCATTATTAATATTTTGTACTTCTTCCTCTTCAAAGTTACCACCACTAAATATAAAATATATTTCTAAAAAATAAGGGTTAAAAATGATTGATACATCTTTTAAAAAATTTAAATTAGAAGAACAAAAAATTTTATTTGATTTTATTTTTTTACTAAGTAAAATAATATTATTTAAGTTATCTTTGTAATTAAGTATATTTTCTACCTTTTTTATACATGATATCTCAACCTCAAATTCTTCTTCATTTTTTATTTTTTCTCTACTAATCAAATAATAAAAAGCAGATAGTATTCTTTTAAATTTTCTAAACTCATCACCATATGTTTCATTAAATTTAAATGATAAAGTTTTATCTTTATTTACTAATGGACTAATATTAAGATAAATCGGTCTATCTTTTAAACATCTATCTAATGTTTTTCTTTCTTTTTTACTTATTTTTTCTAAAACTTTCTTCATCTTACCTACTGTCTCTGCGCGATCTTTTACCTTAAAATCATTTTTTTATTTACCAAAATCCCAACCCACCCACTAACTCATAAACTGGCTAGCCGTTGCGTGATGCGTTGGTTGATGGGGAGGTTAAGCGATTAACTGATGTATGAGTTTGCCTGGTTGATGGGTTTGTTGGTTAACTGATGCAATGATACAATGATGCAATGATTAACTGATGCAATGATTATTTGATTAACTGATGCGTTGGTTGATGAAATTTTTTTTTTTTCGAAAAATTTTTCATCTACTACATAAGGGTTTGATATGATATAATAATTGAATTAAAGGTAAAAGGATTAAGATAGAGGTTAGTTTGATTTAATTATGAATGCTTCACCTATTGGTTTTGATAATTTTATGAGCATGCGATTTTAGAGGGCGTGTTACATGAAATTTGGTGAGGGGGGTGAGGGGGGATGAGGGCTAGCTAAATGCATACGGTAGGGTTGATTGGATAAGGTATGTTGTATTTCGTAAGGCATGTCGTATTCGTAGAGATATGAGAGGGTTTTGGCCCAGATCGAGCAATATCATATCTACTCACGTGCTGTGCTGTCTGATCTGAATCTGCACATGTTGCAGAAGTAACTGAACTTTTGATGGGAATTGTAAATGTTGAATGAACGTAATGACATTTTTTTTTTATATCTTTCTACCAAGGAACGCTCTCTGTTCAATGAGTCAATGCATTGAGAAATGCTTTACCCTTAGGTTGCTAAGCTCGACTCACCGACGTATTGCGAACAGTGTAGATCTTGGATCTACACTGTTCGATAGGGAGAGATCTTTTCCCAAAAAAGATGCTTTTGAAATAGCAAAATTTGGGATTTTTACTATTGGCTTAAAAGTTTAATTTCACTTAATTAGCTGCTCTAATATTCTAATGCTCTCGCTCTCTCTCTCTCTCTCTAAGTCAAAATTTTGAGAAATTTCTTAACCCTTTACCACACAATGCCGACTTTTAACGACCCTGAGAAAGAAGCCTTTTGAAAACATTGTGGAAAAAGGAGGAAATGCTGGTAACCAGCATTTCCTCCTTTTCCACAATGTTTTCTATTCTTTCAGAAACAAAACCAATCATTTGAGACACATTTAATTTGTCATCTGCCAATGCTTTGAAATTGGACCAGTTTAAAATATAGTCGTATGGTAAAGAGTTAAACTGTTTCAAAAGTTGCCTATCTCTAGCGGAAACAAGTCACATGCAGGATGTAATCTGTTGAATAGAGCACAGACCTTTGTTCCAGCGAATAACCGTTCAATTTACAACCAAGATTAATCTAATAAACAGTACTAATTGTAAATTTCCGGTTTTCCCAAACATGTTAGGGAAATTTCAACAAAAGTAATGCCCGTATTCACCAACCATTCTAACTTGCATTTTCAGTCTAGATCTGATTGTGAAAGTAAGACAATGTCTGATTGGCTAAACCAATGAGAAGTGGCGTAACTTGGAAATAAATGAATAAAAGAGATCAAATTTTGCTATTAGAAAGGTAACTTTGAAAGTATCTTTGAAATCTACAACATTCGTGGGAATAAGACTTAGAATGCTATTCAAAATGGTTGGGGGAATACGGCACAAGGATGAATCAAATAAACAATTGAGCTGCACTTTGGCAACAGGGTACTTAACGCATCTCCGTGATGCATTATACCAAGCAAGTTCTTATATAATTATGGATCCATAAAGACCATTATGTTTAACACAGAGTTCCAGATAGAGGGAGTGATTTTGATGCGAAAAATGAAAATATTACTTATTCTCCACTAAACCCAATTTTACTCATTAGAATCGTCTCATCGAGACGATTCTAATGAGTTCCTACAGCATAGGGTTTGAAAGAGAAATAATGGATTTAGAATACCATCACTCCCTCTTATCTGGAGCTCTGGTTTAACAACCGAATGTATCATAAGGTAGACTGTTCCTTAGACATACATGAAATTCACCGATAGCGAAACGTTTCGGTCCAGGCCAGCCTGCGCGGACTGCGCAGGCTGACCTGAGTCGATACTTTTCGCAGATGCATTAAGCCCTCTTTTCACAGAGCATGGCTCAATTGTAACTGTCAGTATTCGAATTCCTCGGTCATGTTAGAAATTTTCAGTAATACAAGCCGATCTTGTGAACTATTCAGAAACAAGTTTACTTACGATTTTCTTAAAATAGTGTGGTTTTTCCCGCAATATTATATAGTTTTATCATCAAAAGATATTTCTTCCCCGAACTTATGTATTCAGAACAAGTACTCCGCACAGTTTTTGCCAGATAATATCCTTTCCTGAATAATATTTCACAGCGTTACCGATTTACTCTTTACCGAACTCTCTAGTGTTGTAATGACCCCGAGAAAGAGAGCTTGTAAAAACATTGAGGGAAAAGGAGAAAATGCTGGTAACCAGCATTTTCTCCTTTTCCCACAATATTTGCTAATCTTTTGAAAAAAAAAATCAATCGTCTAAACCAGATTAAGGCTTGTCTACAGACGCTTTCATTTTTGACCAGTCTAAAATTCTATCGTCTGGTAAAAATTTAAAACAGATATAATTTGTCGTCTGCAGGTGTTTTCAATTTGAACAAGTCTAACATTTTTTTGAGCGGTAAAGATTTACAGTCTTCCTTGAAAAAAAGATCGTGATCAAATGACAAATTCGCCTTTGTGTATTTGTTAACCCTTGTCCTGCGAAATAAGTGAAATGAAACGTTCAATCCGATAGTAAAAACCAACATTTTGCTCTTTCAAAGGTATTTGGGGAAGGGGGGGGGGAAACATGCCTCCTTAACGGACAGTGTAGATCCTAGATCAGACTGCACGTTCTGTGCAGTCTGATCTTGATCTACACTGTCCGCAAAATGATCTTGAGTCGCGCTTAGAAGCCTAAGGGTTAAATGTCTATTTATGATTGTATTGTAAAAGTAAGTAACAAAGGTTAAGTTGTTAAGATCCCCATAAGTTCATTGATTCTTTACCAAACTACAACATTTTGGATTTGTGCAAATTGAAAACATCTGCAGACGACAGTTTAAATATGGCTTAAACGTTGGGATTTGTCTTTAAAAGCGTAGAAAATATTAAGGGACAAGAAGAAAATCCTGGTTTCCAAAATGCTTTCAAAAGCCTTCTTCCACGGCATCGTTAAAACTTGGAATTGTGTGATTAAGGGTTACTCTTTACCAGACGACAAGAAATTTATTGGTATTGAAAGCGTTAGAAAACAAAAAATTGAATTCTGCTAAAAATCATAACTGCAAATGTTTTCGAAAAAAGGGTGAAAAGTTGGGGGGGGGGGGGAAATGGGAAGGGAGGGATGAGAAAATGATTGTTACCAGCATTTTCTCATTTTCCTCACAATGGTTTCAAGAATGTTCTGCCTCGGGATCGTAACAATACGGGGGTCGTTCGGTAAAAAGGTTAAATCACGTGAACATAATTATAGAGGGCAATGATAGGGTATTTTCCTCATAATCAAGCCGAACCACAATAGCGCAGTCGGTACCGTACAGGTCTTGAGACTAAGGGTCGCTCGTTTCAATCCCAGCCGGGGTAAATTCTTTCCTATGATTCATGAAAGTCATTGCGACAGGAATCATTCTTCTCTCATCGGTGATCGTTGTTTCGACCATGACGGAAAGCAGCCAGTGGCTTGGGAAGAGTATTGCGCATAGTACTTGTAAAAGAAACTCCAGGAAAGCGTAGACAGCTGCACCGGCCACCGAGTTATAACGAAAATAATGTTGAAAAAAAGGCGTTAAGCACGATACTAACAAACATTTCTCATAAACAAGGAACTTGATAGGTGAACTTGTCCACAAAAGCGCAAAGTTTGTGTCAGTAAGTCATGCATACTTTCGTCGATTCAGTTTTACATAATGCTTACCAGACAACAAAATTTTAGACTTGTCCAGTTTGACAGAATTTGCAGAGGACAACTCAAATGTAACTCAAAACTGATGCGATAATTTAGAGGACAGAAAACATTGTGGGAAAAGGAGAAAATGCTGGTTACCATCATTTTCTCCTTTTCACGCGATGTTTTCAAAAGTCTGAGGTCGTTGAATCACGGAATTGTTTTGATAAGGGTTAATCATATTGAATGAAACACTTCTTTGTCATTCATTTAGTGCAAAGTGTGAATCAATGGTCTTAACCGCAAAAAATATCATATGCTTTAGGGCGGGGGATGATGGAAGAGAAGGAGCCAGCCTCTTCCCCCGCTTATTCCCCCCCCCGGGGGGATATTTAAACACCAACCCCCATAATTCAACTATTTCTTATCTTTATTTTTCCCCCAACATCTTTTTTTTCCCACAATCGAGAAATTGCGTTTTTAAGCCTTTGACAACGAAATGGTCGGGAGTTGTCTTTTAACCCTCTTCCTACTAAATAAGTGAAAAGAGACTTTCAAGCCAATACTAAAAACCCAAATTTTGCTATTTCAAAGGTATTTGGGGGTGATAACTTCTAATTGGATAGTGTAGATCCAAAAGCATACGGCACGTTCTGTGCAGTCTGATCTTGATCTACACTGTCCGCAAAAGGTCGTTGGGTCGCGCTTAGCAGCCTAAGGGTTAAAGAATGATCAGAGTGGAACCCAGGCTAACCGAGCCCAACGAGAAAGCGTAGATGTATTCTGGGTCCGTATTCACCGACCATTCTTAAGAACGTTCTTTGTCTTATTCTCTAAGATTTTCCAAGTTTGAAAGTAACACAACTTCTGATTGGCTAAACCATTTGGTTTAGCCAATCAGAAGGTGTGTTACTTTCAAATTTGGAAAAACCTGATTAACACCGTTTAATCATGGATGACTTATTTATTCACATCTTATCTCCTTAGTACTTGTTCTTTGACCTTTAGCAAAACAATCCCGCATATGACTTTAGAAGAAAATATTGTGGAGGAAATGCTGGTAACCAGCTTTTTCTGCTTTTCCGACGCACAGTGTTTTCCATCTTTCCAGAAACAATTGAAGACACCTTTGATTTGTCGTCTTTAGTTAATTTGAATTCGGAAAAGTCTAAAATTTTGTTGTTTGGTAAAGAATTAAGATTTTGACAGATCAATCAACTTGTTCCTAATTTGAGGCGTTTCGAACAGACGACATAAATGCCAAAGAGCGCATATTAAATGCCAAAGAGCGCATATTCAGCACGAGAACACGCCCGTATTGAGAGCCATCAGGACACTTTTGCGTTAAAACATTACTATAAGGGCTACTTCAATGGCGATAACGTGACCCTTTTAAGCTCGAGGGCTACATACAGGAAACTACAATTAATAATTATAATTGAGCCATAGTCTGTAAAAAGGGGTTTAACTCTGTACCAAACGACAAAATTTTATACTGGTCCAAATTGAAAGCATTTGCAGACCTCAAAGTAAAGGTGGCCCATGAAATTTGTCATTGATGGGTTAGAAAACATTGTGGGAAAAGGAGAAAATGCTGGTTACCAGCATTTTCTCCTTTTCCCACAATGTTTTCAAAAGACCTCTTTCTCAAGGTCGTTAAAAGTCGGGATTGTTTGGCAAAGGGTTAATGCATTTGCAAACAGTGTCGATTCAATTTAGCCTGCGCGGACTGGGTCGAAACTTTTTTCTATTGGTCAATTTTCTACATGTCAAAGGACCACTCTACCTCATGGTTTAGTCAGTTGTTCGACAAAATACGGATTTTACGGACCTATAATCATGTGATGACTTGCTTGGTGAAATGCATCAGGGAGGCACATTAAACCCCTTTTTGCCAGGCATGGCTAAAAAAACAACACGGAACGGATATTACACAATTCAGTAAAAACGTATGCAACTCTTTACCAAATGTTTTAGAATGAAAGGGTGGAAAATCAATGGTTACCAGCATTTTCCCCTTTTTCCCACAAAGTTTTCAAAAGGCTTTTCCTAGGGCCTTAAGTATATTTAGGTACCGATAACAAATGCAAATAACGTACGAAACAGACATACTTAAAGTAAACTATGATGTCTGTTTTCAGTGATTAAAAAAGAAAAACAATAATGTGATGAAAAGCAGCAGTTGCTTGTGATAACCAATTGGTTTTTTTTTTTTTTGGTCAGTTCGTAAACTCTCGTCAGCTGCAGGAACGAACAAAGTTTGTTTGCTTATAGGCCAAGAGGAAAATACTTTAACCTTTAGAGTGAGCATCAAACACATTTATTTGCTTTGTATATGTGAAAAGTGTAATCAGTGCCAGACTACCTTATTTGGACAATGTAGATCAAGATCAGGCCGCACAGAACGTGCAGACTGACCCTAGATCTCAACTGCCCTCTTTTTTGCAAAATCTTGAAAAAAAAAAAAGACCCATAAAGAGTGCAATGCTTCAAATGGCCTGTTTACGTGTTTATTACCTCGTTACCAAACGACAGATTTTTAGACTTACCCAAATTGAAAGCATTTGCAGACGACAAAAAATTAAAACTTGTTTTGGGTAGGGTAGAAAACATTGTGGGAAAAGGAGAAAATGCTGGTTACCAGCATTTTCTCCTTTTCCCACAATGTTTTCAGAGGTCAACTCAAATGTCACTCAAAATTGATGCGATAATTTAGAGGACAGAAAACCGAAATAATTGCAATATCTAGGTTGCTTTTGTTCAGAATAGCCAACCAAAAGCGTACGGCGTCTCTAAGGATCAGACTGCACGTTTTCGCAGTCTGATCTTGCTTTATACTGACCCAGTAGGAAACTGACTTTGTAAAAGGCAATTCAAGGGTTAAGGATTAAAGGCAGAATAATCTACTTGACGTGATGTGCAGTTTTTGCCCAGTTCTGTCCCAAAACACTCTATACAAGTGTCAGCTTTTAAAGAACAAGTGAAGGCGTGGTGGGGAAAATAAGGATAAATGATTTGAGTGTCCAAAATGTGTTTCCTGTAACCTACTTGTGGAGTGCGTGCAGGGAAGTGTGGGGTCTCTCTACGGAACCCCAAAGGTGTCATGTGTCACACATCTTTTTATTTGAGCCATGCTCTGCCAAAAGGGGGCTTAATGCATCTCCGTGATGCGTGATACCTATCAAGTCATCACATAATTATGGATCCATAGAAGCCACTTTTTTTTAACAACCGACTTAATCATGAGATAGAATGGTCCTTCAGGATACAGAAAATTGACCAATAGCAAAAAGTTTCGGCCTGTGCGGATTGCGCAGGCTGACCTGGGTCGATACTTTTCGCCCCCTTTTCATAGTGTATGGCTCATTTCATCTTGACGAAATACATATTCGATTTGTTTCTGTAAAATGAAATTCCCCCCCCCTTTTTTTTTTTAAATATAAAACAACGAAATCCTATTTTGATAAAACGAATGATAATTCATTATCTCAGAATAGAAGCCCGATAAATCAGTATAAATATTCGTTCAAACGAAATGATATTCGTTTTACCGAAACCCCGTTTCGATAAAACGAAATGATACTCCGTTCAGTAGAATCATAGGCCACTGAAACTCCATGGGTCTATTACCGGACAACGACATTTTCCTTATCGGACACCGTTACTACAAATAGCACATTGGCAACTGCCTCTATATTGTATTTATATCCGTAATAAGACAAGGTGTGCAACGAAATCGAAGAAAATTTTTACCACTATCCCCTTTCAGAGATAATATTTTACCGAAAATTGAAATATAAAGCTAGTAACCGTTGCAGATGGGATCGCAAATGATTTTTCTTTTGTACCCTGACCTTCGAAAGTTCTAAACGGCTCTTGCGATCAAGCTGTAGCTCTGATCTGAAAAATTTTAAAAAGCTTCCACATTTTCCGGATCGCCATGCGCTGACGTCACACAAGTTATAATCCCGCAGCGAATTATAACTAAAATATTTTTTTCAAACAAAGATCTAAAATTCTTTTGTTGATATATTGATGAAATTATCAAATTAATATTTCGTCTGTTATGATTTATCTTTTCATTTAATCCAGTATCACGATTTTCATCTTCCATTTCGTATATTTTCAAATGCGTATTTACCGTTTATTGGTCAAAAACTTTGGCGCGTCTTTTGATAGTAAATTCACGTGAGTCATAATTCGCTGTATCATAATGAATTGTGTGACGTCAGCGCATGGCGATCCGGAAAATGTAGAATCTTTTTAAATTTTTTAAGATCAGAGCTATTGCTTGATTGCAAGAGTCGTTTGGAACTTTCTAAGGTCAGGGTACTCAAGAAAAATCATTTGTGAGCCCATCTGCAACGGTAACTAGGTTTATTTTTCCGTTTTTGGGTAAATATTATCTCTGAAAGGGGACAGGGGTAAAAATCTTCTTCGATTTCGTTGCACACCTTGTCTTATTATATACAACATAGAGGCAGTCGCCAACGTGCTATTTACAGTAACGGTGTAAATGAAAATTTGAGTATTCCCCGATATACAGGCGATGCACCAATTCGCAAGTATTCGATGATCAACCAAGAAAAATGTTAGTGTTGCGTAACAGACCAATGGAGCTTCAAAGGCCTGTGGTAGAATCATGGCTGACGTACTTCGTTTTCTCGGAATAACATTTCAGATTAGGGTTTTGACATTTCAAATAAGCATTTCGTTAAAAGGAGTTATTCTTTCGTTTTCTCGCAATAAGATTTCGTTACAACGAATTATTAATTTATATTGAACTCAGTATTTCGTTATAACGTGGGCGTGTGAACAGACGAACGGGCCGGTTGAACGGCGGTCGGACTGACGGACGGACGGACTGACGGTCTGACTGGCTGGCTTGCTGGCCGGCCGGTCGGCCGACCGACCGATGGATTTACTGGCTCAAGCGTTTGTGTTTTTAGACTTTTTCTTACAATCTTAATTAACTTCATCTAACTTGATCTACAAGTTTCCACAAAAGCAATATAAGTTGTGCTTAGCGCTGTATTGGTTAACTTCTAGCGCCTTTGACAAAAAATCGGGGGCTTAAGCGGACGACATAGATCAACATCAGACTGCACAGAACTTGTAATCTTATCTTAGATATACATTTACACCGTTCCCTTGTTCAGTGAAGCCTCTAAGATGAAAATATTTCTGAATTTCATTGGATTAGGTATATATTTTCAGCCGTCGATAGCTCAGTCGGTAGTGTACAGGACTTGAGAACAGGGGGTCGCTGGCTCGATCCCCGGCTTGGCCAATTTCTTTCCGAGGATTGATGATAGTCATTGCGACAGGATTCATTCCTCTCTCACCGCTGTCCATTGTTTCGACGATGGTTATGTGGGAAAGCAGCCAGTGGCTTGGAAAAAATATTGTGCGGAGAACTGGTAAAAGAAACTTCAGGAAAGCACGGATAGGTGCACTGGCCGCCGTGATATAACTAAAATAATGTTGAAAACGGCGTTAAACACCATACAATCAATACGATCAATCAGCCGTCGATAAAGGCCGAGTTTATACAATTAGCGCTGAAAGAATTAAAGGTCTCGAAGTTACAGTTTTAGGCTCTGCGGACAGTGCAGATCGTCTGCAAATGCTTTCAATTTGGATAGACCTAAAATTTTGTCGTTTGGTAAAGGGTCAGCTTCTTTACCGAACGACCGTTGAAAATTTTAGACTTATCCAAACTGAAAGCAATTGCAGACGACAAATCAAATATGACTCAATATTTGAAATTTGTTTATGATCAGGTAGAAAACATTGTGGGAAGAGGAGAAAATGCTGATTATCAGCATTTTCTCCTTTTTCCACAATGTTTTCAAAAGGTTTCTTTCTCAAGGTCGTAAAAGACGAGATTATTCGGTAATGTGTTAATACTTATTTCTCCTAAGCCGCAGCGATATGGATTGTACAAAACTACAAAATTTGAAGTATATAAAAAGGAAATTCTTGTAAACATGTTTAAACTTCCCATGTTCAAGCTTCCGTCTTCCGATAATGACAAAAAATCCTACCCCAGTACATACGAGGGACACTTTTTAAGTTCGTAGAGTAAGCCTATAACTTTTTAACGCGATTATGAAGTTGCACGATTTTTTACACAGAACTTGCGTAATCATTCCTCTCTCGAACGGTGTCACGGTATGCGGCGCACGAGGTCCACGTGCGCGCTGCGCTGGGTATTTTCAACACGTGGTTTTATACACTATAGTAAAATATAGCGTTCAATATGGATGGAAAAATCTCTGAACAGAGGGTATATTGTAAGATTCGAGCACAGCTCGGGTTTCCGCCAACAGAAATTCATGCTGATTTGCAAAAAGTTTATGGGAATGGTGCTTTAAAATATGCTACAGTTTGCAAGTGGGTACGTCGTTTTAATGATGGTCGGGAGTCAATTGAAAATGACCCTCGGGTGGGGAGGCCGGTTTCCGTTTTGACGGAAAAGAACGTTGCTACTGTGAAAACGTTAATTGAGGAAGACGCACGTTATACCGTGCAAGAGATAGAAGAATTAAGTGGCATTCATTCGTCAAGTGTCTTGAAGATCTTACGTGAACGACTTGGGCTACGTAAGATCTGCGCGCGCTGGGTACCCCATTTGCTCACTGACGAGCAGAAACAAAGTCGGGTTAGACTTGCATCGCAAGTTATAGAAAAATATGATAAATGTGACCCACGTCGTTTGGAAGAGATAGTTACAGGTGATGAAACCTGGATCTATCATTTTCAACCCGATTCTAAGGCTAAAAATAAGGTTTGGGTTTCATCTGAGGGCGACAGACCTGTCATTGCGCGCCGTTGCAAAACATCAAATCGCATGTTGTATGCGATATTCTTTGATTCGAAAGGTCCAGTCCTTCAAATTCCAGTCCCGAAAGGTAGTTCTGTCACTGGAAAGTTTTACAGAGAAAGTGTTCTTACTCAACTTGTTTATTTCTATCAGAAACGCAGACCGCGCACCGGTGTCCGCGGCATCAAATTACTCCATGATAACGCACCGGCCCATAAATCCGCTACGGTACAGGAATATCTGAAAGAATCTGGGCTCGATGTCTTAGATCATCCCCCATACAGCCCTGACCTGTCCCCCTGTGACTTTTGGTTGTTCCTAAGACTAAAGGAAATGCTGGCAGGGCACCGTTGTGAATCCCGTTGTGGTATAGGCAGTGCGGTCTACCAGTGTCTGCAACATATACCTAAAGAGGACTACCGGGCAGCGTTCCGGAAATGGGTAGATCGGTGTAAAATGTGTGTGGAGGCAGACGGGGCATATTTCGAAGGTCTTAGATAAATAAAATTTTGATATTTCAAGCGGTTTTAAAAAGACCGCCCTACTCTACGAACTTAAAAAGTGTCCCTCGTATGTTGACCATTTGGTTGGTATGATAACTGACATTTACCTTTAATAGACCATATATGTAACACGCCAAAATACTTCTACATGGTTTAACAGTAAAAAGCATGAAAATGGAAAGTTGTGAATACTTGATATCTACATTTTTTTAAATAAATAAAATTGTAACAAAGAAATATTTAAGAAGTTGTTTTATTTGAATACATTTGATAAAAATGTGAGTTTTTATACAAACCAAATGGTCGATACACGAGTCGCCATTTGCGCCTTTTATTCGACGTGGCTAAATGCACTGGCTTTTTACCTACTTCTTACTATTGATATATTCGAATGAATAAATCGAAAGTTGCGATTGGACAAAAAGTGTGGACATGTGTATTCTGCGGGCCCTTGGATGCCTATTTGCTGGCAAATTTACGCCGTCTATCTTTTTTAAAGATATTGCTTGTTTTTACGTGTTCTGAGTTTAGATCGGTCTAAAACGTCAAATAAATAGGGCACCAACTAAACACAATACTATTCGAACACAAATTTCACGGATCTTCACCGCACGGTTTTTGAAAACAGTGCGGGGTAAGGAGCAAATGCCTGTCACAAGCAACCGTCCTTTTGTAGCAAAAAGTGTTTGAAAATGTACCAGGGTCCGTATTCACCAATTATTCTAACCCTTGATATATAAGTAGGATAGTGTAGATCCAATATCGGACGGCATGTTCTGTACAGTCCGATCTTGATCTACAATGTCCGCAAAAGGTCCTTGAGTCACGCTTAGCAGCTTAAAGAGCTACGAACATTCTTAGTCTTATTCTCATGAATTTTCTAATTTTGAAAGTAACACAACTTCTGGGTGGCTAAAACATTGTTTTGCCTAGTTAAGGGTAAACAGCTAATTGAAAAAAAAAAAATGTACACTTATAGCAAAGACACGAATATTATGATTGCGATTACTGCATGAAGAGAAATATCCCCGTCTCGAACATTTTAGATACAAGACCAGGCTGCATGCTCTGTGCTTCAAGATTAGGCCGCATGCTCTATGCTGTCTGATCTTAATCTTCATTGCATTCAAAAAGCACATACAGTCGCGATAAGCAGCACACCTTTACCAATCAACCCCATGTGTTCGCAACCCTGGGAAAAGAGGCTTTTGAAAATAAAAATATTTATTAACTTGTTCCCACAATGTTTTCTGTCCTTAGAAAGAAAAATTCCTTGATTTAGCCACTTTTAATTTGTCGTCTGCAAATGCTTTTAGTTTGAAAAGGTTTCAAGTTTGGTTGCTTGGTAAAGAGTTAACCCTTTATCAGACGACAAAATTTTAGCCTTGTCCAAATTGAAAGCATTTGCAGACGACAATTTCAATTTGGCTGAAATGGTACAATTTTTCTCTGATAGAGTAGAAAACATTGTGGGAAAAGGAGAAAATGCTGGTTACCAGCATTTTCTCCTTTTCCCACAATGTTTTCAAAAGGCTTCATTCCCAGGGGCGTCAAAAGGTGTCATTGTGCAGTAAAGGGTTAAGGGTTAAACCTTTCAAACACGGCAAATTTTTTACTCCTCTAAATTCAAAACATTCGCAGACTACAACTTCGAAATTGGTTCGAATGAGAAAAAATTATCTGAAACGATAGAAAACATTGTGAACACAAAATGGCAGGAGGAGAAAATGCAGGTTACCAGTAATTTCTCCTTTTCCCACAATGTTTTCTAAAGCCTTCTCCCACAGGGTCGTTAAGACTGGTTTGTTTGGAAAAGGGCTACATGTAAATCAGTTTGTCAACAGACGGATTAAATAAATACGACTAAATAAATGGATATGTTTGGCGGCACTGACCGGTTAACGCTTTATCATACGACAAGATTTTAGACCGTTCCAAATCCAACATATTTGTAAATGATGTAAAATATCTTTCAAAGTGTGTGATTTGTCCGTGAACAGGTATTTAACATTTTGAGAAAAGGAGAAAATGTTGAGAATGACGCAAATGATAAGCAGTTTCAAAGGGTAGAACAACTGGTGGGGAAAAAAGGATAAATGGCTGGTTGACAGAATGTTCTACTATTCCCTCAAAGTTTTTGACCCTTTACCACACGACAAAATTTTAGCCTTGTCCAAATTGAAAGCATTTGCAGACGACAATTTCAAAGTAGTTCAAATGATGCAATTTTTCTTTGGTAGGACAGAAACATTGTGGGAAAAGGAGAAAATGCTGGTTACCAGCATTTTCTCCTTTTCCCACAATGTTTTCAAAAGACTTCTTTCCCAGGGTCGTTAAAAGGCGGCATTGTGCGGTAAAGGGTTAAGCTGTTAAGCTCGACTCGGGAAGCTTTTGCAGATAGTGTAGATGACCAGACTGCACAGAACGCGCAGTCTGGTCTTAGACCTACACTGTCCGCTGGTGTTTTATTTTATTTTTTATTTTTTATTTTGAAATTAACCCTTATCCTGCTAAATAAAAGAAATAAAACTTTCAAGCCGATGGTAAAAACCCAACTTTTCCTATTTCAAACGTATTTTTGGAGGAAAGACATATCCTAATCGGACAGTGTAGATCAAAGATCAGACTGCACGTTCTGTGCCGTCTGATCTTGATCTACATTGTCCGCAGAAGGTCAGTGGGTCGCGTTTAGCATCCTAAGGTTTAACTTTAAAATTGCGATATTTGGGTTTTTACTATTGTGTGGAAAATGCTGTCTTCCTCATAGTTGTTAACACATGTGCTTGTCCGGTTAAGGACTGACCCTAAAAATACATTGAACAACCTTATATCCTTTGATGGAAGGCCCAGAACTACATGTAGATCAGACTGCACAAAACCGTGCCGTCTCTTCTTGAATACCCACTGGACGTTTTGTTAAATTTTCCAAGTCTAATTAACCTTTAAATTGAAGTATCAGCATATTTTTTCGTCACTGTCTGAAACTCTTTTTTCTTTCCCATTTATCTACCATTCTAAAGGGTCAAATGATCTATGATTAACTCTGACCAAGTATACCGTATCACGTTTAATAGTCATACTCTGAGAAAAGAGGGTTTAACCCATTACCAGACGACAAAAATTTTAGCCTTGTCAAAATTGAAAGCATTTGCAGACGACAATTTCAATGTGGCTCAAATGGTGCAATTTTTCTTTGATAGGATAGAAAACATTGTGGGAAAAGGAGAAAATGCTGGTTTCCAGCATTTTCTCCTTTACCCACAATATTTTCAAAAGGCTTCTTTCCCAGGGGCGTTAGAAGGCGTCATTGTGTGGTAAAGGGTTAATGCATCTGCAAAAAGCAGTCCGCACAGGCTAAGATGGGTTGAACATTTCTACTATTTGTAACTTTTTGCATGTCCAAGGTCCATTCTGCCTCACGATTCTGTTGATTGTTAGACAAAATGGACCATGTGATGTCTTGCTTGGTATAATGCACCAAGAAAATGTGTTAAACCCCCTTTTGCCAGAGCTTCGCCCAATTATATATATATATATATATATATATATATATATATATATATATATATATATATATATATATATATATATATATATATATTTTTTTTTTTTTTTGTAATAAGTGAAGGACCGGGAAACGTACATATTTACTAACAAGCATTATGCATTGTATTAATACTTAATTCTAAGACTAGCCATTTAATTGGCTAGGTATTGTATATAGTTAACACATGTAAAATACGGATCTTTAACCATTGATAAAGGTTTAAAAATAATCGTGGCAAAAGGGGAAATTGCTCATTACAACAATCTATCCGTCTGCCGTCATTATTTTTAACGGGGGAACCCAGTGCGTCACCGCATTAACTAAGGCATCGTGCTCGGGTGCCACAGAATGAGACTAAAACAACAACAAAAAGTTATCTTGTGCCCGTATTCTTCAACCATTTTCAAGAACATTCTTACTCTTATTCTCAAGAATTTTCTAAATTTGAAAGTAACCTAACTTCTGATTGGCCAAATCAAATGGTTCAACCAATCAAAAATTGTGGTACTGTCTAAATCTAGAATAAGACTTAAAATGAAATCAAGAATAGTTGGTGAATACTGATCCGGACCTCTATTACCTGTTTACCTATTTTTAAGAACGGAAAAAGTTTTGACCCATGTAAATTGAAAGCAGATAAAATGTGGCCAGATCGTGGGATTTGTCTGTGGAAGTGTAGAAAACATGATGAGCAAGAGGGGAAAATACTGGTTACCAGCATTTACCCCTTTTCCCAATGTTTTCAAAAGCCTTTTCCTTCAGGTTCATTAAAACACCGGATTGTGTGGTAAAGAAATAAATGATGTCTTACGTTCCTCTCAACAATATTTCCATCATGTCACAGCAACACCCTCACGTATCAATTTCTTTCCTGTATTTCAACAGTAATGGGCTCAGCTACCAATTTGCCTCGCTGAAGGACATTCCCAGGTGACCTGCCCTGCGACTGAGGATTGAACAAGGTTACCCCAGCCGCATATCCAAGACTTTTACCATTACACCGCGGACTTCATCTGCTTTTGCGAACGGTATAGGTTCAGATCAGACTGCACAGAACATGTAGTCCGACCTTTGAACTACACTCTCCCCTACTTTGTTTCGTATATTCTGGTCAAAACGACATTGAAATTGAAATTCTGCGGCTGAGTAATTCTTATTGAAAAGGGCCAATTCCATTCTGCGCACAAAGACTTTACCAATGAGCCATAGAATCAAAGCTAAACTTTCAGCGTAGGATTCTGTATTTGAAGCACAGGCAATTGTTTTTGACCAGCCTCGCCCTCTAAAATCTAATGTATAAAACTCATAAATGTATTAGAGATGGCGAAGTGTGTAAAAAAAAACCCAAAACAAGTGCTTGTTATTTAAAAGTATGCAACCAGTGGACTTGCTGCAGGCAAATATGCAAATTCGTTAGCCCATTACTATGTTTACAACACTTTTAAACCCTTTCAGCACCCAATTGCGGAAATAGGGGCTTTTGCGGGCGGCATTGATCAAGATCAGGCTGGACGGAATCGTGGTCCGATCTTTGACCCATGCCGTCCGCTCTTTTAGTCAAACTTAATAGATTACTTTCTACCACACTATCCCAAGTTTTAACGACGCTGAAGAGGAAGGTTTTTGAAGACATAGTGGGAAAAGAAGAAAATGCTGGTAACCAGCATTTTTTCTCTTCCCACAATGTTTTCAACGATCAAAGACAGATACTGTCGTTTGTGCCCCATTTATTTGTCGTCTGCAAACGCTTTCAATTTGGACTGGTCTAAAATTTTGTTGTGTGGTAAAGGGTTACAAAAATCTTTCTGAGCTTTAGTCGAATGTTCTTTCCGACATCGAAACAGGTCGTCTTTTATATGAGCCACGCTCTTTGAAAGGGGGGCTTAATGCATCTGTGAAAAGTATCGTCAAAGTCAGCCTACGCAGTTCGAGCAGTCTGACCTGGGCCGAAACTTTTCGCTATTGGTCAATTTTCTGTATGTCAAAGGACGAGTCTTCCCCAGGGTTCTGTCGGTTGTTAGACAAAATGGACTTTATGGATCCATGATCTTGTGTTGACGCGCTAGGTATCATTGCAACACGGGGATACATTAAGCCCCCTTTTGCTAGAGCATGGTCCATAATAGGCACTGGAAGAGTTACAGCGCAGAAATTTGTAATCAGGAAGTCCTCGTTCGATTCCCGCTCGCTAGCGCCAGAGCATGTAAAGTGTTCTTGGGCAAGGTACTTTAGAGCACAAACCGATCAATGTTGAACACACCCGAAATTTACGAAATGATGTTCTATCGCCACATGATATAACAGAAACACTGATGAACACGGCTACCATGGATTCTACTCTGATCTTTTCTTTTCCTTTTTAGATACTCGGTCGTAACTTTTGTCAAAATGACAAATGATAATTACGTAGTGACATAAGAACAGATGTGTTCACGCCGTAAAAAGGGAGACCGCGGTAAAAAGTGATTGAAAAAAATACTAACCCCCCCCCCCCACCCCCACCCCCAAACACACACACACAGGACCCGAACTAGAACGCGATATATAAAACAACCCGGACAAAACAAAGATTCTGCGAACTGAATATGCAAACTCCATGGCTCATTATTTTGACAAAGATATGAGTTTATATGAATACTATGTCGAATTCTACATGTACATGTATATACAAGTTGAATATCGGAAATAAAAATCAGTTGTTACCCTCGACTCAGCCATAATTCCGTAAATCTTTGTTCTACAGCGCCAAAACAAAGCATTTCACTATGCTATAATTAACACCTCGTGTTTATTTCACGTCAAAATCTCAGCACATGTATTTTGTTACAGATAGCAACCACGAAAACAGTTTACGCAATTCTTTAATTCACATTTTGTACACAAAACGGACTCCTGTCACTTTGTTTGAAAGAAATTTGAATGCCTTTTGAGATTTTTTCAATACATGTGTATTCTACCTGAACGTTAACTCGTTAACCCTTTACCAAACAAATCCCAGCTTTCACGACCCTGGGAAAGAAGGCTTTTGAAAACATTGTGGGAAAAAGAGAAAATGCTGATAACCAGCATTTTCTCCTTTTCCCACAATGTTTTCTGCTCTATCAGGGAGCTTAAGCCCATTTGTTCCAAACTCGGTTGAATTTGGCGTCTGCAAATGCTTTGAAATTGGATTTGTCTAAAATTTTGTCGTGTTGTAAAGAGTTAACATTACTCAGTCAAACCGCGTTTACGGCAGGTGTAAAACAAGATCAGGCTGCATATTCTGTGAAGTCTGATCCTTTACCGACATTAAGTTATTGTTGAAAGATATTGTGGTAAAAACTACGGAATCCTGTTTCCGCCATCCACTTTTCGACCTACGAGGAACTCGAAAAGTAGAAATTAGGCACACTAACTTCCACTTTTCTAGCAAAAAAGTTACCTCGAAAAGTCGAAAAGTTGAAGTTTTTGACCTGACAATTGTCAAAAAACTTTCGACTTTTCGACCTCACGTTTGTCTAGAAAAGTAGAAATTAGGAAGTACTAACTGCAACTTTTCGCGTTAAACTGCTAGGTCGAAAAGTAGAAAAGTGGAAGTTTTTCACATGACAATTGTCAATAAAACTTCCACTTTTCGACCTAGAAAAGTCGAAAAGTCGAAATTAGTAGATTAAAACTTCCACTTTTCTAGTTAGGACTAATTTTTTGTGGGATAGATTGGCCGCGTTATTATTCTAAATGGACACCGGACAAAGAAAGACGGTGTATAAACTGGTACCCGTTGTATCTCCCATAACCGTCCGATGAAGATCGATAACAGGCTGCCAGTTTAGACGGTGTATTCGTCTGGGTCCAAATCATTCGGCATACCTCGGGTGATCCGGTGATCAAATCCCTCGGCTGTATCACGTAGCATGATATGCACCTACACGGTACATTTCGCACATCTCCGGAAGCACACCGCTTTACCGTTATTGAAATTGTAAGGCTCCTCTTTAGAAAGAACGCATGAGTAAATTTTCTATCGTTATCTTTCTAAGAGTATTTCAGTCGGCAAACAGTTTGTACATTCAAGTTTTAGCGTGGTTTATCAATTCCGTTAGGAGCTTTCATCGACAGATCGATAGAAGTGAATAACTTCACAGTGGTTGTTCATGTCGTTGCTAAGCGATCTACAGGGGCGCCGCCAAGTTTAAGATCATGTGATTGGTAGTTCAAAATGGAAGCATCCCTTATACAGACGAGGTTAGATGTAGGTACGGAATCGGCCGAGTTGTGACGAGTGGGTCCAAATTAAACTGGTACCCGTTGTATCTCCCGTAACCGTCCGATAGACAACAGGCGACACCCGATTTATCGAGGGCAGCTATTGGTTTTCACATGTACCGAATCCACCAATCAAAAAGCCCGTAACAGAATGCCTTTATTTGTTTAAAAAAAAATCGAGCAATAATTGTATCTTTGGCTAAGATTTTCATGGCAAACGAAGATTTTTCAGACGGCGATCAGTTTATTTGACTCGTCAAAGAATTTAATCTCTATCGATAAGGTCTATTTATGTGCATAAATAAAGTCACAATTTGAATTTCCAAGTCTCGCGTTATCTCACAAAATCTCGAACCGGGCAGAAACTCGACTAGTAAGCATTGGGTGTTACCTGTTGTTGATACGAAGATCGATAACAGGCTACCAGTTTAGGTCCAAATACGAAGGACGGTGACACAGGAATTTTTACCCCTACACCGGCTCCAACATTATTCGGTGCTGATAAACAAACATCTCGTGATAATCAGTCCTAACTAGAAAAGTGGAAGTTTTAATCGGCTAATTTCGACTTTTCGACTTTTCAACTTTTCAACTTTTCGACTTTTCAACTTTTCGACTTTTCTAGGTCGAAAAGTGGAAGTTTTATTGACAATTGTCATGTGAAAAACTTCCACTTTTCTACTTTTCGACCTAGCAGTTTAACGCGAAAAGTTGAAGTTAGTACTTCCTAATTTCTACTTTTCTAGACAAACGTGAGGTCGAAAAGTCGAAAGTTTTTTGACAATTTTCAGGTCAAAAACTTCAACTTTTCGACTTTTCGAGGTAATTTTTTTGCTAGAAAAGTGGAAGTTGGTGTGCCTAATTTCTACTTTTCGAGTTCCTCGTAGGTCGAAAAGTGGATGGCGGAAACAGGATTCCGTAAAAAACAGCCTGTAAACTGCTATGTGTGTTTTGTCTTCGGACTGAAAATGCTGTGCATGTCTCATTACTCTATATATATATGACAGAAAGTCGGTCATTGTTTATTTGATATATGGTAGAAAAGGGCTGCATAGTAGAAAGGCTAAAAAAGAAAATAGACATCTTGCCAAAAATCAGTGACAGGCCATTTGTCTTGTCTCGATATCAAAATGAAGACAAAGTTGTGATAGTTGTTCATGTTAAAACTGGCTGAATCAATGATGCAAAAAAAATGAATTAAAAGCAAAAATTTTTGGTCCCAAGTCAGATTGCGCCTGCCTTTTGCCTCGATGCCTTGAACTCCTATTTTAAAGAGCAAGGTACAAATAATTTTTCGAACAAGTGTCATACTTTATATTATATTTTTGTCTTTTTCCACTAAATATCGTTTTAGGCAAAACATCGCATCAGCGAGATGTCACATTCGACCAAATGACGCATCGGCGAAATGGTATACGACCATCTGTCGTGTACTGATCCTACAAATATCTTTCACTCAAAGCACGATAAAGGTAACAAGTGGTGCTTTGGCAGACATTGTAGATTAAGATCAGACTGCACAAATCGTACAGTCTGATCACTGATCTACATTTTTGTAATGATTTTCTGATTGAAAGAGCTTTGGTATTTCGACAGGTGAATTTTGTCTGCAGTTTGTAAAATACATGTTTCCTGTATTTGTAAGTCTACGATGTAAACCTTAATCATTCTCAGTGTCATTCCAGGTACAAAATAATGATTATGTGTTGGAACTCCGTAGCATATATAAGCCCGTCTTTCAGTGAGGTTACCGAACATTTAGATTTGTACCTACAGGTAGGACGACAGTTGTCGGGAATAAAGTGTTCTGTTACACAGGGTAACCCAGAATATCTGGTACCATTTTAAACCTTAAGCTGCTAATCGCGACGCACTGACCTTTTGCGGACAGTGTAGATCAAGATCAGAGTGCACAGAACGCGCAGTCTGATCTATGATCTACACTGTCCGATACTGCATTTTCTTTCCGATGAAATCAACTTTGAAACCGCAATGTTTAGGCTTTTAGTATTGAGTAGAAATTTGCATTTCATTTATTCAGCAGCTTACGAGTTAAAGAGATTTCATTCTATGAAACTGTGATGGCAAATCTTAACTGTTCGATATGCCAAGATATCAGGAACGAAATAAAGTTTTTAAGATTTAACTTACAAAAGAGAAATTAATACCTATTGCAAGAAATTATATACATGTATTGATATTCTTAGACATTGGCGTTTTGTTATTCAAGATGGAGATCTTTAACTAATGCTGATAGAAAAGTTGTCAAGCTGTCCTTCGCAGTTTTTTTTTTTTTTCAATCACGGTGTTCCGAAAGACAGTGCATCAGTACCCTGGAAGAGAAAACGACTTCTAGAAAACAAATTAAATAAAGAGCAATAAAATTCAAATTGAATTTATTAATACTGACACTTGCTATTTCGTGGGCAAGAATTTAAAACAGGTTGCAACGTCGTAATCAAACAGTAGTAGATCATTTGGACTAAATGCGTAACAAATCACCATTTTTTTCAAAATCTGTTTAATTTAACCCTTTCCCAAACAACAAATTTTGGACTGGTCCAAATTGAAAGAGTTTGCAGACGACAATTTTAAATTTGATGAAAATGGCAGAAAGTTATCGAAAAGGGTAGAAAACACTGTGGGAAAAGGAGAAATTACTCGTTACGAGGAATTTCTCCTTTTCCCACAATGTTTTCAAAAGACTTGTACTGCAGACACGTGAAAACCAGGGCTTGTTTGGGAAAGGGTTAACATTTTGTGGCAATATGCACATTTAGCAAAGTTTTATCATACAAACAATGTGGACTGTAACTTTTATATATGATGTTTACTCTGATGAAGAGTTATTCCCTATTCGCGTTTGAAATGTTAACAGACATTATGGGACCACCTGTATTCCTGTATGCAATCGTTTGAAGGTTTAAGTGCATGTGAGCTACTGTAATTCAAACGTGTTTTTTCACTTATATCAGTTACATGTATAGATTTACATTTATTTTCTCATTTATTTCAGTCATTATATTTTCATTGTCTAAAAGTGGTGGCTCACTGACGGACGGGTCAATTATTCATTTTTTTTTTTTTTTCCAATTCCATTTACAAGTACATGTAAACTACTGTAAATTTAAATTGTTTTTCACTTTTATCAGGTTCATGTATGGATTTAAACTTATGTCCTCATCTATTTTATTATATTTTTATTGTTTAAAGTGACGGTACGCAGCGACATCGATTTATCGATTTTTTAAATTTACTGGATGATTAACTCTTAACCACACATAACAGTTTCAGACTTGTCCAAGTTGGAAGCATTTACAGACGACAAATTAAATCTTGGTCAAATTATTGGGTTTGTTACTTAATGATAAGACGGCAGCGTTAGAAAAGGAGAAAATGCTGGTTACCAGCGTTTTCTCCTTTTCCCACAGTGTTTTCAAAAGTCTAATTCCCAAGGGCCGTTAAAACTCGGAATTCTGTGGTAATTGGTTAATTGACTTATTCCTTGGTTTATTCATACATAGGCTTATATTTTCTATTTGTAAACCATTTCATTAAAAAACCGGTCAGCTGACTGGTTGGTTGTTTAATCGGACCCGGTTGAACAAGCGATCTTCGATTGATTGATGTGAAAAAGCTCCTTTGAAATATTAGGACGGGTTCCACAGCCAAATGATTGCGAATCATCGTATGTCTGATTAATTTCAGAAAATTGTGATGAATCCGAAAGCGCAGCCGTATTTGATGCACAGCCTAACAAATTTTATTACAAGCATTTTGATTGGTCAGAAATAACATCAGCAAAGGTTACGCAACTCGTGATATTCGATAGGTGGCGCAGCGGGAGTTTCGATTTTTAAAGAGGCGAGCGGCCAAAGGTACGTAGCGAACAAAGTGGAGTTAGTATCCTTGGCTTGCGAAGATGTAGTTAGTGTATTGGTCTTGTAAACCTCGATAAACGAAAAACTTTGCCACACGGGTTTGAATCCAGCCAGAGCGGTTTATATTTGAGCTATGTATTTGTTGCGAACTTTCATGTTCGTAAGAAGGTATACACAGTGCCAAGTTTTAAAGACCCTGAAAGCGGATTTTGAAATCATTGTGGGAAAAGGAGAAAATGCCGGTAACCAGCATCTTCTCCTTTTCCTACAAGGTTTTTCCTAGCCTATCAAAGACAGAAATCATCTAAGCTGCAATTTGTTGTCTGCAAATGCTTCCAATTTGGTCTTGTCCAAACTTTTGTCATTTGGTAAAAATTTAAAACAAGAGCACCTCATGAGGGTGCCAATGCTCGGCTGTGGTTGCTTGATTTACGGTGAAAATTCTAAAATCGAAAAAGGGGCATAAGTGTCAAAGACACTTTAATGGTTACCTGCCCATGTTGTATAGGTTCCCCTTTTGATAATTAACTTGTCAAAAGTTTGAAGCCAATTTATTCGGTAATAACAGATGATATAAAATGTTAAAGTTTTCGCATGACGATTATGCCAGGGTGCCACAATACCTTGACAATTTTCTTTTAACCCTTTCCCAAAGAAGCCCTGGTTTTCACGTGTCTGCAGTACAAGCCTTTTGAAAACACTGTGGGAAAAGGAGAAATTGCTCGTAACGAGCAATTTCTCCTTTTCCCACAGTGTTTTCTACCCTTTTTGAGACCTTTCTGCCATTTTCATCAAATTTAAAATTGTCGTCTGCAAACTCTTTGAATTTGGACCAGTCCAAAATTTGTTGTTTGGGAAAGGGTTAAGACAACCAAGCTAAAAATATTGGACACAGTCAAAACATTCAGTAAGATAAAGAGTGATGTGTGTGTGTGTTTTCAGTATGAGTATTGGGTGTGAAATGTTTCTTTAGGTTTTGGGCCTAGATTAGTCCTCCTTGTTATGTAACATGTGACCATAATCCATGTAAAAAAAACACACACACACTTTGAATGATCAGCTGTGCTGTGAAACATCCAGGTTTTTAAATTTTATACATCCATTACAATGGGATCCTGGGCTGATCGGAAGTTTTAATCACGTAAGTTCAGCAGGATTTTTTAAAAACTTTTTTTTTTAACCAAAGTATGGAAAATAAAACACATACTGTTCTGTGGAAAGAATCATTATTATTTTGCTGTATAGTCATGCTTTCATCCTCCAACAGTAAAGTATAATGGCTAATTAACCCTTAGGCTGCTAAGCACGACTGGAGGACCTCTTGCGGACAGTGTAGATCAAGATCAGATTGCACAGAATATGCAGTCTGATCCTAGGTCAACACTGTCTGATAAGGAAGTATTTTTCCCAGAGTAATCTTGAAATAGCAATATTGCTATTTCAAGATTTCTTTAACCAGTACTTCACACAATATTATTCCAAAGCCACTGGCTGCTTTCCCTCAAAATTCATCCATGAGACAATGATTAGCTGAGAGAGAGAGAGAGAGGAATGGATTCCATCTCGATGACCATCATCAAACCTTGGAAAGAAATTGGTTGAGTTTGAGTCCCAATCCACCAACCATTATTAAGAATGTACCTAGTCTTATACTTAAATGGCGGTCCCGTGTCACTTGTAAACAAGTTGAAAACAAAAACACAGCATGGGTAACTCGGGTATATTTATGTCATCATTTGTAATCACTTAATTCTTTATGAACGAAAACATTTTAGACTGGTCCAAATTCAAAGCATTTGAAGACGATAAATCAAAGGTGTTTCAAATGACAAAATTTGTCTCAGAAAGGATAGAAAACACTGTGGGAAAAGGAGAAAATGCTGGGTTTTCAATAGCATTCTTCTTCAGGGTCATTAAACTCTGGACCGTGTGGGTAAGGGTCAAACAACTACTATCAAAGGGTGGTTAATACCTGCTGTACCTAAAGTTCTAATGGTTTAACTTTAACCAGGTGACACTCTATCGACAATAAAACTATACGTTCCAGAATTTTCTAAATTTGAAAGCAACATACATGTACCTTCTGATAGGCTAAAACATTTGGTTTAGCCAATCAGATGTCATGTTACTTTCAAATTTAGAAAATCTTGAAGAATATGACAAAGACTGTTCATAAGAGTTGTTGGTGAATATGGACCCTGAGCAAAGGGCATGTCAATTTTCTTACCTTAACCCCTATCCTGCAAAGTAAGTTGAATGAAACTTTCAAGCCGATAGTAAAAGAAAAAAAAAAATGTTATTTCAAACTTATCTTTTAGAGAAAAATATCTCCTTATTGGAAAGTGTAGATCCAAGATAAGACTGCATGTTCTGATGCCGCTAAAGGTCAGTGAGTCGCGCTTCATGAGTATCAGGCTGAAAATGTGGGCTCTAGCAGCACACAAGGTTTTTCCAAGATTTAGCCCCATGACCTACTTTTCAACCCTACTTGATCCAATTTCAAACTTGTCCGAGATTTTATCCAAACAATTATTCGGACCAAGATGATTATCAGGCCGAAAATGTGTCCTCCAGGATTTGGCCCCTGACCTTTTTGTGATCCAATTTCAAACTTGTCTAAGATTTTACAAAGACAAACATCCGACCAAGTTTCACGAGTATCAGGCTGAAAATGTGACTTCTAGAGTGCACACAAGGTTTTTCTAGGATATGACCCTTTGACCTACTTTTCAACCCTACATGACCCAATTTCAAACTTGTCAGAGATTTTATCCAGACAAATATTCTGACCAAGATGATTATTAGGCTGAAAATATGCCCTCTATAGTGCACACAAGGTTTTTCTAAGATTTGGCCCCCTGACCTACTTTTTGACTCGATGTGACCCAATTTCTAAATTGTCTGGGAGTTTATCCAGACATTCTGACCAAGTTTCATGAGTATCAGGCAGAAAATGTAGCCTCTAGAGTGCACACGAGGTTTTTCTAAGATCTGGCCCTGTGACCTACTTTTGACCCCAGGTGATTCAATTTCAAAATTGCCCAAGATTTAATCAAGACAAACATTTTGACCAAATTTCATAAGGATCTGCCTGAAAATGTGGCCCCTAGAGTGCACACAAGGTAAATGTTGATGACCGCATGATGGACGATGGACATAGCATGATCACAAAAGCTCACCTTGAGCACAAAGTGCTCAGGTGAGCTAAAAATGTAGAAAACATTTAGGGAAAAGGAGAAAATGCAGGTAACCAACATTTTCTCCTTTTCCCACATTGTTTTCGAAGGCCTTCTTACAAGGTCATTAAAACACTGGATTGTTTGGTAAAGGGTTAATTAGGGGAAATACTGTGGGCCAGACTATCTCAGAAGATTGTGGACAACAGCTTGTCTGTAAATGTTCTACATGGTGGAAATTTTGTTTTAGTCCAGAAATACATTCGTTAGTTTCAATAACTTTCTATAATTTATCTTCATGACTTTTAAAAATACCACCAATAGATTGAAAAGTTAGAATTAACTGAAATTGAAAGGTGTTTTAAGCTGCTTTCAACATTATTTCAGTCATATATCACAGTGACAATTCACACATTTACGTGTGTCCTGGGTTTAACGAGTACTAGACTAGGGCTCGAAAGTGTCTTGCCAAAGGACACTCCCATGAAAAAACTTGGTGCTTTTAGTGAGGCTTTAACTCTTTACTGAACAACAAAATTTTAGACCAGTCCAAATTCGAAGCTTTTGTAGGTGACAAAATAAATGTGACTCAAAAATTGAAATTTGATTGGGAAGAGAGAAGACATCGTGGGACAGGGAGAAAATGCTGGTTACCAGCATTTCTTCCTTTTCCCACAATGTTTTCAAATGTCTTTTTCCTCAGGGTCGTTAAAAGTCTCCTTTTCCTACAATGTTTTCTACCCTATCAAGAATAAATTTTGTCATTTTAGCCTCTCAGCGTTTTAGAAAGTCAGGGTTTTTGTGTTTTTGATACGCAAAATATTAGGCTGATGCAACAGAATAAATACATCGCCTCTTCCTTGACCCAACATAAATCAGAACTAAAAAGTCTCATCAAAAATTGGTTCAATTAATATATCTCACAAAATCATCAAGTCGTGTGCAGAATCATATTAAATTTGCTTTCTACCACTTAAATTGGCAGCCTGTTATAGAGCTTTGTATTAACGGTTACAGTAGATACAATGGGTACTATCTTATCTACCACTGAATAATTTGTTTCCGGTTTACACAGTATCGGTCTAAAACGGGACATAATTTTGCGTGACACCGCGGTCATGTCGCCTATATTACTGTATGGAATCCGTACTTTAATGTTTTTGTCCACGCTTTTGACCTGGCTCGGTTATGGTCACTGACTTGCAGGAGTAATCGGGATGACAGACGAGACAATTTCTGTGGTCCTTGTTTTTAACCTTAACTTTTAACACCACACTGTAATATAAAAAAAGGGGGCAAAGGCGAACAACAATGAAAAAAAAAGTTTAAAGACCATGACACCTAAAATTTCTGAATGACCCCCAAAATTCTAAACAGGGTGTCACAGATGACCAAACATTTATGGGATAGCAGACACACTGGCCTCTTTTAATTTGTCGTCTGCAATTGCTTTCAATTTTGACCAGTCTAAAATTTTGTTGTTTGGTAAAGAGTTAAACATCAGATTTTCACTTGTCTGAAAATCGCTTATCAAAAATCAGAACTTTTCAATAAACATGAACATTTTCTTCTTGTCAAATTCAGGTGGGGCATAGGCTTCCCATACCAAAATACATTACTATGTGCATACTTTAACCCTTTACCGCACAATGCGGCCTTTTGACGCCCCTGGGAAAGAAGCCTTTTGAAAACATTGTGGGAAAACAAGAAAATGCTGGTAATCAGCATTTTCTCCTTTTTGCACAATGTTTTGTACCCTATCAAAGAAAGGTTGCACCATTTGAGCCACATTGAAATTGACGTCTGCAAATGCTTTCAATTTGGACAAAGCTAGAAGTTTGTCGTCTGGTAAAGGGTTAAATCTACCTAGGTCTACACAGAGTTTAGGTTTGATTCAAAGTCTAGGTGGGTGTAACTCGGAAATCAGACCACCCCGCTAATTTTCAAAAGTACCACAGATGGTCTTAATAGAGGGGTTTTACTGTATATCCAACTAGAATACCCATATAATCAAAATGAGTCATTTTTCACAATTTCTAGTGTGATATTGATCAATGTTTTTAGATCTATTTCTAAAATATGTTGAGTTTTGCTATGTATACTGACTGTTAATGCAACGTTATATATAGTCTTGTGCCATAAGTGAACATCTGAAAGGCTCCAGTTGTGGCCACATTAATCAGGGCAGCAAATGAATACCGTCCAAATAAAAGTGAACCTTAGGGGTGATATCCCTTTTGAATTCAATGATTTTTCCAGTGATTTTATGGCAATGTCACATGATGTAGTTTTCTCTAAATACTACGTAATCACTCAAATGTTGTTGTAAACAGACATGGTGGGGAGAAGGAGAGAACTGACCCCTGACATGAAAGCAGCTATTGTTTCATTATCTTATTCACATATTCGACAATCATACATGTATCTTGTAGACTGGACATACCACTGACTACAATTTATGGGATTTAACCAACAGATATCGTTCACCAAATAGGGTTGAAAATTTGCAAAGAAGTGGTGCCCCAGCAAATACAAGTGAATGTGACAGTAAGACATCGAACATTACGAATTGTAAAGCAAAACAGGAAACAAACATTATCGGACATGACAGAAATTTTTAATCGGGAAAGAAACTACAGTTTCTAAATGGAATGTGCACAGGATGTTTTATAGCAAAGGATATATTGGAACCAGGGCTCGCATTTACAATCCCTGTTGGAACAGACAACAGGGTTTTTATTTGGAGAATGGTAGGCAAAGATTGGTTAACATGTTGCCTCTCTACTCCACCCACCCTGAGGTTTTGTTTGAGTGATCTGGCTAGCTCAAAGTCTGGACTTGAATATTATTGGGAACTTTTTGCATAGACTTAAAAAGACAACTGAAAAAGGAATCTAAAATCATTGACACACAAGATTAGCTTAATAAAGCCATTTGGGATGTCTTCACAAACATTCCTATTGAGTATGTCAGGAACCTTTATTTCAGCGTACCAAGGAGGATACAGAATATAATAAAATCAAAAGGATTTTTCACAAGACTACGATACGAAAAGCTGGTTTTGAATATGTTAAACAGTTTTGTTTTTCAATGCTCATTCCGCAGTTCTAACAACATGAAAGTTCACAAAATATGCATAGCTCAAATATAGACAGCTCTGGCTGGGATTCGAAACCGTGCAGCAAATATCCTCGTTTATTGAGGTATAAAAGACCAATACACTAACCCCTGAGCTAAAGAGAATTCTCCCTAACGCAGTTGTAAGGTATTGATTTTATACGGAAAGAAGCTAAGGTGTAAGGAAGGAGTGATCTCCCGTAACACAGTTGACGCCAGCAATTTTTTGTTTTTGGATGTTTGAATTTATGGCACAAGCCTACTAGTGCGTAGGGATACATAACTGCCGTTTATTAGGTTACCCTTTATTAGGTCACTGTAAATAACGAAAACAAGATAAAAATCACAGAAAGGACAAAACTTAGCGCAAGGGATAAAATCCATTACTGTGGTCAGTGATTTTGGCGTTATTTACTTGTGTTGTTATTTTACAAATAGGATTTTTGTTCGGAGCATAACCCTGCCTTCATTTTTGGATCCACATTCAATTGTTGTCTGCAAATACATTCAGTATGAAAGATTCTAACATTCATTTTGGAAATGTTCCTCTGATTACGGAAAAGTGCCATTATTATTTCATGCTGACAGGACAATTTATCCTTTCTCTGGATCATCCTTGGCAGACCTCTGGATTATCTAAGTTGTTTTTGTGGAGAATGTAGATCAAGACCAGCCAGCACAGAATGTTACTTATTCTCATGGAAACAACCTTTGTCATAACTAAACAGGTCCAAATCATTAATTCAATGCTTTAAAGATATAGATGTAGATATTTTATTGAAGTAACGTAAACTATACATAATTTCTAGTTACACAATATGAAAATAATACAGTTTATACACAAGGTCATTCAAACAAACAAACAAACAAACAGACAATCACACACACACTACACACACATACACACACAGAGAAAGGTAAATTGAAAAAGAAACAACAAATACGTTAATAGAAAAACAGAAAAATTGTCTATTGGCGTTTGGAGAGAAAAAAAAATGTCGGAACTGTAGTATAATTGACGAAAGTTATTCAAAGTACTCATAGAGTGGATTATCCATTTTCGAACATTATTCTGCGCTGAAAGGCCTCTTTCAAAAACTTGGCTAATTTTTTCAAAATTGTTTTATTACTTGATTTTAATAACTGAACTAATTTATACATGCTTGGTCTATTTGAATAGTATGGTCTAATATACTGATTACGTATTTCAGAATATGCCGGACAGATAAGAATAAAATGGAACTCGTCCTCAACTTCATTTATATTACATTGATTACAAATTCTTTCATTATATTCGATTCGTTGAGAGCCGTATCTTCCCGTTTCTACTTTTAGAATATGAGAGGACAAACGTATTTTCGCAATAAATCTATATAAGTGTTTAGGTAAAAGTGTAATATAATCCTCTATGCAGAAATTTTCTTTAATATCTTTATAGATCCTGGTTGATTGACTGTTATTAACACTAAATGACTAATTTTGAATGAACATGTCGATAATTCGTCTTTTGAAGATTGAAGGGAACAATTTGAGATTAGCACTTGACTGTGCATTCCATATGTCAGAAAAACCAGTAGTATCTAGGATGGACTTAACATTCGATGCCCAGTTTTTAAGACCATTATTACAATCAATTAATATAGCTTGGTATATTTGTCGTATGAGTATATTTTCAGATTTTAATATTTTACACCAATACTTAATTATTCGAACATTTCTGGAAATATAAAGCGGGTATCGTCCTAATTCACCATAAAGATTTATTGTACATGTTGATTGTTTAACATTAAGTATATATCTCATGAATTTCAGATGGATCCTTTCTATTTGTTTACTTTTCGAAAAACCAGTTATTTCGCATCCGTAATTCAAAGTAGATCCTACAAAGGTATCAAAGAGCTGCAATAAGATTTTCACTTTAAAATCATATTTACTGGTATTTGCTGTAAGAGTGTGAAGGGCTTTTAAGCCTTTTCCAGTAATGAATTCATTATTTAATATAAATGAGCCAGTATAATTAAAAACTGTTCCTAGATAATTAAAATCATTTACGACCTCTATATAACTATTATTAAAATGCCAGCGTTCGTTTTCTCTTAACAATCCTCTTTTCCTAAATACAACAATTTTGTCTTCTTTACATTTACAGTTAATCCCCATTCATGACAATACAAGTTTAAACGATCCAAACTTTTCTGGAGATCCTCAGGACTTTTCCCGAGGATAACCATATCGTCTGCAAATAAAAGTAGAATGAACATGATTTCATCAATTGTAATACCAGAATTAAAATCGTCTACTAAAAATAGCTCGAGATCTTCCAAAAATAGGGAAAATAATAATGGGGAAATTACCTCCCCTTGTTTTAAACCGACTGCACATTCGAAAAAGTCTGAATAATCATTACAGCTTCTAATACGTAGTTTAACTGCCAAATACATATTGCGTATTACTCTTAAAATTTTACCTTTAAGCCCTATGTTATATAATTTAAACCATACTCCGTTTCGATAAACACTATCGAACGCCTTCTTTAAATCGATAAAGGCACAATAAAGTCTAGTTTTTCGATTTAAAACATGTTGGATAACGGAACGAAGTACAAAAACGGCATCCGTAGTAGATCGGTTTTTACGAAATCCAAATTGCGCATCGCTCAAAATACCATTATTTTCAATCCAGTTGGAAATGCGATTGTTTAATACGCCGGTAAAAATTTTGGAGAAACAACTTACTAGTGTTATGCCGCGATAATTGTTTACATCTTTCCTGTCATTCTTTTTAAAAATTGGAATAATAGTACCTTCACAACAACTTTCAGGAAAATATCACGAATTAAATATACTATTAAATATGTCTACTAAGTGTGATGAAAGTATGTCAATAGATTCGATAAAGTACTCATTTAAAAGATTATCACTGGCATATGATTTATTTCGCTTTAAACCGCGGACAACTTTTTCGATTTCTTGATAAGTGATAGCCCTGTCAAGTTCCTGGTAATTAGTGTAATCTGAGTTAAAGTCATGCTCAGATACAAAGTTCTCTGCATCGTGATTCCTGACATTTCCTAAAATTTCATCAAAATTGGAAAAATGTTTATAAAAATCGTCTAAGCTTATGTCATCACTATCGACTGATTTCTTTTTACTGAATAATTTCCAAAAATTTCTTGGATTTGTATTTTTCAAATATTCAATCTGTTTGAATTTTTTATGCTCATGTTGCCTCTTCTTTTTTGCTACTATCTTTTTATACAGGGCTTTTTTATCGCACATGTCAACACGGTTTCGGTTAGTTTTGGATAAATTGTAATTTTGCAACGACTGTCGATATATTTGTTTCGCATTTCTACATTCATCATCAAACCAGTCTGCTTTTTTAACGTTTAAGGGATTATCCGTATTATAACTACTAGTATATATCCTCCTCTCAAAAAGGGGTTTTCCTATCTCGTCCAAAATTTTTGTAAATTGTGATATACAGTTATCAATATCATTGTATGTACAAGACTCAGGCAAAGAATCTACAATATTATTAAATGATGGCAAATTCGATATAACCCTACTTCGAAATTCATCTCGAAAATTATCGTTCCATTTTAATCGACTGAAATTGGCGTTATGTACAGAATTTGAAACAAAATGTGTATTACATTTTATAACAAAGTTAACTGATGAATGATCAGACCATTCACAAAATGGATCTATCCTAAAATTACTTAAAATGTGAAAATCTTTTTGTTGCAGTAACAGATAATCTATGACGCTAGCGCCATTTTTACTAGCATAAGTAAAGTTCCCAACTCCATGATCCGTGAATAATCTACCGTTCGCGATACGCAAACCGGTAGATTTGCACGTGTCTAGAAGTTTAAGTCCGTGCGAATTGCTACCATTGTCCATAGAATAACGGTATAACGGGACATCAAATATATAATCTGTTTGATCTGAGTCGAGACTGTAATCATAAGCAATAAAATCACATTTTGATCCGTTGCCCACCCGTGCATTAAAGTCTCCACATATTAAAACACTACCCAATGAGTCAAAATTATTTATATCCTCTTGCAAGGTCTGAAATAAATCAACATTTACAACATTATAAAATGGAGAACTTTCCACCCAAATATATACACCTGCTAAATAAATATCATTTTGTAGATTGAAAAAGTGCTTATCCAATTTCAGCCAAATTACAGTATCAAAACAGGATTTAACAACCTTAATTCCGTCACAAATTGACTGCCTAATTAATACTGCGACACCGCCACTATTTCGTCGGGCCCGTTTATTTTGGCATTTTCTATAAAATTAAAGCTTTTGAAACCATTTATATCAAAATTTGTACTTTTATTGGCCCAGGTTTCATACAAAAATACAAGATCATGTGAAATTAATCGATCAACAAAATCATCGTCTGACAGTTTATCCGAGAGTCCGTGAATGTTCCAGGATAATACACTTAATTCAGTCCCTTCGCACCCCTAGCCTTTTTTGTCGGTAAACGGATGGCCGTCAATATAGAGAGTGTCATAACTAAGCCACGCCTTCTTTCCGTCCTTTTTGGCTGCTTTTAATTTGGGAAGTAGGTTCTTTCTACGTGCCGCTATTTCACGAGGAAATTGCTCGGATATATAGTATTTGGTCCCGCGGAGTTCAGTAGCTTGTTTCCTGACTAATTCACGGTCTTTGAAATTGCAAAATTTGGCTACAATTTTGCGGGGGTATTCAGCATCATCCTGCTTATGACCGATCCTATGGACCCGTTCGAATTTGATTTCATGCACTAAGGTCTCAGCCATTTTGAGTTTATCGGTAAAGAATGATTTTAATAGGGTTTCACACTGAATACGGGTTTCTTGCTCGGGTTCCGTTAAATTTGAAAATATCAGGTTGTTCCGCATGGACTGTGCCTGCACATACAACAGTTCATCTTGCATTGTCGATTTTTGCTTTTTTAACTGTGATAACTCATCATTGACCATTCCAAGTGAGAATTCAAGCGTATCGACCCTTTCATCAACCTTCAATACTTTTTCATCAATAGTCTTCAAATGATCATATACAGAGAGTTTTAGCGATTTTAGCTCGTTTTCAAAACTATTGACCTTTTTCTCGAGAGAGTCTAGTGTATTCAGCTTTTTCCCCATATAATCCATTTTACCATCTAGCTTTTTCAAATATTCAATTATCACATTGTTTGAAGATTGATCACTTTGTTTATCGACACCGATCTGGCTGATCAAGCTCGCCCCCTGGCTAATCTCACAGCTACCGCTCGCATCACCAAACGCTAAGGAATCCATTTCTGTAATAGATTCATTGAATAAAACCGAATTTGCTTGTCGAATACTGTCACTTACATCAACATTCTTACTTTTACTGTTAGTCGGAGATGATTTCTGACCGCTATGTCCGCCATGTTTAGCCGCCTTTGTCCCTGTCGGGTCTGAATTTCCACTGTTTTATCGTTTATTGGAACCAGATCCTTGTTTGCTATTGTTCCTATGGCGATTACTCCTTACCATTTTATTGGAAAACAATGGTTCGTTGTTTAAAACTTGCGGATATATTCATATTCCCCAAAATATTCCAGTTTTTCACGGAGCGAAAAAAAACAATACCGCCATGTTTGAATTGACCTTGACCCTTTACAACACAATCCTGAGTTTTAACAAGATGTCTGTTTGTAAAACAGTCACCCCCCCACTGCCACATTGATACAGGAAGTGGCACAGTTCATAAACTGATATCAATCGCCGAAAAACATCCACATAATTCGATCCTTTAATTGCCGATAATTTGTTGACAAGTCCATCTTTAATTGGAGATGGGTCAAAGTACCGACATGCGTAGGCAATAATCGCTAATCAAGTAATTAACATCCTTTAATTGTCTGATTTATAGCCCACTTCAATCGTTAAACGTCATAATCTGTCAACAGTTCACATAATTATACACACCGCCGTGTGTATACATACAAGATTGTAAACAGTCGCCGATACACAGACTGGGTTATCGATTTTCTTCTCGGAACGCGCGTTCGAATTCCGCTTTTTCCCAGTCGACTTCGATGCTTACTACGTCCGTGATAATACGCGAATAAAATGTTGGAGCCACAAGTTGAGCCACATATGATGATTTTTGAGACACTTTAATTTTTTTTTTAGAAATGGCTCAAGTGGCGAACGGCAGCGCTGGCCCTGAATCATCTGATGGTCACTGTGACCTTGACCTTTCACGGATTAACCTTAAAATCGATAGGGATCATTTACACTCCAAGATGAATGTCTGTACAGAATTTGAACGACCTAGGTCAATTCTGTGTGTAGTTATCATCTGGACAAGGTTTGGTCTATATATCATTAAGTTGAAGGCCACTGTGACCTTGAACTTTGATGGATTAATCTCAAAATCGATAGGGATCATTTACACTCCAAGATGAATATTTGTACAGAATTTGAAGAACCTATCTCAATTCTGTGTCTAGTTATCATCCGGACAAGGTTTGGTCTATATATCAACATGTTGACGATCACTGTGACCTTGACATTTGACCGATTGACCTCAAAATCAATACGGATCATCTACACTCCGAGACAAATGTCTGTGCCAAATAATTTGACGAACTTGGGTTATTTCTGTGTCTAGTTATAATCCAGACAAGGTTTGGTCTATATATCAACATGTTGACGGTCACTGTGACCTTGACATTTGACCGATTAACCTCAAAATCAATAGGGATCATTTAGACTCCAAGATGCATGTCTGTGCAAAATGTGAACAAAGGCAGAAAGTCAAATTATGTCAAGTATAAAAGACCTTGGGGCCATTTGCTTTGTTATTTTTAGATAGAATGACCACAAACAGCCTATGGGGAGCTGGGCTACCAAGAAGACCACAAGATGCCCAAAAACAATGCAGTTTCCTTATGGAAAAGGTATTCCTGCTTTTGTTGGTATTCAACCCCATTTCAACATTATTCATCTCTTTACCACACAGTCCAAAGTTTTAACAACCCTGAGGTAAAGAGCTTGTAAAAACAGTGTGTGAGAAGGAGAAAGTGCTGGTAACCAGCATTTTCTCATTGTCCCACAATGTTTTCTACTCTTTAAAATGCAGACCTTGTCATCTGAGCCCCTGTCATATTGTCATCTAAGAATGCTTTCAATTTCGACAAAGTTTCTTGTGCGGTAAAGAGCCGAGTCAAAAAATAGCAGCGGCTACACCCATCTGTACATTTCTGCAATTAATATCTTGTGCAACATATCTACCTGTAATATGTAGCCCATGGATTGAGAGAGTCGGAACTGTTAGCCCTTTTCCAAACAATCTCTGGTTTTCACCACCCTGGGAAAGAGGGCTTTTGAAAACATAGTGGGAGAAGGAGAAAATGCTGGTAACTAGCATTTTCTCCTTTCTCCACAATGTTTGCTGCTATATCCGAGAGCTTCAGCTTATTTGTACCTGTTTTGAATTTGTCGTCTGCAGATGTTTTGAATTTGGAAGAATCTTCAATTTTCCGTTTGGGAAAGGGGTAAGCGACTAGCCGAACTATACTAGTTAGCTACCTGGCTCGATAGCAATGCTTTTTGACCATTTCTGCACATTCTGAATGGGGGGGGGGTGCGAGGACACTTATGTTGCAAGTTCAAGGTTGCTTAAGACCAGAGTATCTCAACATAGATGCAAAATAGATCAGACTGTATATTTTCTTTTTTTCAGCAGTCTGATCTTAATCAATGCTGAGCACAAATGTTACTGAATGGCTGGTATGTGTTTCAAGGGTTAACTGTAGAGAATGGAAACTTCCTTCAATCTGCAAAACATACTCTTAAACAGAAAGAAAACAGTCCAACTTAGGAAAATTGCCACCATTTTGATTTTAAAAGTGAAGGCTGAACTTCTAGTTATGTCAAGCTTAAAACATGTGTGAAATATCTGCTTTTTTAATTTGTTACATTAGATGACCAACTGACAGAAGTGAGGGACTGGGCTGTCAACATGACCACAATGAAGCCCCAAAACTCTGCAGTTTCCATACAGAAAAGGTATTTATGCATTTTTCATCATTTCTTCTGCAATGTGATGTTTTCAGACAAACTTATCTACAAGCTAATCCACTTCACTGTAAATGCACTAAATAAATCTTTACAACAAAAATATTGATGGTAGGAAAAAGAGGTAACTACCTCATTTTGTATGATACAAAAAAAAAAAGGTCTCCTTTGCAACTTGAAGAGAGACACAATTTCAAATTATGTCAAGTCTTAAAGACCTTGGGAATATTTGCTTTGTTATTTCTTCGATTAGATGAACCACAGACAGAAGTGAGGAGCTGGGCTTCCAAGAGGAGCTGGGCTTCCAAGAAGACCACCAAGGTGCCCATAAAACTTTGCTTCCTTAGGCTTCTTTTATTAGAAATTGGAATAGCATCCTTTCTTTAACACTGGCTGCTTTTCCTACATAAACACTGTCTACACAATGATTGACATTGAGAAGGACAGGGGATTGAAGTCATGACCCCATGCTTATTATTCATGTACACAGTTGACTGTGTTTCCTGGCTGAGTTTTATGTACCTTAATTAAGTCCAACTCAGTTTTGTGGTTATCATTTAAAATCTTTTGTATTAATAAGTATACGTTAGCCTTGGTCAAAATAAATATGAATATATAGATCACAGTTTATTTGCCACATAAACACAATGCAGATTTGAAGTAAAGTGGAAAGGACCTTGATGTACCACTTGTAAGGTTAAGCTGAATTGCCAAATAAGAAGCATTTGCAGACGAAAAATCAACTGCAGCTCCAATGATGAAATTTCATTCCATAAGGGTAGAAAACATTGTGGGAAATGGAAAAAATGCTGGTTTACCAGCATTTTCATTTCTCACAATGATTTCAAAAGCCTTTGTCCTCCGGGCTTATTTAAACTTGAAATTGTATGGTAAAGGGTCATAAGTCTCGTTTGATTTCATTAGTAGAGGACCTACCACGGAAGAGAGTGAACAGACTACCGCCGACAGAGACCTACCGAGGAGGAGGGTAAACAGACTACCAACAAAAGAGACCTACCAAGGAAGAGGGTAAACAGTCTACCGGTGGAAATTTTTCATACAGTATTCATTTTTCTCTTTTTATACTCTCTCCATCATGTGACTATAGGAAGATGCTTATATGCATAGGTTAAAGCAAGGAATTAATCAAGGGAAACTTTATAGACAAGCTTTCCCTTTTTCAATGATTTCTTCTATAACATAGTATTTACACAAAAAGTGTGGTGTGGGTTCTTTGATGAATACTTCCTGGTCAGCGTTCATGATTGGATTCACTTTAACATCCATGCTGGAGATCCATTTTGGATGTTCCATACTTTTTTGTGTCTTAAGTTTCTTTGGTCTGAAACTGAGTGTAGTCTCTAAGAATAAGTAATCATTTCATTCTGAAGGGAGATGTTGAAATCAATACAAAAAAAACTTAACTTGGGTAAATGTTACAGCTAGAAACATGATTGCATGCCCAAGGTGGTCAAGCTAGTACTGTTGTGGCTCACTGTTGTATCACAGAACTGGTCAGAAATAATGTTCGCTTTATGGGTCATCAGTAAAGGAAGGGATATAGGGCCTTAAGCTCTTTCTTTTGCATTTTAAGAAATGTAGAGTTATGTTGTGCTATAGGTCTGCCTATGATATGCAGCCCATGGATTAAGTAAGTCAGGATTGATAAACAACTTTCTCATCCAGAAAAAAACATGTGTGAGCTCTGAAGAGTTGGGTTCGAACCACAAGCAGTATGCTAGTATTACGTGTTCATGCTACTTACTTTTGCCTTTCTTTGTTGTGTGTATATGTATGTCGGGGTGGGGGTGTTTTGCAACACTCACAGGGTTGGGGAGATTTTTTTTTTCTTTCTAATTTCAGAAATTTCAGAATAGATGAACCACGAAAGATTGTGTGTGAACAGGCTTACGATGTGCTGGGAAGACGCTCTACTGATGAAAGTGTGAAGAGATGACAGTGAAACCGAAAAAAGGGAAAATATTGCCACTGGCAAAGGTAAAGCGCAGTTACTTACTTCTACTGCCTAAACCTTCCATATCTCTCTCTTTTCATTTTCAGTTCTATAGCAATTTTAAAAATCAAAATAACAAAAAGCCCAGGTTGTTTATTTAACGATTTCTCCTACAGAAATCTGAAGCTTAGACAGCGTGGCGCAAACAATTCTAACAAAGGGGTCTCAAGTTCCAGTCTATGTTCCACCGAGTTCTTTTCCACAATGATTGTCATTTCTCAGTGTTTTTTTTCCCTCTCCTATCAAAGAAGTGGAAAAAAGAAATTTGAGAACATGAAAGTTACACTCACTGCCTGCTGTGAAATGTCTATAATGCGTTGAAAACTAGGTGGAATAAATATTTTCAACAAAAATATTGGTAGAAAATGAAGACATCTGACACATTTTGTTTGTTAAGAAGAATTATTGTTCTACACAATTTGAACAAAAGCAGAATGTCAAATCATGTCAAGTCCAAAAAGACCGTGGCAAAGCCCCGGTAGCTCAGTCGGTAGCGTACAGGACTTGAGAGAAGGAGGTCGCTTGTTCGATCCCCATCTTGGCCAATTTCTTTCCAAGGATTGACGATGGTCATTGCGACAGGATTCATTCTTTTTTCATTGCTGACCATTGTTTCGATGATGGTTATGTGGGCAAGCAGCCAGTGGCTTGGAAAGAATATTGTGTGGAGTACAGGTAAAAGAGACTCCAGGAAAGCACTGGCTGCTATGATATAACTGAAATAATGTTGAAAACATCATTAATACAAGAAATACAACGAATCAAACCGAAACGACCTTGGGAACATTTGCTTTGTTACTCTTTAGATAAGATGACCCACATACAGAAGTAAGGAGCTGGGCTACCAAGAAGGCCACCAAGATGCCCAAAAACGATGCAGTGTCCATATGGAAAAGGTACTCATGCTTTGCTTGGTGCTTAATCCCATTTTTAACATAATTTAAGTCATATGGCAGCAGCAGCTACACCTATCTATGTATTCCTGGAGTTTCTGGAATCTTCCTGTGATGGGCAGCCTATGCGTTGAGTAAGCCAGAATCGTTAAGCAATATACTCCACTTATTCAGCTACTATGCGCCTTAATTAACCTTGTGACAGTCTACTGTGATCTTGCTAAAAATGTAGGAATATCATTATCAATCCCAGAGGTACCACTTTAACAAAATGCACATTTTAAAGGGTAAAAAAAGACCTAATATTGCAAGTTCCAAATTGCTTTAGGCACGAGTTTTTCGACACGGGTGCAATATAGATCAAAGATCAGACTAGAATTTTTGTGCAGTCTGATCTTGATCAACATTGGCCTTCAAGTTAACAAGGAAAGTTATTATTATTTGGTTTAAAAGGTAAAGGCTGAATTTCTACTTATATCATAGTCTAAAGATCTGAGAAACACAAGCTTTCTTATTTTTTATATTACATGACCAACAAATAGAAGTGAAGGGCTGGGCTGTCAACACATGACCATCAAGATGCCCAAAAACTCTGCCGTTTCCGTATAGAAAAAGGTATTTCTGCTATTTTGATAATTTCATTTGTAGTATTAATGCTTTCTTTCCTCAATAATCCATTTTCTTTAAAATGCACTGAATAACTCTATACAATAAAAGTATCAATGGTAGAAAAAACACAGAACTATAAAATTTTGTTCAGTACTGGAAATATATGTTCTATAACATGTGAACAAAGGCAGAAAGTCAAATTATGTCAAGTATAAAAGACCTTGGGGCCATTTGCTTTGTTAATTTTAGATAGAATGACCACAAACAGCCTATGGGGAGCTGGGCTACCAAGAAGACCACAAGATGCCCCAAAACAATGCAGTTTCCTTATGGAAAAGGTATTCCTGCTTTTGTTGGTATTCAACCCCATTTCAACATTATTCAACTCTATACCACACAGTCCAAAGTTTTAACAACCCTGAGATAAAGAGCTTGTAAAAACAGTGTGTGAGAAGGAGAAAGTGATGGTAACCAGCATTTTCTCATTGTCCCACAATGTTTTCTACTCTTTAAAATGCAGACCTTGTCATCTGAGCCCCTGTCATATTGTCATCTAAGAATGCTTTCAATTTCGACAAAGTTTCTTGTGCAGTAAAGAGCCGAGTCAAAAAATAGCAGTCGCTACACCCATCTGTGCATTTCTGCAATTAATATCTTGTGCAACATATCTACCTGTGATATGTAGCCCATGGATTGAGTGAGTCGGAATTGTTTGCCCTTTTCCAAACAATCTCTGGTTTTCACCACCCTGGGAAACAGGGCCTTTGAAAACATAGTGGGAGAAGGAGAAAATGCTGGTAACTAGCATTTTCTCCTTTCCCCACAATGTTTGCTGTTGTATCAGAGAGCTTAAGCTCATTTGTACCAGTTTTGAATTTGTCGTCTGCAGATGTTTTGAATTTGGAAGAGTCTTCAATTTTCCATTTGGGAAAGGGGTAAGCGACTAGCCGAACTATACTAGTTAGCTACCTGGCTCGATAGCAATGCTTTTTGACCATTTCTGCACATTCTGAATGGGGGGGTGCGAGGACACTTATGTTGCAAGTTCAAGGTTGCTTGAGACCAGAGTATCTCAACATAGATGCAATATAGATCAGAATGTATATTTTCTTTTTTTCAGCAGTCTGATCTTAATCAATGCTGAGCACAAATGTTACTGAATGGCTGGTATGTGTTTCAAGGGTTAACTGTAGAGAATGGAAACTTCCTTCAATCTGCAAAACATACTCTTAAACAGAAAGAAAACAGTCCAACTTAGGAAAATTCCTACCATTTTGATTTTAAAACTAAAGGCTGAACTTCTAGTTATGTCAAGCTTAAAACATGTGTGAAATATCTGCTTTTTTAATTTGTTACATTTGATGACCAACTGACAGAAATGAAGGACTGGGCTGTCAACATGACCACAATGAAGCCCCAAAACTCTGCAGTTTCCATACAGAAAAGGTATTTATGCATTTTTCATCATTTCTTCTGCAATGTGATGTTTTCAGACAAACCTATCTAGAAGCTAATCCACTTCACTGTAAATGCACTAAATAAATCTTTACAACAAAAATATTGATGGTAGGAAAAAGAGGTAACTACCTCATTTTGTATGATACAAAAAAAAAAGGTCTCCTTTGCAACTTGAAGAGAGACACAATTTCAAATTATGTCAAGTCTTAAAGACCTTGGGAATATTTGCTTTGTTATTTGTTCGATTAGATGAACCATAGACAGAAGTGAGGAGCTGGGCTTCCAAGAGGAGCTGGGCTTCCAAGAAGACCACCAAGGTGCCCCAAAACAATGCCGTTTCCTTATGGAAAAGGTATTCTTGCTTTGATTGTCCTTAACCCAATTTAATATTATTTAAGTAAAGTATATCCGTTGCTGCACCTGTCTATGCTACCTTAGGTTTCTTTTATTAGAAATTGGAACAGCATCCTTTCTTTAACACTGGCTGCTTTTCCTACATAAACACTGTCTACACAATGATTGACATTGAGAAGGACAGGGGATTGAAGTCATGACCCCATGCTTATTATTCATGTACACAGTTGACTGTGTTTCCTGGCTGGGTTTTATGTACCTTAATTAAGTCCAACTCAGTTTTGTGGTTATCGTTTAAAATCTTTTGTATTAATAAGTATATGCAGATTTGAAGTAAAGTGAAAAGGACCTTGATGTACCACTTGTAAGGTTAAGCTGAATTGCCAAATAAGAAGCATTTGCAGACGAAAAATCAACTGCAGCTCCAATGATGAAATTTCATTCCATAAGGGTAGAAAACATTGTGGGAAATGGAAAAAATGCTGGTTTACCAGCATTTTCATTTCTCACAATGATTTCAAAAGCCTTTGTCCTCAGGGCTTATTTAAACTTGAAATTGTATGGTAAAGGGTCATAAGTCTCGTTTGATTTCAATAGTAGAGGACCTACCACGGAAGAGAGTGAACAGACTACCGCCGACAGAGACCTACCGAGGAAGAGGGTAAACAGACTACCAACAAAAGAGACCTACCAAGGAAGAGGGTAAACAGTCTACCGGTGAACATTTTTCATACAGTATTCATTTTTCTCTATTAATACTCTCTCCATCATGTGACTATAGGAAGATGCTTATATGCATAGGTTAAAGCAAGGAATTAATCAAGGGAAACTTTATAGACAAGCTTTCCCTTTTTCAATGATTTCTTCTATAACATAGTATTTACACAAAAAGTGTGGTGTGGGTACTTTGATGAATACTTCCTGATCAGCGTTCATGATTGGATTCACTTTAACATCCATGCGGGAGATCCATTTTGGATGTTCCATACATTTTTGTGTCGTAAGTTTCTTTGGTCTGAAACTGAGTGTAGTCTCTAAGAATAAGTAATCATTTCATTCTGAAGGGGGATGTTGAAGTCAATACAAAAAACTTACCATGGGTAAATGTTACAGCTAGAAACACGATTGCATGCCCACGGTGGTCAAGCTAGTACTGTTGTGGCTCACTGTTGTATCACAGAACTGGTCAGAAATAATGTTCGCTTTATGGGTCATCAGTAAAGGAAGGGATATAGGGCCTTAAGCTCTTTCTTTTGCATTTTAAGAAATGTAGAGTTATGTTGTGCTACAGGTCTGCCTATAATATGCAGCCCATGGATTAAGTAAGTCAGGATTGATAAGCAACTTTCTCATTCAGAAAAAAACATGTGTGAGCTCTGAAGAGTTGGGTTTGAACCACAAGCGGTATGCTGGTAATTCGTGTTCATGCTACTTACTTTTGCCTTTCTTTGTTGTGTGTATATGTATGTCGGGGTGGGGGTCTTCTGCAACACTCTCAGGGTTGGGGAGTTTTTTTTTTTTTTCTTTCTAATTTCAGAAATTTCAGAATAGATGAACCACGAAAGATTGTGTGTGAACAGACTTACGATGTGCTGGGAAGACGCTCTACTGATGAAAGTGTGAAGAGATGACAGTGAAACCGAAAAAAGGGCAAATCTTGCCACTGGCAAAGGTAAAGCGCAGTTACTTACTTCTACTGCCTACATCTTCCATATCTCTCTCTTTTCATTTTCAGTTCTATAGCAATTTTAAAAATCAAAATAACAAAAAGTCCAGGTTGTTTATTTAACGATTTCTCCTACAGAAATCTGAAGCTTAGACAGCGTGGCGCAAACAATTCTAACAAAGGGGTCTCAAGTTCCAGTCTATGTTCTACCGAGTTCTTTTCCACAATGATTGTCATTTCTCAGTGTTTCTTTCCCTCTCCTATCAAAGAAGTGGAAAAAAGAAATTTGAGAACTTGAAAGTTACACTCACTGCCTGCTGTGAAATGTCTATAATGCGTTAAAAACTAGGTAACTACGTGGAATAAATATTTTCAACAAAAATATTGGTAGAAAATGAAGACATCTGACACATTTTGTTTGTTAAGAAGAATTATTGTTCTACACAATTTGAACAAAAGCAGAATGTCAAATCATGTCAAGTCCAAAACGACCGTGGCAAAGCCCCGGTAGCTCAGTCGGTAGCGTACAGGACTTGAGAAAAGGAGGTCGCCTGTTCGATCCCCATCTTGGCCAATTTCTTTCCAAGGATTGACGATGGTCATTGCGACAGGATTCATTCTTTTTTCATTGCTGACCATTGTTTCGATGATGGTTATGTGGGCAAGCAGCCAGTGGCTTGGAAAGAATATTGTGTGGAGTACTGGTAAAAGAAACTCCAGGAAAGCATGGATTGGTGCACTGGCTGCTATGATATAACTGAAATAATGTTGAAAACATCATTAATACAAGAAATACAATGAATCAATCAAACCAAAACGACCTTGGGAACATTTGCTTTGTTACTCTTTAGATAAGATGACCCACATACAGAAGTGAGGAGCTGGGCTACCAAGAAGACCACCAAGATGCCCAAAAACGATGCAGAGTCCTTTTGGAAAAGGTACTCATGCTTTGCTTGGTGCTTAATCCCATTTTTAACATAATTTAAGTCATATGGCAGCAGCAGCTACACCTATCTATGTATTCCTGGAGTTTCTGGAATCTTCCTGTGATGGGCAGCCTATGCGTTGAGTAAGCCAGAATCGTTAAGCAATATACTCCACTTATTCAGCTACTGTGCTGCTTAATTAACCTTGTGACAGTCTACTGTGACCTTGCTAAAAATGTAGGAATACCATTATCAATCCCAGAGGTACCACATTAACAAAATGCACATTTTAAAGGGTAAAAAAAGACCTAATATTGCAAGTTCCAAATTGCTTTAGGCACGAGCTTTTCGACACAGATGCAATATAGATCAAAGATCAGACTAGAGTTTTTGTGCAGTCTGATCTTGATCAACATTGGCCTTCAAGTTACAAGGAAAGTTAATATTATTTGGTTTATAAAAGGTAAAGGCTGAATTTCTGCCTTATATCATAGTCTAAAGATCTGAGAAACACAAGCTTTCTTATTTGTCACATTAGATGACCAACAAATAGAAGTGAAGGGCTGGGCTGTCAACACATGACCATCAAGAAGCCCAAAAACTCTGCAGTTTCCATATAGAAAAAGGTATTTATGCTATTTTGATAATTTCTTTTGTAGTATTAATGCTTTCTTTGCTCAATAATCCATTTTCTTTAAAATGCACTAAATAACTCTATACAATAAAAGTATCAATGGTAGAAAAAACACAGAACTATAAAATTTTGTTCAGTACTGGAAATATATGTTCTATAACATGTGAACAAAGGCAGAAAGTCAAATTATGTCAAGTATAAAAGACCTTGGGGCCATTTGCTTTGTTATTTTTAGATAGAATGACCACAAACAGCCTATGGGGAGCTGACCTACCAAGAAGACCACAAGATGCCAAAAAACAATGCAGTTTCCTTATGGAAAAGGTATTCCTGCTTTTGTTGGTATTCAACCCCATTTCAACATTATTCAACTCTTTACCACACAGTCCAAAGTTTTAACAACCCTGAGATAAAGAGCTTGTAAAAACAGTGTGTGAGAAGGAGAAAGTGCTGGCAACCACCACCCTGGGAAAGAGGGCTTTTGAAAACATAGTGGGAGAAGGAGAAAATGCTGGTAACTAGCATTTTCTCCTTTCCCCACAATGTTTGCTCATTTGTACCAGTTTTGAATTTGTCGTCTGCAGATGTTTTGAATTTGTCGTCTGCAGATGTTTTGAATTTGGAAGAGTCTTAAATTTTCCGTTTGGGAAAGGGGTAAGTGACTAGCTAAACTATACTAGTTAGCTGCCAGGCTCGATAGCAATGCTTTTTGACCATTTCTGCACATTCTGAATGGGGGGGGGGGGGGTGCGAGGACACTTATGTTGCAAGTTCAAGGTTGCTTGAGACCAGAGTATCTCAACATAGATGCAATATAGATCAAAGATCAGACTGTATATTTTCTTTTTTTCAGCAGTCTGACCTTAATCAATGCTGAGCACAAATGTTACTGAATGGCTGCTATGTGTTTCAAAGGTTAACTGTAGAGAATGGAAACTTCCTTCAATCTGCAAAACATACTCTTAAACAGAAAGAAAACAGTCCAAGCTTAAAACATGTGTGAAATATCTGCTTTTTTAATTTGTTACATTAGATGACCAACTGACAGAAGTGAGGGACTAGGCTGTCAACATGACCACAATGAAGCCCCAAAACTCTGCAGTTTCCATACAGAAAAGGTATTTATGCATTTTTCATCATTTCTTCTGCAATGTGATGTTTTCAGACAAACCTATCTAGAAGCTAATCCACTTCACTGTAAATGCACAAAATAAATCTTTACAACAAAAATATTGATGATAGGAAAAAGAGGTAACTACCTCATTTTGTATGACACACAAAAAAGGTCTCCTTTGCAAATTGAAGAGAGACACTATTTCAAATAATGTCAAGTCTTAAAAACCTTGGAAACATTTGCCTTTTTATTTCTTCGATTAGATGAAACACAGACAGAAGTGAGGGGCTGGGCTTCCAAGAAGACCACCAAGGTGCCCCAAAACAATGCAGTTTCCTTATGGAAAAGGTATTCTTGCTTTGATTGTCCTTAACCCAATTTAATATTATTTAAGTAAAGTATATCCGTTGCTGCACCTGTCTATGCTTCCTTAGGTTTCTTTTATCAGAAATTGGAACAGCATCCTTTCTTTAACATTGAGAAGGACAGGGATTGAAGTCATGACCCCCATGCTTATTATTCATGTACACAACTGACTGTGTTTCCTGGCTGGGTTTTATGTATCTTAATTAAGTCCAACTCGTTTTGTGGTTATCATTTAAAATCTTTTGTATTAATAAGTATACATTAGCCTTGGTCAAAATAAATATGAATATATAGATCACAGTTTATTTGCCACATAAACACAATGCAGATTTGAAGTAAAGTGGAAAGGACCTTGATGTACCACTTGTAAGGTTAAGCTGAATTGCCAAATAAGAAGCATTTGCAGACGAAAAACCAACTGCAGCTCCAATGATGAAATTTCATTTCATAAGGGTAGAAAACATTGTGGGAAATGGAAAAAATGCTGGTTTACCAGTATTTTCATTTCTCACAATGATTTCAAAAGCCTTTGTCCTCAGGGCTTATTTAAACTTGAAATTGTATGGTAAAGGGTCATAAAGTCTCGTTTGATTTCAATAGTAGAGGACCTACCATGGAAGAGAGTGAACAGACTACCGCCGACAGAGGCCTACCGAGGAAGAGGGTAAACAGACTACCAACAAAAGAGACCTACCAAGGAAGAGGGTAAACAGTCTACCGGTGAACATTTTTCATACAGTATTCATTTTCCTCTATTTATACTCTCTCCATCATGTGACTATAGGAAGATGCTTATATGCATAGGTCAAAACAAGGAGTTAGTCAAGGGAAACTTTATAGACAAGCTTTCCCTTTTTCAATGATTTCTTCTATAACATAGTGTTTACACAAAAAAGTGTGGTGTGGGTTCTTTGATGAATACTTCCTGGTCAGCTTTCATGATTGGATTCACTTTAACATCCATGCTGGAGATCCATTTTGGATGTTCCATACTTTTTTGTGTCTTAAGTTTCTTTGGTCGGAAACAGAGTGTAGTCTCTAAGAATAAGTAATCATTTCATTCTGAAGGGGGATGTTGAAGTCGATACAAAAAACTTACCATGGGTAAATGTTACAGCTAGAAACATGATTGCATGCCCAAGGTGGTCAAGCTAGTACTGTTGTGGCTCACTGTTGTATCACAGAACTGGTCAGAAATATTCATTGTGGATAATGCGTTCAATCTATTTTTAGTTTAAATACTGTGACCAAACATGAAATTACAAACATATTTTCGCTATTTTCATTTTTTGATTTCTCATAAATATTACTATTCAAAGTATTTTTTCTCATAACATTGCGGAGTTAGTTCAAATTGATAAAGTTTAAAAAAAAAACCTTTAATTAGAGCCAATCATAAACTAGAATAAAACTGAAATAACCTTTCTCTATGTATTGGATGCCATTCTCTGGCATAGCTACCAAAATACCGCATTACTGAGGTGGGTGTGCCAAACTCGCCTTTGCAAAAAGGTCAGTTACACAGGCAAATCATCGGAAAGTAGTATGTGTTGTATAACATTTTTTTCCATGCTTTCTGTAGTAATTGATACCACATTTGGAATACATTTCATCCATATATGGTAAATGGTATGGTAAATGAGAGAGTTACTGAAAGATACTTTTCTATAAATTTCTGTTGTATATTGAAAATCTATAAATATCAATGGTATATCAAAAAAAAATATATCGCATAGCTGTTATTGCATGGATATCCCAATTAATTGAAAGATAAAATATCATAAATGGCTAAAATTGTCAGAAAAGCAAGACATTCTGGTCAACGGTTTTCAAAAGTTTCCCTCCACAGGGCTTTAAAAGCACTGGAATGAAATCCTTGTTTGATAAAACGTTAACCGTAATTTGCCAATGTATTTGGACAGAACAGAATAATTAATTTTTTTTGGTGTCCGAATCTGTAGGAAATAATCATAAATAATAGGTTTTAACTTGTCCAAATATGTGTCCGAAATAATAAGGGTAAAATTCGACAAATTTAGATCTTTTTATAGCACTGATGAAGGGCTCAAAACTTCGGTATATCTAAAGTTCTGGCGTGTTTTCAATCTTAAAAGCATGTTTTGTTTTTTTTTGTTGTTGTTGTTTTTTTTTTTAATATTTTCTTAACCCTTTACCAAACAATCCCGTGTTTTCACATCCCTGAGGAAGAGGCCTTTCAAAGACATTGTGGTAACCAGCATTTTCTCCTTTTCCCACAAAGTTTTCTACCCTGTCAAAAAACCTTAAGTTCATTTGTACCACTTTCAAATTTGTCATCTGCAGATGCTTTCAATTTTGGAGGGGCTAAAATTTGTCATTTGGGAAAGGGTTAACCTTATTAGATCTAAAAGCAGTAGCTTTCTAAAGTCATAGTTCAGTAGTGGACGGTATAGATCCAAGACCAGACTGCACATACTGTATAATCTGATGTCTTACTACACTATCCCCAAATATTTTAAACTCCATCAGAAAAGCAAGACATTCTGGTTAACTGTTTTGAAAAGTTTTCTTCCACAGGGTTGTAAAGGGACTGGATTGAAATCCTTGTTTGATAAAGGGTTAACCATTAAAGCTCCTTTCACGACTCTAGTTGCCTTTGTGGCCAATGTAGATCGAGATCAGACTGCACAAAACATGCAGGCTAAACTACCCTGTCCACTTTACTGAAATAAATAGCAAATTTTTTGGTCTGATTTCTGGACTGAAAATGTCTGTTGTGTTTTTGTGGTGCTCTAATGGTTAACTGAAAATAATACTGGCTTTTTCAGATGCAATACCTAAGATCAAGTACTCATAGAACTTATTGTCTGTTAAACTTGGAGTTTTCCAGAGTGAAATAAAAGATTTTTTCTTGTTATTTTGTCATTGTTTCCATTTTCATTCCATTTTCCATTTCCTTTTACCACAATGTTGTCAAAAGCCTTTTCTGTCAGGGTCAATAAAACAGAATTCCAGCCTTTTCCAAATTGGGAGTATTTCCAAAATAAATGTTCTCATAACAAGAAATTTGTCTTTCAAAGGGTAGAAAATGTTTTAAGAAAAGGAGAACAAGTTGGTTACCAGCATTTTCTTTTTCAAAAAATATTTTCATAACCCTTTTTCTGTAGGGTCATTAAGTTGGGTTGATTGAATGAATGATGTTTTAGTACGCCACTTTCAACATTATTTGAGTCAAATCACAGCAACAACTCAAATATTCATGTATTTCATGGGTTTCACTAGTCTGGTACCCCGCCATACTTCAAGAGTACCTCAGGCAAAGCGCAATAATGGTGGGCCCCGTCGGTAACATGCAGAGGTAATGAGATATTATTTCATTTGATCGAATCCGATCATAGGCTAAATTCAAAAGAGATTGCTTGCAATAAAGTAATGTCAGTGTTTTTTTAACTGTCTTTCTCATTTAGCAAGAAAAATTACATATTAGAAATGCTTTAAGTGTCCGAAATGTCAATGGACCTGTATAACGTCCGAAAACAGGGCTACTTTTAAAACGATTCATAGTCAAATTTATATTTTACCCATACCCCAACAGCATTTTTTATTTTCGGTAATGTAAATTTTGTACAAAATTGTTTTCATTTTATTCACCGATCAAACTGGATGACATGAAATTGGGAAAAACAGGAAAGCATGAAGGACGACATGGAGGCCGCCATTATTGCGCTTTGCCTGACCCGATAACGTTGTGGTATGGGCAGGTAATCCAGACTAGGGTTTCACCAGTACTAGGCTAGCGCTCTGAAGTGTCTTGCCAATGGACACTCCCACAGAAAAACCCAGTGGATCCAGTGAGGCTTGAACCCTGGGCCTCCAGGTCACACACAAGTCCTACACTTTACCACTCAGCCATGGAGAACCCCTATTAAGTTGGAACTGTTGTCATTTGGTAAAGAGTTAAATGATACACAACCTTTTGTAGTGAACATGGGGAATAACAAAATTTCCCTCAATCAACAATTTTACTATACTTAGGTCAAACAGCTAGTACTGAAGATCACTGGAATGCATCTAGCCCCATAGCTCACTTGATAACTTAACCCTTTACCAGAAGACAAAATTTTTGCCATGTCCAAACTGAAAGCATTTGCAGCCAACATTTTCAATGTGGCTCAAATGGTACATTTTCTGGTTACCTGCATTTTCTCCTTTTCCCACAATGTTTTCAAAAGGCTTATTTCCCAGGGTCGTTAAAAGGCGGCATTGTGCGGTAAAGGGGTAAAGAGCTTGAAACTTAGCAAGAAAGTACTAGAGAAAGAAACTCTAGGAAAGTGCTAAAAGCTAATCTGGCAGGCTGGCAGCAGAGATGAACTGGGATAAAGTTTAAAATGGCATTTAACATTTGAATGCTAAATGTCAAGAGACACAATTTTCCTATGGCCTCTATTCACTGATGAGAAAAGAGATAGCTAAATGAGAAAAGCTAATTTTTTTAATTGTGTGAACCCCCCACCTTACTCAGCATCCAGCCCAAACCAAACATGTATTATGTTGCAACTAGCGGCATTAGTGGCTATGTATAACACCATGCAAAAGAATTTACTCATATTTTTCTCTTCTCTAGCACCCTTTTACTCTTGTTAACCCTTTACCACACAATTCCAAACTTTAAAAACACCACAACAAAGGCACATTTGACCACATTGTAGGAAAAGAAGAAAAAACTGATAACCAGCATTTTGTCCTTTTTCCAGAATGTTTTCAAAGAAAATTTCATAAACTGAGCTAATTCAGTTTATGGTCTGCATTTGCTTTCAATGAAAAAAGACACTAAAATTTACTTGTCACAGATAGGGTTAAATATACATGTACATATACAGAGGGTAATTTTGTGGACATATAACACCATCAAATGACAAAATTTTAGACTTGTCCAAATTGAAAGCATTCGCAGATTAACTCTTTACCAAACAACAACATTTTGGACGTTTCCAAATTGAAAGCATTTGCAGATGACAAAATAAATGGGACTCAAAAACTGAACTTTGTTTTGGGAAAGGTAGAAAACATTGTGGGAAAAGGAGAAAATGCTGGTTACCAGCATTTTCTCCTTTTCCCACCATGTTTTTTCAAAAGGTTTCTTCCCCAGGGTCGTTAAAAGTCGGGATTGTGTGGTAAAGGGTTAAAAGTGGCTAACATGATGATTGTAATCTTTAAAAGGGTAGAAAACTCTGAGAAAAGGAGAAATTGCTGATTACATGTATTTTCTGCAATCTTTAAAAGGGTAGAAAACACTATGAGAAAAGGAGAAATTGCTGATAACAAGCATTTTCTCCTTTTCCCACGTCTTAAAAAAAAAACCAATATGAAGATTCCAATCTTTGACAGGGTAAAAAACATTGTGGGAAACGGGAGAAAATGCTGGTCCACAATGTTTTCAAAAGGCCTCTTCCTCACATACATTAGAACTCTATAGAAATGTGTTGAAATCAATAAATCAGCTATATCTTTGACCCCAAAGAATGAAAAAAAGTTTCAGATTTGTAATTGGAAATTAATCTTGCGTCAGGAGAAAATTACGTAAGGTCAAAATTGTAAACAATGGGAGGAATCATGTTTGTTTTTTCACTACAGTCATTTGCATGTACCCCGTCTAAAAATAGAAAGCTACTTCTTGTTTCAACATGGGAAATGGTGCAATTTTTGGAAAGTAAAACATAGAAACAAAATGAATTTGGTCACCATTGCAACAAACTTAAGACATCCATGATGGTCCTGTATTACTCCACTGGCTTTTAACCGTTAACCGCACAATTCCCAGTCTTAATGACCATGAAAGAGAAAGCATTTGAACACATTGTGGGAAAAGGAGAAAATGTTGTCAAATGGCATTTTCTCCTTTTCCTACAATGTTTCCTACCCTATTAAAGACAGACATAATAATTCAAGCTACATTTAATTGGTTGTCTGCAATGGCTTTTAAGGTTGATTTGGTCCAGTCAAAAAAATTGCCGTTTCTAAAGAGTAAAATAAAGGTATCAAGCACTTAACTGGCACTGACAGAGACAAACAGCATAAAAAGTCTGTATGGCAATAAACTTGGCCTACATGGAAAAAAAAGACTCCCCCCCACAACAAGTTATGTCTTTTCCAAATGCAAAGATAGTGTCAGTGAATACATGCAGGTTTTCTAAATGGCATAAAAGGTAAAGTGCTGGAACAAAAAACTGAATGACAGAAACCTTACTTTATATCAAATATTCCACTCATCTGAGAATAACTATTAGCATAAAAACAAATCACTCTCCCTAAAAACTGAACATTTTCTACCCAAAAAACTTACATACCTAACATCAATCATGTAATAGTGCAGTTTGACAATCAAGGGAGGTAAATAGTAACAAACTGATATATCATATCAGGAGTTATTTGATCACAATATAACTTTAAGTCACTTTATATGCCCATGTTAAACTTGCGATCCCCAGCGGGATGCATTACACGACATAATAGAGTTGTAAACTGCAAATACAAATGTCTAAAGGCAGTAAAAAAGGCATTTACATGTATGTCCTACATAATCAATTCTAGCAGCATTTTTTAACTCTTTACCACATGACAAAATTTTTGACTTGTCCAAATTGAAAGCATTTGCAGATGACAAAATAAATCTCACTCAAAAGTTGAAATTTGTTTTGGAAAGGGAAGAAAACATTGTGGGAAAAGGAGAAAATACTGGTCACCAGCATTTTCTGCTTTTCCCATAATGTTTTCAAATGCTTTCTTTCTCGGGGTCATGAAAAGTAGGGATGGTGTGGTAAAGGCAGGGCTCGATTTTAATTTATTTTTTTTCCACTGGCATTTTTTTTGCAATTTCAACTGGTAGAATTATTTTTTTCCAGCAATAATTTTGTTGGTTATCATACAGAGTAAGTTTATTTATATTGATATTTATAATAATCAGTCATCTTTTTTATTTTAAAGTGATGCATGCATATGATATGAAATTAAAACAAGTCCAATAGCTCTTAAATAATGTCTTTTTCTAATGTTTTTGCACAGTATTTGTCACCCAAGTTGATTTTACAACACCATTTTATAAATAGATTACTGATCGCAATTACAATATGTTCCAGCTAAAATTTCAAAGGTTAACAGAAACAAAAAAAAAAGTCAGGAAATGTGACAATTTTCATGTCAAATTTACGAAAACTTTCACAAAATATTTCTAAAACTGAATATTAACTGAATTGTCTAATCGGGACAATATTCCATGCAGCTAGAACAGAAAATTTCTTCTACACTTGACTTCCCTGCTGATCTAGTTCGTATTTAATTTTAAGACCAAGGCATATTTCTGTTTCCCATTTCTTTACTATTTTTACTGAGGGTCCACAGGCGATCTGTTTAGATGATGGATCTGGATTTTTGCCTGTCATCATTATGCCCTATACGTTTGATTTTTAGGGGAAAAAAAAAACTTATTTTTTCATCATTGACATTTTAAGTTGAACAATGAAGTCCAAGCAACGGTGACATTTGCAGGCTGGTTTCCAAATGATTGATGGAACAACTGTAACCAGTAAAGCTAATGTTGAACTGGGGACCAGAACAAAAGTGGTTCTCTGCTTTAATTTCTCACTGCTTATATTGGCGTATAGGGCACCTAGAACCAATAAAGTGAGCGATACGGTCTCAAGAGATTTCATCTCAACAATGTAACCAATGAAAGTGCAGTTTATCTCTTGGTTGATTGAATGGTTTTTTACGCCGCTTTCAACATTGTTTCAGTCATATCACGGCGACAGCTCACCCATTCATGTATTTCCAGGGTTTCACCATTACTATGCTGGGGCTCTGAACTGAAGTGCAGTCTGATCTTGATCTTCAGTGAACGCAGAACTGCATTAAGCGGCCTGAGTGTAATGGCACAAGAAGAATAAAGGAGACTGAAACTATGATGGAAACGTATATCAATAATGATTAAACAAATTTTGTCTTTTATGATGTAGATCTATACATGGATCCGTGGCGATGAGATAAACCGACTTCCTTGGTTATCGTCGTTAAGGGCTCACAAACAAACGCAGTAAATACATATATAGTATAGCAGAAAGCCTACTTAAATCGTGCTGTCATGCCTGTTTCTTTCCATTAAATTCCGGAAAAATAATCTTTTTCATATGTTTCTGCTGATGATGGATTCTCGGCAAGAAATATATGGATACTTGAACTTATTTACACAAGGATTTGTACAAAAAATGTGAATTTCAGGGGCTACGGACAATGTAATACATATGCTAGCAAAGTTTCGAACTTCTACGAGAAAGAATGAAACAACTCATAATCCTCTGCAGTTTTGCTTAAAAAAATAATAAAATTATAGATGATTGATATTTTTGTAAGGTTTGTTACGTTGTCTCAACATCGTATTCGATAATAAATTACACTATATTACAAGTATTTTGAAACATTTATACATTATCTCATTCAACGGAGAGGTGGAAGTCTGAGAAATGTTTAAATTTCAAGTTAAGGGAAAATGGTTGTCTGACGATTATAGAAAAAGTGTAAAGTGTGCTGTCAGTTAACAAATTTGTTAATATCATTGGCGGTAGTTTGTTTTATCTTATGATATACTGAAGACAACGGGTGGTCGAGTGGATTACAGCGGCAATCAAATACACATCTTATCAGTTAACAGTTTACCGACATACCCTTTGAAATGGCAGATGTGCTAATCAACCTAAATGTGGCTAAGTCAAAAGCTGATTTAATTAACATAAGTTGCCTTTTGAGCTAAACTTCCAAAACTGTACACAACAGAATTTACTCTATTTCATAATTTAAATCTACATGTACCTTCTGTAAGAATACACGTAAATGTACTTAATTTAAGTAGCAGATGGTTTGAATCCAAGAATAAACTGCATTTTTTTGCCCTCTGATCTGTATCTACACATTCAGCATTCTTCAGGTACCAAGGGTTAATGTTAACGTCAAACTTAAACATTGATGACACGTGCCCCTTTTTGGATGTGCAGATGTTATTAAACAAGATTAACTATTTGAGTGAACGTACTTTCTCTTTATTAGTGTTTCATATATTTTACCTTTGTTTTCCACTGTAAAACAGTTTAAGTTTTTTTCGGAGGGTTTCTAAGGAAAAAAAAAAATAAATAAATAACATCAATTAATCCATTGCGTAATATAACGTTGATCAAACTCTTTTCTGATGTCCCATTGTCAATCGTAATCATAATCCAAACTTATAATCTCTTCGTATATCTCACGTAAGCAGTACACGATCGCAAAGCACATCTTTTAAACTTGTTCCTAAAATTCAAGCGTTGTAAACACACATAATATCGCACTTCTCCATCATTACAGTCGCTTGTTTGTAAGCCGAAATAGCAGACAGCAAGGCTGCACATCGAGCCAAATAAATGCGATGACCTGAGTGGTCGAATATCGATTTCCACGGATCCATGTATTACACAGCAAGAACAATATAATTATATTACTAACATAAGTATCTTCTTTTCCCACAATGTTTTCAAAACCTATTTTTTGTCGAGACATATAGAATGTAAAAACATAACTACCTGTTTGGAAAAGTTTACTGGATAATTTTTTGAAGATTATTTACAGTCGATAGTGTGCACGTGTATTTAATTTGTGATAACGGATCTGCACTGACGAACGTGTTTAGACCCACCCGCATTAACTTTAATTCAGGGGAGACAACTCAAATAATTAATCCGCCTCGTTCTCAATTTGAAAACAAGTTTTGACAGCTATGATAAACATGTGAGAGAATACAAAATGCAATCGTCATTTTTTATGACCTTTTCGACTTGACAACCTGAGAGAATAAAGACTATGGGGAAAATTAACTTGACGCCGATCCCTGGCTACATTCGAGGTTTTGCTTTCGTTTTCTTGGTCTTTTTTTCAACGTATTTTGGAACGATTTTTCTGTTGACACCAGTCCTGCCGGTTTTCTTTATGGCTCCCAGGATTGCAAGACTGATTTCCGACTTCATTATTTGGCTCTGGAAACTATACTGTGTGGTAAGTTGAAAAGTCATTGCAATGTCGGTTTGTGTGCTTATCACTGCTTATGTCACTTTGGAAAGAGACTTTGCTAAATGTTGCGCGATACATTAATCCGTTGGCTGCTAAGCGCAACTTACTGACCTTTTGCGGACGGTGTAGATCAAGATCAGACTGCACAGAATATGCAGTCTGATATTGGATCTACACTATCCAATAAGGAGATATTTTTCACCAAGAATAAGTTTTAAATAGCATTATTTGGGTTTTTACTATCAGCTTGAATGTTTCATTTACCTTATTAGCTGGATAAGAGTTAAAACTGACCACTGTATGTCTGCAGATGATCAGGAGTCACTTAAGATGAACGAAACATCTCAGGTAGGCTCTTAATGACAGTATGGTCCTCTTGTTTTTGAAATAATGGGCTATTTATCAAGTTTACAAGACAACAATCTTTCGAACTTGTCCAAGTCGCCGAAGACAGATCAGACATGGGTAATACATAGAAAATTGTCTTTGATAGGTAGAAAATATTGTGGTAACCAGCCTTTTCTCCTTTTTCCACAATGTTTTCAAAAGCCTGTTTCCTAGGAATTGTAACAACAAGAGATTGTTTGGTAAAGGGTTAATGATAAATGATAAGACTGGGCCCTAGATGTCCGTCAAAACACAGTGTCTGTATTTTCAGTCTATCTATGAAGTGCTATTCCAGACCAAAGTGAAAGTATATGGAAACATTCCAAACTCAGAGGCATCAACTTTAATAATCATGAATCACCGGACAAGATTTGATTGGCTGTACTTATTCTCTTACCAGCTGCGATATGGGTCAATCCGCCGTTATACCATCAGTCTGAAGAATGGGCTGAAATTTTTACCGGGCATTGGTGAGATAAGGGTTTTGTTTTTATGACGTTTTTAGCATAATGTTAAAGTCATGTTTTTTATATTTATGTTAACCCTTAAGCTGCTAAGCTCAGCTTATGGACCTTTTGCGGACATTGCAGATCAAGAACATGCAACCTGATCTTGGGCCTACACCGATAAGGTGAGTTTTCCCAGATGAGCAAAATGTTTACATCGTAAACTATGGGTTTTCACTACTGGCAGAACATCTTTAGATTAATTTATTTAGCAGCATAATGGTTAAATTCATGAATGAATATTCAAGAGCAGAATTTAAAAGGGTTTCTACTTGCTGGTTTCTGTCTTACTATGCCAAAATTAGAATTATTGACAAAATTTTGTTCTAAAAGTTATATGGCTTTTTGAATCAAACTGAGTATAGATCAGAGTCAGTAGACTCCAAGGGATCCCAAATACTAGTCTTCAATATACGAACGTTTCAAACACATTTGCATCTGTGGCAAACATTGATTCAACGTGCATTTTTAAATTTTCCATCACAGGGTTTTACTTATCACCTTGATGATAGGATCAATGTAATGCCTAACCCTGAAAGAACTGTTCAATGCAGACAGAGTAGATCAAGATCAGACTGCACAGAATGTGCAGTCTGATCTTGGATCTACACTATCCACTACTTTGTTACATATCTTGGCCAAAAAACCATGAAATAACAATATTTTTCATGGTTTTCCTGTTTAAAAAGGTCTGTTTCATTTATTCACCGCTCAAAGGGTTAAAGAGCCGGAATAGGAAAGCTTTTGAAAACCTAAAAGGAAATGAAAAACAGGACTAGTAACCAGCATTTTCTCCTTTTCCAGCAATGTTTTCTGTCCTTTTTACAGAGAAATCTCGCCATATGAGCCATATCTAATTTTTCGAGTGCAAATACTTTCAATTTGAACAGGTGTAAAATTTTGTCATGTGGTAAAGAGTTAAACAATAAATTTGTCATCTGCTTATGGTTTCAATTTGGACAAGGCTGAATTTTTATTTTCTGTGGGGCCCATATTCACCATCCATTCTTACGAACATTCCTAGTCTTTTTTTCTCCAGAAATTTCTGTGTTTGAAAGTAACACAACCTCTGATTCAATAAAACAATTGGTTTAGCCAGTCGGAAGTTGTATTACTTTCAAAACAAGAAAATCTTGGAGAATAGGACTAAGAATCTTCTCATGAATGGTTGTGAATATGGACGATAATAATAGTACAGGGTAAAGGTAATTTCTTTTTTTTTTTTATCATGTTGAAAGGTTGGGCCATGCAGCTGGCAGGATATATATTTCTGGATAGAAAATGGGAAGATGACAAAGAAAATATTTCCAGGTGTTTAAAAGTTTTTCAGAAAATAGGATACAGACCTCAGGTAAGAATTAACTCTTTTATCATTAGTGCCTCGTATTTCCCAGACCTGAGTTTTTATTCATCAAATTCTCTTACCTCTTTACCAAAAGACAAAATTTTGGACTTGACCAAATTGAAAGCATTTACAATCAACAAAATAAATGTAGCTCAAGTGATGATATCTGTCTTTGATAGTGTAGAAAACATTGTGGGAAAAGGAGAAAATGCTGGTTACCAGCATTTCTCCTTTTCCAACAATATTTTCAAAAGCCTTTTTTCTCAGGGTCTTTAACTCTTTACCACAAAATCCCGACTTTTAATGACCCTAAAAATGAAGCCTTTTGAAAACATTGTGGAAAAAAGGAGAAAATGCTGGTAACCAGCATTTTCTCCTTTTCCCACAATGTTTTCTTCCCGTCCCATAACAAATTTCAATTTTTAAGTCACATTTAATTTGTCGTCTGCAAATGCTTTCAATTTGGACTAGTCTAAAATTTTGTCATGTGGTAAAGAGTTAACCTTATGATTGTGTGGTAAAGGGTAAAACTGCATTTTAATTTCTTAATTTAGTAAGTAACAAAATTTCTGTTTTTCTAAACCATTTGGTTTAGCCAATCAGAAAGTATGTTGTTTTGAAATTTAGAAAATTCTTGAGGATAAGAATTACAATGTAATTTAGGGTCAGCCCATGTTCCTCTAGACCATAGAGAACTAAATAAATCAAAAGACATTTCCAGGCGGTTGCCATTTCAGAATTTGTTTCGCCAAAATATTTCATGAATTAAAATGCAGTGTAGATCAAAGACCTTGCTGCATGTTCTGTGAATGCTTACTTGATCAAAACTGTCTGAAAAAGTAAATTACTTTTTGCTTGGTAGAAGGATAGTTATCTCGTTACAAGAAAACAACATTAACCCTTAAGCTGCTAACTGCAACTCAAGGACCCTTTGCAGACAATGTAGATCTAGATCAGACTGCACAGAACGTGCCATCTTATCCTGGTGAAATAAACTTTGAAATCACAATATTTTGGTTTTTACTATTGAGTGGAAATTTTCGTTTCATCTATTTAGCAGTTTAAGGGTTAAATGAGCTGCGCTCTAGGAAAATCAAAGGGTTAATGCATTTTAGTAATGTAGTATACCAAGCAAGTTGTCGCATAGTATGGATGCATTGTGTGATAAAGGCCGCTGAATCATGAAGCATAATAGTCCTTTGACATGCAGAAAATTTACCAATAGCAAAGAGTTTCGAACCAGGTCAGCCTGCGCAGACTATTCAAGCTGCAAAGGATTGATACTTTTTGCAGATGCATTAAACAGCATTTTCAGAGCACAGCTCAAATATTAATTGTAATTCTATCATTCTGTGTTCTATATTTTTCTGTTTGCAACTTTTTGAGAGAAAAAAAAAAAACATCACATAGACTCACTTATGAAAAGTTATTTGGTAATTTAGACCTTGTAAAAGTCACAACATCATGAAAGTGATAGAGCATTTGGTATGGCATTCTCTCAAGTCTGAGAGCTAGGGAAGGAAGCAGTTGCAAGTTGTTTCGTGTGACTTAAATCCTTTGTGTTACTGGCCTAGCTTGGCTTGAACCAATGACCTCCTTTAAAAGTAAGCACTCTAATCACACAAGTATTGAAGCAGTTTTTACTAGATTATATGGGGATGGAAGCTCAGTTGAGGTAGGTTTTTTTTTCTTCAATCTTTAGCTGTTTGACATTACAAACAAAGTATTTATTTCAAAGGAAAAATGGTCCCTTTTTGATAAAAAGCATTGTAGGAAAAAGAGTACATGTGTGAAACAGGCATTTCACCCTTTTTTACGTAAACGTCAAAAAGTGTCAACTGCAGGTGAGGTGAGATTTGAATTGTATAGGGTTGTATTGAGAACTTACTCCATATCTTATTTCTTACTTTTGTGTCCACATCTCAAACAGAAATAACTTATGGCCAAAGCATGCTGCTTTGAATTGTTCCTGTAATTGACTTTACTTTTCTCTGTCTTGTTATCAAAGCAGTCAGGGAGTGTATGCTTATGACATTGAATCAGGTAAGAAGCACACAAAAAGCGAAATGCTGAAGGAGAAATCAAATAGTTGGTGTAAGCTTTAGATTGCAAAGCTTACTAACCCTCAACAAAACTATCCTGTGTTTTAAAAAGCCTTGAGGAAGAAGGATTTTGAAAACATTGTGAGATAAGGAGAAAATGCTGGTAACCAAAATTTTCTCCTTTTCTCAGAATGTTTTCTGCTCTTTCGGAGACAATTCCCATCATTTGAGATAAATCTATTTTGTCATCTGGTAATGCTCTTAGTTTGGACTGGTCTAAAATTTTGTCATATGATATAGAGCTATAGCTGCTTTTACAGAAAGTATACAGCCAGCAAGATTTCATCAAATTCTGAATTGTGACTGACATTGCATTTTTTCAGTGTGCTAGAAAATTAATTACCCTGCTTTTGACCACAAAATCATCAGGAAAAGTAAACTGGTAGAAAGTGAGGTTACGGGAGCCATTTACACTAATATGCTTGTAGTTTTCAGTGCCTGGCATCAAATTTTAGCTGGCACAAACCCAGTGGTGTTAATTATCTGCTAAATTTTTGCAATGTTGCCATTGATGTAATTGTAAGAAAAGTCTTAAAAATTTTTATCCCTTTTAAAACAGCTAAATTTATATGAGCCATGCACTGGCAAAAGGGGGCTTAATGCATCTCCAAGATGCATTATGCCAAGCAAGTCATCATGTAATTATGGATATATAAAATCAATTTTGTCTGACACCCGACTTAATCTTGAGGTAGGGTTGTCCTTGGACAAGCAAAAAGTGTCCACCCAAGACAGCCTGCATGGACAGCAGACCTGGGTCGATACTTTTGCAGATGCTTTAAACCCCCATTTCATGGAGCATGGCTCATATCATATTACATTGTGACAAGTCCGAAAATATAATATATATTTCATTGTCAAATTTATTTAGCCTTATTTTCATATAAGTTTCTCAAGCTAGGGCTTCGGTTTTGAATTAAAAAAGTTCACTTGGAAAAACATGCAAGTCAAGTTGGGATTCTGGCTTTGATTAAATGTTTATGGCCATTAACTATAAGTCATAATTGATTTGTATGTTTACCAGTTATGATGAGGGAAAACTGCTTTGACACAGTACATGTATTTCAGTCTACTTGACAAAAACTCACCTTTATCCATTGGCATTACCTGTGTTATATACCTTTATCAAATGATGCTGTGTTTAATATTGTGGGAAAAGGAGGAGATGATGGTAATCACCATTTTTTCCTTTCTTTATAATGTTTTCTACCCTTTTAATCCTTTACCAGATGACAAAATTTTATCCTTGTCCTAATTGGAAGCATTTGCAGGCAACAATTTCAATGTGGCTCAAATGGTGCAATTTTTAGCTCCACTGGCAGAAGGCCAGCGAGGCCAGTGAGCTATTGTCATGGCGTTGTGTCTGACGTGCGTCCGTCCGTGCGTCCGTCCGTTCGTCCGTTTGTCCATGCGTGCGTCCGTAAACTTTTTCTTTAAAAAACTTCTCCTCAGAAACTATTGACTGGATTTTTACCAAATTTCACAGGAATGTTCCTTTGGTGGTCCTCTTTCAAATTCCTTCAAATAATTGTGTTCCATGAAGAATTCTGGTTGCCATGGCAACCAAAGTAAAAAACCTTTAAAAATCTTCTCCTCCCAAACTGCTATTTGGATAGCATTATTATTTTGCAGGAATGTTCCTTAGATACAGGTTTACAGAAATCCTTTAAAAAAAAATGATCTGTCAAAAAACATGGCTTTTATGGGAGACTCATTTTCCTTTTATGGTATAAAGTAAAATCTTTGAAAAATTTCTTCTCTAAAACTATTCATTGGATTTCATTGTTGTTTTGCAGGTAAGTTCCTGGTGGTTGTCTGCCAAATTGTTTCTATGGTGGTTGTATACCAAATTCCTTTTAAAAAAATGATACACCTAAAAACACATTTTTTTATAGACAAGGCTTATATTTCAAAAAAATGTTCTTCTCCAAAACTATTTATTGTGTTAGTTTTATCGACTAACAAAGAAAAAGGAAGAAAATTGGATTGACTTGACCTAGTCAGGGCTGTCCTATTTAAGCCCACACATTTTCCTTGGTATTAAGATCACAATTTACTCCAATGATATGCTATTAGTTAGTACTAGTAATAAAATATCACTGGCCATAAATAAGATAAAAGCTTGAGCACCTTTCACAACTTGAGCTTTTCAATTTTGCCTTATTACTAAGCCTGAGTAACCATGCCAAGATAAAAAAGAAAAAGTATTTTAATAACAAAACCCCCATGTTGTAGGTACTTTATAGTCCTTTTGATATAGAACAAGAGAACCTCTGCACTTTTATTAGTTCTGGTAAAGGTTTGTTGACCTACTAATGAGTAAATGCAGAGTGGACAGAAGGGGTGTAAATCCTGGTGACCTGGTACAAAGTGGGACAGGGCTTTACATTTGTGATAAAGCATTAATGTTATCCAGTCAAACTGATCCCGCAACTTCAGTACACCAGAATTAATCTGTGCCCTGGAGCAGGATATTTGATTTATGTAAATGCATTTGTAGACCATTTTGTGTTGTTTGCCACAGAAGACATTCTAACTGTGACTGTGAAAAGTTGATTATTAGGGATTAGGTGTTCATTGTATGCCAGCATATTTCATTCTATCTGGTGTATTGATGTAAGTTGATCTATATTGCTATAACATTCATTCATTTGCCCTCCTAGCTGTTCTTTTAGATTACCCCTTTACCACACAATCACAACTTTTAACGACCCTGAGAAAGACATATTTTCTATATTTTGATGTTTCCCCACCCAAAATGGTTTGTGAAAGGACCTGTTGCAGACAACATATCTTCGAATTAGTAAGACATATATAAAAAAGGATAGAAATTATTGTGGGAAACTAAGAAAATGCTGGTTACCATTTTTTTCTTCTTTTCTCACAAGTTTTTTCCATACCTTTTTTCTTCAGTGAGCTAAAATGCAGGATTGAATAGTAATTGTTAAAAACTTCTTTTCGCCATTATAGAAATATCAGGCCTGTGGAGCGATACAGGCGCTCAAGCGCCTCTAGTTCTTTGATAGGATAGAAAACATTGTGGGAAAAGAAGAAAATGCAACATTGTGGGAAAAGGAGAAAACGCTGGTTACCGCAATGTTTTCAAAAGGCTTCTTTCCAAAGGTCATTAAAAGGCGGCATTGTGCGGTAAAGGGTTAAAGAAATACTGTATTCCATCATTTGAGTCACATATAATTTGTCTTCTTGGAATACATTTAATTTGGTCTAGGCCAAACTATTATGTTTAGTAAAGAGTTATATTGGTTCACATTTGTAAGCTTTTTACCAAAACAACAAAATTTTGGATTTGTCCAAATTGAAAGCATTTTCCAACATCAGCAGAAATATGACTCAAAAATTGAAATTTGTTTGTGGATGGACAGAAAAGATTGTTGGAAAAGGAGAGTTTCTGGTCACCAGTATTACCTCTTTTTCCCATGATGTTTTCAAAAGCCCTCTTCTTCATCAGGGTCATTAAAACTGGACTGGATTGTGTGGTTAAGGGTTAAGAAGGGATAGGTGTTTGCTTACATCAAAGATAAAAATCCTTAACTCTTTGACAAACAACAAACTTTTTGTACTGCCCAATTTGAAAATATTTGCAAAGGACAAATCAAATGTTGCATATAGATGCATTATGGAATTCTTCTTTGAAATGTCAGAAAACATCTTGGGAAAAGGAGAAAGTGTTTTCCAAAGACTTGTACTGCAGACACGTGAAAACCAGGGCTTGTTTGGGAAAGAGTTAATGAGGCTTTTTCCTAATTGTTATTAAAACACAAGACTGTGTGGTAAATGGCTAAAGTGCCTTTTAGGACTCTAGATGCTCTTGCGCCAATAGTAGACTGCACACAACTTGCATTTTTCTATATATGGATGTTATTAAAGGTGCAGGACCACCTCTTTTTTAAACCTGTTATGAAACAATCACAAGTTTTAAAAACCTTGAGAGGGAAGACCTTGATGAACATGGTGGAAAAAGGCAAAAGTAGCATTTTCCTTTGGTAAAGAATTTATCCTGTGTCTGACTGCTCTGTAAATAAGGCTAGCTGGAGGTACAGACAGTGCATGGTTTTTATCTGGGCTACTTCAAATCAAAAATATCTTTGACAAAGTTATGCCATTTTAGCTCAGCTGTTTTCAAAGACAGCATAGATGTACTGCCATAGCCCTTACATTCCCATCTGGTTCATCATACAAAAACTTTGACATTTCACATTATCTCTGTCATTACTGAAGATATTTACTTCAAACTTGGACAAGTTGTTCACTATCAAAAGGGGAACCCATACAACAAGGGCAGGTAACCATCATAGTATTTTTTGCATAATTATATCCCTTTTATCGACTCTGAATTTTCACTGAAAATCAAGCAACTCATCCGAGTGTTGGCAATACCATGTAGTGCTCTTGTTTTTATTTAGAAATTTCACTGAAAAAGCAGCTTTAGCTGAGCATTTGTGCCTTCATACAGTGCTTCTTTTTTTTCTTTTTTTTCCGTCACTTAATCTCTCTATTCACTATACATTATCCATGGATATAAAGGCACACAAGAGCTACACCAAGGTCATGCTTCATTTGAAATATTTATAATGCTACAGATATATATGAGCCATGCTCTGTGAAAAGGAAGCTTAATGCATCTGGGAAAAAAAAGTATCGACCCAGGTCAGCCTGTGCAGTCCGCTCAGGCTGACCTGGGCTGAAACTTTTTGCATTGGTTAATTTTGTGCATGTCAAAGGACTATTCTACCTCTTGATTTAGATGGTTGTTAGACACAAAGTGGATTTTATGGATCCTTAATTATGTGGTGTCTAGCTTGATATAATGCATTACAGATATGCATTAAGCCACCTTATGCCAGAGCATGGCTATAACTATAGGATAGACGAGTGGGGTTTTCTATATCAGATAGACAACCACAAGTTTTGTCTATCCAACATGTTGAATGATAAAGCTTTGTAATATGCGATCTATACAGACCAAATACTGAGAAGTGATCGGCTAATTTATCGGAACCATGGTCTAACTATAGGATAGACAACAAGTGGAGTTTTCTATATCAAATAGACAACCCCGCAAGTTTTGTCTGTCTGACTTAGACCATGTAGAATGATAAAGCATTGCATATGCAATATATATAGACCAAATACTGAGTGCTAATTGGCAAAATTGTTGGAACTGTGGTCTAAATATTCATCACATAAATCACAACAATTCAGAATTGCATGCTTTTGGAGGCACTATAAGGTAAAGGATAGAAAATGAGTGCCGTTGTATATTTTTGGTATACTATGGCATGAGAATTCTTTCCAACCTAGACCACATGAGTAATATGTACAGCTACTGCATATATACATATATATAGACATATAGCCATAGACATATCTTCGATATATAACTTCAAAATACTGTTTGCTGATCGGTCAAATTACTCCACATGTGGTCCTAAGAGCTTTCAATTATTTCGTTCTAGAAATGCTTTGCCTTTCAAACACATACATCTCAAAGTTATTAGTAGTATGTAATTGACATTTTCCTGTTATCATTCTCCTTAAATATATAACAGTCAACAAATTTCTAAATTTGTCCAAGATGAAAAAAATTGCAGATGACATATTAATGAAGCCCAATTGATGGTTTCTATCTTTGAAAGGTGGAAAAAATTGTGAGCAAAAAAAAAAATGCTGGTTTAGGCATTTCCAACAATGGCTGTAAACACATAACAAAACTTGATCAGAAAACAGCTTGAAGGACATTTTCATCTTGACAAAGAGAAGAGAACTTCTGTTCAAATAAAGATAACGAACCTGTGAAAGAAGCCTTTTGAAAACATTGTGGGAAAAGGAGAAAATGCTGGTAACCAGCATTTTCTCCTTTTCCCGCAATGTTTTCTACCCTTCCCAAAACAAATTTCAATGTTTTAGACATATTTATTTTGTCGTCTGCAGATGCCTTCATTTTGGACCAGTCTAAAATTTTGTTATGTGGTAAAGAGTTAAATTATTTGAAATTGATAAATTGTTGGCTAGTGTTGATCACATTAGATGTTGGATTTATACTGTCAGACACTTTAACTCTTTACTATAAGAAAAAAGAGTAGACTTTTCCAAATTGAAAGCAGTAGTGATGAGACTCACTATTTAAACCTTTACCACACAATCCTGAGTTTTAATGACCCTGAAGAAGAAGGCTTTTGAAAACATTGTGGAAAACGGGGAAAATGCCGGTAACCCCTTAACCAGCATTTTCTCCTTTTCTCACATTTTGTACCTTATGATAGACAAATTCTATCATTTGAACCATGTTTTAATTGTCATATTCAAATGCTTTCAGCTTGAGCAAGTCTGCCTTTTTGTTGTGTAGTAAAGAGTTAAAAAAACAGAAAATATGGTGGGAAAAGGAGACAATGCTGATTATGACCCACTATTATAGTAGCTAGTGTTCTATTTGTAGTGATAGTATTCGGTGACTGATCAATGACAATTTTGATGTTCTGAGATGAACCGATGGAACTTCAGTGGCCTGTAGGTGTATCCGCAGCCTTCTTTCACAAGTTTTCCAAATTGAATTCTAATTTCAATTACTAACCATTTGATTGGCTAAGACAGAAAGTCTCAGCCAGTCAGATGGCTAGACTTTAAATTTAGAATAAGTTAAGTATTTAGGATGGTAAGTGAAAAAAAAAATTGGGTATTCTACATTCAATTCTAATTTTAAACATGAGCCACCTGATTGGCTGAGACAGAAAATATCAGCCAGTTAGATGGCAGATCTCTGAATGAAGAGTTAGTGTATTGTTCAGAATAGTTTAATTCCTTACCACACAATAAAAATATAAATTTGTCCAAATTGAGAACTTTGGCAGAGGACAAATGATACATGGCTCAAATGATGAGAATTGTTTTTGATTGGATAGGAAACATTGTGGGAAAAGGGAAACAATGTTGCTCACCAGAATTTTCTCCTTTTTCACAGTGCTTTGAAAAGCTTTAATCCCAAGGGTCGTTAAAACATGGGATTGTGTGGTTAAGGGCTAATGAAGGGAACTTGGGTATTTTTGATGTTAGATCTTTGCTCTCCAGAATTATCATCTTAACTTAGGTCAAGCATCATTCAAATATCAGCATTTTCTCCATTTTCCACAATGATTTCAAAAACCCATTTCCTCAGGGTGGTTATAAGTTGGAATTGCTTGGTTAAGGGTTAAAAATTATATAGTGAAAAGAAAAAAGAAAGCATTGTTTCTATTATTACAGATCCTTCTATTCCCGGAGGGGACAGATTTTACCAAAAATACAAAAGCTAGGAGTGATAAGTTTGCCGAACAACAGAACTTGTCGAAGTATGACTATGTTTTACACCCACGGACGACTGGATTCTGCCATTTTGTCCAGGAAATGAGAAAATGTGAGTATTAATAGTCATTTTTTTTTTCTTAGTACATTTGTATAACAAACCCGCTTATTGTGATTGTTCTGACCGGAGCCAAATACATCATGGGTAATGACGCATGCGTGCTCATTCTGTACTATGTTATCGTTTTGACCTGAACCAAATATACTGCCATACACGGTTGCACTCTATCCACTCTACTTTCAGTTTTAGTCAATACACTTCACCCTTGCTTTTGTCACTACAGTATATACAGTCCTATATGTGTATACGTATGGTCCGAAATCAAATACCAGCAAGAAAAAAACTGCATCAGATTGACGGATCAAATTACCACTCCTTAACAAGTAATTTAATAACCATATACTGCACGGCCCGCTCCGCAAAAAAAACCTAAACTTACCTTGCTGACTCCATGAAATGATTATATATACATGTGTTGCATATGATGTTACTTCTTTATTACAACATAATTACAGCTTTATGCTACTCCACAAATCCGCTTTCAAGGACTTTGAGTCCTTTGATTAAACTTAAGATAGTGACAGTGCATCTCCTTTCAATGGGTAAATCATTGGTGTGCTTTAGACTTAAACTGTGAACATAAAGTACCTTTCCTGTACATGGTAGACACTGTAATTATGCTGGAATATGCATCTCTTAATCTTGATCATTTAATGGCAACAAGTATTTCAATTTACATGTACTGAAAAAATTGAATTTTTATGGTGGTATGTAATTAGTATTAAGTAAAATCATGAAAAAAGGAAATCATATGTTTTCACACATACTGAATAAACTTTTACCTCAGGTAAAAAACACTAATTCTTTATCACTCAATCCTGAGTTTTAATGACCCTGTGAAAATTACCTTTTGAAAACATTATGGGAAAAGGAGAAAATGCTGATGACCAACATTTTCTCCTTTTCTCATAATGTTTTCTGACTTTTCTAAAGTAAATCCTATTGTCTGTGCCACATAATATTTGTCACTTGCAAATGCTTTCAAATTGGGCGAGTCTAAAATTTTGCCATATGGTAAAGGGTTAAACAGCAACACATATAATTACCATCATAAATTGTAGTTTATATTGTGCTGCCTACTCAAAAGCATGATTTATTTCTTTTATCTTGCAGAAATTAGCAATGAAAAATCCATGACTGATTGACAGACTGTCTTTCTTTTCAGGTGAGATGCTAGACTATGTCACAGACATAACAATAGCCTATCCAGTGTCCATTCCACAGAACGAAACAGACATAATTAAAGGGAAATTCCCACCAGAAATCCACTTCCTTGCCCACACCTATCCTAATTATGAAATTCCAAATGACAAAGATGATCTCAGCAGCTGGTGTCAAGGTAAATGGGTTGAAAAGGAAGATTTACTTCACGATTTTTATGAAAAGAAAGAGTTCAACTCTGAAACAAAATTGTTAGATAGTAACGAGAGTCTTATTACGAGTGTTTTGGCATATGCCTGGATGTTTTGGTTAGTACTTGAAATATTGTTTGTGTATTTGTTGTACTCATATCCATTATTGTGGATCTATGTTGTGTTATGTACAATCATGTATTCATTGATATCAGTCTATACCTTTGGTCTTGGGTTGTTTGTTGCTCGAAGTTTTAATGTGTAATTTTTAGCTTGGCTGTTTTTGAAGAAAACGACAAGTCATTGATTGTCATAGCCCTGGTGCCATCTTCATCGTGCCAAAACTTTGACATTTCGTTATGTCTGTGTTATTAGAGAAGATATCTACTTCTAACTTTGACAAGTTAACTCTTTACCAAACGACAAATTTTTTGAAATGGTCCATATTGAAAGCATTTGCAGACAACAAAATAAATGTGACTCAAAGACTGAAATTTGTTTTGGCAAGGGTAGAAAACATTGTGGGTAAAGGAGAAAATGCTGGTTAGCAGCATTTTCTCCTTTTCCCACAATGTTTTCAAAAGGCTTCTTTATCAGGGTCGTTAAAACTCTGGATCGTGTGGTAAAGGGTTAACTATCAAAAGGAAAACTCATACAACAGGGGCAGGTAACCATCCAAATATTTTTGACACAGTTATGCCCATTTTTCGTCTTAGAATTTTACCTGAAAATCAAGCACTTGCAGCCGAGCATTGGTACCCTCATGTGGTGCTCTTGTTTAGGTTATGTTCACTTTCTACCAAACATTTGCATCTTTATATTACCCCCAGGGAGAAATGGTTTCCAATACATGGTGAGAAAAGGAGAAAATACCAGATACCGGTATTCTCTACTTTCCCAGAAAGTTTTCAAAAGCCTTGTTCCTCATTGTTAAAACTTGGAATTGTGTGGTAAGGGTGAGTACATACTCAACACCATTATTAACAAGTTTGTTGTATAACCACATACAAATGTGCCATCATCTGACAAAAGGGAGCTTAATGTATCCCTGTGATACATGATACCAAGCAAGTCATGACATAATTATGGATCCATAAAATCCATTTTGTCTAACAAAAAACTGAAACACGAGATAGACAGGTCCTTTGACATGCAAAAAAATTGACCAACAGCGAAAAGTTTTGGCCCAAGTCAGTCTGTGCGGACTGCACATGCTGACATGGGTTGATATTTTTCGGAAATGCATTAAGCTCCCTTTTCACAGAGCATGGCTCAATTTTTTATAACCTTACCACTGTATTAATTTGTGAATGTTTTGTGTTGTTACTTTGTTGCGAAAGTTCATTTAGCCAAACAAAGACACATTGTACAACAACTAAGTGAGAAATCTCTGCTGAATTTCTGAATAATCCAATTATGGTAAATATGATTTATGTAAGAGCCAGTTGTAAGTCTCAATCTTTAACCCTACAATTCTGTCTTTAACCCTCTACCACACATTTCCAAGTTTTGAAGACCCTAAGGCAAAAAGTTTTTGAAAGCATTGTTGGAAAAGGAGAAAAGGCTGGGAACCAGCATTTTTTCCTTTTCCCAAAATGTTTTACACCCTTTGAAAGACAAATCCAAACATTTTAGTTACATTCAAATTGTCATGTTTAAATATTTCCAATTTAGATAAGTATAAAACTTTGCCATTTGGTAGAGGTTTAGATGACCTGGAGGATGTAGGCTTTTGAAGCACTGATGGTACATTGTATCTGCTTTTAAACTTCAAAAATCATTTTTATCTTTCAAAAAATTGTGCATATTATTCAGCAGTTTCTGCAAGCACTGTGATACTTTTGATATCATATAAAAATTGAAAAAAATAAACAAGTAGCCACATTTATTTGTATAAGGGACCCATGCCAGAATCAGCTCAACTGGAATGGGTCAAAAAGCTCAAACCTCAAACATATATGTGTAACTCCATATTTAATTCGTCATTTTTTATAACACGTGAATTAAGAATTGTTTTTAATTGTTCAGCCATCAGTCTTTATCAAGCAAGAAACAGGTACTGCGTAAAAACATTTATTGTACAATCCCAAATTTTAACGACCTTAACAAAGAAGGCTTTTGAAAACATAGTGGGAAAAGGAGAAAATGATGGTAACCAGCATTTTCTCCTTTTCCCACTATGTTTTCTACACTCTCAAAAAACAGACATCTAAATTGTCGTCTGCAAATACTTCGAATTTGGACTAGTCCAAATTGTGTCATTTGGTAAAGAGTTAATGTGTTATATTGCTCTTTATTTTTCTATTGAGTTATCTCAAAGTGTCAATTTTAAATATTTATTACCTAACATGTGATTATTGTTTCATTTTTATCTTGATTTTTATTCCTAAAAAAAAAAATAAAAACATACACACACACACACACACACACACACACAAACGCTGAGAGAGTGGTTCAAACATTTTGATTGTATCGATTCAAGATCCATGTATTTGATTTGCAATGGCATTGTTTTTGAGTTTGTGAACACTTAACCAGACCACAAAATTTTAGACTTACCCATATTGAAAGCAACTATAGAAAGGGTATAAAACATTGTGGGAACAGGAGAAATGTTGGTCACCAGCATATTATCCTGTTCCCACAATGTTTTCAAAAGGCCTCTTTCTAAAGATCGTTCAAACTCAGGATCATGTTGTAAAGGGTTAAGTGTATCCTTTGAAGATGTTTGGTGGCCGAGAGAATGTTGTGCACTGTCAGGGATTTGCAGGGACGCCTGGATAGTTGCACTGTCATTATTAGTTCTTCAGACGTCATTTCAGAGAAAAAAAATTCACACATTCCATTTTTACTGTAGAACAAAAGAATTCTGATTGTTTTATGTGATTTAACCTCATACTCTGTGCTTTAGGAATATTTCCAAAGATTTTTTTTCTTTTAAATTCATCTTGTTCTCTGCCATATTGTTATTGACCCTGTGTATTTTATTTTTTCCAAACAGTAACTTTTATTCATCGTATTTAACGTTCGTAGCTGATTATTTGAAAAGACATGTACATGTAATTTAGGTTTAACTCTTTACCACACAATCCCAAGTTTTAAAGACCCTGAAAACTGAGGGCTTTTGAAAACATTAATGGAAAAGGAGAAAATGCTGGAAACCAGCATTTTATCTATTTTCCTACACTGTTTTGTACCCTTCCAAGAACAAAGGTTCGGTTTTTCAGTTACATTATTTTATCATCTAAGAATGCTGTCAGAATGGACAAGTTTAAATTTTGTCGTATGGTAACAACCAAGCTTTAGTCTCATTCTGTCTACAGTCATTTAAATTGTAGATTGTTTGGCAGAGGGTTATATTATGTCTGTGTACATTAATGCTACTTTTTTAATACATTGTTTCAGTTCTGTGGTATACGTGTGGTTTGCTACTGTACCAGCAAATATGAACAAAATTGTCCTTTTCACTTTTTGAAAATGGAAAATGTCTTGTTTTTTTCACCGTCATTATCATGTAATCATAAAAAACATCAAATATTTTGTGTTTGAGAGGAAAATTTGACAGAAATACCATTACTCTACATGCTGTTTTTGGACATACCACCATGTCTTGTACACATGACAAGTTTTCAAGTTTTTCAATGCCCAGATTGCATTAACCCTTTACTACACAATCCTGAGTTTTAACGACCTTAAAGAAGAAGGCTTTTGAAAACCCTGTGGGAAAAGGAGAAAATGCTGGTAACCAGCATTTTCTCCTTTTTCCACAATGTTTTTTACACCGTCAAATGAAGAAAGCATCATTTGTGCAGCATCCAATTTGTCATCTGCAAATGCTTTCAGTTAGGTTGAGTCCAAATTTTGTTGTTTGGTAAAGGGTTAAGGGCTTATACGAGGGAAAACTATAATTCTTTGATCTAAACTTATCAGCATAAATGAGCTGACAAACCTGCATTTCCACACCCTGCATATTTTTGCTTTTCTCACATGTAAAATGCAGCATCCATACAGGTCAGAGTAGAGCCTCCTACAGACTGCTTTTAGACTTACCAAGAAATGGTACAACTAGGAAAACAATGTAAAGAAAAAAACATGTGTCATGTGATTTATATGGAAAATATTGTGGCCAAAGAAGCAATTGCTCATTTCATAATACTTTCTACATATTGGGAAAAGAAATGCTAAGAACCAGAGTTTTTGCCTTTCCCCACACTAGTTTTTACCCATTCAAAGATAAATCCCATCATTTGAACTAAAACAAATGCTTACAAAATAAACAGATATAGAAATTTGTCTTTTCATATAGATTTAATTGCATCACATTTTTTGGGAAAGAAAATGTTAAAAGCTTATGCGCTACCCAGTCATTTTAAATGCTCAAATTATCTGTGTATATTTCACCTTTTTAACAAGCTCAGTATTACAGTCACTTAAGTTATTTCTGTAAAAAGTGTCTTTTGACATATCTTTTAATATCAGGTTCTCAAACTATATTTGAAGAATTATAGTTTGAAGTTGTTTGATGAAAAATCCAATTTTATGTCCGGTTTATCTTAAAAAACATATATTTTTGTGCTCTATTAGCCAAAGGCCAGCGGAGCTTATGTCATGGCGTGGTTACAGCCATCTGTCCATCTGTCTGTCTTTCCGTCCGCTTGTCAGTCTTTTCCCAGTTTACATGATAAAGTCTTAAATTGCGGTCGGATTTTTGTGAAACTTGCATAGTTTGTTTATATCATCGAAAGCTTGAAGCCTAAATACTTTGAAGGAAATTCAACAATTAATAAGGGAAAAGTAGCCATTTAAATTTGAAAATTTGCATTTCTTGCATACACAATAGAGGCCACATTTGCTGTCAGATTTTTGCGAGACTTGTACAGTTTCTTTATATTATCAATAGCTTGAACCCAGTTGATTTTGAAAGAAATCCAACAATTGATAAGGGAAAAGAAGCCATTGAAAGTTGACATTTCTTGTTTACATGATAAAGTCTGCATTTGTTTTCAGATTTTCAAGAAACTTGCACAGTATCTTTATATCATCAATAGCTTGAACCCTATTGAATTTGAAAAAAAAACTATTAGTATGGGAAAGTAGCCATTTAAAGTTGAAAATTTACATGTGTTGTTTACACAATGAAGTCTGCGTTTGTGGCAAATTTTTAAGAATCTTGAAGTTTGTTTATATCATCAATAACTTAAACCTTATTGATTCTGAAAAAAATGTAACAATTAGTAAGGGAAAAGAAGCTATTTAAGGTTGAAAAGTTAATTTCTTGTTTACATGATAAAGTCCTTTATATCCAATTCTTTTGAAACTTACAAAGAATATTTGTTTTATCAAACCCTATTGAAAGTGAAGAAAACCCAGCAATTATTGTGTACACTTATCTTTGTCCTTTTTGCATAGTGGATTCATGATGTATGCTAGAAAAAAGCAAACTAAATGCCAGTAGTGCGATTCAGGCCCACAAGGGCCTCTTACCTTTACTAGCGTTAATGCTTTCTATTCTTCTGTTAGATTTTGCAGTTAGCCTTTGAACTGGTTGAGATCTTACTTAGATAATTCTACACAAATCTAGAATTCAAAAGTTCTACTACATGTATTATGATAGTTTGTATAACAACCTGTTAGGTCCTTAGCTAAATGGGAAGAATAAAATCAAGGTACCACTTGCCACAGTCAGAACCTAATCCATACTCTTGCTTACTGAATGAATTGATCATGTTCCTCAATACTTATGCATATGCATATCAATTCTTTACCCAATGACAAAGTCTTGGACTGGCTCAAATTGAAAGCAGGTGCAGATGACATATTGAATGTGACCTAAATGATGAAATTTGTCTGTGACAGGAAAGGAAAGATGCTGGAAAAAGGAGAAAATGCTGGTTGCCAGCATTTTCTCCTTTTCCCACAAAGTTTCCAAAAGGCTTCTTTCACAGGGTCGTTAAAAGTCGGGATTGTGTGGTAAAGGGTTAAAAGGTTAAAGACCAAAATAGTGCAATTTCCCATCTGTTTTTCTCCAAAACAGTACAACATACAGAAGGTCAGTCTGCACTTTATGTGCCGTCTAGTCCTGGCCTACCGTTTTGGCAAAAGCAACTGCTTCAGTTGTGCTTATGTGTTTAAATGCAATATAATTATGTTATGTATTTAGGTCAGTTTAACCCTTGGGCTGCTGAGCATGACTCAAGGACCTTTGCTCACAGTGTAGATCAAGATCAGACTGCACAAAACATGTAGTCTGATCTTGGATCTACACTGTCCAATAAGGAAGTATTTCTCCCAAAAACTTTGATATAGCAACATTTGGGTTTTTACTATCAACTTGAAGGTATCATTTAACCCTTTACCAGACAACAAAATTTTAGCCTTGTCCAAATTGAAAGCATTTGCAGATGACAATTTCATTGTGACTTAAATGGTACAATTTTTCTTTGATAAGATAGAAAACATTGTGGGAAAAGGAGAAAATGCTGGTTACCATCATTTTCTCCTTTTCCGTCAATGTTTTCTAAAGGCTTCTTTTCCAGGGTCATAAAAAGGTGTCATTGTGCGGTAAAGGGTTAACCTATTCAGCAGGATAAGGGTTAAGACACTGTTAAAGCCAGCCACATTAATTACGCTGTGTAAAGGTTCAGAAAGGTCCCTTGTATAAATATTTTTATAACATATTGTTGTTGTTTTAGCATAGATTTTATTTTTTCTAGTAAATTGATACAATTCAGCTTAGATTGTATTTTTTCTAGTAAATTGATACCATTTAGAAGTTGGTGCCATTGATAGATTATATTTTCCAAAACCTTCACTTTACTCTTAGGTAGATTAATCCATCAATACAAAGTCTAATTTTTTACACAAACCAAACACCTTGTTTAAATCACATCAAAAAGAGAAAATTTTACTGTACAGCACAGATACATTAGCACACATACATTTTTTAATACTGCTAGAAAAAGTCGGAGGGATGGGTGTGTCTGAAAAAAAAAAAAAAAAAACGTTTCAGATTATTAGCAATAGTATTCAATGCAACACTGCAAAGAATAGTTAGCCTTAGGATGCTGAGGTTAACTTTAGGTGTTCTTTTGGAGAGTATTGTTGAAATGATGGTTATGTGTGAAAGCAGCCAGCGGCTTGGGAAGAATATTGTGCAAAGTACTGGTAAAAAGAAACTCCAGGAAAGCATGGATAGGTGCTCTGGCTGCTGCAATACAACTAAATAAATAAAAGATAGGGCTCTTTAAAAATACTCAAAATATGTGTATAAATGTGAAACTTTTGTTTTGTCCAGATAAAGTACAGGTACTCTTCAGCTGTAAATACACATACTATAAAATTAACCCTTTTACTAACCAACACCAGATACTAGTATTCCTTTTTTTCCTCTCAGTCTTAAATAAAAGTAGGTTACTACTGCTATGGAAAATTATTTGCTCATAGTTTAGAATCAGATAGTGGATAGTATAGATCAGATTAGACCACACATTCTCTGCAGTCTGATCTGTATGTACACCATCCACATAAAAGCTGCATAAGTCATCAGTGGCAAAGAAAGAGTTAAAGATACATCTATACTTGTTTTCAGCCAGTTTTAAAACATTTTATCCTTATTTTATGAAACTGTTATCATTCTTTTATCTTCATACCAATTGTTGACCTTTAAGGCTGCAAGGTTACTCAGATTACGATGGATAGATAATGCATTTATTTTTTTGGAGGCCTTCAAAGAAATCACTGATGTAACGTTTCTGGTTTTAAATCAAAGATTTCTGATATATGTATTTATCCCTTACACAATATACATGTATATCGGTAATTTATCTATGTTTACACAGGTGCCTCAATTCTGACCCATTTTTACACACTTTCAAGTTTTGACAGTGTTTTTTTTCTCTCTGGCTGTAAGGATGTATCTTTAATGGTATTTTTTGTCACTGTCATTGAATACAGGAAAACCTGTCTTAGTGGCCACCTCTATTAAGCAAGCAACCTATACATATGTTAACTCTTTACCAAACGACAAAAATTTAGATTTAACAAAATTGAAAGCATTTACAGATGACAAATTCAAGGTGGCTCAAACGATGAAATTCATCTTTCATAGCGTAGTAAACATTGTGGGAAAAGGAGAAAATGCCTGTTACCAGCATTTTCTCCTTTTCCCACAATGTTTTCAAAAGCCCTTTTCCTTAGGGTCGTTAAAAGTCAGGATTGCATGGTAATGGGTTAAACAAGTGGAATTAAGGTCTCAAAGATTGCAAATATATTTAACCCTTTACCACACAATCCCGACTTTTAACGACCTTGTGAAAGAAGCCTTTTGAAAACATGGTGGGAAAAGGAGAAAATGCAGGTAACCAGCATTTTCTCCTTTTCCCACAATGTTTTCTACCTTTCGGAAAAACAAAATTCAATTTTTCAATCTGAAAATGCTTTCAAGTTTGGGCCAGTCTATGATTTTGTCGTTAGGTAATGCGTTAAAGGTAGCTTTATAAAGCAAGCACCTGTCTTAACTCTTTACCACACAATCATGGGTTTTAACGACCCTGAAAAAAAAGCCTTTGGAAAATATTGTGGGAAAAGAAAATGCTAGTAACCAGCATTTTCTCCTTTTCCCACAGTATTTTCTAACCTTCCCAAAACAAATTTCAAGTTTAGAGTCACATTTGTTATCTGCAAATGCTTTTAATTTGGACTGGTCTAAAATTTTGTCGTTTGGTTAAGGGTTAAGCATTTTATGTGTTCTTTAGGTGTTTGCTTAACACAGGTCTGTCAAATACTGAACAATTTAATCCATGGTTATGTTATATATGAGCCTTGCACTGGCAAAAGGGGGATTAATACATCTCTGTAATGCACTATACCAAGCAGGTCATCCTGATATAAGTATGAATCCATAAAATCCATTTTGTCTGACAACTAACTGAATCATGAGGTAAAATGGTCCTTAGACTTGCAGAAAATCTACAAAGAGCAAAAGGTTTCGAGCCATGTCAGCCTGCGCGGACTGCGTAGGTAAACATGGATCGATAAGCATGGCTCATATCTAATTGTGATCATAATCCCCATTTCCTGCAGACAGTTCTTTATGTCATGTTGCAGACCAATTTGAAAATGTTGTGGCAAAAGTAGAATTCGCTCATATGGAGCTATTTCTATTTTGCCATGATGTTTTTTTATGTGTATTCATGTAAAGAACCCTAATTTATATTTGTTGTTTCCATTTGTTAGTACTTTTTGAAGACATCTGATGCAAAAATGTTGCAAGTGATAAATATACTGGATTTTCCATTGACCAAACAATCCTGTATTTTAACAACCTATGAAGAGAGGGGCTATTGAAAACATTGTGGATAAAGGAGAATATGTACACCAGCATTTTCTCCTTTTTCAAACGCTTTCTTTGTCAGCACTGTGAAAATTCAGGATTGTTTGGTTGGGGTAAAATGGTAGTAAACTTGGTTAGGTTGTTGGGTACAGTTGCATGATAGTAATGAAGTCATTTTGGGAATAGAAGCTATTGCCTATTACGAGAATTAGCTTTTATTCCAAAACATGTTTATGAGTTGTCAGATGCAAAGACACAAAACCATGTGCCTATATCTCTTTACCATACAATCCCGAGTTTTAACTACCCTGAGAAAAATGCCTTTTGAAAACATTGTAGGAAAAGGAGAAAATGCTGGTAACCAGCATGTTCTCCTTTTCCCACAATGTTTTCTACCTTATCAAAGACAAATTCTATTATTTGACTCTCAATTAAATTGTCGTCTGGAAATGCTTTCAATTTCAACAAGTCTACATTTTTTCGTTTGGTAAGGAGATATGGTATTTGGGCAAGCCTATACATGTATCCTAGTTGATGAATATCATGCTTCCACACTGTGTTGTCGTTTTTGTTGTTTTATCTTTTATCTATGGACCTCTTATTTATTAACTTTTGTGTTTTCAACATTAAAAACTGTGTCTCACATTTTGTTGGTTTTTGTCATAATTTTTGACATCATACTTTCTACAGTATAACCCCTATGGCTTTACAACAGTCACAAGTTTAAACAACCTGTAGAAAAAATGCCTTTCAAAATATTGTGGGAACAGGGGAAAATACTGGTAACCAGCAGTTTCTCCTTTGCTCAATGTTGTCTGACATTTCAAACAGAAATTCCGTCATTTGTGTCACATTTGTCGTCTGCAAATGCTTTGATTTTAGACAAGCGTTAAATTTTTTTTGTCTGGTAAAGCATTAACCCTTTACCACACAATCCCGACTTTTAACGACCCTAAAAAAGAGGCCTTTCGAAAACATTGTGGGAAAAGGAGAAAATGCTGGTAACCACAGAATTATTTGGTAAATGGAAATATCATTCCTCTGAAATCTGGACATATTTTCAGAATTATCAAAGGCTTTTCCTACTACTTATTTTCAAGCCGAGTCGAATCCTTTATTTGGCAAAAAAACCACTTTTGTCATTTTATTGCTTCGTGAAAGGCAGAACATGAATATAGCTGGTACAATATCAGTTACGAGAAAGGTATCATGAACAAGTGAAAAAGAGACAATACTTGTATTGACACAATCATAAACATATTTACTGTATAGGCCCTTTCAACCATGACAAATTATGTTGTTACAGTAGCTCACTCCTTTCATATAGCATAGCTTCTTCCGTACCTAGCAATTACATAACAGCAAATTCCCTTTTAAAAGCTCAGTGGTTAGGGTATCGGTCTTAAATGCCTCGAAAAATGAGGAGCTTTGCTGCATGAGTTTGAATCCCAGCTGGGGCGGTTTACATTTCAGCGAAGCTTTGTTGCGAACTTTCATGTTCACAAGATGGGGCCTCATCCGATTCATCTGATATCTGAAGAAAGACTTAATGCCTAATAAGGCTTTGTGTCATCAAAATGATGACCTTTAACCCTTTACCACACAATCCCGTGTTTTCATGACCCTGAGGACGAGGCCTTTTGAAAACATAGTGGGAAAAGGCCACAATGTTTTACTGCCCTTCAAAGAACTTTAGTTCATTTGTACCACTTTTGAATTTGTCCTGTGCAGATGCTATAAATTTGGGAGGGTCTAAAATTTGTCGTTTGGGAATGGGTTAAGAAGGGGTGTGTTACGGGAGATCACTCTTTCCATATAGTATGGTTTCTTCCCGTACAAAGTCAATACCTATAGACTGTATTAGGGAGAATTCTATTTAGCTCAGTGGTTAGTGTATTGGTCTTTTAAGCCTCAATAAACAAGGATCTTTACTGCAGGGACAGTTTGTATTTCAGCTATGCATATGTTGCTAACTTTCATGTTCACAAGAATGCAAAGTTCAAACACTGAAAAACAGAAAATATCATTTTCGATCAGTCTTCTGTCATATGCATAGGTGTGAAAAGTCCTTTATAATACATCTACCACTGTTCAAAAAGGAGTAAGTTGGGTGCATTGATTTTCCTTCTGTTTGATACAGTGACTTTCTTGTTTATTCAATAAAATCTTTTATTTCCATGAAGCAATGTAACTATATTTCTGGCATTCCATAAAAACAACCTGCTTTCATTTGTGTCTCACTATCCTAAATAGTCTTGCAATTTTCAATAGATGATACTCGAAAACATTGCTACAAATGACAAACTGCTTGAAACTAACAAGTGAGATGTGCTCTGGCAAAAGGGGGCTTAATGTATCTCTGTGATACATATCAAGAAAGTCATACCAAAACTGTAGATCCATAAAACTTATTTTGTCCAACAATCGACTGGATATGGAGGTAGAGTGGTCTTTAGCCATGCAGAAAATTGACCAAACGCAAAAAGTTTTGCTAGAGCTCAATGTTTTTCACACTATAAAGAGGGAATTTTATTTCCTTTTGACATTCATCCCTGTTGAAAGTTGCTTTATTTTTCCACACAATTATAAATTAAGATTTTGGAACTGAATCGACTCTTCAGAAAACAATCCAGAATTTCAATGACCCCTATGAGAAATGGCTTTTGAATATACTGTGGAAAAAGGATAAAATGCTGGTAAGCATCATTTCCTTCATTTCCCATTATGTTTGCTATCCTTTCAAACACAAATACATTTTGCCATCTTTAAATGCTTTCAGTTTGGAAAAGTCTAACATTTGGTTGTTTAGTAAAGAGTGAAACTAGATTAAATTCAATTTTATATCAATGAACCAGTGTTAAATACTGTTTGAAAAAGACAATTTATTTTCAGCACTTTGAAATGAAACGATAAAACCAGTATCAACAAATCTCTCAGATTTAGCTGTTTACAGGTCAACAACTTTGGCCTTTTCCAAATTGAAAGTATTTACAGATGACATATAAAAAGGTTAAAATCATGGAATATGTCTATGAAATGATAAAAAACATTGTGGGAAACGGAGATGATGCTGGTTACCAGCATCTTTTTTTCCCACAATGTTATCAAGAGCTTTCATTCTCAGGATTGTACAAAAACACAGGCTTGTCTAGCAAAGGATTCATATTTACAGCATTGTTTTAATAATCATGGTGCTCATATTACACTTAATACTCAAAATCAAAAACAGGTTTTTACACTTGGTACAGATTGAGATCAGACTTCACAAAACATGTATTCTGACCACAGATCTATACCATTCACCTGTGAAGTAAGCCTATATGATAAACATCTTTCTTAGCTTTTTAGTTGATTGTATTTAGAGCAACCAAAACACGTTCAATTAATATACAAGCCATGTTCTGGCATGATACCAAGCAAGCCATCATATTATTATGGATCTATAAAATTCATTTTGTCTGACAACTGATTGTTATCATAGGTAGTATGATCCTTGGGCATGCAGAAAATTCACAAATAGCAAAAAGCTCGACCCATGTCAGCCTGCGCGGACTATGCAGGCTGACACAGTTTGACACTTTTTCACACAGCATGGCTCAATTATGTTGGTGCTGACAGATTTATATGAAGAGGCTGGAGGTTGATGATGCAACAATAACAAATGCATCTCTTATAAAAAAAAACTTGAAGCTTTGTATACTGTTTGCTTATGAACTGTCCTCATGTATGTGTCTACAAAAACAGTACTAAGTCAAATAATTTGCTACACAATTTTCACTTGGCTGCTGAATATCTTACAAAGCACTACATAAATGATGCTGTTATGTTGGCACATGTGTCTGCTATCGCTGTGTAGACATAATGGCAGCAACACCTGAAATAAACAATTTTCTTCAGCTCTTTACAAATGATAACAAATTTGTAGAGTCCAAATTAAAAACACTTGCAGACGACAAATTCAATATGGCTTAATTCTTTACCAAATGACAAAATTTTAGACTGGTCCAAATTGAAAGCAATTGCATACGATTAACTATGGGTAGATACAGTATGACTCAAAAACTTAAATTTCTCTTCAGAAATGTTATCAGCATTTTCTCCTTTTTCCACAATGTTTTAACCCTTTACCACACAATGCCGCCTTTTGACGCCCCTGGAAAAGAAGCCTTTTGAAAACATTGTGGGAAAAGGAGAAAATGCTGGTAACCAGCATTTTCTCCTTTTCCCACAGTGTTTTCTACCCTATCAAAGACAAATTCCATCATTTAAACCTCATTTAAATTGTCGTCTGCAATTGCCTTCAATTTGGACAAGTCTCCTTTTTTCTCATGTGGTAAAGGGTTAAAAAGCCCTTTTTTCTTAGGGTCATTAAAACACAGGATTGAGTGGTACAGGGTAAAATGATGAGATTTGTTTGCAAGGGCAGAAAACATTGAGGGAGAGATTAGCACCTTTTTCTCCTCTCTGTTTTTTATAGCCCTCTCCTCTTGGTTGATAAGCATGGTGTTGTTTGCTAAAGGATTAACAGATTAATTGACTGACTGAATAGTGTTTCACACCACCTACAACATTGTTTCAGTCATATTGTGGCAACAGCTCACATAATCATGTATGTCCTGGACTTCACCAGTACCAGACAAGGGCTCTGAAGTGTCTTACTCAAGGACACTTTCAGGAAAAACCCAGTACTTTCAGTAAGGCTCAGCCTCCACTGAGCCATGAAGGATCCTAAAGAATTAACTGAAATACATATAAGAGGTGGTTGTACTACAGCTATATTTGGTCTTGGAACTTGATAATTGCTCCAGGGGAATGAACAGACAACAGTAAAACTGTCCCTCTGTTAAACTATTTCTGGACTCTCGCTTAAAAATTGTTGATAATAAAAGAGCGTGCAGTCTGATCTTGGATCTACACTGTCCGATATGGAGATATTTTTCCCTAAAAGATACCTTTGAAATAAAAATATTTGGGTTTTTCCTATCAGCTTGAAAGTTTCATTTCATTCATTTTGCAGGTAAAGGATTAAATCTAATGATGAAACAAATACTGGCAGGGTTTTCCATGGCATTTCAGGGTAAAAAAATCTTAGGGTCCAAATTCAAAGAAACAGAAGGTCGGGGAAAAACCCTGATTTTGATGGTATAATTAACCCTTTCCCAAACAAGCCCTGGTTTTCACGTGTCTGCAGTACAAGACTTTTGAAAACACTGTGGGAAAAGGAGAAATTACCCATTTTGAGACCTTTCTGCCATTTTTATCAAATTTAAAATTGTCTACATCAATTTGGACCAGTCCAAAATTTGTCGTTTGGGAAAGGGTTAAAAGGAAAATGTAAGTGAGGTATGTTTTGGAACTAAGGCATAGGAGCTACAAAGTTATAACCAAAAGATCATATATACCTCATCTCAAAGATGAAAAATGAATTTAAAAGGATAAAAAAAAAGTGCCTGGAGAGGTTAAATAAGATTGCTATACCTGATCTGAATATATAAATTACTTACTATCAAAGCTTATCTTCTCTGTAATATTTTTAGTCTTAATGTTTTCTTCTTGATTGGTTATAAACACATTGCCATCATTTCCCAGCTGCCATCCATATTTGTTGATCCACTGTTTCACCTGAGAATCTGATAACATAAACAGGGACATGAATGGCACTCTTGCAAACGGGGGTTTTAACACATCCCTGTGATGCAGTATGTCAAGCATGACATCATATTATTATCAGTCCACAAAATCCATGACTGAATCATGAGGTAGAAATGACCCTGGACAAACGTGTAGAAAATTCACAACAAAAACTTCTAACCCATGTCAGCAGACTGCGCAGGCTGACATAGGACAAAACTTTTTGCAGACGCATTAAACCCTTTACCACACAATACCGACTTTTAACGACCATGACGAAGAAGCCTTTTGAAAACATTGTGGGAAAAGGAGAAAATGCTGGTAACCAGCATTTTCTCCTTTTCCCACAATGTTCTCTACCCTATCTAAGACAAATTCCATTATTTGAGTCACATTTAAATTGTCGTCTGCAGATTCTTTCAATTTGGACTAGTCTAAATTTTTCTTGTGTGGTAATGAGTTAATCAAACCACCCTTTCACAGAGCATGACTCATACAATGTCTATCAGTTATGTGTACATCTTATCAGAAAAATCATTTGGGATTCATCAAAACTGCTTTCAGTAATATTCAACATATTATGTTGGGGCAGTCCAGGTACAGTTCCATGACCTATTGACAAATGTTTAACTCTTTACCAGACGCCATATATTTTCATTTGTCCAAATTGATAGCATTCACATATGACAAATAAAATGAGGCTAAAATGATGGAATATGTCTGTGAAACAGTAGCAAACAATTGTCGTTAAAGGAGAAAATGCTGTATACCAAATTGCATGATGATATAGTATTCTTGTCTTTTGGCTTGTACAGTCTATGAAAGAACAGTTGCTTTTCCTGGGTATTGGATCAATGACAGCCTTGTCTGTATTTCAGACTATGTCATTAGTACAAAAAATTCATAATTTCAGACAAAACTTTGTCAAAATTTAAGTTGATAACTTTCTTTCAATACCCATTCATCTATGCCATTCAGTCAGGCCATTGCTGCTTGGTCCCAAATTAAAAATGACCACAGTTTACTCTTCATCCCACGACAAAACTTTAGTTACTGGCATTTTCTCCTTTTCCAACCATGTTTTCAAAACCTATTTTCCCATGGTAATTAAAGATCATAACTGTTTGGTAAAGGATTAAAAATAAGAGAAAACACATTCAGGCAGGAGGGAAGACCAAGATACATTGAGTATAACAATTTTAGCAAGCAGTTTCTCTCAAAAGAGTGGACAGTGTAAACTAACGATCAGTCTGCATATTCTTGCATCCAGATCTTGGATCTACTTTGTAAAGTCAGCTAAAGTTGCCTTAAGCAGGTCAACCCTTTACCACACAATCCTGTGTTTCAAAAACCCGGAAGAAAAGGCTTTTGAAAAAACTGTTGGAATAGGAGAAAACGCTGGTTACCAGCAGTTTCTCCTTTTCCAACAATGTTTTCAGCCCTTTCAAAACCAAATCACATCACTTTAGCCATATTCAATATGCTGTCTTCAAATGATTTCTATTTTGTTATACCCAAGATTTTTGTCATTTGGTAAGGACTGAAGAGTTACTAAATATGAAAATGACATCATAGCATATTAACCCTTTCCCAAACAAGCCCTGGTTTTCACGTGTCTGCAGTACAAGTCTTTTGAAAACACTGTGGGAAAAGGAGAAATTGCTCGTAACGAGCAATTTCTCCTTTTCCCACAGTGTTTTCTACCCTTTTGGAGAACTTTCTACCATTTTCATCAAATCTGAAATTGTCGTCTGCAAGCTCTTTCAGTTTGGAAAGGTCTAAAATTTGTCGTATGGGAAAGGGTTAATGATGATCTTCTCCTGTATATTTACCTGGTATTCCTCCGAGTAATTCTGTTAAATGATCAATAGGTATAGACTGGTATGTAGCACTCACTACATGACAAACAACTGAAATGTACAAAAGCGTGCTGTATTCTTTAACACTTTACCAGATGACAAAATTTTAGCCTTGTCTAAATTAAAAGCATTGGCAGATAACAATTTCAATGTGGCTCAAATGGTGCAATTTTTCTTTGATAGGGTTGAAAATGCTTCTTTCCCCGGGTTGTTAAAAGGCGGCATTGTGCAGTAAAGGGTTAATATCACTGGCAAGTGCCATGAATAATTTGGAAATACACTAGCTGTGCTCTGGCAAAAGGACATTTAATGCATCTCCTTAATCCACCATACCAAGCAAGTCATCATATAATTATTGATCCATAAAATCCCTTTTGTCTGACAACCAGGTGAACCATGAGGCAGACTAGTCCTTTGACTTGCAGAGAATTGACCAATGGCAAAATGTTTTGACCCAGTTCAGCCTGTGCAGTTTCAGTCTGCACAAACTGCTAAGGCTGATCTGGGTCAACACTTTTTGTAAATGCATTATACCCTCTCTTCACAAAGCATGACTCACATGTATATGTCAAGGTCCTGAATGAGATCTATGCCATACAAAAAAGTTTGACAAGTTATTCTATGAAGATTGCAGTTTTTAGAAAGTCCTAAAAATTGTCTCATTAACCCTTTCCCAAACAACAAATTTTGGATTGGTCCAAATTGAAAGAGTTTGCAGATGACAATTTTAAATTTGATGAAAATGGCAGAAAGTTCTCCAAAAGCGTAGAAAACACTGTGGGAAAAGGAGAAATTGCTTGTTACGAGCAATTTCTCCTTTTCCCACAGTGTTTTCAAAAGACTTGTACTGTAGACACGTGAAAACCAGGGCTTTTTTGGGAAAGGGTTAAGATAGAGTACCAACATCAAAGGTTTAGAGATTGAGAGCTGATCATAATATCATACTTACACACTTCACTATCTCTGTAACTATGAATTTAGCATGAAGGCAAATAAAACTGAGACTTTCCAAACCTAAGTTTTTGTTAGTAATACAGTTGCAAATCAAGTACTAGTCTTCATCAGGAAAAAAAAAAAAGCTGTCAAAAGACAACCTATTGCTTTCCTTTGATGAACCAATTAAATTAGCCATGCTCTGGCAAAAGGGGGTTAAATGCATATCTGTGATGCATTGTACCAAGCAAGTCATCATAATTATTATTATGGATAAAAAAATCCAGTTTGTCTACCAACTGACTGTATCCAGTCTGTCTAACAACTGACTAAATCCTGAGGTAGAATGGTCCTTGGACATGCAGAAAATTCACCACAAGCAAAAGGTTTCAACACAGGTCAGCCTATGCAAGTCACACAGGCTGACCTTGGTCAATACTTTTTGCAGATGGACTAAACCCCCTTTTCAAAGAGCATGGCCAAAATATATATATAATATATATTTAACTAAAAATTACCATTTTTTTACATATTTGGAACTCTCAATATTTGCTTATATCTAAAATTATTCAAAATGAAAAATTGTTCAACTGTTTCCATTTGTCATATTACAAAATGCTAAAGGTTCAATATATTGCAACTTGTGCAACTACAAGTGGAGAGAGTGAGATGTACATATAAGGGAAACATTAAAATATTCTAAATAGTCAGGGGTCATATTCACCCACCAGTACAAGTATTGTTCTAATTCAGGCAAAACAGGGCCACAGTAACCCAACAGTAAAAATATTGTTCTAATTCTGGCCCAAGAGGGGCGGTATCCACCCACCAGTAAATTATTGTTCTGATTCTGGCCAAATGGGGTTATCAAGCCACCAGTATAAATATTGTTCTAATTCTGGCCAAACAGGGGCAGTATCCACCCACCCGTATAAATATTGGTCTAATTCTGGCCAAATGGGGTTGTATCCACTCATTAGTAAAAATATTGTTCTAATTCTGGCCAAACAGGGGCAGAATCCACCCACCAGTATAAATATTGGTCTAATTCTGGCCAAATGGGGTTGTATCCACTCATTAGTAAAAATACTGTTCTAATTGTGGCCAAACAGGGGCAGTATCCACCCACCAGTAAAATCTTTTCTACTATCAGTATTTCAGGCCAAATTAGGATCATGTCCACCCACCAGTAAAAAATATTGTACTAATTCATAGCATACCAGGGCCATATCCACCCACCAGTAACAAATAAAATCCTGGCCAAACTGGGGCCATATCCACCCTCCAGTATCAATATTGTTCTAACATTGCTGGGGCTGTAATCATCAACCAATCTAAATTTGATAATTACTCTGGATTCCAAGACAAGCCACCTTATTGGCCGAGACACAGTGTCTCAGCCAATTAGATTGCTGGTCTTGTCATTTAGAATAAGAACAATATATAGAATGGTTCCTTGGTTTCACAAATCAGGACAAAGATCTTCTCTATCAATCAAATGACTTATCTTGGAAATAAGAATTTCATTTATAATGGTTAATGAATAGAACTCCTTGTAAGACATACATTTTCTGATAGAATCCTCAAACCCTTTCACTCCCATTGTCAAGTCTGGTTCTGTCTTCAGTGAAATCTACAACATAAACACATACCCACAGGCAAGTTCATTCCTATTCAACTTTTATATGCCAGATTTTTCTTTTCAATTCCTCAATTATTATTTCTTATGCCTCATTTCAAAATGGGGCAAATCGAAGATTTGACACAACATAAGGTCTAATCACTCTATATTCTTTACAGAGGCACCATTTTCTTTTCTATTTTTTTCAAAAAATCTTTCTTTTGACTATACATGGGTTCATTTCAATTTTTTAATAGTTATATTCAAAGTCAATGATTTAACCCTTTACTACACAATCCCGAGTTTTAATGACCCTAAGGATGAAGCCTTTTGAAAACATTGTGGGAAAAGGAGAAAATCCTGGTAACCAGCATTTTCTCCTTTTCCCACAATGTTATCTACCCTATCAAAGAAATATCATATTTTTTTTGCCACACTGACATTGTTGTCTGCATATGCCTTCAATATGGACGAGTCTAACATTTGTTCATGTGGTAAAGGGTTAATGTGTACTTGAAACTTTTCAGAGTCGGCCTTAGTCCACCCTTGTTTTGAAATAATAACATGTATCTCCTGCAGCTAAAAATTTGCACAAATAATCCTGTGTTTTAATGACTTTGAGGTGAGAGACTTTTGAAAACACTGTATGAGAAGAAAAGTGCAGGTAACAAGCACTTTCTGCTTTCTCAACAATGTTTTCTACTCTTTCAAAGATAAATTCCATCATTAAAATTTGGGCCACATTTAATCTATCATCTGCAAATGCTTTCAATTTGGACAAGTCTAAGCTTTAGCTATTTGATACAGTATTCAGTATGACTTGTTTGATACATTACTCAGTATGACTTGTTTGATACAGCATTCAGTATGACTTGTTTGATACATTACTCAGTATGACTTGTTTGATACAGCATTCAGTATGACTTGTTTGATACAGCATTCAGTATGACTTGTTTGATACAGCATTCAGTATGACTTGTTTGATACAGTACTCAGTATGACTTGTTTGATACAGCATTCAGTATGACTTGTTTGATACAGCATTCAGTATGACTTGTTTGATACAGCATTCAGTATGACTTGTTTGATACAGTACTCAGTATGACTTGTTTGATACAGCATTCAGTATGACTTGTTTGATACAGGATTGAGTATGACTTGTTTGATACAGCATTCAGTATGACTTGTTTGATACAGCATTCAGTATGACTTGTTTGATACAGCATTCAGTATGACTTGTTTGATACAGCACTCAGTATGACTTGTTTGATACAGCATTCAGTATGACTTGTTTGATACAGCATTCAGTATGACTTGTTTGATACAGCATTCAGTATGACTTGTTTGATACAGCACTCAGTATGACTTGTTTGATACAGTACTCAGTATGACTTGTTTGATACAGTATTCAGTATGACTTGTTTGATACAGCACTCAGTATGACTTGTTTGATACAGCATTCAGTATGACTTGTTTGATACAGTACTCAGTATGACTTGTTTGATACAGCATTCAGTATGACTTGTTTGATACATTATTCAGTATGACTTGTTTGATACAGCATTCAGTATGACTTGTTTGATACAGCATTCAGTATGACTTGTTTGATACAGCATTCAGTATGACTTGTTTGATACAGTACTCAGTATGACTTGTTTAATACAGCATTCAGTATGACTTAAGTATGACTTATTCTCCCAACTTTACTTACCCAGAAATCTTGAAATCTACAAGTTTCTAAAAGGTCAGCCAATTTCATGACATTAGCAACAGGGTCCTCTGTTTGCTGAAGTTATAGTTAAGGTATGAAGCAATTATCTTCTGTAATAACAGAGATATTATAAAATGTCACAGTTTTTGCATGATGACGCAGATAACTCCAGGGTTACACTAATCCTTCAATGTTTTCTTTGAAAACAGCCAAGCAAACAACGAAAAGGGTATAAAGCTTAATTATTGTTTTTGAAAGGATACTCTTACAGTGTCTATTAAACATTTACACAAAGTAAAATCTGTGTGGGGTAAATTTGTCAGGGCTTTCAACAGAATCTGTGCTGTAACATTGGTCTGGTAATAGCCTGGGTTGAACTGGTACCTGACAATAGAAGAGGGATAGAATTAGTCAGGGCTTTCAACAGTACATATTATCTTTGGTGTCACATTGTACCTGAATTTTATACTTTTCCCACATCGTTTTTTGAAAAGGCTCTATCCACTGGGACATTAAACCACAGAACTGCTTGATATAGGGTTAAGCAATATCCTACAAGGTTCACCTAGTCCAAATTCATAATTCAATTTCATTAAGTTTACTTTAAAAAAAATTACAATCTTTGCACACACACTGTGATAGTATTTTCAGATTCAACACTCATCACTTAAAATTTCACATCAAGGTGTTTGCAAAGAATGTGAATTTTTTATGACTCTAATATGGTGTCATTAAGTCAAAACATAGATTTGCTGGCATATAATACACAGAATGATCTAAAATATTAAACAAAATATTCCACCATTCATCAGTGCAGTGTATCAAAACAAACACAAAGTGATTCTCCACCCTGAAGGAGAGGCTTTACTCTCAAAATCATTTATAGAAAAGCACACAGTGTGGACCAAGATCAGGTGACACATCTGAGATATTACAGATGCAGTCATCCATGGAAAAAGTATGGTAAAACTTGCAATATCTTGGCAGCATTCTTCAAATCTGCTATGTGTAATTCTAACTGTAGACAGCCTTTTAAAAAAAAAACCTTTTTTGCTGTACTCTTTACCTGTATTTTTTCCTTTTCCAACATTATTTACAAATAGCATGAAAGACCTCCAGATAAGAGGGAGTGATTGTATTCTAAATCCATTATTTCTCTTTAGTGGGTACTCATTAGCATCGTCTCGATGAGAAGCTTCTGATGAGTACCCATAACATAGGGTTTACTGGAGAGCGATTAATATTTTCAATTTTGAAATCAAAATCACTCCCTCTATCTGGAGCTCCGAGTATAACCTGCTTCCTTATGGTTGTTTTAACTCTGGATTTTTTTATAAAAGGTTAATGACAGGTGATCTTCAAAGACTATTCTTTAACCCTTTACCACACAACAAAATTTTCCACTAGAAAGCATTTGCAGATGACAAATTAGATATGGCCCATATGGTGAGATCTGTCTGTAAAAGGACAGATTACATTGTGGGAAAAGATAGAAAATGTTGGTTACCAGCATTTTCATCTTTTCCAACGTTTCCAAAAGGCTTCTTTCTCTGGGTCATTAAATCTCAGGATTGTGTCGTAAAGGGTTAACCCTTTCCCAAATTACAAATTTTAGATTCTCCAAAATTATACCAGATTCACAAATGACAAATTTAAAATTCTCCTTTGCCCACACTGTTTTCAAAACCATTCTTCCTGTAGGTCATTAAAACATAGGATAAGGATTTGTGGTATAGGGTTAAAAGAAAAGAAGAAAACAAAACAAACTCACAGTTTCAATACTCCTAAATTAGCTTCCAGGTCGTAGGTGTTTTCTCGAACTTGCATCTCAACATATCGCTCCAGTGTGGTAAGGTTCTCAGGATTGTACCTATTTAAAGTAAGTAGATATGAGCCATGCTCTATGAATAGTGGGCTTAATTAATCTGTGAAAAGCATCGACCCAGGTCAGCCTGTGCAGGCTGACCTGGGCCGAAACTTTTCGCTATAGGTCAATTTTCTGTATGTCAAAGGACCAGTCTACCTTATGATACAGCCGGTTGTTAGACAAAATGGATTTTATGGATCCCTGACAATGTAATGTCTTGCTTGGTATCATGCATCACGGAGATGCATTAAGCCCCCTTTTGCCAGAGAATGGCTCGTATATAATTTAAGATCACCACCAAAAGCCCACAAAATTTCCAATGAGGTAACAATCTCTGCATCAACCTGAATCAAATCTTACTAAATCCTGCCAGGTCTCAAGTACAACTGCCTTTTTACATCATAGCCAAATCAGCCCCACATATGCGCTTGTTTGGCATTTGCTTGCTTATGCTAGCTAGTTTTTACCTCATTGTTTTAGGTTTTCTTTACCTATATTCGCAGTACATTTTTGTATGCTTAGTGTATCAAAAATTGTGCATACAGTTAAGTATGAAGGTATGCCATTGTACATTTACATATAGATCTGACCATGATAAACATTACTTACTAAAAATAAGCATTTTTAAATGCCTCTAAAATAATAAATCTTGCTTGAATCAAAGCATACTTAAAAAGTAAAAAAATATTTCATCCTTCACTTTTGTGCCAGAAACTTTTTTGTTTTCTGGAAAAAAAAAAACAATTTTGATCCTTTCAACACCTCTAGTAAAGTTTATAAATAAAGGATGGAAAAACATTAACATCTATGATAATTACAACAGGAAGGAACTGTCTTGAAATGAAGTTTTATGTGAGTACACTTCAATATTTAACTCTTTACCAAATGACAAAAGTTTGGACCAGTCCAAATTCAAAGCATTTGCAGATGACGATTTAAATGTGGCTCAAAAGATGGAATTTGTTTTAAATAGGGTACAAAACATAATGGGAAAAGGAGAGAATGCTGGCTACCACTTCCTGCTCAGGTGAGCTAAAAACAAATATTAGTTGTACTAAAAAAAACAGATGGACCTCAAAAAGTCAAAGGTTTACCACTGGTCCGGTCAATTAACATAAGTTAATAGATTGCATAAGATTTGGGTATCTTTCTAGGTGCAAAAACAGGTATTCCTCCAAAAAAAAATAAAAAGGTAGGTAAAATTCTTGAGGGTTAAAGGGGTGAAAAAAGATATGGACCAAAGAAGATTTGTCCCAATGAGAAGATTCTGACCCAAGAAGATTTGGTCCACATAGGATAAGATTTGGCCCAAGTGAGAGGAAGATTTGGTCCCAACTTTAGAGTATGTTTATTCTATCGATACTGTTGTTTTCACTTATTGTTAAGTGACAATTTCAGATTCACCTCCAAAGAGCCTTAAAACTTATGACTGAAACTGCTTTTTTTCATAGTTTGAGGGTAATTATTAGCGATGGGACTGAATAGTCATGGGACTAAATAGATGAATATTCTAAAAACGACCAAACCTTCAAATGTGAATTTCATGTTCAAACAGTCCTCTTTTTCTTCTTTTGATAATGTTTAATGAATCGACCATCCACTGAAAAGTGAGCAGTTTCAAAAAAATATATCTCGTTCTCTGTCACTCAGCTGTGTATCTGTCAGTGTGCTGTTTACATGTGTTAAGCTGTTTTAACACCTATTAATTTAAAAATCACCTTTGATCAGACATCTAATTATCATCCTTTATTTAACCTATCATTATTCAGTCTTGATCGGTCGTACTATAGGCTGTTAGATTTGCTGATGCAACTTTGTCAATGATATAATGCATAAGCAGTGTTGTGCCTAGGCCGCGGGATTGCGGGATTCCCGCAATTTTTTTACCAATGTCCCTTAAAATCTAAGCCATTGCGGGATGTCGGGCGCACTCACGAAAATCCGCCAGATTTTCCTTATCTGGAGTCCTTTTCGGTATTTACGTACATTGCGTTAATTACAATGGGCACCTGCACAACGTAGACTGTGACCGAGGAATTTACTGAGATAAAGTCGCTTAACAGATGTCCGATATTTAAACCAGTCTTACTGTTGTCAATGAAACAATATGGCGAAACGCCAGTTGCGGCTGACCGACTTTATGTCAGGAAGTGTTAAAAATAGAAAAATTCAGATGAAATTGAATCGCAGAGGACGGTTGAAAAACTAGTTATATTTAGTGTGTCCCCTAGATTTTTCTAGTGTCCCCTTGAAATCACGGTAGGGGGACACCTGTGTCCCCCCAAAATTTTGGCCTAGGCACAACACTGCATAAGGTAGCGTGTGTTGTTGTTGTCATCGCTGTTGTTGTACCATAAAAATCATATGAAAACCTCCAATTCGTTTAAAATTAGGGCCACATTTTCTCAAGGGAGGGAGAAAAGTAACAAAACTTTAGCTGATTATAAATGGCAATAATAATGTCACTAGTGATCATTATAATCTGCAAAACATGAATGAAGATAAAAACTGCTACAAAGTTTAAAAGACCCAATTCCATCCATGTAGATATTCCTCTAAAAACATGATAAAATAACATGGGCTGAATATTCTCAACATTGGGCCGAATCTTGTCACTTTCGGGGCTGTATTTTGTCGAAAATCGCTGGTCGGTGTTTGGTCGAATTTTCTTTGGTCCGAATCTTCTGACATTCAATTCTTGATTAACCGCAAAAATATCTAGATACTAATTAGGTACAGTTTAGAGGTATATCTGTACGTGTAATTTCGAATTTCTTTTTTTTTTTTTTTCGTTCATTCACGCTGTTTGTTAACTGTAACAAGCGCTCGTCTTTTGGTGTGAGGAGGATTCTGGAAGGCAAGAAAGCAATTTTGTTAACATGGGCTGCATAAACTATAATGTCGCAGTAACATAGGATCGACTTCAATGGATCTATATGGAACAAATAATCTGCTGGTTCTTTATTCTATATGCGATAGCCATTTTTCACCTGTCAATTCCCTTTAAAAGGGTAGCAACTGTGGCTCTCATTGCTTCTGCCATATTGTTTATCTCTCCACGTGCGGAAATACATGTTTTGCGGTACCGGTTTGATGTCGTAATTTGCTTGTGCGGGGAGAAAAATCAGAGACTGGCCTTTGTAATAATTTCTTCTGTTTATTTTTGGGGTTTTTTTTTTATTTTCAGAGGTTTGTGTGATTTTTGATGCATAGTTCTAACGTTTTTTTTTCACGACAATCACCTCGGTAGCAGATTCTAGGTGTCACACCACCGGTTATTTTGCCATATTGAAAATAGTGTGAAATTTCTGAAGCTCCACAAATGGCTTAATGGCAAATTTTTGGCTTTACCGTTTTTTGCTCTCAAAAGCACAGTCATAGTCCTTTAAAAATGCATAAAAAAACAACTTGTCAACCAACTGCGTTTTCTGGTAAATCCCAATCAATACAGGCACCCTAGCATGCTAGAAATTGTCTTCTCAAAAACACCTGTTCACGGCCATGACCCCAATTTTTTGTTCCTCCAATGACACAAAATAGTCCAATCAATATATGATAAAATCACATCCTAATGTTCCCTCACTGCCTAAATTTGAAGCAAACCTAAATTACAAACCACCAAGCCCTCTCGACTCCATGAAACAGTGCAACAAAAGTGCTACTGCAAGATTTCACATCGGACTACTTTTGATACTATGACCAGGAAGCAATCTAGTAAACTGGCGGCCTGCTGTCCATCTTCGTATCGTCGATCTTCGTATCGTCGATCAGATGGCTACGGGAGATACAACGGGTACCAGTTATAGATTCTAGTTGGTTAGAGGTTGGACCCCAGTTTCTTTTCAGTCTGCACCTCACAGTCTTCTTTAATCCAAAGTGAAAAAATCATTTCAGTCTATCGGTGCTGTCTCATATTTTTAGAAAACATCAGTGAATGGCATAATACCGGCAACTTTCCCACCTCTATACAGTTCTATGCATATATATACTCAGCCAAAAAAAAAAGTACCCACTTTTCAAACCTTAATATTTCATTTAACATTGTTTTATCACAAATATAAATAATAACCAATGTACAGGTAATCGTTTGAGCACCCGTTGACCTAAGTTTGGTCAGTAGTAAACCATGCCGTTCGGCAAGAGACTCGATTTAGTGAATTTGCATGTGTGCCTCGTGCAGCACAGGTCGATATCCGGTGGAAGAATGTGACCACACCGATTGACCGTCAATAAGTCACAATTGAATAAAATAATGCAAAAGCAAGTCGAAAAAAATGCCAAGATTAAATAATGATCAACGAAACCAAACTAATTGGGATGTTGAATGCAGGTATGTCAGTAACTGCAGTATCCCGGCTGTTTGGTTGAACTCGTAAGGCGATAGAGCATTTACGGAGACGATTCCGGGCTATGGAAAACGTCCGCAACCATTCCCGGAGTGGTCAGCCATGTGTGACGACTGCTGCCGACGATCGGTACATCATCATGCAACATCTCTGCAACCAAGGCCTTACTGCAACAGCAACTGGAAGACAGCAGGGTATTTACCCACAGACTGTCAGGAATTGGTTGCAACAGAATTTCCAACCAATTGGCATGTATCATTCATATTTTGGCCAAATTCTCACACACCGCCATCGGACCGCAAGGCACGACTGGTACCGCCGTCATTTGCGCTGGCGGTGTAATAACAGGAGATTAGTGTTATTTTCAGACGAATCTCGATTTAACATCAGACATGCCGACGGTCGTGAGAGAGTTTACCGCTGTCGGAGGGAGCGTTTTGCCGACATGTGCGTCATTGAGAGGGACCGTTTTGGAGAGGGACGGTATTAGTCTGGGGTGGAATTATGGGTGGAAACAAGACGGGCCTTATTGTGATTAACAGGAAAATCCATGATCAGAATTACATCAAGGATGTTCTAACAGTAGAGGTTATCCCTTTCCTTCAGTGCCATGGTCCAAATGTTACTCTAATGCACGATAACGCCTGCCCCTATTCGGCTGCAGCAACTTGCCAGTTTTTGGCGGCTCATAACGTCAACGTCTTAGACTGGCCTGTGAATAGTCCCGATTTAAATCCAATAGAAAATGTGTTGGACGAGATAGGACGTTGTGTTCAAACAAATCATGCAATCAACATGGTAAATGTTGTATGATTTTTCTTGGATAATCTCAAATCATTTTAAAGAAATCACGACGGTGCATACTGTTTACATAACGCTGTATAAAAGGCGCAGGCAAATTGTTCCATTCAACTTGTAACGCTGCTGCTAAGTCATTTACGACGTGCATGGAACAAAATGGTGGACACATGAGATACTGACTCCGAATTCAAAATTTAAAACCCATTTTGGGTGCTTAAACCCCATTCAAAATTAAATTATACCTTTCTTGTTGGTGAACCCAGTGTTATCGAAGAAAGTGTCATTTTTGAAATCAATCCCTATGTCATTTCGCTCAATATTTTTCAGTGACATATCACATCGACTACAAATTTTCACAGAATGTCAGAAGGAATTGTTCTTTAATACAGATTAAGAAAATAGTCACGATATAATATTATGCTAGTTCCCAGTATACAGATAGAAATATACGATGGGTACTTTCTTTTTTGTCTGAGTATATGACATGTGACATTGTTTTATGGGTGAAGTGATTAGACGTTAATGAAATTACAGCTTCATTCGGTTGACCAGTATTGTATTCGATATGGAATGAATGTGTTTGTTTGTATTGGAGCTTAATGCCGTTTTAACAGCTTAAGTCATATCGCAGCGGTCAGTGCACCTAAGCACATGTTTCATGGCTTTCTCACACCAGTACGGACACAACTTTCTTTCCAAGTCACTGACTACTTCTCCCAGATGAATCTGAGGTGAGAGGCGAAAAATCACTGGAAAGAAAGTTTGACTCAACCAAATATCGAATTTCCACCTACCAGTTCACGAGTCAGATCAGTTAACCACTGAGCAGTGAGCTACCATGGCAGGTAGAAATACAATCTTTTTTGAGACATAATTTTGATTTTCATGGGTTTTCGCAATGTAGCCGCGGGGATTTCCAGATATTAGGCCCAGTAAATAATACTGCCTGGGCAGTATTATCAATTGATCTTGCACTGATGGCAATCATTGAATGGCATCTTTGGGACATGTGCATACCAGGTTTAACCCTTGACCAAAGTTCCAGAACTTTACAGAGCCCTCCTAGAAGAATGGGACATCACACAACAGCATGAAATAGCTATGTGGTTGCCATACTCAATAGTAATTATGCGACTTTTTGATTTGAGGTAAGGCACTTTTTTGTATGATTTTTCTTGGATAATCTCAAATCATTTTAAAGAAATAATGTGCATCATTCAATGGAATAACAATGAATTACATTCAACTGTAAATCAGATAAAAACTTGTTATATTCTAGCTGATTTTCAAATTTCAACTAGTGTTGCATTTTTAATTGTACTGGGAGTATGTTGAATTAAACAAGAGTTTGTTGTTGAAACACTTTTTCTCTTTAAAGTCACAGTGACCTTGACCCTGCATGCTGCAACCTCAAAATCATCTCCGAGCTAGCATTTTTTAATAACTTCCTTATAAAGCAAGTTACATTATTAAATTTTCATGCAAACTCAAGTACACATATTTTGTGAAAACCGTTAACTTTGACGCAAACATCCCATCACTCCCGCCAACAATCTAATAACTCTCAGAGCTTATAATGATGATTTGAATATATTCCCTCTGGTTGAATAAATGGCTACTTTGATTTCAGAAAACATATTTCATTCTCTGTAGACTTACCTGTATGACATCTCCTCTTGAAACCAATCGAAAAATAATTTTCTCATTGTTTAGGAATCACATTAACCCTTAACCTGCTAAATTAGTTAAATGAAACTCTCAAGTAGACAGTAAAAACCCAAATGTTGCTATTTCAATTTTATATAAATGGGGAAAATATCTCCTTATCAGACAGTCTAGATCCAAGATCAGACTTCATGTTCTTGGCAGTCTGATCTTGATCTACACTGTCCACCAAAGATCCTTCAGTCACGCTTACCAGCCTAAAGGTTAAATAAGTTAAAGCAATAAAATACTCATGCTGGAGCCGTAACCCAACTGATGTAAAAACGCTTTGGTGTAATCAGGTTGATATAAAATGAAATCAACTTCAATTCATAGGAAAGCATGCCTTGATTAAACTAGCTTGAGGCCATTTTAGACGTGTACCTTGATGTTAGAGGGTATATTCATTAATTTTTTTTTTTTAATGTCAAACTCTGTTCCTCAAGTTGCTCAATACAACTGTGAACCTCACATAGTTGTGCAGGACATATTTTGAGGCATGCATCGCAAAGAATGAGGGCCCGATCTACTGTTATGAACAACATACAAGGGAGATACACACTTTGGCTTAGGCTTGAAACTGTTATCAGGAAATCTAGAATCTATCTCGGCTGATGGCACTTGTCATATGAGGGGGTGTCTCTGGAAAAGGCTCAGCCTGGTGAAGGTGAAGGTAAATTGATGATAAGACAAATAAGTGGGCTTTTTGTAATCATGGCTGTACTACTGTTGAAATGTTTAAAAAAAATATGTTGAAAAAGAGTTTATGTGGAGGCCAATTAACCCCTTACCACACAACAAAATTTTAGACCCATCCAAATTGAAAGCATTTGCAGAAGACAGTTTCAGTGTGGCTCAAATAATGTGATTTTTCTTTGATAGGGTGGAAAACATTGTGGGAAAAGGAGAAAATGCTGGTAACCAGCATTTTCTCCTTTTCCCACAATGGTTTCCAAAGGCTTATTCCTCAGGGTTGTTAAAAGTCAGGATTGTGTGGTAAAGGGTTAAGACAATGCTCTATCGCATGATTTCTAAGTCAATACAACATGTTCATTAGGAAATTCTTTCATCATTAACAGAAAACTTAAGATACAAAATGAAAATTTAAGTTTACATGTGTCTAGTGTTGCATTTATGGCACAAAGTGCCTGTAAATCTGACTAGCTAATCATCAGGGGGCTCTCAAGAATACCTGTTCTTTGATTGATTTAGCGTATCTAAGTTGTAAATACAGACACTGCAGACGACAATATAGATGTGACTCAAAATTGAAATTTATTTCTGGAAGGAAAGAAACTTTGTGGGAAAAGGAGAAAATGCTGGTCACCAGCATTTTCTCCTTTTACAGCAATGCTTTTAAAAGCTTTCTTTCTCGGGGTCATTAAAAGTCTGGATTGTGTAGTAAAGGTTTGAAAGGAAACGCGATGCCTGGAGCTTAGGCCATCTGGGATATATCTGAACATCAGTAGTTTAGTATGTTAACTTTTTACCAGATGACAATATTTATAAAGCCTTCATATCAAAGTATTTGCAGACGACAAATCTAACATTGCTTAAAGAATGGTACTGTCCTTGAAAGGGTAGAAAACATTGTGGGTAAAAAAGAGAAAATGCTGGAAACCGGCATTTCCTTCTTTTTCCACAACATTTTTGAAAGGCTGTTTCCACAGGGTTGTTAAAAATAAATTGTATAGTGTGTCAACTGATGCATATAGACCTACACTGTATATAATAAGCAAAATAAAAACAAGTTTTCTAAATAAATTTTAATAATCCTTCTAAACTTCTCAGATGAAGGAGAAAATAAGACAAAAGAACAGAGATATAAGTCATTCATAGGACAATCATGACGTCTACACACTCCGAAGAACTATGTACATTTTACCCAATATGTTACAAGAGGTTTTTTTTCTACACTATTAACTCTTTACCAAAAATAGCCCTTTACCAAACGACAAAATTTTAGACTGGTCCAAATTGAAAGCATTTGCAGATGACAAAATAAATGTGACTCAAAAACTGGAAATTTGTTCTGGGAAGGGTACCAGCATTTTCTCCTTTTCCCATAATGTTTTCAGAAGCTTTCTTTCTCAGGGTTGTTAAAAGTCGGATTGTGTGGTAAAGGGTTAAAAAAAAACCCAGCCTAAATGGGGAAAAAAAAATCATTTACATAATTCACCGCAGGCCACTTACTGCCTATAAAAAAACACGCTTTTGCAGACAGCATATATTGTAAAATCAAGAGCTGTCTACTTAAAAAATATACCACAACAAGAGGGTCATGATGGCCCTGGATTGCTCAACTGAGCATTGGCATCTTTGAGATAATAAGGTCATTTAACCCTTTACCCATCTTCACAAGCCAAGGTGACGATCACTACGTGGATCTTACCCCTTGGCTGATTGAGTTGAAATTTGTTAGCCTGGCGATACGAGTAATCGTTGGTTGCAGTCAGGACTGAAAGCACCAATCCAATAGTGTGTTACATTTGCTATCCAACAACAGCAGAACGTAAATAAGAATGACCACAGGAGAAAGTTATCGGACATGCTGGGAATTATAACCAACAAAATACAGACGAAAAATATTTTCTTCAACATTCACTGTCACAAATCAATTAAATGAAGTTTTAGGATACATCCCAACACCACATGATGGACTGTCAAAGTAAGTGTGTGGCTTTTGCTTCGCGAAACTTAACAAGATTTCGAAAATAAATTTTGACTTGATAAATCGTCTGTCAAGTCTGTGATCTAAAAAGCAGTCAATTGTTGGCGAATTACAGAGAAAGCATGCTGAACAAGCTAAAATTGAACCAAACCTTACTGGCAATTGTCATGGACCCCCGTTAAAACAACAACACCAAAGCGCTTAACAGATCATAGCCCAACACCTAGAAAGCTAAACAAGTCTTTGGCCAAAAGTGTTATGTTACGCAACATTTGATTGGTTTTCGATGACGTATATCTAGGGGTGATAACAATCAAAATCCAGTAGGTGGCGTGTCGCCGTGCTAACAAATTTTGACACCATTAGCCAAGGGGTAAGATCCACGTAGTGATCATCACCTTGGCTTGCAAAGATGCCCTTTACCTAACAATCCCAAGGAAGAAAACTTTTCGGAAAAGGAGGAAACACTGGTTACAAGCACTCCCTCCTTTTGAAAACAATGTTTTCTGCAATTTCCAAGACTGATCTCGTTTCAGTCATTTTCAATTTGTGGTCTGCAGTTGCTCTTTAATTTGGACAAATCCAAAATTAAATCCTAGTGTAGTAAAGAATGAAACAAAATTATCATCAAATCAAACATTCTGACTTAGTTTCATGAATTTTGGACAAAAAAATATGGCCACCCACTGCAAACAGGGTTTTTCTAATACTTGAACAAGTTCCATACATTTTGACCCTTGATGACCGCCAAGCCCCCGTAGCTCAGTCGGTAGCATACAAGGCTTGAGAACAGGAGGTCGCTGGTTCGATCCCCGGCTTGGCCAATTTCTTTCCGAGGACTGATGATAGCCGTCACGACTGGATTCATTCCTCTCTCACCGCTGACCATTGTTTCGACGATGGTTATGTGGGAAAGCAGCCAGTGGCTTGGAAAGAATATTGTACGAAGTACTTGTAAAAGAAACACCAGAAAGGCATGGATAGGTGCACTGGCCGCCGCGATATAACTGAAATAATGTTGAAAACGGCGTTAAACACCATACAATCAATCAATCAACCCTTGATGACCCATTCTTGTACTTGTCATCAGATATTCCAAAGAAAAAAAACATTCTGACTACAGTACACAAATATCAGGCTGAAAGATTGGCCTCTAGAATGCACACAGAGCTTTTCTTTGATTTAGTCTAAGTGATTATGTTTAAACTTGTGCGAGATATATTCAGGATAACATCAGTTTTACTTACTGACATTTACAGATTTATGAAGTCACTCAAATTTTCAAAATACATCAAGAGAACAAGTAAACTCTTTACCAGAGGACAAAATTTAAGACTTGTCCAAATTTAACACACAAGCAAGTGACACACTAAATGTGGCCCAAATGATAAGACACCGGTATGTCTCTGACTAGGTAGAAAACATTGTGAGAAAAGGAGAAAATGCTGGTTATCAGCATTTTCTCCTCTTCCCCCTATGTTTTCAAAGGCCTTCTTTGTCAGGATAAATAAAACTCAAGACTGTTTGGTAAAAGGTTTAAACACCCATGATAGAGAGTACAACTCAAGGCCGTTTGTCTAGACAACCTTTACCAACTATGTTCTACTGGTATACCACAAGCATTGAGACACAAGCATTGAGACACAAATGCACTCTAAGCAAATGACTGGTACACACTGAAGGGGTGTAAGATTTCCTTTTCCCTTGTAAAATCAAACAGTTCATACAGACACTCACCCTTATAGTGCCACAGCACTCTAAAGGTTAAACATACAACTTTGCACAAGTTGCACAAAGGAGAAGTATTCAGCCCAAGGTTAACATCAATGTTGGGAAAATGAGTGACTGCACATAGCCATTCTTTTGCTTCTTTTCAAAAACTGTGAGCAGCAGAGGTATAAAAAGCTGTATTTGTATCATAATGGATAAGGAGTTTACCCTTTACCACATGATCCTTGGTTTTAACAACCCTTGGTGAGAAGGCTTTTGAAAACATTGTGGGAAAAGGAATAAATGCTGGTAACTAGCATTTTCTCCTTTTCCCACAAACTTTTCTACTTTTCATGATACAAATTTTATCATTTGTGCCAAACTGAATTTATTGTCTGCAAAGGCTTGCAATTTGGGCCAGTCTAAATTGCTTGGTAAAGGGTTAAGGTGCATGGACTAGATCCATTTGTCAATCAAACTTGCAATGCTGGATAAATTTCTAAACGAAATTTTAAGCGAATGGAAAAACCCAAATGTTGTGATTTACCACTTCTGTTTTGCATGAAAAATCTCTCAGTAGCTGACTATGTAGATCAAAGATCAGATTGCATGTTCTGTGCAGTCTGATCTTGATCTACTGTCAGCAAAAGTGCAGGGAGTCATGCTTAGCAGTCCAAGGGTTAAAAGTCTCGGTATTTAACGTACAGTGATTTTGCATGACATGGAATCTACATTAAGATTTAAAACATTTTGTTACAGAATAAAAATTTCTTAAACAAAATAAAATCTATTGTAATCATATACACTGATATCATTCAAATCATAAAAAAGTAAGTACTGATAAACTATACTACTCAAACTTTGATAAGGATCATTCAGACATTTCAATACGAGTATACATGTATGTTACAACAATACAGTTTTCTATTAAAAACATACATTTCTAGTGATTTATTTCATCAGCAAGGCAATGTAACATATTAAAAAGCCATACCTGATACATGACACACATGTATAATGGTTGAATCCAATATGGTGATCCCTAGCAAATTTTGAGTAGTATAATTTCAAAACCCTTTGAACACATGTTGACCCTTAAGCAAATGACAAAATTTTAGACTCTTCCATAATAAAATGTGCTTCAAATGACATGATTTGTCTTTGAAACGATAAAAACATAGTGGCAAAATCAAAGCTGGTTACTAGCATTTTCTTCTTTTCCTACTATGTTTTCAAAAGTTTTCTTTCAAAGAGTCTTAAAACTATGGGTAGTGTGGTACAGGTTAAAAACAGGTACTCATTCAGTCATTATTAACCCTTTCCCAGACAACAAAATTTTAGTCTTGTCCAAATTGAAAGCATTTGCAGACGACAATTTTATTGTGGCTCACATGGTGCAATTTTTCCTTGATAGGTCAGAAAACATTGTGGGAAAAGGAGAAAATGCTGGGTTTCCAGCATTTTCTCCTTTTCCCACAATATTTCCAAACAGTTTCTTTCCCTGGGTCGTTAAAAGGTGGCATTGTGTGGTAAAGGGTTAACCATTTACCAAGCAATCCTGAGTTCTCCTTTCAAACAATATTTTTCATCAATTCAAAGACGAATCCCATCAATAAAGCAAAATTTAATTTGTTGTCTGCAAATAATAATATGGATGAGTGTAAACCTGATACAGAATTAAGATATATGTAGAAGACAGTGGGAAGACCACAAAGTCAAACTGTTTCAACGATGCATAGTGTTATTTTCTTATTGCAATACTGACTAAAGAATGAGGGCACTTCAAAACGTTCATGGCCTAAGAATATGCCATTTATCATGCAAAATTTTTTAACCCTTAAAGCACCTTTCACACCAGACTGCACAAAATGATCAGTCTGATCTTGATCTACACTGTCCACCTTGCTGAGACATTCTGGACAAAAGCAACCTTGTACTGCAATTATTTGGGTCTTATTTCTAGTATACCTAAAACAGACCATGAAAATGCCTTCAAAGATTTCAGTGAAACCTATCAAGAATCAATTTTCAGGCACTTAGATGCATTCATATTTGATCATTCCTCGTAAAGAGTTAAATCTGTATCATTTGATGATTTGAACACAGCACAGAAGATTTGGCAGATAAGGTTATAAGAACTTGTATTACAATTGCATTGAAAATATAGTAATATATATATATTTTTTTTTTCATATAAGGCCTAGAGCTGTTTGAAGTGACCCTGCATTTAGGGGAGCTGATGGGCCAGCCATATTTCATGGCGATTTCTTTTGGACATATTTTCAAACAGCATCCCATTGAATTTAAGATGAAAGTAGTGAGACATATGCTAAATGTCAAATCAATATTGTACAAAACACACACAAAATATAACAGCCATGCTCTGGCAAAAGGGGGCTTAACCCTTTCCCAAACAAGTCCTGGTTTTCATGTGTCTGCAGCACAAGTCTTTTGAAAACAATGTGGGAAAAGGAGAAATTGCTCATAACGAGCAATTTCCCCTTTTCCCACAGTGTTTTCTACCCTTATTGAGAACTTTCTACCATTTTCATCAAATTTAATATTGTCGTCTGCAAACTCTTTCAATTTGGACCAGTCCAAATTTGTCATTTGGGAAAGGGTTAATACATCTCCATAACTCATTATATCAAGCAAGTCATTATGTTATGGATCCATAATAGGCATTTTTTTTTAATAACTGACTTAATCCTTTACCAGACGACAAAATTTTAGCCTTGTCCAAATTGAAAGCATATGCAGACGACAATTTCGATGTTGCTCAAATGGTGCAACTTTTCTTAGATAGGGTAGAAAACATTGTGGGAAAAGGAGAAAATGCTGGTTACCAGCATTTTCTCCTTTTCCCACAATGTTTTCAAAAGGCTTCTTTCCCAGGGGCGTCAAAAGGCGGCATTGTACAGTAAAGGGTTAATCATAAGGTAAACTTGTCCTTGGACATACAGATAACTGACTATTAGCGAAAAATTTTGGCCCAGGTTAGCCTACACAGACTACTTTTCCCAAATGCACTAAGCCCCCTGTTCACATTACATAGCTCATACGCTTCAACAACTTCTCGAATTCGCTTATCCACAAAAGATTTTTTTTATTGCTTGAATACACTTATTTTCTTTACCAAAGGTGGCAAAGCTTTAAATTAACTATACAGCTATGTACAAATACAACATTATAAATATCAAAATGTACAATTCTCCCTCTATTAACCATTTACCAGACAACAAAATTTTATACTAGTCTGACTAAACTGAGAGCAATTGCCGAGGACATTTGTGGCTCAAATGACAGGATTTGTTTTAATAAGGGTACAAAATATAGAGAAAAAAAGAGAAATTGCTGGTTTCCAGCATTTCCTTTATTTCCCACTTTGTTTTCAAAAGCTTTTCTCCATAAGCCATTAAAACACAGGATTGTTTTATAAAGGGTTAACTGTTTACCACACAATGATAAGTTTTAACGTCTCTGGGAAATTAGACTTTTGAAAACATCATAGGAAAAGGAGAAAATGATGGTAACCAGCATTTTCTAAGAATCTTTTCTAACCTTTCGGAAACAAATCCTATCATTTGATTTGTCATCTGCAAATGCTTTGAATTTGGGCCAGTCTAAAATTTTGTCGTATGGTGAAGATTTAAAGAACAAAAGACTACAGGAAGGATGGAATAGGACTGATGTTTAACTCTTTACCAAACTGCAAAATTTTAGACTGGTCCAAATTGAAAGCATTTGCAGACGACAAAATAAAGGTGATTCAAAAATTAAAAGTTGATTTAGGAAGGGTAGAAAACATTGTGGAAAAAAGAAAAAATGCTGGTTACCAGCATTTTCTCCTTTTCTCACAATGTTTTCAAAAGGCTACTTTCTCAGGGTCGTTTAAAGTCGGGTTTGTGTGGTAAAGGGTTAAATGATTTACTCTTTACCCCACAATCCTGAGTTTTAGCGACCCTGAAAGAGAAGACTTTTGAAAACACTGCAGGAAAAGGAGAAAATGCTGATAACCAGCATTTTCTCCTCTTCCCACCATGTTTTCCACCCTATCAAAGAGAGAGATCATCATTTTAGCAACATTAAATTTGTTGTCGGCAAGTGCTTTCAGTTTGGCCAAGTTCAAAATGTTGTCGTTTGGTAAAGAGTTAATTGATTGACACAATTTTAGCCTTTGCTCTCATGCAAAGAAAGCATTGTTGGAAAAGAAACAATTGTTTTTTTACAAGCAATGGCTTCTATGCCAACAATGCTTTTGATACTAAGTCGATTGAGATCGACTGTCCAAAATGTGCTCTCTGATACTGGATCTATACTTTTCAATACTTCAAGAGATATTGTGTCCAAAACAGGTTTGAACATTTGTCTCCAAGACTGAAAATATCTATTTTATCTTTTCCTTATGGACAAAGTTTTATACCAGTACTAGTCCATGTTGAAGTACATGTATTTACAGATGACAGAATATATGATGGGTAGAACACATCACAGAAAAAGAAGAAAATTCTTTTAACCCTTTCCCAAACAAGCCCTGGTTTTCACGTGTCAGCAGTACAAGTCTTTTGAAAACACTGTGGGAAAAGGAGAAATTGCTTGTAACGAGCAATTTCTCCTTTTCCCACAGTGTTTTCTACCCTTTTGGATAACTTTCTGCCATTTTCATCAAATTTAAAATTGTCGTCTGCAAACTCTTTCAATTTGGACCAGTCCAAAATCTGTCATTTGGGAAAGGATTAACCAGCATGTTCACCTTTTCCACCATTTTTTCAAAAGCCATCTTCCTCATTATCATAAAAGCATTGTATTGTTTGATTTTACCCTTTACCACACAATCCCGGGTTTTCACGACCCTGAGAAAGAAGCCTCTTGAAAACATTGTGGGAAAAGGAGAAAATGCTGGTTACCAGCATTTTCTCTTTTTCCCACAATGTTTTCTACCCTTCCCAAAATAAATTTCAATTTTTGAGTCACATTAATTTTGTCGTCTTCAAATGCTTTCAATTTGGATGAGTCCTAAAATTTTATTGTGTGGTAAAGAGTTAAGGTTAACCTTTTATCAAACAATCCATACTTTTGATGACCCATATGAAAATGGCTCTAGTAAACATCGTTGGGAAAAGAAAATGCTGATAAACAGCACTTTCTCCTTTTCCCACAATGTTTTCTGTTTTAGAAACAAAAGCAATCAAATGAGATACATTTAGTTTGTCATCTGCAAATGCTTTCCATTTGGACTAATCTAAAATTTTGTTACCTAGCAAAGAGTTAACCCTTTACCAGACAACAAAGTTTTAGCCTTGTCCACATTGAAAGCATTTGCAGATGACAATTTCAATGTGGCTCAAATGGTGCAATTTTTTCTTTGATAGGGTAGAAAACATTGTAGGAAAAGGAGACCAGCATTTTCTCCTTTTCCCAGAATGGTTTCAAAAGGCTTCTGTGCCAGGGTCGTCAAAAGGAAGCACTGTGCGGTAAAGGGTTAACCCTTTACCACATAATTCCGACTTTTAATGACCCTGAAAAAGAAGCCTTTTGAAAACATTGTGGGAAAAGGAGAAAATGCTGGTAACTAGCATCTTCTCCTTTTTCCACTATGCTTTCTACCCTTTCCAAAACAAATTTCAATTTTTCAGTCACATTTATTTTGTTGTCTGCAAATGCTTTCAATTTGGACTCGTCTGAAAATTTGTCGTGTGGTAAAGAGTTAAACAAGATGTCGTAGACTAGAACTTATCAATGAGACATCACAGGCATATTGGATTTCACTCTATAAATATACACAGTCAATGGCAGTAAATTTTTTCATCTGTCTCCAAATCTCCATTGACTTGCATGTACACGTATTGGCATGTTTACTCTTCAATTTATTGTGGGTTAAGAGATGAAGCTATCGTTATGAAATTAATAATGACAATAAAGGAAAATAAATTTGACATTGAAATATAAAGTACATGTTTAGATTCGATTCAATATGATGGGATAAAAATATAGCTGTTAAAAAGTGGCCAACATTTTCGAAACCCTGTTTATATCACATCAATGGAAAACTTCACCATTTGGTTTAGCCGATCAGACTTTCATAGTTAGAAAATTCTTGAGAATAAGACGATTTGGTTTAGCCAATCAGACTTTCATAACTAGAAAATTCTTGACAATAATACTAAGAATGTTCTTAAGAATTGTTTGTAAACATGGACCCTGATTTATGCTATGCCACATTTTGTGTGATATTCTATTAAAAAAAAATCTTCAATTTTTCACATTGCCAAAGTATTTACATTTCACTTATTGTAATCCCTTCCAAACAATCCTATGTTTTAACAACTTCGAGAAGGAAGGAGTTCTGTATCCATCCCGAAAAAGTACAAATGCTGGTAACCAGCATTTTCTCCTTTTCTCACAATTTTTTCTATCTACACAAAGACAAACTCTATCCTTTGAAACAAATCAAATAAATGTCCTCTACAAATCCTTTCCACATGAATACTTCTAAATCTCCATCATTTGATAAAGGGTTAATTTTTTACCAGACAAAAAAATTTTGGACTTGTCCAAATTGAAAGCATTTGCAGACAACAATATAAATGCGACTTAATGGAATCTGTAGAAAACATTGTGGGAAAAGGAGAAAATGCTAGTTACCAGCATTTTCTCCTTTTCCAACAATGTTTTCAAAAGCTTTTTTTCCAGGGTCGTTACACGTCAGGATTGTGTGATAAAGAGTTAATTCTTTACCAGATGAAAAAATTTTGTACTTGTCCATTTTGGACTTGTCATATTAACTCTTTACTAAACAACAAAATTGTAGACTTTTCCAACTTGAAAGCATTTGCAGACGACAAATTTAAGGTGGTTCAAATGGCAGAATTTACCCTTGATAGAGCAGAAAATATTGTGGAAAAAGGAGAAAATGCTGGTTACCAGCATTTTCTCCTTTTCCCACAATGTTTTCAAAAGTCTTCTCCGTCAGGGTCGTTAAAACTCAGGATTGTGTGGTATTTGCAGACAAGCAATTAGATGTGATAAAAATGACAGTATTAGTTTTTGATTGGGTAGAAAACACAGTTGGAAAAGGAGAAAATTCTGTTTAGCAGCATTTTCTCCATTTCCAAAAGTTCTCAAAAGCCTTCTTCCTGAAGGTTGTTAAAACACTGGATTGTTTTGTAACGGGTTAACTCTTTACCAAACGACAAAATTTCAAACTGGTCCAAATTGAAAGCATTTGCAGACGACAAATTAAAGGCGGCCCCAGTGATGTAATTTGTTATTGACAGGTTAGAAAACATTGTGGGAAAAAGAGAAAATGCTGGTTACCAGCATTTTCTCCTTTTCCCACAATGTTTTCAAAGGGCCTCTTTCTCAGGGTCATTAAAAGTCGGGATTGTTCGGTAACAGGTTAAGGGATTGTAAGTTTGGTAATAAATGTAGTATATTGTTTACCCTGTCCAACAAAATACTGACTGCAAGATTTTTAAACTCCTCACCACACAACAAAGTTTTGGAGTTGTCAAAATTGAAAGAATTTTGCAGACAACAAATTAAATGTGGTTCAGAAAAATGGGGAAAGTTGTTTGAAGCCCTATTGCACTTTTCATGACTATTGATGCCCTTGTAGCCTTTTCAGATCAAGATCAGACTGCAAAACATGACATCTTTGGTCTAACCTATCTGCTTTGCTGAAAATACCATAGGCAAGAAAACCCCACAAAACTGCAATTATTATTCAGGTCTTTCAAAATTTTCTAAGCTGAAAATGCCTGTTGGGTTTATCCCAGGCTCTAAGAGTCAAAGACCAAATACCAAGACAGGTAGATCAAGATCTTCGAAACAGATACACTATCCAATCATATTACTGAATGATTCAATTTCATTAAATTCAATAACGTTAGATGGTGTAACTCTGTCTTGCAGTTCTACACATTTCACTACAAAGTCTAACAATTTAGAGAGTTGTCTCCCATATGCCACAATTCTCCAGACTTGGTAAGGTGACATTTTAACCATTCTAACCACACAATGCTGACTTTTAACCACCCTGAGAAAGAAGCCTTATGAAAACATTGTGAGCAAAGGAGAAATTCCTGCTTACCAGCATTTTCTCCTTTTCCTCAATGTTTTTTCTTTCCTATTGAAGGAAAATTACATCATTTGAGCCACAGTGAAATTGTCGTCTCCAAATACTTTCAGTTTGGACGGGTAAAGGTTTGTCCAGGGTAAAGGGTTAACGCTTATCCTGCTGCATTTATAGTGTTGACCATTAACTCTTTACTGAACAAAAAAATTATAGACTGGTCCAAAATGGGGGCATTTGCAGATGAAAATTTAACTCTTTTCCTGATGATAAAATTTTAGTCGCAGCCATAATGAAAGCAGTTGCTCACGACAATTAAAAGTGGCTCAAATGGTGGAATTTGTCTATGAAAGAATAGAAAGTATTGTGGGAAAAGGACACAGTGCTAGTTACCAACATTTCTACTTTTTGCAATATATTTTCAAAAGCCTTTTTCCCCAGGGTCATAAAAGGTTTGGTAAAAGGTTGAAGGTGTCTCAAATAACTGAAACTGTCTTTGAAAGGGCAGAAATTATTGTGGGAAAAGGAGAAAATCCTGGTCAAAAGCTTAGGATTGCTTAGTAAAGGGTTAAGGGATAAGATGCTGAAGGTTTCTTAACTCTTCAACAAACGACAAAATTTTAGACTGGTCCAAATTGAAAGCATTTGCAGACGACAGATTAAAGTTGACCCAAATGAGGAGATTTCTAACTGATAGAGTAGAAAACATTGTGTGAAAAGGAGAAAATGCTGGTTACCAGCATTTTCTCCTTTTCCCACCATGTTTTCAAAGGGCCTCTTTCTCAGGGTCGTTAAAAGTCGGGATTGTTTGGTAACGGGTTAAAAGGCATCTACAGGGGGACAAAAGAAAAAGACCACCCTAAGAAAGTGGCTAAATAGTGCCATGTAGTCCAAATATATGAGCCATGCTCTGTGGAAAGAGAGTCAAATGCAAGTGAAAAAAGTGTCTACCCATGCCAGCCTGTGCAGTCCAGGCTGACATGGGTCTACTTTTTACAATTGGTCAATTTTCTGCATGTCCAAGAACCATTAACCCTTTACCACACAATCCCGACTTTCAACAACCTTGAGAAAGAGCACTTTTGAAAATATTGCGAGAAAAGGAGAAAATGCTGGTAACCAGCATTTTCTCCTTTTCCCACAATGTTTTCCACCCTTTAAGAGTCAGTTTTCTTCAACTGAGCCACTGTTAATTTGTCGTCTGCAACAGCTTTGAATTTAGACAAGGGTAATATACTGTCATTTGGTAAAGAGTTAAGTCTGCTAGTTAATGTCCTTTGGTAAAGAGTTAAGTCTGTTGGTAAACAACATTGGTTTATGGATCCATATTATACAATGACTTGCTCGGTACAATGTGTCACAGAGATGCACTAAACCCCCTCTTCCCAGAGTGCCTTTCATGATTATCTAAATTTATGTACAACCCTAGATATGCAACAACAAAATGAGATCACTGAATATGACCATATAAGTGGATTTTATCTAATCTCTGAACACCTGGGTCAATTATTCTTTCTTTTGAACAGCCCGTATATAATTTCTTTTTCTACAAAATGAATATGGCAATTGATAGACATATATATAGATAACTGTAATGATGGCAAAATGTACCAAAAAAACTTTTCTCTGATATAAAAAAAATTGTGTTTACTATATTTATTTGACTTATAAGGACCTTAATGAAAAACAAATAAAATTTCTGGTCCTTGCAGATTTTGCAATAGATCTACTTATGGAAGAATTCACCCACATTATTATTTGTACATTTCTAAGTAATAATAAGAAAATTCCTACATAACTAAAATTACCATTTTGTACTTCTTGTCTTGTAAATTTCTTGCTTTTACAAGCCTGTGTGAGACACGTAAATTTGTTGATTATTCATAATTTGTGGGTAAATTACCATTGACCTTTTACCACACGATCCTGAGTTTTAATGACCCTGAAGAAAACATCATAGGAAAAGGAGAAAATGCTGGAAACCAGCATTTTCTCCTTTTCCCACAATGTTGTCTACCCTATCAAAGATGGAAATAATCATTTTAGCAACATTTAATTTGTCGCCTGCAAATGCTTTGAATTTGGTCCAGTCCAAAAATTTGTTGTTTGGTAAAGAGTTAATCAGTAACATAAGAAAATTCATATAATTATAAATGTGCAACTAAATTACACTGCAGATTTCTGGTAACCCTATACCAAACGATCACATGTTTTAACAACCCTGAAGAAGGAGGCTTTTTAAAAAATTGTGGGAAAAAAAGGAAACGCTGGTTCCAAAATCTTCTCTAATTCTCATGATGTTTTCTACCATTTTTAAGATAGAAATAATGATTGAATCTTTTGAGTCACAATTAATTTTGTTGTTTGCAAATGCTTCTATTTTGGTCAAATCCAAAGTTTTTTTGTTTTTGGAAAGAGCCAGCTCTTTTACCCAATAACAAAAGTTTAGGCTCCTTCACATTTATCACATCTGCAGAAAACAAATTCAAAAGTCGTAAAAATGCCAATCTTCTTTGCCAGGAAAGAAAACATTGTGGGGAAAAAGGAGAAAATGCTGGTTACAAAATTTTAGGCTCCTTCATTTATCACATCTGCAGAAAACAAATTCAAAAGTCGTAAAAATGCCAATCTTCTTTGCCAGGAAAGAAAACATTGTGGGGAAAAAGGAGAAAATGCTGGTTACAACAGTTTCAACGAGTCTAGGACAATTCCCCCCACACACACACACAAATGCCCCCCCCCCCCCCCCCCCCCGCCCCTAGGGGCAATTACATCCCCCCCCCCCCCCCCCCCGGACCATTACCCCCTGGACAACTGCCCCCAGCCAATCCCTCCCCCACCCCCACAATCCCCCCTCGACAATCCCCCCCCCCCCCCCCCACACACACACACACAACTCCCCACTCCAGACAATTCCAGGATGTTCATACCATCATATGCACAACTCAATTTTCTGTTCGCGAGGAACTCCTACTCGACGTGCGTACTTCAAATGTGATCACATGAAAAATCTAGTAATCTAATCTAATCTAGTTCCAGTTGAACTCGGCCTTGGAAGTGAACCCAGGGTCTGACGCTGAAAGCCGACAATGACCTCGTCCCAAAGCAAAAGCAGAAGAAATTTCGAGTTAGATTGGGGGGATTGTCCGGGGGCAATTGTCGGGGTGGGGGTGGGGGGCATGGGGGGTGGGGGGCATGGGGGGGGGGGTGTAAATAGTCCTGGGGGGGCTATGGGGGTTTGCCTTTGGGGGTAATTGTCGGGGGTGTCTCGGGGGCTAGTGGGGGCGCACTTGTCGGGGGGGGGGGGGGGGGGGTCCAGGGGGCAGTTGTCTAGGGGGGAGTTGTCCTGATACGAGTTTCAACAGGTTTCTTCCTGTAGGTCATTAAAACATGAATTTGCTTGGAAAAGGGTTAATGGTATTAGACAGCATCCATAATTATACAATTATGGATTTCAGAATTATTGTGTTCCTTGACTTTCATAAAAACCATAATGTACTATATAATCAACCTGTAATCCTACCACGTTCCTTTGTTGATATTTTTCAACAACTCCAAGGCTTGTGGTAGCACATGGATAAAACTGGTTTGAAAAAAAATCAGATCAATAGACAATCAAGAGAATATGTAGACAGACAGAAAACTATTCATTTTTTAAAAAATTGACTCAAGCTCATTTTACAAAATTTCTTTTATTGTCAAAATATCACTGCTCTGTTTTTTCAACTTATTTACAGAATACCGTAGTCACATAGAGAAACCTACATTTAGAAAGTAATGTTGTAGCTTATCTGTCAAAATCTAAATCAATAACAAAAATTATTGTTCAGAGTAAAACAGAAGTACAGTATTCAAATCAAATCTATGGCAACACTACTTTTTTCCATCTGCAAAGGTGTTTGACATTCTTGTTCACTTGTAAATTAATCACACAAAATATACATTTCTCTTTGACACTTTAAGCTGGTGTGCTGTTCAATATGGGTTCAATGTATCAATCATCTAAATTCAACAAGAAATCACAAAATGTGATTGTATAGCTCTTTACAAAATATACTAATAATCCCTGAATGACAGCATCACATGATCAACACATGAGTCTCATGTGATCAAATATGCAAATGAGTATGATAACCAATGGCCAATCAGATGCCTGCTGAAGACAGAGATGCACAGTCTGGAGAAAGAGGTGGCCTCAAAGTGTCTTTGCCTTCTGTATCAACTCTTTCACAAATGCCTGGAAATAGAAAAGAACAGAGTTGTTACGATCTGTGTTGTTCAATCGTGATAAACCCTTCACCAGACAATCCTCAGTTTAACCCTTTACCACACAATCCCGACTTTTAACGACCTCGAAGAACATGTCTTTTAAAAACATTGTAGGAAAAGGAGAAAATGCTGGTAACCAGCATTTTCTTCTTTTCCTACAATGTTTTCTTCCATATCAAAGACAGAAATCATCATTTGAGCTAGATTAATTTTGTCATCTGCAAATGCTTTCAATTTGGTCAAGTCAAAAATTTTGTCGTTTGGTAAAGAGTTAAACAACCCTGAAGGAGACGGCCTTTAAAAACATTGTGTGAAAAGGAGAAAATGCATTGTACAAGAAAAAATACTGGTAGTAACATTTTCTGACAATAATTTCTACCCTTTCAGAGATACCAGACCTGAGACAAATCTGATTTGTTGTCTGAAAAAGCTTTCAGTCAAGACAAGTCTGAAATTATGCCCTCTAGTAATGAGTCATGCATATGGACAATAGTTTGATGACATATGCCATGAAAATGAAAACAATGAAAAGGACAACCTACATTATCCTCTCACCTCATAAATCTTGCATTTCTAAAAGGGGTTTATTTAGTTTCTTTGTTGTAAATCAAAATTTCTTATTAAATAGCGATAAATACAACTAGATAAACATGTATTTTGTAATCATATAATTTTGACAATTATATTCGATAAACTGGTGCTATTTACGGGCGTTTAAATGATGTGTTAGTCGATGGCAGAAAAATGAAATTTAAAATCAGGCAAAAAGTGAACATAAGACAGAGTGACCTGGCAACTTTTAACTAGTTTTGAAATCAATTTCTCTGCTAGCGACTAACACTTGGACCAACTGTATATTAATAGATTGTCATCTTCGCAATCATGTCCATACTTTTAAATGATTATTTAAAGTGACATGCATTTCAACACCTGGTTTGTTTACTTTTGGCAGCTATTGTTACTATAAGGATTTTTCTTACTTCTGTCTTTCTTCTTTACTAATGACTTGCTAGCTATCAGCCTTCTTAAACTCTTTACCACACAGTCCCGACTTTTAACGACCCTAAAAAGGAAGCCTTTTGAAAACATTGTGTGAAAAGGAGAAAATGCTGGTAACCAGCATTTTCTCCTTTTCCCACAATGTTTTCTACCAATTCCATAACAAATTTCAATTTTTAAGTCACATTTAATTTGTTGTCTGCAAATGCTTTCAATTTGGACTAGTCTACAATTTTGCTGTTTGGTAAAGACTTAATCAGTTACAAATTCTTTCTGAAGTTAGGTGAGATTATGAAAATCTTAAGTCTGCTCCCTTTCACAATGAAAACTATATATAACATATTGAGACAATATCTGAGCCATGCTCTGGCAAAAGGCGGATTAATGCATCTCCGTAATGCATTATACCAAGCAAGACATCACCTTTTTATGGATCTATAAACTACATTTTAATAAACAATCCATTGAATCAAGAGGTAAAATTATTCTATGGCATACGGAAAATTTAAAGATAGCAAAAACTTTCGGCCCAGGTCAGCCTGCGTGGATTTTGAAGGCTGACATGGGTCGATACTCTTCACAAGTGCACTTAGCCCCCTTTTCATGGAGCATGGCTCATTTCGACAGCAGACTGATTGCATGTTGACAAATAAAAAATTCAGGATATCTAAACGAGAAGAAAAATCCATATTTCATGAAGAAATAAATTCATTTCTAGGTGTGCACATTTCATAACCATACTTCCTTGTTTACCCTTCATTTCATTCTTCAACCCTTTACCAAAAAGTCAAGGGTTTTAGCCACAGGGGCTCGAAACATACTTTTATGCATAAATGTACTGAATTATAGACATTGTTGTGTGTCAGAAATGTCTATAATTCAGTATATTTATGCATATTAATGTATGTTTCGATCCCCTGTGGTTTTAGCAACCCTGAGCAAGAAGCAATTTCAAAACAATGTAAGAAAAGGAGAAAATGTTGTTCAAGAGGTTTCAAGAAAGAAAAATAGTTTGTAAATGATGTGGTAAACAATAGCAGGAAAAGGAGCAACAGTTTATAATAAACTATTTACCACAGGGTAAAAAAAATGTATTTGTGGAGTGATTAAAAAGGTAACCCTTTACCACACAATCATGGATTTTAATGACCCTGAACAAAAAGCCTTTTGAAAACATTGTGGGAAAAGGAGAAAATGCAGGTAGCCAGCATTTTCTCCTTTTCCCACAATGTCTTCAAACCTTCTCAAAACAAATTTCAATTTCTGAGTCAGGTTTATTTCGTCATCTGCAAATGCTTTCATTTTGTACAAGTCTAAAATGTTGTGTGGTTAAGAGTTGAATTGATGCCTCACCAGTCATGTCAGTGTCATTACAATGAGTCATAACATTTTTTTAATTGTTAAAATTTCTAAAATCCTTGATCTGTGTACAAGCATGTTCCAAAATAAGTAAATCATTATTCAAAAGTCATTTTGATTGCAATAGATAACTTCTTTACGCCATGAAAAAGTCCTAAGAGTCATGATGCCAGTGTGGCCACGGCCTTGGCTACATAAATGTACATTAAATTTTGTCCGTTTCTTAAGGCATTTGTTATGCAAAAAGATACAAAAGAGCCTGAATCGCTCTACTAGCTTTTGCTTGTAAACTACACCTTTATCCTGCTAAATAAGTTAACCCTTTACCACACAATCCCAACTTTTAACGACCCTGAGAAAGAGGCCTCTTAAAAACATTGTGGGAAAAGGAGAAAATGCTGGTAACCAGCATTTTCTCCTTTTCCCACAATGTTTTCTAACCTGTCAATAACAAATTTCATCACTGGGGCCACCTTTCATTAATTTTGTCATCTGCAAATGCTTTCAATTTGGACTAGTCATCTGGTAAAGAGTTAAATAAATCTTTCAAGCCCATTAAGTAAAAACCCAAATAATGTTATTTTGAACTTATTTTTTTGGAGAAAAATATCTCCATATTGGACAGTGTAGATCAAAGATCAGACTGCACATTCCATGCAGTCTGATCTTGATCTACACTTAGTAGCCTAAGGGTTAATGTGCTTTACTGCAAAGTTAACCAGTGAAAGTTAACTATGTAAAAGTTAGCAAGAGAAGAATTAGGGCTGTCCTTTCTGTTTCTGGACTGTATAATTTATCTTACTTCAAAGGAAACCTGCTACAACTCATGAATAAGTGATATAGGCTGAAGCTCTTTCATGAAAATGTACCAATTTTAAAGGGATCAATTTTCCTTCATAGAACTAAATGGGACAAGGGCCTGTATTCTCCAACCTCTATAAATTGTGGTCTTAGTGTCACTCTTAACCCTTAAAGCGCCGAATAAACCTATCAGACATTTTTATTCTAGAAATATGACCCAATTAATTGCAATTTCATGGTTGCTTTTGTCTACAGTGTTTCCATAAGGCGGACAGCGTAGATCCAAAGTTTTGTGCACATTCTGTGCAGCCTGATCTTGATCTACACTGGCCGCAAAGGCAACTATAGTCTTTAAAGGCGCTTTAAGGGTTAAGATTTGTTTAAATTTCAAATAAGCACAGTTTCTGACTGGTTAAACAAGGGATCCTATATACGATCCCTGGCTAAACCAAATGGTTTAGCCAATCAGAAATTGTCTTACTTTTCTAAACCTAGAATTAATTAGATTATGAATAGAATTTAGGATGGTTGGTAAATGCAGCCCAGGTCAGACTTTATGTACAATAGAAAAAAATGTGAAATGTCAGAAACATAAATATTAGAGGACAAATAGGCATGTATACAGCTCAAGACTTGGATGAACTCGGAGATAAATTCCACATTCTCATGTACCCAGCTAACTTATAAGATGTGTTTGAGTTAGGATTACTTATCCATTTAAGAGGCGTCTTGTCTTGATAGCTGGGTGGTTATGAAATTTAACCTGACCTAACCTTATCAATCATTTTTGACTTTGTGATGATTTTTTTTTTTTCGGGAGGGGGGGGCTCTCCATGTATCAAGTTGCTTCAACTAATTAAGGTCATGGTTTAGAATGAATAAGTAGATGTATATCAAAGATCAGAGTATTCTTGATCTATGCTGTCTACAGAAACAAATTATCTATGAAAATCAGCAAAAAAATGTTTCGATTCCACCTTTTACATGCCATTTTGAAACTTTCCTCCATAGACAAGAGGGCCAAGGTGCTCACCTATGTAAAGTCATCTAGGATGATAGAGCTGAAAAGATCCTGGTTGTGATGATGTAAAATGCCTGAGTGTGAGGGATCTACTTCTTGGCCGATTTGATCTATTTTTGAATTTTGAATCAGGCTGAAAATGTGGCCTCTATAGTGCACAGAAGATTTTTCAACGGTTTTTTGACCCAGCATGACCCATTTTCAAGCTTGTCTGAGATATCATCAAAACTAATAATCTGAACTAGTTCATGAGTAACAGGCTTAAAATGTGGCCTCGAAATTGCAAATGGGTTTTTTCTAAGATTGAGCCCAGTAACCTACTTTTTTACCCAACATGTCCAAATTTTGAATTTGTCCAAGATTTTATCAAGAAAAATACTCTGACCAAGTTTCATGAGTATCTGATTGAAAATGTGGCCTCTAGAGTGCACACAAGGTAAATGTTGACGACCTGGACGACGCACGACTGACGATGGACACAGCAGGATCACAAAAGCTCATCTTGAGCACTCTGTGCTCAGGTAAGCAAAAAAAGAAAAACAAGTCACAGTGTCTTTCTTAGAATATTTCCATCGGCAAACAGTTTGCACATTCAATTTTTAGCTTGGTTTATCAATTCGGTTGGGAGCTTTCATCGACAGGTCAAGAGATGTGAATAACTTCACCAAAGTTGTTCATGTTGCTAGGCATTTTACATGGACGCAGCCATGATTAAGATCATGTGATTGGTTTCAAAATGGAAACCTCCTTTACACAGATGAGGTTAGATAGAGGTACGGAATCGGCAGAGTTGTAATGAGTTGATAAGGTATCTAACAGTTTCGGGGAAAAAATACAGCTCTTCAGGTAATGCATAATTTTCCAAGATCTTCCTTTGATTGAAAATGTGGCCTCTAAAGTGCACACAAGGTAAATGTTGATGACCTGGATGACGCACGACTGACGATGGACACAGCAGGATCACAAAAGCTCATCTTGAGCACTCTGTGCTCAGGTAAGCAAAAAAAGAAAAACAAGTCACAATGTCTTTCTTAGAATATTTCCATCAGCAAACAGTTTGCACATTCAATTTTTAGCTTGGTTTATCAATTCGGTTGGGAGCTTTCATCGACAGGTCAAGAGATGTGAATAACTTCACCAAAGTTGTTCATGTTGCTAGGCATTTTACATGGACGCAGCCATGATTAAGATCATGTGATTGGTTTCAAAATGGAAACCTCCTTTACACAGATGAGGTTAGATAGAGGTACGGAATCGGCAGAGTTGTAATGAGTTGATAAGGTATCTAACAGTTTCGCGGAAAAAATACAGCTCTTCAGGTAATGCATAATTTTCCAAGATCTTCCTCTGATGATATAGTTTTTGAACTGGGGTTACCTAAGCTTGTGTGCTAGTTATTACAGAGACAGACACGCTGACCAAGCTCATTAAGTCATATGATTGGCAAAAAAATGGCTCCTTGAGTACAAACAAGGAATGGCCTGTCAACCTTGTCTTAAATTTATTGTGTAAAAATTTCATGTTGGAAATACCCTGAAAATTTATTGATAGCTTTCAGATCAGTTTTAATGAGTGCTGTCTAGACATTCAGAGAATACTATTTCATTATGAATATTTTCAACAACAACCACATTTTGTTGAGCAAAAAACAAGACAGACTACCTAATAACCATGCATGTAGAGAAGGGGAGTTGCATACAAAGAGAGGCAGCTTTAAAGTTATTCTATTTTTTCGAAACAGAATGATGTGTCATATTGCTTTGACTTCACTCTTACTATGAAAGTCTGAAGCATTTCTGTATTCCCACAATGTTGCAGAGGCAAGTCATACAATCTTAACTCTTTACCAGACAACAAAATTTCATGCTTGTCTTAACCCTTTACCAGACTACAAAATTTTAGCCTTTTCCAAATTGAAAGCATTTGAAGATGACAATTTTGTGGCTCAAATGGTGCAATTTTTCTTTGATAGAGCAGAAAACATTGTGGGAAAAGGAAACAAGAGAGCCATGATGGCCCGGGATCGCTCACCTGAGTCAATAGGCGAAATTTCACTCCAGGGTCATAATGACCAAATTTAAAACTCATCTGAGATATTATAAAGACAAACATTCTGACCAATTGTCAGGTCATTTGAGCTGAAGATGTGGCCTCCGGAGTGTCCAAAATGTATTTCTTCAATTTGACCTAGTGACTAGTTTATGACCCTATGTGACCATATTTCAAACTCATCTGAGATATTATCAAGACAAACACGCTGACCAATTTTCAGGGCAACTGAGCAAGAATTGTGGCCACTAGAGCGCCCACAAGATATTTCTTAAAATCTGACCTAGTGACCTAGTTTATGACCCTATGTGACCCAATTTTGAACTCATCCAAGATTTTATCAAGACAAATGTGCTGATCAATTTTCAGGTCAATTGAGTAAGAATTGTAGCCTCTACAGCACCCACAAAAAATTTCTTTTAGTTGACCTAGTGACCTAGATTATGACCCAAGTTACCAAAATTCAAACTCATGTGAAATTTTATCAAGAAAAACATTCTGACCATTTTTTAAGTCAATTCAGCAATAAATGTGGCCTCTAAAGTGCCCACAAGGTATTTCTTTAATTTGACCTTGTGACCTAGTTTATGACCCAAGGTATCCCAAATTCAAACTCATCCGAGATTTTATTTAGACAAAGATTCTGACCAATTTTCAAGACAATTGAGCAATAAATGTGGCCTCTAGACTGCCCACAAGGTATTTCTTTAATTTGACCAAGTGACTTAGATTATGTCCCCAGGTGACCCAATTTTGAAGTTATCCAAGAACTCAACAAGACAAACATTCTGACCGATTTTCGGGTCAATTGAACAATAAATGTGGCATCTAGAGTGCCCACAAGGTATTTCTTTAATTTGACCTAGTGACCTAGTGACCTAGTTTCTGACCCCAACACGTCCGAGATTTAATTAAGACAACCATTCTGACCAATTTTCAAGTCAATTGAGCAAACAATGTGGCCTCTAGAATGTCCACATGGTATTTCTTTGATTTGACCAAGTGACCTAGTTTATGACCCCAGGTGACCCAATTTCAAACTCATCCATGATTTAATTAAGACAAACTTTCTGACCAATTTTCAAGTCAATTGAGCAAAAACTGTGGCCTCTAGAGTGCCCACAAGGTATTTCTTTAATTTGACCTAGTGACCTACTTTATGACCCCAGATGACCCAATTTCAAAGTCATCTGAGATTTAATTAAGACAAACATTCTGACCAATTTTCAAGTCAACTGAATGAAAAATGTGGCTTCTAGAGTGCCCACAAGGTATTTCTTTAATTTGACCTAGTGACCTAGTTTTTGACCACACATGACCCAATTTCAAACTCCTCTGAGTTTTTATCAAGACAAACAATCTGACCAAGTTTCATGAGTATCAGACTGAAAATGTATCCTCTAGAGCGCACACAAGGTTTTTCTAAGATTTGACCATGTGACCTAGTTTTTGAACTAAGGTGACCCAGTTTAAAATTCTTCCAAGATATCATCAAGACAAAGATTCCGACTAAGTTTCATTAGTATGAGACTGAAAATGTGGCCTATAGAGCACACACAAAGTTTTTCTAAGATTTGACCTAGTGACCTAGTTTTTGACCCCCACATGACCCAATTTCTAACTCGTCTGAAATCTTATCAAGACAAACATTCTGACCACGTTTCACAGGTATCTGACTGAAAATGTGGCCTCTACAGCCCACACAAGGTTTTTCTAAGATTTGACCTAGTGCCCTAGGTTTTGACCCCACATGACCCAATTTCGAACTTGTCTGAGAATTTATCGAGACAAACATTCTGACCAAGTTTCACAAGTATCTGACTGAAAATGTGGCCTCTAGAGCGCACACAAGGTTTTTCTGAGATTTGACCTAGTGACCTAGTTTTTGACCCCACATAACCCAATTTCAAACTCCTCCGAAATTTTATCAAGACAAGCATTCTGACCAGGTTTTATGAGGATCGGACTGAAAATGTGGCCTCTAGAGCGTACACAAGGTTTTTCTAAGATTTGACCTAGTGACCTAGTTTTTGACCCTGCATGACACAATTTCGAACTTGTCTGAGAATTTATGAAGACAAACATTCTGACCAAGTTCCCTAAGTATCTGACTGAAAATGTGGCCTCTTCAGCCCACACAAGATTTTTCTAAGATTTGACCAAGTGACCTAGTTTTTGATCCCACATGACCCAATTTCAAACTTGTCCGAGATTTTATCAAGACAAACATTCTGACCAAGTTTCATGAGGATTGGACTGAAAATGTGGCCTCAAGAGCATACACAAGGTTTTTCTAAGATTTGACCTAGTGACCTAGTTTTTGACCCCACATGACTGAATTTCGAACTCGTCCAAGATTTTATCATGACAAACATTCTGAACAAGTTTCATGAGGATCGGACTGAAAATGTGGCCTCTAGAGCGTACACAAGATTTTTCTAAGATTTGACCTAGTGACCTAGTTTTTGACCCCACATGACCAATTTTGAACTCATCCGAGATTTCATCAAGACAAACATTCTGACCAAGTTTCATGAGGATCGGACTGAAAATATGGCCTCTAGAACGTACACAAGGTAAAAAGTTGACAATGCATGACGGACTACGGATGCCAGACACAGCACAATCACAATAGCTTATCATGAGCACTTTGTGCTCAGGTGAGCTAAAAATGCTGGTTACCAGCATTTTCCCACAATGTTTTCAAAAGTCTTCTTCCTCAGGGTCGTTAAAAATTGGGACTGAGTAGTAAAGGGTTGAATTATAAAATTTGTCTTTCACTCTTTACCAAATAACAGAATTTTGGATACATCCAAATTGAAAGCATTTGCAGATGACAAATCAAATGTGGCCCAAATGATGAAATTTGTCTCTGAAAGAATAGAAAACATTGTGGGAAAGGAGAAAATGCTGGTTACCAGCATTTTCTCCTTTTCCCACCATGATTTCAAAACCTTCCTTCCCCAGGGTTTGTAAAACTTGGAATCATGTTGGAAAGAGTTAAAAGGGCAGCAAACATAATGTGGGAACAGGAGAAACTGATGGTTTGCTGGTAAAATGTTATAAAGTTATGAACTCTGTGCCAGCATGAAGAAAACTAAATGTTTGGTTCAAAATAGAAATTTTAAACTTCTGAACATGAATGACTTCTATAGAAAAGAATAGGAAATATACGCAACGCTAAAAATACGTAGCCCTGTTACTTGTTTCTTCTGACAGAATATGACAGGGCGAGATACCTCTCAACATTTCGGAAGATACAGAGAGCAATAATACGCATATCATCTCCAGTATGCCCACCAGGTGTCGTGCAGGTGTTGCTGGAGGTCACACCCGATATTGACTTGGATTCTGTTATAATTGTTTTAGGTAAAATAAAGAATTATCACAAGATGAAATATAAGGGTTCCCTGATTTTTGATTCCATGTATATATTTATTCACAAATTCTATCTCTATGTATAAGACTGAAGAAGACACTGTGACAAAACAGGAAATTCCTGATACTGTAATAGTAATGTTAAGGCCGAAATCTGGCTGACGAAAACTGATGTCAATTTTGTTCTATCCATAAAAACTATTGGTCAACATCTTTAGAGATGAAATAATATTTTTTATTACATGTCATATTGTCAGTTTTCCATTTTATTACCAATAGAATACAAACTACAAAGTGAAACAATTAACAATGGCTGTCTGCCACTGCTATATGCATATTGCTGATAAACCAAGACAATATCATGCCTGGAAAACATCAAAGCATTTCTTGGCACAAATAACAAAGCAGTTATTGTACAATATTTACAGTATTCTTGAAAAAAAAACATATCACATTAGAGCAATTCTCTCTTGCAACATTTGCTTTCACTGTACAACAGCAACAAAAACATGCTTAGATATACTTCTTTCCCAACACTTTAATGCTATCTAACAAAAAAATTTTACACTTGACCGAAATGACAGCATTTGCAGACAACAAAATAAATGTAGCTCAAAAGAAAATTTGTTTTTGATTGGGTAGAAAACATTGTGGGAAATGGAAAAAATGCTGGTTACCAGCATTTTCTCCTTTTCCCACACTGTTTTCAATAGGCTCCTTCCTCAGCGTTGTTTAAACGTTGTATAGGAAAGGGTTCAAAGCTACTTTCAACAGTATTTGAGTTCTAACATGGTTCTAGAGGCACCTGTATATGAATCGGTTGTCCCTCTGTGCCAATGCTACCCTCCATTTTCTCTTCAAGCCATCGGACAGCCTCCCAGCAGACTTTACCAGATAACAACAAGAGGGCCATGATGGCCCTTGATCGCTCACCTGAGTCAATAGGCCAAATTTCACTCCAGGGTCATAATGACCCAATTTAAAACTCATCTGAGATATTATCAAGACAATTATTCCGACCAATTGTCAGGTCCACTGAGCTGAAAATGTGGCCTCCGGAGTGTCCAAAATGTCTTTCTTCAATTTGACTTAGTGACCTAGTTTATGACCCTATGTGACCATATTTCAAACTCATCCAAAACATCAAAACAAACTTGTTGACCAAGGTTCAGGTGAATTAGGTAAGAAGTGTCACCTCTAGAGTGCCAACAAGGGGTTTCTGTAATTTGACCTAGTGACCTAGATTATGACCCTATGTGGTCCAATTCCAAATCCATTCAAGATATCATCAAGTCAAACATGCTGACAAATTTTCAGGTCAGTTGAGCAAACACTGTGGCCTCTACAGTGCCCACAATACATTTCTTGAATATGACCCAGTGACCTAGTTTATGACCCTATGAGATCCAATTTCTAATTGATCTAAGATATCATCAAGTCAAATATGTAGACCAATTTTCAGGTCAATCTAGCTAGAATTGTGGCCTCTAGAGTGCCCAAAAGGTATTTCTTCAATGTGACCCAATGACATTGTTTATAACCCTATGTGACCCAATTTTGAACTCATCCAAGATATCATCAAGACAAAAAATTTCAAACTCGTTCGAGATTTTATCAAGACAAACATTCTGACCATGTTTCATAAGTATTTGACTGAAAATGTGGCCTCTAGAGCGCAAACAAGGTTTTTCGAAGATTTGACCTAGTGACCTAGTTTTTGACCCCACATGACCCAATTTCGAACTCCTCCGAGATTTTATCAAGACAAACATTCTGACCTAATTTCACAAGTATCTGACTGAAAATGTGGCCTATAGAGCGCACACAAGGTTTTTCAAAGATTTGACCTAGTGACCTAGTCTTTGACCCCACATGACCCAATTTCGAACTCGCCTCAGATTTTATCAAGACAAATATTCTAACCAAGTTTCATAAGTATCTGACTAGAAATGTGGCCTCTAGAGCGCACATAAGGTTTTTCTAAGATTTTACCTAGTGACCTAGTTTTTGACCCCACATGACCCAATTTCAAACTCGTCCGAGATTTTATCAAGACAAACATTCTGGCCAAACTTCACAAGTATCTGACTGAAAATGTGGCCTCTAGAGCGTACACAAGGTTTTTCTAAGATTTGACCTAGTGACCTAGTTTTTGACCGCACATGACCCAATTTCAAACTCCTCCGAGATTTTATCAAGACATACATTCTGACTAAGTTTCATGAGGATCGGACTGAAAATGTGGCCTCTAGAGGGTACATAAGTTTTTTCTAAGTTTTGACCTAGTGACCTAGTTTTTAATCCCACATGACCCAATTTCAAACTTGTCTGAGATTTTATCAAGACAAACATTCTGACCAAGTTTCATAAGTATCTTACTGAAAATGTGGCCTCTACAGCCCACACAAGGTTTTTCTAAGATTTGACCTAGTGACCTAGTTTTTGATCCCACATGACCCAATTTCAAAGTTGTACCAGATTTTATCAAGACAAACATTCTGACCAAATTTCACATGTATCTGACTGAAAATGTGGCCTCTAGAGCGCAAACAAGGTTTTTCTAAGATTTGACCTAGTGACCTAGTTTTTGACCCCACATGACCCAATTTCGAACTTGTTCCAGATTTTATCAAGACAAACATTCTGACCAAATTTCACAAGTATCTGACTGAAAATGTGGCCTCTAGAGCGTACATAAGGTTTTTCTAAGATTTGACCTTGTGACCTAGTTTTTGACCCCACATGACCCAATTTCGAACTCGTCTGAGATTTGATCAAGACAAACATTCTGACCAAGTTTCATGAGGATCGGACTGAAAATGTGGCCTCTAGAGCATACACAAGGTTTTTCGAAGATTTGACCTAGTGACCTACTTTTTGACCCCACATGACCCAATTTCAAACTCGTCCCAGATTTTATCAAGACAAACATTCTGACCAAGTTTCATCAGGATCGGACTAAAAATGTAGCCTCTAGAGCGTACACAAGGTTTTTCGAAGGTCTGACCTAGTGACCTAGTTTTTGACCCACATGACCCAATTTCGAACTCGTGCGCGATTTTATCAAGACAAACATTCTGACCAAGTTTCATGAGGATCCGACTGAAAATGTAGCCTCTAGAGCGTACACAAGGTTTTTTGAAGATCTGACCTAGTTTTGACCCCACATGACCCAATTTCGAACTCGTCTGAGATTTTATCAAGACAAACGTTCTGACCAAGTTTCATGAGGATCGGACTGAAAATGTGGCCTCTAGAGCATACACAAGGTAAAAAGTTGACGACGGACGACGCACGACAGACACAGCACGATCACAATAGCTCACCATGAGCACTTTATGCTCAGGTGAGCTAAAAATTTTAGACTATTCCAAATTGAAAGCATCTGCAGATCACAAATATTGCTAAAATGATTGAATTTTTCCTTCAGAGGCTAGAAATCACTGTGGGAAAAAGAGAAATGTTGTTTACCAGCATTTTCTCCTTTTCCCACAATGTTTTCAAAAGCTTTCTCTATTGGGGTTGTTGATATTAAGGACTCAGGGTTGGATTTCAACTCACAAATGCCATATTAACCCCTTTATCACACAATCACGAGTTTTAACGAACCTGACAAAGAAGCCTGTTAAAAAAAACACTGTGGGAAAAGGAGAAAATGCTGGTAACCAGCATTTTCTCCTTTTCCCACAATGTTTTCTACCCCGTGGAAGACAGAAATCATCATTTTAGCATGATTTAACTTGTCATCTGCAAATGCTTTCAGTTTGGTCCAGTCCAAAATTTTGTCGTTTTGTTAAGAGTTAATGGAACAATGGTTCTAAAACTTGGTTTACTAGTACCTTTTTGTTTCCCATGAGGAAATTCCAGCCCATTTTCTGGTCAATAATCTGTCTGCTAACAAACAAAAGCCACTTGCCGCCAGGCTTGCCCTTAACTCAATCAAAGGCAATGAAATTAACTTTTTACCAAAGGAACCTATTTCAGCAAACTTCAGGAGGAAAGTTTTAATTCTTTACCAGATGACAAGGTTTTAGGCTTGTCTTTATTGAAAGCATTTGCAAACAACACATTAGATATCACTTGAATAAAAGGTTTTGTCTTGGAATGGGTATAAAACATTGTTCGAGAAGGAGGAGATCTTGGTTACCATCATTTTCTCCACTTAAACATGGGATTGTTTGGTTAAAAACACTGTTGGAATGGAGAAAATGCCAATTTTCAACACTTTCTCCCTTTCCATGATTAAACGCCACTTTCAACATTATTTTAGTTACATGTATATGGCAGCAACCAATGTACCTGTCCATGCTTTCCAGGAATTTCATTTTACCAGCACATGTGCTAGGAACAATATTGTTCCCAAGTCACTGGCTGCTTTCCCACATAACCATTATCAAAATAATGAAATTTGCCACCTGCTAATGCTTTCAATATGGAGCAATCCGAAACATTGACATCTGTGAACAAGTCAAAAGCTCTGTGGACTGACAGTTCAAAGACCTATGACAGAAATCACAGCTCTTTGGCATTCAACTTTTATTCCCAAAGGTGTAGTAAAAGGAAAGATTTATGGTAATGAAATAGGCTTGTTATTAGATTATACTTACATGTATTAAATCTGGAGGCTGTTTTGCATCTGTTAATGTCTCCTGAAAATACAAAAAGTATGCCATCTTTACCCTTTACCACACAATCCCGTGTTTTAATGATCCTGAGAAAGAAAGCTTTTGAAAACATTGCTAGTAAACAACATTTTCTCCTTTTCTCACACTGATTTTTTCCCTTCCAAAAACATTTGCAGACGACATACTAAATGTTTCAAAAGGCCCTTTTCCTCAGGGTTGTTAAGACATGGGACTGAGCAGTAAAGAGTTGAATAGATGCAATCTGACCAATATCCATATTATGAGCAATCTCTCCATTATTTCGTTTCTATAGAAGTGGCACAGCTGTTAAGTTTGTAATAAGGAAATTCTGAGATTAACCTTCCACTACACAATCCCGAGTTTCAACAACTCTTAGAAAGAGGCCTTTAAAACATTGTGGGCAAAGAAGAAAATGCTAGTTACCAGTATTTTCTTCTTTTCCCACAATGTTTTTGACCCTTCCAAAAACAAGTTGCAATTATTGAGTCACATTTGTCTTGTTGTCTGCAAATGCTTTCAATCAAAGATTTAACTCTTTACCACACAATCCCGAGTTTGAACGACCCTGAAGAAGAAGGCTTTTGAAAACATTGTGGGAAAAAGAAGAAAATACTAGTAACCAGCATTTTCTTCTTTTCCCACAATGTTTTCAACAATCTCAAATACAGATACAGTTGTTTGTACCCCATTTTATTTGTCGTCTGCCAATCCTTTGAATTTGGACTGGTCTAAAATTTTGTTGTGTGGTAAAGAGTTAACTGAAATCCATATTTTCCTTTGTAAAGGATAAACAGATATGAGAGAAAACAGTCAGTCTATGTTTTACTTTATGGTATAATTTGTCAATACAAAAACAAGAAATTTCTATTCCAGTCTGGTCTATCTCTTTCTTTTCGAAAATCAGCCACTGGCCAATAGAAGTTTCTAACAAATTATCAAGTATCAAGTGTTTGTCTTGATTGTGTTTGTTAATTACACAGAGAGCTGAACTTCCACAAAACATTCTGTAACAACCCCAAACACAGGTGTGAAGCAGAATGAGGATCTGGATTCATCTGGTTTTGCCATCAAACAGAAGATGCATATCATTATTTAGTAGTTTGTAAAGTCTGTTTGCATAAAGAATTAAAAAAAAATCAGTTTCTTGTTCTTTTCATCAAGTATTACGCAGAACTTACAATTTAAAATATAGAAAAATCATCACAAGAAAAAATTTTGTTTAAGATGAAGGCAGAGCTAACAAAGAGTTTCTCACACAAAAACATTTTTTTGTTGCCCTTAATCCCTTTGCACACAATCCCAAGTTTTAATGACCCTGGCAGGGAAACCTTTTGAAAACATTGTGGGAAAAGGAGAAAATGCTGGTAACCAGCATTTTCTCCTTTTCCCATAATGTTTTCTACCCTATCAAAGACAGGATTTATCATTTGAGGAACATTTAAATTGTCATGTGCAATCGCTTTCAATTTGGGCTAGTTGGAAATTTTGTCGTTTGGTAAAGAGTTAACCCTATCAGCCCCATACGCAAATAAATACACTTGGCTTTTGCGGGAGGCACCCATGAAGATCAAACCACATAGGACATGCAGTCTGATCGTGGATCTTTAACTCTTTACCACACATTCCCGAGTTTTAACCACCCTGAGGAAATAGCTTTTTGAAAACCTTGTGGGAAAAGGAGAAAATGCTGGTAACCAGCATTTTCTCTTTTTCCCACAATATTTTCTACCCTTACAGAATCAAATTTCAATTTTTGAGTAACTTTTATTTTGCTGTCTGCAAATGCTTTGAATTTGGATACATCTAAGATTTTGTCATTTGGTAAAGAGTTAATATCCTCTTGCTTGGTCAAGCCCCAAAAAATCTTTCTGACTTTCAGTGGATTGTACTTTCATCCATCAAAAGAGACCCAGTTTATATATTTGATGCTGAAAGAAACAAAGATTATAATCTCAAAGTTGAAAGACATGCATTAGGCAAGTCACTTATAGACAAGATCCGTTCGGGTGCCAAATAAACCAAACAGACACTATCAGTCCAAAAATAAGACCAAAATAACAGCAATTTCAAGGTTGCCTTTTTCTAGAATGTCCCAATCAAGCGGACAGTGATCAAAGATCAGACTGCACATTTTGTGCAGTCTGATCTTGATCCACACAGGCAAAACGGTGCTTTAAGGGTTATTACAGATGTTGGTTTTTTTTTTTGCTATTTCCAATTAAAACACTAAGCTTGGCAAGAGGATGATTGCTTTGCTCAGCCAGGACTTTGTTTTCACGTATTACCGGTACATATGTTTGCTTTCAAAATGTTAAAATAGTAAGAGAAAACAAGTGATGTCCGAAAATAACATAGCTTGATCCACAAAATACGGTGTTAACCCAATCCCAAGAAACAAGTTTTAGACATTCAGTTGAAAAATAGTTCATTATGCAAACAACAAATTCAAACAATGTACAAATCAGCCAAAGATCTATGATAAGGTTGACAAAATTGTTGGAAAAGGAGAAATAGCTGACTACCAGCATTTTCTTCTTTTGCAATCACCTTTTTTAAATGCCTTCATCCTTGAGGTTATTGAATCAACAACAAGGGTTGCAATGTTATTTTTTCCTGTTAATTTTCAATAATAGAAAAACCTGACAAGAGGACCATAAGCTTCCTCAAACCTCACCTGGGACACTTTTTCTCTGTAATGGATCTGGATTTCAAGACCTAAACTTACCCAAGTTCCATAACCCTTGCTTATTTAAACTGCATAAGTTTTTCCAGATTTTTTTCAAATAATGCTGACCTTGAACTTGGCCTAAGGTGAAGCAATAAGCTGCATTTGCATATTGCCATCTTTCCCCAACTGAAGTTTCATAAAAGGTAACCATTATGGGTCTTGAGTTTTCACAGGATCACAATTTAGAAGGATGGATGTAGAGACTGAAGGACTGAGACTTGCATTCTGAAAGGAGGCAAACAGACAAGAGAAAAGAGAAATCCACCTAAAATTCAGAAATGAGCAAAGTTTAGTAACTTCATTTTGAAAGTCAATAATATACAAACCATGCTCTGTGAAAAGGTTGCTTAATGTATCTGCAAAGTATCCACCACGATCAGTCTGCATGGACTGTGCAGGCTGACCTGGGTCAAAACTCTTTGCTTCTGGTCTACCTCAGGATTCAGTTTGTTGCTAGAAAAAAACTGATTTTCAGGATCCATAATTGTGTTGACTAATGCTTGGTATCACTGGTAATGCATTATGGAGATGCATTTACACCCCTTTTGCCTGATCATGACTCATACACTTCTACCACAATACTTGCAACATGCATACACGCTTGGGCATGACATGACTTTTTCAACCTAATCTCTCTTGACAAGACCACATGTTTGCACTTTTATGCCTCTGTGGTAGAACGATTTTTAAATTAGTTAATATATCGGGAAAAAAAACTTCAAACTAAATGGGACAAATGTACGTACTGTATTATATATACCAGTAAGCTTTTTTCATGTTATTTTTCCTAATTGCTTGGAAACAACAAAGAAACTGTTCTCTAACCCTTTATCACAAAATCCTGAGTTTTAATGACTCTGAAGAAGAGGGTTTTTGAAAACATTGTGGGTAAATTTTCTCATTTTTCCACAGTGTTTTCTACCCTATCAAAGACAGAGGTCATCGTTAGACCTACATTAATTTGTTGTCTTCAGATTTAGTTACTGTAAGTCCAAAATTTTATCATTTGGTGAAGAATTAAAGATTCCCATCTATCCTTATACAGAAGTTTTAACTGTAAAATTCTTGATAGTCTTGATAGAAATGAAATATTTGTCAGTAACTGTTTTGTATTTTACTATGATAATTGCTCACTTTTTTGAAAATTACATGTATTGTACCACAAAATAATCATACAAAAAGAATTCAAACCAATAAAAGTACAACAATAGTCCAATAAACTTGGTACTGACTTGAACTGCAGCTATCTGTGCCTAGAAAATTTAACCCTTTACCACACAATCCCGAGTTTTAATGACCCTGAAGAAGAAGCGTTTTGAAAACATAGTGGGAATAGGAGATATTGCTGATAACCAGCATTTTCTCCTATTCCCACAATGTTTTCTACCATGACACAGACAGAAATCCTCATTTGAGTTACATTTATTTTGTCATCTGCAAATGCTTTCAATTTGGTCCAGTCCTGAAATTTCGCCGTTTGGTAAAGAGTTAAATACAAAATGTGACCCTGTACCAAACAGTACATTTCACAACCCAAAGAATTTTGAAAACCTTGCAGCAAAATGGGAATGTGCTGACAACCAACATTTTCTCCTAATATTCCACTACATTTTGTATTATTCAACAAGTGAGATCCATATCTGTTACCTGCAGACGCTTTCAATATGAAAAAGTCCAACAAAACTTTTTCATATAGTAAATAGTTGATCTTGACATTGAACAAGTCATACACCAGTTTGGGGGAGTATCTCTGCACCAAGAGTATGAGTACTTATATAATGGGTCAGTAGAAATATGCTTCCGGAGCAGACAGATCCCTTTTTTATGTCATTAGGCAAGATCTGATATTTAACAGGAAGTAATACACTTCAAAATGTCATAAAAAATAATCGATAGGCATGAAATAGAACTTCAACAACTGGGTTATCCTGAAGTGGCCTTCTTAAAACATACAGTAAAAGCCCTTACAGACCCCAAAGTCTTAACCCCTCATTATATTTGTTTATGTCTAACCAGGGACTCTTTAACTCTTTACCACACAATCCCGACTTTTAACAACCCTGAGAAAGAAGCCTTTTGAAAATATTGTGGGAAAGGAGAAAATGCTGGTAACCAGCATTTTCTCCTTTTCCCACAATGTTTTCTACCCTTCCCAAAACAAATTCCAATTTTTTCAATCACATTTATTTTGTCGTCTGCAAATGCTTTCAATTTGGACCAGGCTGAAATTTTGTCGTTTGGTAAAGAGTTAAAGTACATAAAGAGTCCCTTGTCAAACTCACTGAACTTGCAGATAATTTTTGCATCATGCCAAAGACCATTTTGGAAACACTGAGGTAACAGGAGAATCTCTTGTAATGAGTGCTTAGTGCTTTGGGCATAATGTTGTTCGCTTCTATTCATGATAGAACCTCAATTCATGATGGTTTTTTTCCCCAAAGGTAGTACTCTAATGCACAAGAAACCACACTCATTTTGTGGAAGAAAGAAAAAATTTTTATCTGTATTAAGTCTACATACAATCATAATTGAAGCATTTCATTGGCCCTGTAATGAGACTTTGTGGAACTTTTCTCCACTCAAATTGCCAAGTAACAAATCACTTGTTAAAAAAGTATTCTGAATTAACTCTTTACCACACAATCCCGACTTTTATCGATCCTGAGGAAAAAGCCTTTTGAAAACATTGTGGGAAAAAGAGAAAATGCTGGTAACCAGCATTTTCTCTTTTTCCCACAATGTTTTCCACCCTTTCCAAATCAAATTTCAATTTTTGAGCCACATTTATTTTGTGGTCTGTAAATGCTTTGAATCTGGACACATCTGAAATTCTTTCATGTGGTAAAAAGCAAATTGTAGCAACAAAATCCCCCATTTGTTGTCAAAGCTCAACTCCATAATAAAAATCTTTTGACTGAAACACAAAATGTGACTGAACTGTAAACAGAGAGGCCAGCAATAAGGTAACCCATGAGCTAGTAAGGACTAGAGATGGAGGACAGGAGGAAAGTCATGATCGATTATCTAATTGAATCAAATGTATGTTATTGATGAAAAATGAGTAATTTATTCAATTTTTTTCTTGCAAAGATTTAAAGTATGTTCAGCCCTGATATGTGTCAAGCTAATTTCTAGCACAACTAATTTCAAGACAACCAGTATCATATTTATTATAAGGTAAACCCATTACCAATTAACTAACAGGAACAAAGCATACTGATGAAAAAAAAAAGTCCAAAATTCTTTATTCTTTATTTATACATGTTACTATAAATAGCAAAATTATACAAGAAGTGAAACTGTTACAGAATCACCTGGTGTCCAACAGAGGTTGTTTGATTCTACGCAATCAGTGCAGAATTACTAGTAAAATCAACTGCATGTATTGTTGATGAAGATTAAATCAACCACATATTGCTGCAAAACAGATTGCAAATGTTGATATGATGAATATCACATTAATGCAACTTCCTTTCTATTTCTAACTATGACTGTGATTTCATAAAAGGTATCAAGATGATGTTTATTTCAGCTTATTCAGTTTATTTTCCAACCATTTTTTATTGATTGATAGACTGAATGGTGTTTTATGCCATTATCAACATTTTTCAGATAATTTTCACAGATTCAGCTCCCTTATTAATAATGTATCATATATTTCTGCCATTTCACAAGTACAAAGCAAGGGCAATGAGGTATCATGCCTAAGGACACTCTCACGAAAAACCAGCAGAATCCTGGAGTGAGGACCATGAATTCCACAACTTCAATGCAGAGCCATGTAGGAACCTTTATGTTGCATTATACATGTTCTTTATTATTTGGTTAAAATAACCCTATTTCTGGTAAATGATCCCAAGTTCTAATGACTTTGAGGAAGAGCCCTTTTGAAAACACTGTAGCAAAAGGAAAACATGCTAATTACCATCATTTCTTCCTTTCCTGAGCAATGTTTTCTACTTTCAAAGTTGGATCCTGTCATATAAACCATCTTCAATTTGTTGTCTTCAAAATTAATGCTTTAAATTTGGACAAGTCTAACACATGTTATTTCTTCTAAAGAAAAGAAGAAATCTGTCCTGAATTGTATTGGACTTACATTCATAAATTTAACAGTAAACAAGCTCAATTTTTTCAAAGAGAGGGAAATAATGATAAAGATATGAGAAAGGACGAAAATTAAAACGCCATTTGTGGGATGTCTCACCTCCACGGAGAGATAGCACTCTTTTCATCTCCACTGGCACAGAGCTGATCGTGAAATGACAAATTAAACAGGAAATGCAAAGATATTAAAATTCAAAGCCTTTCATTAAAATTATCCCTTCTAATTTCCTGTTTGGATGTTGTTTTCTGACATAACACACACAAATGAAAGACGTTTGATCTCATCATAATTGACAATGTTCTTTTTAGCAAGGTAGATCTATTACATGTTGACCCTTGAACCCTTTACCAAAGGACAAAATGATAAGACTTATCCAAATTGAAAGCATTTGCAGACGACAAAGTGATTGTGACTCTAAAACTTAAATTTGTCTCTGGAAGGGTAGAAAACATTATGGGAAAAGGAGAAAATGCTGGTTACCAACATTTTCTCCTTTTCCCACAGTGTTTTCAAAGGTTTCCTTTCTTAGGGTTGTCAAAAGTCGGGATTTTTTTGTTGTAAAGAATTAACTCTTTACCAAACAACAAAATGTTAGACTTGTTCAAATTGAAGGCATTTGCAAACGACAAAATAAGTATGAATAAAAAACTTCAATTTATTTTTGGAAATGTAAAAAACACTGACGGAAATGGGGAAAATGTTGGTTACAAAGACTTGTCTATGATGTTTTCAGAGGACTTCTTCTTCACGGTCATTAAAATTTGGGGTTTTTTTTTTTCATAAAGAGTTAAAGCTTCTTTAAAGGGCCCGTAGTGGCCAAAAGTAACAAATTGGGCTGTAAGAATGCATTTGAATTTAAATCATACCTATTAAAAGTATTGATATTATTGTGAAGATGACAATTTCCTATTGTACAGTCTTTCCAAGTGTTATTCTCTGGCAGGAAAACAAAGTTCAAAACCAGGCAAAAACTAAACAAAATATAGGGTGACCTGGCAACTTTTGACCTACTTTTATTTTTTATTCTGCAAGCGAGAAAAATATTTTTATGAGTAGCTACAACATAGGTTTTTGTGCAGAACCTTTTCCAATAAACCAGGGTCCTATTCTTAATTTCTCAAGCATTCTTAATTTCATTCTAATTCTAGGTTTTAGAAAGTAACACAAATTCTGATTGGCTAAACCATAACTTTCAAATTTAGAAAATTTTTGGGAATGACCAAAAAAATGTTCTTAACCTTTAACACACAATCCTGATTTTTAAAGACTCTGAGAAAGAAGCCTACTGAAAACATTGTCCCACAATGTTTTCTGTCCTTCCCAAAACAAATTTCAGTTTTCCGTTCAGTTTTGTTGTTTGCAAATATTTCAGTTTGGACTAGTCTAAGATTTTGTCATTTGGTAAGTTAATAATGGTTTGTAAATATGAACCCAGATTTGCAGAGCACACACCTTCCATGATAATTGAATATATTTTCTGTAAGATTTGCAAAAGGAAATGAGGCTTTTGCTTATTGATCAGTTTCTTTTTAACCCTATATCACAGAAGCAAAATACAGACTTGTCCAAATTCAAAGCATTTGCAAACAGCAATTTCAATGTAGCTCAAATGATAGAATTTTTTTTTGTTACAGTATAAAACATTGTGGGAAAAAGGAGAAAATGCTGGTTACCAGCATTTTCTCTTTTTCTCACAATGTTTTCGAAAGGCTCCTTCCTAAAGGTCATCAAAACTCAGGATTATGTAGTAAAGAGTTAACCCTTAAAGTGCTGTATAAACCCAACAGATAATTTCAGTCTGTGAATAAGACCCAAATAACTACAATTTCAAGATTGCTCTAGCCCAGGATGTCCAAGCAAGGCTGACATTGTTGATCAAAGATCAGGCTGCACATTTTGTGCAGTCTGATCTTATCCTACACTAGCTGCAACAGCAACTCAAGTTGTAACAAGGTGCTCTCAGGGTTCAAACTGTTCATGTTTTATATTAATTATGCAAGGCTGACTGCTAGATAATACGCCCTATAGTGATAATCTGCCGTTTATAGGCAACAAGGACTTTTTTGTCAAAGTGTAGATAGATTTCAAAGTTGTATTTAATCAGATAATTATATTGATAATTCTGACAAAGACAGCACAAAGTATGTCTTTAGTTGATTTTGTGGGCTATGTAGTTCGAGATCAGACTGCAGAGCATGCAGTACCTACCCTTTGCGTCGCATGCACTGGTGAATGGTATTCCTAAAAATAGCCTGGCCAGTTAATTTATTGGCTTCAACCAGTGCTACATACCAAATTGTTTTCAAACCAGTAGCTGCTTTCCCATATCGATAAGTGATCCTCAATGGCTCTGTTGTGAAACTGTAAGACTGGAAACCTTGAGGTCCTGAGTTGGATCATCAGCAGAGCCTCTGAGTTGATCAAGGAAGTGTCCTTAGGTAAGATACTTTATAGCCCTAGCCGAAAAACACACGTATAAGGAAGCTGTCGCTGTGTGTGATTTGACATAACCCTTGAAGCGCCTTTCACTACTGTAGTTGCCTTTTTCGGCCAGTGTAATCAAGATCAGACTGCACAAAACACGCAGTCTGATCTTTAATCTGCACTGTCTACTTTGCTGAAACACTACAGAAAAAAAAAGGAACAACAAAATTGCAATAAACTTGGTCTTATTCTAGACTGAAAGTGCCAAGCTCCCGTAGCTCAGTTGGTAGCGCACAGGACTTGAGGACAGGAGGTCGCTGGCTCAATCCCTGGTTCGGCCAATTTCTTTCCGAGGATTGATGATAGTCATTACGACAGGATTCATTCCTCTCTCAGTGCTGACCATTGTTTCGACAATGACTTTGTGGGAAAGCAGCCAGCGGCTTGGAAAGAATATTGTGCTTAGTACTGGTAAAAGAAACTCTAGGAAAGCATGGATAGGTGCACTGGCCGCCGCGATATAATTGAAATGATGTTGAAAATGGTGTTAAAAAGCAATCAATCAATCATTCTAGACTGAAAATATCCACATGGTTTATTTGGCACTTTAAGGTTTAAAATTCATTCAATTTATCAATCCCATCATCCCATCATCAAGTTTAACAATTACAAAGAAATCTTTACTGTAGTGATGAATATCATAAAATGTCAACCATAATGGCCAAGTCATTTGATAGAAGGACATGTACCAAGAAATTGCAATGAGCCTGGTATCTCAGTCAGTAATGTATTGGCCTTGTTATCCAAAAGTCTCTAGTTCAATTCAAAGCTGTGCAGCAAATTCTTTCTGAGGATTGATGATAGCCATTGCAGAAAATCTCATCCCTCTCTCACCTCTGAACATTACTTTGCCAGTGTTTATGTGGGAAAACAGTCATATGCTCCAAGAGAATGTTATCACATTAGTACTGATAGTAGAAAATCCAGGAAAGCCTGATAAGATGCACTTGCCACAGCAAAATAACTGAAATATTGTTGAAAACAGCGCTAAACACCATGGAAACAACCAAAACCAAGCAACTGCTCAAAATACACAGGCCTTTCAACCTTTTACCGCACAATCTCAAATTTCAACAACCCTAATGAAAAGGCCTTTCGAATACATTGTGAGAAAAGGAGAAAATGCTGGTTACCAGCATTTTCTCCTCTTCCCACAATGTTTTTTACCCTTTTGATGGTGAATCTCTATTTTTCAGTCACAATTATTTTTTCATCTGCAAAAGCTTTCAAGGCAGACAAGTCTAACATTTTGCCGTTTGGTAAAGGGTTCAAGCATACCAAATGTACACAGAACATGGGAAGCTTGGTAAAAATTAGCCTATCTTTGTCAAGCCTCATTTCATCTCAACTCTTCACCACAGGGCAGAAGTTTAGACTGGTATAAATTGAAAACATTCATAGATGACAAAAATAAATGTTGCTTATGTAAAATTATTTCAGTTTGACATAGCAAAAACAGTGTGGGAAAAGGAAAAAATGCTGGTTACCAGCATTTTCTCTTTTTCCTACAGTTTTTCAAAGCTTTCTTCATTAGGATCGTTAAAACATGGAATTTTCTGGTAAAGGGTCAACACTTCAACTGAATAATCTTGTATTTTAACATCTATTGGGAAAATTTTGGATTCTGAAACTGCGAGAAAAGGAAAAGCTGCTGGTGACCAGTATGTTCTCCTTTTTCCACAATGATTTCTATCTTCAAGCAAAAATAATTGTTGAGGCACATATTAAATTGTTGTTTGTAAATGCCACTTTGATTTTGGACTAGTTTATGATTAGAGTTTTTCACAGAGTTAACCACCTGGTGACAACATTTTTACATATCTACCAAATGACCTTGGAAAATGATTCAAAATAGGAAATATTGCTTGAACCAAGCCATGTTGACCTTTTACCACAAAGCTTCACCTGGATCTTCTGAAATTAAGCCTCATTTTGCTCACAGATAAACTTACTTGACCCTTTGGGCTACTAAGCACAGTACATGGACCTTTTGCAGACAGTGTGGATCAAGATCAGACTGCACAGAATATGCAGTGTGCAGTTTTTACTATCAGCTTCGATGTTTCATTTATTTAGCAGGTTAAGGGTTATTAATATATGCCTTCAAAGTCTGCTTTAACTTTTAACCACACAATCCCGAGTTTTAACAACCCTGAGAAAGAAGCCTTTTGAAAACATTGTGGGAAAAAGAGAAAATGCTGATAACCAGCATTTTCTTCTTTTTGGACAAAGTTTTCTGCCCTTTCACAAACATGCTCCCATTCATGGGTCACAATTCTGTTGTTGTCTGCAAATACTTTCAGTTAGGGCCAGTCTACGATTTTGTCCTTTGATAAAGAGTTAACCCTTTACCACACAATACAGAGTTATAACGACTTCGGGGAAGAAGCCTTTTGAAAATATTGTGGGGAAAATGAGAAAATGCATTTCCAGTATTTTCTCTTTTACCCACAATGTTTTCTACTCCATCAAAGCCAAAAATTCCATCCTTTGAGCCACATTCAAATTGTGGTCTGCAAGACCTTTCAATTTGGACAAGGCTTGAAGTCTGTCGTTTGGTAAAGAGTTTATTTTAAAACTTGTTTCAGGAGGTAGTGATAACCTCTATCACACAATCACAAGTTTTAACGGCACTGAAAGAAAAGACTTTTGAAAACATTTGGGTAAAAGGAGAAAATGCTGGTTACCAGCTTTTTCTTTCCTTTTCAAACAGAGTTTTCTACCCTATCAAAGACAGTAATTATTATTTGAGCAAAATGTAGACTGTAATCAGTAAATGCTTTCAATTTGGACAAGTCTAAAATTTTGTTAAGTGGTGAAGAATTCAATCCTGTATGAAACTATTCTCCTTTTTTTAAACATCCATGTGGAATAAGGTTTTTAAAAACATTGTGGAAAAAGAAGAAATGCTGGTAATCAGTATTTTCGCCTTTTCCAACAATGATTTCAAAACTCTTATAGAAAAATCCTATCATTTGAGTAATTTGTTATCTAAAGATTCTCCTATTGTTTCATCAGGTAAAGGGTACCTGGGTGTAACAGCTGTTGATTTTCAATTTTTTGTAATTACAGGACATAAACCAGTGTGAATACTATTGAAAATATTAATGCTGGTAAAACTATTTTTAGAACTATTTTTAAAACATAAATTAACTCTTTACCAAATGACAAAATTTTACAGATTCCTCAAAATTCAAAGCATTTGCAGATGCAAAATTTAGTATGACTCAAATGATGGCCTATGTATTTGAATGAGTAGACAACATTGTTGGACAAGGAGAAAATACTGATTATCAGCATTTCCATCTTTTTCCAATAATGTTTTAAAACGCCATCTCCCATGGTTGTTAAAACTTGGGATTGTAAGGTAAAGAGTTAACCCTTTACCACAAAATTCCAACTTTTAACAACCCTGAGAAAGCTTTTGAAAACACTGAGGGGAAAAAAAAAGAGAAAATGCTGGTACCCAGCATTTTCTCCTTTCACCACAATCTTTCCTATCCTTCCCAAAATGATTTTCAAGTTTTGAGTCACAATATTTTTGGTGTCTGCAAATGGTTTGAATTTGGATAAATCTAAAATTTTCTCGGTTGGTAAAGAGCTAAATCCTTGATAATTGAACTCAACACTATTTCGGTCATAAAATTATCATGTTGACAGCTCTTTCATTCTCGTCTTTCCTAGGTTGTAACACCAGTAAAAAGGCTGGGTTTCTGAAATGTCTTTCCAACAGCCACAGAGAAGATGAAATGGTAATTTAGGCCACTTTCAATACTCTTTCAGTCATATCACAGCTCTTTCAGTCATATCATAGTAACAGCTTTCTTATTCCTAGGGTTTCCTTGGTTTCACAAAGAACTAGGCTGGGGCCCTGTAGTTCCTTACTTAGGCACACTCACACTCAAACCAATTACATGGCACAATGAGAAAAGAGGGTTTAATGCATCTCTGTGATGCATTATGCCAAGGATGACATCACATGAATAATTATGGATCCATAAAAATCTATTTTGTCTGACAACCAGCTGATTCCTGAGGTAGAATGGTTCTTGGACATGCAGAAAATTTACAAATATCAAAATCTTTGACCCATATCAGCCTGCAAGAAGAGGTAATTCAAGTTTCCTCAGATTTTCAAAACTCAATCAAAAATAGACTTGAACAGTCTGCATTAGATGTATATAGCACCTTTCACAACTTTAGTCGCCTTTTAGGCCAGTGTAGATCAAAATAAGACTGCACAAAACATGCAGTCTGATCTTAGATCTACATTGTCCGATTTGCTTGGACATCATGCACAACAGCAAACTCGAAATTGTTTTTCATAGGCTCTAATCTCAAAAATGAAAATGCCCAATGGGCATAATCTAAGGATTAAAACTAGACTTAGCTTCTGTAATTAGTATGAAAGAAGCATGAATGTTGTAAAAGCCTACATATAATCATTGTTTCTCTGATCTTCTGGTAGAGTCTACTTATTTCATAGAACCTACAGGTTTTGGTTTATCATTAACCCTTTACCGCACAACGCCGCCTTTTAATGCCCCTAGGAAAGAAGCCTTTTGAAAACATTGTGGGAAAAGGAGAAAATGCTGGTAACCAGCATTTTCTCCTTTTCTCACAATGTTTTCTATCCTATCAAAGAAAAATTGCACCATTTGAGCCACACTGAAATTGTCGTCTGCAAATCCTTTCAATTTGGACAAGGCTAAAATTTTGTCGTCTGGTACTGGGTTAAACCAAGGTGAATTGACTGCATGCCACATTGTCAGTCAGCGCCTGCCAGAGTTGTAATGTTGTAGGATACAAAGGATTTTGGCAAGATTTGCGACAAGAAAAAGACTGCTATGCATTTATAATAAAAGCTTGCAAAAGAAAACATGAAAGGACTTCACTCCCACAAAGTGACATGGAAAATTCTTGTCAGTCTTATCAAATCTTATAAAATCACATCAAATATTATTCATTGGATGGACCTAATCTTTAGATCAAGAGTTCAAAATGGGATTACATTTAGACAGACTTTTCAAACACAGACTACATCCTGGAAAGGTCCAAACTTAGCAAATATGCTCTAATTTGAGAGTTTACCAAAAACTCATTTAACCCTTTACCAAACAATCCCGGGTTTTCTCCTTTTCCCACAATGTTTTCTGCTCTATCAGAGAGCTTAAGCCTGTTTGTTCCAAAGTTGAATTTGGTGTCTGCAAATGCTTTGAAATTGGACTAGTCTAAAATGTTGTCGTGTGGTAAAGAGTCAAGTTTTCACTCAAGAGTCCTGTATGGCTCAGCGGTAATGTGTATAGAACTCTTAGCATGGAGGTCCCTGAGGTACAAGTCTCACTGGATGCACTGGGTTTTTTGTGGGACTGACCCTAAATCAGAGCCCAAGGCTAGTACTGGTGAAACCCAGCTCTGATATGAATATGTGAGCCGTCACCATGTTATGACTGAAATAATACTGAAAGCGGTGTTAAACAGCATTCATTCAATCAGTTCTCAGTATGCCCAATCTCACAACATTTTTGTTGGTCAAAAAATAGCCTGTGTTAACTCTTACTGAAGTGACTATTTGCAGATGACAAAGGAGATGTCATTTAAATTGTTGGATTTCCTCTTGAAAGTGTGCAAAATATTTGGAGGGGGGGGAGAAAATGCAGGTCCTTTTCTCACAATGTTTTTCCAAAGCCTTCTTTCTCGGGGCCATTAACTCTTTCACAGCCAATGTCGCCTTGCATAGCTTTTGCTGATGTTGCAGATCAAGATCAGACTGTACAAAACATGCCTGATGTTAACCTTCCCACCAGAGTCAGCTTCAATCGCAACGAAAATATTCTTTCAGACCTCGAAAAAAAGTTGACTCCATTTAGTAGGCAGCAATAGAGTGAAAACAAAACAAAAAATTTAAAGTGTTATAAAACACAGACAGCAGTCAGTGCTAAGACATAGTCCTTGTGTACAGGGTTACTTTGATTACTGCCACTTCCAGCACTTGGCCCATAAACTCTGCATGGGCCTAGCATTATCAGCCCGTAGTTTTAAAACATTCAAGTGATTTGTATTGATTTTACCAGTCTTTGCTTGAACCAATTATCTCATTCGTCAGATGTTGTACTAGGTAGCAGCAATCTGTTTTCACTGATAAAGGGTTAAGTTTGTTTGGTATTTAACTCTTTACCACACAACAAAATGTAGACCTGTCCAAATTGAAGGCATTTGCAGATGACATTTTAAATGTAGCTCAAAACATAAAATTTGTCTCTTAAAGGGTAGAAAACAGAGTGGGAAAAGAAGAAAATGCTGGTTACCAGCATTTTCTTCTTTTCCAACAATGTTTTCAAAAGGCTTCTTTTTTTGGGGTCGTTAAAAGTCAGGATTGTGTGGTAAAGGGTTAATCCTTTTCCCAACAACAAATGTTAGACTTTTCAAAATTCAAAGCATCAGCTGACAACAAATTCAACATTGGTACAAATCAGATAAAAACCCTCTGATAACATAGAAAACAATGTGGGAAACGGCTATCAGCGTTTCATTCTTGTCCCACAATGTTTTCTACACTTTGAAAGCCAGATTCCAAGTCTCAAGTAACATTTAGTATGTCGTCTGCAAATGCTTGTAATTTGGACAAATTTTTTATTAGACTTTTCCAATTTAAAAAAATCTGCAGACAACAAGGTCAACATTGGTAAAAATCAGATAAAACTCTCAAATAATATAGAAAACAATGTAGGAAACGGAGAAAATGCTGGTAACCAGCATTTTTTTTTCTTATCCCATGATGTTTAAAAAGCTTTATCCCAAAAGTCAGATAACACTCAGGATTGTTTGGTAAGGGGCTAATGCTTTTTTTCAAATCGTGTAAGTGTCCTTGGGCAAGACACTTCAGGGCCCTAGCCTAGTACTGGCACAACCCAGAAAATACATGAATTTGTGAGCTGTCTGAAATAATGTTGAAAGTGGCATCAAATATCATTCAATCAATCAATCAAACCTTTTTTCGAAAGTTTTCAGTTATGGTGTTGCAACCAGTGCACCTTAAATCTTTACCAGACAACAAAAATTTCGACCAAATTGAAAGCATTTGCAGACGACAAAATAAATGAAGCCAAAATAATGATTTTTATCTTTGATAAGGCAGAAAACATTGTGGGAAAAGGAGAAAATCATTGTAAAATAAATAGGTACATGTATGTCTGCTACAGATACATTATTGTATGCAAGTGTGCAGCAGATACATTAATTGGTACTAGCATTTTCTCCTTTTCCACAATGTTTTCATAAGCCCTCTTCCTCAGGGATTGTGTGGTAAAGGGTTAAAAATGAACTTTGTGAGTGCAGTTGAAATGGTTTAATTGTTACAAGGAAAAAAATAATAAAATAAAAAACTTACATATGCGTATTGCAATCTTTCATTATCAGTGTCTAGATTTAATATATCTTCTAAATCCAGCTGACAATCATGATCATCTTCATCATTCTGAAAGTAGATAAAACAATACTTATATTATCATCCAGCACAATATGTCTGCATCCAATTATTTATAACAAGAGGACCATGAATGCCCTGTATTACTCACCTGGGGTAATGAAAGCAATAATGCTGAAAAGAAAAGAATGCCTAATTTTTTAATAATCAGACTTGATTTTTTTGAAGGCTAGAAAACATAATGGGAAAAGGACAAAATGCAGGGTACCAGCCAGGGTTGGCACTCATCACAGATACTCTTTCCATTTCAAAACTCTGTGTGCCCATCCTGTTGTGTAAGGCTGTTTTTGCAACAAAATATGAGATCCCTCCCCAAGCAGGGAGCCATCTTTGCATCCTAGGGAGTAATTCAAATCAATTTTGACAACTCTTTAACTCTTTATCAATGACAAAATTTTAGTCCAGTCCAACTTTAAAGCACTTGCAAACGACATATAAAGAATGGCTGAAATGATGGAATTTGTCTGAAAAAGAGTAGAAACAAGAGGGCCATGATGGCCATGTATCGCTCCACTGGCTTATAAATATAAACCATGAAGAGAAGTCTTCACTATATAAGCCCTTATAAAACTTTGACCCCAGGGCTACAGTCGGACTAAATGGGGAATATGTGTAAATGCCAAATTTGGGAGTTCTTAGCCTTATGGCTAGTAACAAGACGGTTTCTGAACTTTTCACTCCATAAACCCATGTAAAACTTGTGACCCCTGGTGCAGGGCCAAACTTGATCCTAGGGCTGTAACTTGGGCCCTCTTTGTAGTTGTCCACTAGATAATGCTATAATTATGCAAAATTTGGTAGCCTAAGCCTTATGGCTATGTACACCAAGATTTAAAAGTTTTCCCTATGTAAGCCTATGTAAATCTTGTGACCCCCCCCCCCCCCCAGCATGAGGCCAAATTGACCCCAGGACTATAATTTGGGCACTTTTGGTAGACCCCAACTAGATCAAGCTAAATGCAAAATTTGGTAGCTCTAGGCCTTATGGCTAGGTACAGGAAGATTTTTAAAGTTTTCTCTATATAAGCCTATGTAAAACTTGTGACCCCTGGGGCAGAGCCAATTTTGACCCCAGGGCTATAATTTCAAGAAACATGATAGAGGTTTACTACAAAAAGCTACATGCCAAATTTGGTAGCCCTATGCCTTATAGTTTCAGACAAGAAGATTTTTAAAGTTTTCTCTATATAAGCCTATGTAAAACTTGTGACCCCTGGGGCAGAGCCAATTTTGACCCCAGGGCTATAATTTCAAGAAACATGATAGAGGTCTACTACATAAAGCTACATGCCAAATTTGGTAGCCCTATGCCTTATGGTTTCAGACAAGAAGATTTTTAAAGATTTCCAATATTTTTCAGTTTTGTTGCCATGGCAACCAGAGTTTTTGAAGGAATCAAATTCTTTCAAGAAATTCTGAAGAGGACCATGACAGGATCATTTCTGTGAAGTTTCATGAAAATTGGATGGGTAGTTTCAGAGAAGAAGATGTTTGAAATAAAAGTTAACGCACGGACGGACGCACGCACGCACGGACTGACGGACGCACGACGGACACCGGGCCATGACATAAGCCCACTGGCCTTTGGCCAGTGGAGCTAAAAATTGTGGGAAAGGGATAAAACGCTGGTTACCAGTATTAAGCCAAATTTATTTGCCATCTGTATAAGCTGTCAATTTGGACAAGTGTAAATTGTTGTCCTATGGTAACGATTTCAAGGTTAATAGTTCAACCCTTTACCACACAATCCCAACTTTTAACCACCCTGACAAGGATAGCTTTTGAAAACATTGTGGGGAACCAGCATTTTATCCTTTTCCCACAATGTTTTCTGTCCAATCAAGGCCAAATTTTGCCAACTGGGCCTTCTTTAATTTGTCATCTGCAAATACTTTCAATTTGATCCAGTCTAAAATTTTGCTGTTTGGTAAAGAATTACCCCTATAAAAGGCTAGGTAAAGATAGCGTCCTAATTTCACCACCTGATCAAACAGTTTACCTTACAATCGGCACACGTAACCACTTCCTACAGCCTGGAACATCCTTTTAACATTTCCGTTATTTGTCATTAAAAATTGAGTGAAATTATCTGATGCTAGTTTATTTTCACTACCTTTACTCTTTACCAAATGACAAAATATTTTACACATGTCCAAATTGAAAGCATTTGCAGAAGACAAATTAGATAAAGCTCATTTGGTGAAATTTGTCTTTAAGAGGACAGAAAACATTATGGGAAAAGAAGAAAATGATGCTTAATGAAAATGAAATAGATATTTTCAGCCCATAAGAATGCCAAACTGTTGTAATTTGGTGGCCATTTTGCCCAATAATAGCTCACGAAACGAAACTCTATCTAAGCATAGCTGAATGAAATGGGCTGAGACCCATTCCTTGAACCAAAGAAATAACCCTTTACCAAACAATCTGGTGTCTTAACAACCCTGAAGAAAGGTGCTTTTAAAAACACAATGGGAAAAGCATAAAATGGTGGTAACCAGCATTTTCTCCTTTTCTCATGATGTTTTCTACTCTTTCAGAGACAACCCATTTTTAACCCTTTCCAAAACAAGCCCTGGTTTTCACGTGTCTGCAGTACAAGTCTTTTGAAAACACTGTGGGAAAAGGAGAAATTGCTCATAACGAGCAATTTCTCCTTTTCCCACAGTGTTTTCTACCCTTTTAGAGACCTATCTGCCATTTTCATCAAATTTAAAATTGTCGTCTGCAAACTCTTTCAATTTGGACCAGTCCAAAATTTGTCGTCTGGGAAAGGGTTAAGGCACACTAAATTTTTTGTTTGCAATCACTGTCAATTTGAAGGACTCAAATTTAACAAAGCCTTTCATTAATTCCAAACAATTTGGTGTTTTAACAACCCTTAGGAGGAAGTCTTTTGAAAACATTGTAGGGAAAAGAGAAAATGCTGGTAGCCTGGTTACCAAGCAATCCTGCATTTTAACAACCCTATGAAAATAGAATTTCAAAACACTGCATGAAAAGGAGAAAATGCTGGTCATCAACAATTGCTCCTTTTCCCACAATGTTTTCAACTATTTCTGGGGCAAATGTCATCATTGATGCCACATTTTATTTGACGTCTGTAACAGATGTAAATTTTGACATGTTTGAAATTTTGTCTCCTGGCAAAGAGTTAAACATACAACTTCACTTTCAGTATTTCAATGGTTATCTTGATATCCAAGGGTAACGACATACAGCTTTTTAGAATGTGGTCTAAAATTATCTCCCTTGCATTCCTTGGTCGTGCAGAAAGCATTGACCAACACAGAAGTTCATTGATGGGGGTTCCTCTGTTGTTCTATTTGACTGTATACAAACAAACCGCTATACTAACATTGTATACACAGGGTGCGTGCCAAAAGTGGGAGTTATATGTCATCCTTATGCGTTTATCAATAATTTCATTTCACTTTACAAGACAAGCGCAAAAGAGGATTGAACTCTTCACCATCCAACAAAACTGTAGACTTGTCAAAATTGAAAGCTATTGCAGACGACAAATTAACCCTTTACTGCACAATGATGCCTTTTAACGCCCCTGGGAAAGAGGCCTTTTGAAAACATTGTGGGAAAACGAGAAAATGCTGGTTACCAGCATTTTCTCCTTTTCCCACAATGTTTTCAATCCAATCGAAGAAAAATTGCACCATTTGAGCCACAGTGAAATTGTCGTCTACAAATGCTTTCAATTTGGACAAGGCTAAAATTTTGTCATCTGGTAAAGGGTTAAATGTGGCATCAAAAGTTAAAATTTGCGTCTAAAAAAAACATTGTGGGAAAAGGAGAAAATGCTGGTTACCAGCATTTTCTCCTTTTCCCACAATGTTTTCAAAAGGCTCCTTCCCCAGGGTTGTGAAAAGTCAGCATTGTGTGGTAAAGGGTTAAGGCCAGTTGTCCACTATTGATAAGACTTATAATATCAACCTCACTGCCACAAAATTCTATTTTTACCAGTATCTGCAGATGATCAAAATATCTATTTGCTCAAACCAGTTTTAAATTTTGTTAGCTCTATGTGGATGAGCCCATCTCTTTTTTTAACTCTTTACCACATGACAAAATTTTAGACTTGTCCAAATTGAAAGTATTTGCAGACGACAAAATAAATACGACTCGAAAATTGAAATTTGATTTGGGACGGATAGAAAACATTGTGGGAAAAGGAGAAAATGCTGGTTACCAGCATTTTCTTCCTTTCCCACAATGTTTCCCAAGGGCTTCTTTCTCAGGGTCATTAAATGTCGGGATTGTGTGGTAAAGGGTAAACTAACCCTTTACCAGAGAGTTCTGTGTTAATATTGACCTTTGGGAATGAAGAAGGCTTTTACGGCCTGGTGGCTGCCAAAGGTAAACAATGCAAGTGTTAACTCTTTACCATGATGATGGATTTTGGATTTGTCCAAACTGAAAGCATTTGCAGATGAAAAATAAAATATGACTCAAATAATAATATTTGCATTCTGATTAGGTAGAAAACATTGTGAGAAAAAGGAGGCGCTGGTTACCGGCATTTTCTCATTTTCCCACAATGTTTCCATAAGCCTTATTACTAGTGGGTCATTAGAACTCAAAATTGTTTGGTAAAGGGTTAAAATGCACTCAGATTCAAATCATACTGTTCAAGGTTATGGAAATCGTTGTGGGTATGACAGTCTGTTATTGTCTGGTTAGTCCTAGTTGTAATCGCAGGCAAAAAAGTCAGTTTAAATTAAAAAGATAAAAAGTTCCAAGGTCACTCTTTCATTTACTTTTGTCTGGTTTTAAATTTATTACGTGAATTTTTTTGTTAAGGTCAATTTCGAAAAAAAGAAAATTAAGTTTGAGCATTTTGTGATAAAAGCGGAAATACCCAATCTCAGAAAAAATCTCCTTTGATATAAAGCCTATAAATTGTTACTAACTCATTAAAAATGAGTCATGCTCTGTAAAAAGGGGGATTAATGCAGCTGCAAAAAGTATAAAAACCCATGTCAGCCTGTGCAGTCTACACAGGCTGATATGGGCTGAAACTTTTTGCTTTTGCTAAATTTTCTGCATGTCAAAGGACTATTCTATTTCTGAATTCAGTCAGTTGTTAGAATAGATTTAATGTGATGACTTGCTTGGAATGGTGCATCACTGAGATGCATTAAGCCCCCTTTTACCAGAGCATGGGTCAAATCTAAAACTTTTTCATCACAGTCAAGCAGTTGGCAAGATATTTGTATCTACAGAGAAACACAAACTATTATGCATGATGCAGTGTTTTATTTAAGACTGCATGAAGATTTCAAAAGCCCAACAAAACATAATTTTGTGTATCCTCTGATGGAGTCGAGCACTCTAGTTTTCTCCTTGATCACTCAGAGTGTCAAACATGGCAATTCTTTGTCCCATAATGATCATGATGGTTTTACATTTCCCGCCCTAGCTTTCTCTTCTGTCAACTATCTCATCTACATCAATTGCCGACAAAATGGTAAAGTGCAACAGTTTGAGTAGTGCTTTTCACAACCATAGCTGACATTGCAGGCAGTGAAGATCAAGATCAGATTGCACAAAATGTGCAATCTGATCTTTGATCTACACTGTCCTCTTTGCTGTGACATTCTGGTCAAAAAGAATAACAAGATCACATTTATTTTGGATCCATCATTTGACTGAATAATTTCTGTTGGTTTTATTTTTGTGTATTGCTGGTCAAAAAACTTCACCATAGATTTTCTTTTTACCTTTTTTGATGTCTTGATTTTCTACCCTTAATTCTGTAGAACCCAATGTACTTTTATCCGACTATTATGACTCTGAAATTCATTTGTATCTCATTATATGAAATTCTTTTTTTTTTCTCTTGTACACGCTAAAATATAAGAATAGTCCAAATTCAAAGCATTTTACAGAGAACAAATTAAGTGTGGCCAAAATGATGGAATTAATCTTCCACAAATTATATATTTGTCCATTTTTAAAGCTTTTACACTGTAAAAAATTCATTGTAGCTCATTATGATGAGGGCTATTTTTGAAAGGGTAGAAAACATTGTGGGGAAAAGAAGAAAATGCTGGTTACCAGCATTTTCTCCTTTTTCCACAATGTTTTCAAAAGCATTCTTCCTCTGGTGGTTAAAATTCGGGATTGTCTGGTAAAGGGTTATGGATGAAGAATTCTAAGAAACCAAGTTTTACCCAGGGTATTAACATTATTATTTTTTAACTCCCAATATTTTCCCTTGTTGTAGATAAAGCCCAAGACTTGTCTAAAAAACAGGTGGAAACAGTTCACATTTACCCTACAATCATTCTTTACTCTTTACCAGCCATCAAAGTTTTAGACATGTCCATTCATTTGTATTGCAATTTAACACCTTTTCAACAGCTTAGACCATATCATGGCAGTCAGTGCACCTACACATGGGTCTCCTGGCTTTCTCACAACTTTCTTTTCAAGCCACTGACTACTTTTCTCACATGCATCAGAGGTGAGAGGTGAAAAATCAATTACAAGAAAGTTTGCTTCAACCAGTATCAAACCTGCAACCTGTGTTAAATAGCCGTTCGGATAAGGGACCATTTCTGTCTGTTACCAAGGTTGGCTCTTTGAAACAAGTTTGTCTCACAGGTACTAGTTTTTTGACAAAATTTGCCCTCTATACCAAATACCAAGTTGTCCCACCATATTACCTGTCGAAAACAAACATCAATCAGTTGTCAGCATTTTTCAAATATTTTGAAACTGGAATTGAAAAAGACACCACAAGGTCCTATAATCGTTCTTCTGTAATCTATTTGCCACCAGGCAAACAGGACAAATAAACAGATAAATATTTAGAAAGTTATGAGGTCAAAACACAGCAGACAAATTTTCTTTTCTCCAGCAATAAATGGAAATTTTAATCCAACGGTGAATATATTGAACAAATCTGATTGCTCAATACTATATTTAGCAGCTCACAGTAATTTCAAGAGCCAATCATTAAGTTTCACTGACCGATCAAATTTGTTCAAGATATTTACTGTGGTGCTAAAATTTCCATTTTTCCCAATTTTCATAAAGATTGTAAGTTCAATATGGCCAGAACATCTTAAGAGTATGCAAGGCAAGATCAGATTATACATCTATGTAGTTTTATCTTGATCTTAACTGTGTTTATAGCAACTGTGGTTATAACAATACTCAAAGTGCTCTAAGAAAAGCGTTAGTTCCTTGTTCATTTTCTTCTCCTGTCCTCTTCATTCTTTTTATACCATGAAAGCACTTGAAAATCTCTACCTTATTACTGTGATTTATTTCAAGACAGGCAAGGCAATTGCAATAGACCTGAGAGAATAATGCAATACATCTGCCATATTTTTTTAATCAAATACCATTGTCTCACTTATTACAAAAAAGGCTTCTAATCCCAACCTGCAAGAAAGTTGAAAATGTGAAAAAAAAACACCATTTTTCATAATAGACAAAACAATGTTTGAAAACAGCAATCACCTTTTACAACCATATCTCCTCTTTCCACACCATTATCAAGTGGGGTAAAGAATTAAATGTTCACAGTACCAGGTTGAGAGGGAATACTTATGGAAAATACTTTACAAGATTTATTTTCTTTAGCTCTAACAAGATATTAGATCCTGTAAAAAAACAAATATTGATTCTTTAAGGTAAGTCCACTTATACCCAATATATTGTTTAAAATGATTCAGTCTATGGAAATTGAAATTATTTTAGAACAAGAGGACCAGGAGTAAATTTCTTTTTTCCCTTGAAATTTTTATCTAATATTAAGTTTCCATTTTTTCTTCGAATTGCTAAAATAGTGAGAATAAATAATTTTTTCACTCAGTTACACCTAGATTGAAACATCGGCCTAATATGATGGAGACAAACATCCTGTCAAAGTTTCATGATGGTTACAGCATCTAAAGCCTGACCAATATTTTGGAACAGTTTGACCTTGCAACCCTTTGATGACCCAGTTTTGTTCCTGGCTTAGATATCCTTGGCCTGAACATCTTTTAACAATTATAATAATTTTAACAATTATAATATTCTTAAGCATTAAATTTTGACCTTGCAACCCACATGACCCAGATTTGTTCCAGGGATAGATATCCTGGACCCAAAGTTGACATCCCTTAACATTATATTGCTAATCATTTGACCTTGCATGGACCCAACACATCCTCCAGATTGGTTCCTATCCTAGATGTCTGGAGCTAAATGTCTGATCTCCAGAAATTTAAGACTTTCACTTACTTGACCATGTGAGGTAATTTTTTATCCCATATGGCTTTGTTTTCAAATCTAGAGATCGACAAACATTCTGTCCATGGGAAAATCTTAATCAAGTGTCTAAGATGAGTTTTCCAAACACTTTTCCACACCAGGGTCATCTGACCTGCTTCAATTGAATAAAGAAAGGCAAACACCTGAATTTCAGGCAGACATTTAGACAATTTTGGGGTCAAAATTTAACTTGTTACCACACAATCCCAACTTTTAACGACCCTGAGAAAGAAGTCTTTTGAAAACATTGTGGGAAAAGGAGAAAATGCTGGTAACCAGCATTTTCTCCTTTTTCCACAATGTTTTCTAACTTTTCAGAAACAAATACAATCATATTAGCCACAATTAATTTGTCGTCTGCAAATGCTTTCAATTTGGACCAGTCTGAAATATTGTCGTCTGGGAAAAAGTTAAAAAACTGGGGTTCAGCGAAACTTATTCTCTAGAGCTTTTTAAGGCTACATCTGACCTTTTTCAGCATTTGCAAATACCACCCCGAGATGGAACCCTAGACATAAGAATTAGAATTATAATGTATGTTCAAGCAGTCTATGCTTTTCAATATCATAACCCTGTAGATTAACCCTTTACCACACATTATCCCGAGTTTTAACGACCCTGAGAAAGAAGCCTTTTGAAAACATTATGGGAAAAGGAGAAAATGCTGGTAACGCACAATGTTTTCTATCCTTCCCAAAACAAATTTCAATCTTTGGGTCACATTTATTTTGTTGTCTGCAAATGCTTTCAATTTGGACTAGTGTAAAATTTTGTCGTTTGGTAAAGAGTTAATATAATAGGTGTTCCCACATGGTCTCTATACAAATTACAGAGAACTATTTCAATGAGAACCAGCTGTTCCCCTAGCAATGGAATATCATCTGTAATTAATATATTATTAAACTCTGTTTATTCTCTGTTTATTATCCTTATTCAGTGCATGAAAAATAATATCTAATCATACATTCACTTAACCATATCTGACAACCTTTTCAAAACTTTTGACAAAATATACATAGAATTAAATTCCAGTGACTTACTCTGAATACTGTGCAGTTATGACATACACATAAAATAGCTGGACAACTTAAGAATATTCAAATTGACTAGTCTTGTGTTATCTCAGAAATATAACCGAGGAATGGAATTTGTTTATTGGTGTTTTGAGTAGGAACCATACAATGAATGAAGTCTACGATGTCCATGAATATTTAATAACCACCTACATTCAACATGATTGTCATCATTATTTCCAATGAACAAATGGTCTGCTGTTAGACAAAATAAGGAAACTGTAGTAACAAAACAATAACACAAAAGCAAATCAAGCATAAACTGGGAATGTTGTTCTGGCTTGAATCAATCCTAACTCTTTACCACACAACAAAATTTTAGACCAATGCAATTGGAAAGCTTTTGCAGAGGACAAAATAAATGTGAATCAAAAATTGAAATTTGTTCTTGGAAGGGTAGAAAACATTGTGCGAAAAGGAGAAAATGCTGGTTATCAGCATTTTCTCCTTTTCCCACAATGTTTTCAAAAGGCTTCTTTTTCAGGGGTGTTAAAAGTCGTGAGTGTGTGGTAAAGGGTTAACCTATTACCTAATTTATGCAAAATTTCAACTTCCTTACTCCGAAAAATAAAAAAGGATAAAAACTTACATGGGAAGCAGCTAATGTTTAACACTTTGCTTGCTAATGTAATTCTGCACAAATTATAGAGTTTTTTTAAACTTTAAACTTGTTTTTTTTCTTAACAAGGAACACAAAAGCAGAATACGAAAAATATTTACCATCTCTGGGGCCGAGCCCCCGTACCTCAGTTGGTAGCGTACAGGACTTGAGAACAGGAGGTCGCTGGTTCGATCCCAAGCTCGGCCAATTTCTTTCCGAGGATTGATGATAGTCATTGTGACAGGATTCATTCCTCTCTCACCATTGACCATTGTTTCGAAGATGGTTATGTGGGAAAGCAGCCAATGGCTTGGAAAGAATATTGTGCATAGTACTGGTAAAAGAAACTCCAGGAAAGCATAGATAGGTGCACTGGCACCGCGATATAACTGAAATAATGTTGAAAAGGGCGTTAACCCTTTCCCAAACAAGCCCTGGTTTTCACGTGTCTGCAGTACAAGTCTTTTGAAAACACTGTGGGAAAAGGAGAAATTGCTCGTAACGAGCAATTTCTCCTTTTCCCACAGTGTTTTCTACCCTTTTTGAGAACTTTCTGCCATTTTCATCAAATTAAAAATTGTCATCTGCAAACTCTTTCAGTTTGGACCAGTCCAAAATTTGTTGTTTGGGAAAGGGTTAAACACAATATAATCAATCAATCAATAAAGCCATCTCTGGGATATAACCAAGTGACCCTTGATGGTGTAGTTAAGCAACTCTACCAACTGAGCTAGCCACACACATTTAAACTCTTTTCCAAATGACAGAATTTTAGATGTGACCAAACTGAAAACATTTGAAGGCTACAAATTCAACATGGCTGAAATGATAGGATTTATATTTGAAATGGTAAAAAACATATTTGGAAATGGAGAAAATGCTGTTTACCAGCATTTTCTCCTTCTCCCATAATGTTTTCAAACGCTTTTTGCTCAGATTTATTTAAACTTATGATTGTGTATTAATGGATTAACATTGCACATTTAAAATATATTTATGATCCTAGATATGCAATATTGACTTCCTTGTGATAAGAAATTTTATATAAAACAAGAGGGCCACTGACCCCAAACTGCTCATCCGAGTAAAGTCATCTGGGATTAATAAAGCTGAATAGATCCTAGTAGTAATGAAATAAAACACATGAGTGTAAGTGACCCACTTTTGGACCAACTTGACCTATTTTGGACTGAAAAGACATATCAAACATTCTGAGATATCAACAAGACAAACATTCTGACAATGTTTCATGAGTTTCAGGCTGAAAATGTGGCCTCACATGACCCAATTTCAAACTTGTCCAAGATATCATCAAGACAAACATTTTGACCAAGTTTCATGAGTATCAGACTGAATATATGGCCTCTAGGGAGTACACATGGTTTTTCTAGAATTTGGCCTAGTGACCTATATTTTTACCCGATGTGACCAAATTTCAAAATTTTTCAAAGATATTATCAAGAAAAACTAACCCAATATCAAAGCTGTCCAAGATTTTATTAAGACAAACATTCTGACCAAGTTTCATGAGTATCAGCCTGAAAACATGGCCTCTAGGACAAGGTTTTCCTAGGATTTGGCCCAGAGACCTACTTTTTGACCCAACATGACCAAAATTTCAAACTTGTCCAAGATATCATCAAGATAAACACTCTGACTGAGTTGTATGAGTATGGGCATGGAAATGTGGCTGCTAGATTGCACACAAGGATTTTTAAAATTTGGCCTGGTGAAGTAATTTTTTACCCCACGTGACCCGATTTCAAACTTGTCCGAGATTTTATCAAGACAAATATTCTGACCAAGTTTCTTGTGCAGTGGACAGAAAATGTGGCCCGTAAAGTGCACACAAGGTAATTGTTGACGACCACACAACAGATGACGGATGTTGCATGACGGATTGCTGACAAAGAATGATCACAAACGCTCACTAAGAAAATACTTTTGCACCAGAAAGATTGAATAATGACTTTGTACATTTGGTATTAGATGCAAATATTGATGGCGAGTGGTTATCTAAAGCCTAATGTGTCTTAAGGATAAAGCTTTCACTCCCAAGATGTAATTGTTCTATAGATATAACCTAGTATATTTGTATTGGAAGTAAAAGCTATTTTAACAGCTTTATAGGTCATACCATGGCAGTCGGTGCACCTTAGCAAGCGTTTCCTGGCTTTCTCACACCAATACAGACACAACTTTCTTTCCAAGCCACGGACTACTTTCCTCACATGCATCAGAGGTGAGAGATGAAAAATGGCCTGAAAGAAAGTTTGCCAAAACTGAGTATCGAACCTGCAACCAACAGGTCACAAGTCAGATACAATAACCACTGAGCTACCTGGCCAGGCTTAACCAAGTGTAATTAAATATAACATACAATCATTTCCTATCCAAAAACTTTGCTTCATTAGGTGTATTATGTAAGCCAGTTACCAATCAATCCCACCTTTTACCAACCCTGTGGAAGAAGCCTGTAGGAGACATTGTAGTAAAAAGAAGAAAAAACTGGTAACCAGTTTTTTTTCCTTGACCCAATATGTTTTCTGTCCTTTCACTCACAAACTCCATCAGTTGAGCCAGATTTCACTTGTCCCTACCAAATGTTTTCATTTCGGACAAGTCTTTTGAACAATTTGAAAGCACTTACAGATGACAAATGTGGCAGAAACTGTTTGTGAAAGTGAAGAAAACAGTGTGGGAAAAGCAGAAAATGCTGGTTACCAGCAGTTCCTCCTTTTCCAACCACGTTTTCAAAGGCTCCTTCTTCATGGTTTCTAAATCATCAGATTTTGTGGTAAAGAGTTAAGAAAACACCAATATTGAAATACCATTTGTACTTGCCAGATAATTAAATTATCATAGGCAGTTTCTCAGTAGAATGACATTTAAAATTCTATGAAGACAGAACCTTTCTAATACCCTTTTTGTTTTTCTGTGATACACCCTTGTCCATTTCATGGATGAATATGTCAAACTGTGCACAATAAGTATGCTGAGAAATGATTCAATTCAGATTGTTTTAGATCTACATGGAATACTTCCTGGTCTTTTGTTATATTATTTCCTACCTGGCAACACAAAAGGATATCAATATGTGTAACTATGGACACAGATAAATCAACCAAACTGGTAGCATCTGTTGCCATTTGTTTGACAAACAAACCATGAAAATAAGCCAACTATGAAAGCCAATAATATTCATTATTGATCAAATATTGCACAGTAACACACATTTACTTAATTAACTCTTACCAATAGTAAACCAGCAAAAATACCACGCTGTCCACAAAAGGAACTTCAGTTGTGCTTTGCCATCTATGGATGGGAGCAGTCACCAGGATCCAAATTAACTCTTTACCATGGGGCAAAATTTTCTGACTTTCAGTTTGACAGCATATTAGATGCAGATCACAAATTAAACATTACTCAAAATTTTGAATCTCTTTCAAAAAGTAGAAATCACTGTGGGAACTGAAGACAATGCTAATTACCAGCATTTTCTCCATTTCCCAAAATGATTCCAAAGCCTTCTTCCTAAGGGTCCTTAAAACTCTGGATTGTTTGGTAAAGGATTAACCAACCATTCTTCACAACATTCTTAGTCTAATCCTAGATTTGGAAAGTTACACAAAATCTGACTGGCCAAACCATTTGGTTCTGCCAGTCAGAAGTAGTGTTACTTTCAAATTTAGAAAATTCTTGAAAATAAGTCTTAAGAATGTTCTTAACAAGAGGGCCATGATGGCCCTGTATCGCTCCACTGGCTAATATGTACAAACCATACACACCAAACTTAACAACTCTAGGCCTAAAGGCTTCTAACAAGAAGACTGACAAATTGTGAGCACAGGGCGAGTCGATTTTTTATCTATGATTTAATATTTCAAGCTATAATTATGAGTAGGGATGGGAACGAATACTAAAATAGATATTCGAATATTCGTTTTTGATATTCGAATATATTCGAATATTCATTTTTATCAAGTTTTCTCCTTTTCCACAAATATAAAGTTGGTAACCATGTATCCGAATATAGGGTAAGTCCGGGTACCGGTACCTTATTCACTTATTTGATTTTACGAGCTTTGTCCGAAATTTCATGTTTTGTTAGACTGTTTTCGTAATCTCAATTTATTTTTATCTGCAGAGAAAGAAAGAAAAAATAAACATTACTGTTCACTTTTCTTTTGTGATGAAGATTACCTTGTTTGATGATGATCGACTTCATATGTTTATTGTGAGAGAATCAAAGTACATCAAGTACGAAAAACTTATTATCTAATAAATGGCCTTCACTGCCTCTACCAAAACAAACCAATCCTAATTTTTGTATTTCGACCTGTATGGCATTCCAAGTTTTTTCTTTTATCATTTCACCAAACCACAATGTCAAGATAAGAAATTGCTATTCGGAAAATTTATCATCTTGGGATTGTGTTCTGATTTCACATTGTCAGTTAGCTGTGCAAGTCGGTGGGTTAGGGACAAGCGTGAAAGAATCAAAGAAAATGAAAACAAATAAAATAAGAACAACATGTAACTATTTAATAAAAAAAAAAACTTTTTTTTTTTCAAATGTCGCAATATACAGTGCTCCAGATAAGGTCCGTATTCACGTAATTTACGGATGACGATCTGATTGTTACGCATCTTTTTTTACAAAGTCCGTACTCGATACGGAACGTTTTTCCAGGTACGTAAAGTATAGGGTACGAATCCGTACACAATGAAAGGGAGCTTACTCTTTCTCAGACAAACATTCAGATATTTTCGGGATTGCCGATCGATTTTCCAATTTTTTCCCGTTAAATAAAAAGGGAAAATCGGCTCAGACCGGAATTAGACCCTGCATCTCGGCTTTAGTCAAGTTTATATCGATTACGGTGTGGGACCAGCGGATAATCGTACTATGTACATGTATGTTCCGAATGAATAGTTTGCGCTTCGAAAAAGTCGGGGAATACACAGAAACGTCTGGCTAGGTTATTTCATCCATCTCCAGAACCAAATAATCCTAACAAAACTGAGAATCGTTGAAAGATAAAATCAGACTGGCCAAGACTTAAGCATTGTTCCCATTTATGTATAAATGTGCAATAATTCACGCTGTGAATTGAATAATCACGCACAAAAAATATGAAGCAAAAAGCGCATGCACCCAGATGGGCTCTCTGTTGATGGCCAGTGGTGCCAATTTGGGCCAAGTTAGAAAAAAATGTCTCCAAAACTGAAGCACTGGTGAATTCAAAAGTACTGTATTTACGATATCTGCTTTTCTAGCGTAAAATTACAGGTTTTGAAGTTATTTGCGACCCTATTTGACAAATTTATGTCAAATCCTGCACAAATATTTTTCCAAAAATTAAATAGATCTAGCATGAAAAAAAGATCGCTTCAAAAAAAGATTATGAGCTGCATATTTGTTTCTACAAACCTGCTTTACACTTTTTCTTTTGTACAGTAAACATCATACTGTTACTAGGTAAAATGTTATGTAGTTTTACAGTAATGCTTATATAAAAGCAAATGCAAGAAAACCAATTTTGACTTTAATCAGTCTTGTTAACCAAATGTTGGTACTGATCCCCATATGCTGGTACTGATTAATCTTGATTTTCATCAGTACTGTATTGATGTCATTGAAAATTATCTGGAGCACTGATATATACATGAAATTGCTTGCCTACAGTTATCTCCGTAGCTGTTTTACTGAAAAGTGTCGATTAAGATCAGACTGTGAAATTCTTCAGACCGATCTTCATCTACACTTTAAACGAAAATAGATTAACTATAAGCAAATAACGTGGGAAGTGTAGATTGAGATCAGATTGCAAAGACACACAATCTGATCTTTGTCTACACTATCCACAATCCAAGTTTCCAGTAGTACATAAGCAATAATATATGTGCAATGTTTTCAATACTTTTGCTTTTCTTTTTTCCTAACTGTTTCATAATACCTGACCATTCTTGTTGAGGAAAATAATGCTATCCACTATCTCACTTGATAATCTATTACGAAGTTTGTTTAAAATAAGTCCAGCTGCACTGAATATTCTCTCAGAGGGCACAGAGGTGGCTGGCATGGATAGCACTTGTTCAGCGATCACAGACACTTTTGGAAATCTATTCTCATTCTCTTTCCACCACAACAATGGGTCGGTGTCAACCATTTTCTCACTCAGATAGCTCAATAATTCGTCCTCTGTTGACCTGTCGTTAGCACCATAATCAATAAAGTCCAACTTTCGGCGTTTAGTCGGAGCCTCATCGTCACATTCTGTTGATGGTAGTCGGAGTGGTAGATCGTCAAGTCTCGATTCCAATTTGGCGATGGTTGTCTTTCTCTGCTGGGCGGCGAAGAAAAGAAGTTTCTTGTATCGAATGTCAAGGAGAGATGCCAATGCCGGTGTTGTCTGTGTGGCGGATTCGGAGGTAGGGTTGTATCTGGCTGTCAGCTGCTCGCGTATACTTTCTTTCACTGTCAAAGAAATCGGGCTGTCGGTAGTCGAAGGTTCCAGTCGTTTTTTGATCAACCCACACACAATTGGGTAGATTTCTGACGCAGCCACTGTTCTCTCAGTAGACATGTAACATGTGGTATCGCTAAATGGTTTCAGCACGGCACATAAGTCCTGCATTGTTTCCCACTCGTGTTCTTTCAGGTTAAGGGAACCGTCGATTGTCTTTGATAGGCGTGGGTCCAGAAGAATGTTTGTCAGAACTCTTCTCTGTTCCAGTAATTGGGACATCATTTTGTACGTAGAGTTCCATCTGGTAGCGACGTCTTGTATCAGCGTGTGTTGAGGAATGTCCATTGCTTTTTGGCGCTGTTCTAGGGTAGCTGTGAGCATCGTAGAGTGCTTAAAGTGGCCCACAAGTTTTCTGCATCTGTTCGTTAGTTTGGCCACCGATGGAAGTTCAAGCGCTGGTTTCAGGCAGAGCTGTAGCGTGTGTCCGAAGCATCCCAAGTCTCCCCATTTGTCACACAGGTTTCCCGCACTCTCCATATTTCGGGCATTGTCGTCGACGCAGGTTTTGACTTTGTTTTCAATATTGAATTCTTTGGTAGCAGTCTTGAGTCTGTCGGCCATGTTCTCCCCTGTATGTCTTTCAGGCATGGCTCTTGTGAGAAGGGCGTTGGCTTTCATTTTGCAGTCGTTGGTAATGTGGTGTTCTGTTACAGTGAGGTAGCTTTCGGTAGAGTTTGATGTCCAAGTGTCTGTCGTTATGGAAACTGTGTCAACAGATTTCATGGACTGAATGAGTTTCTCTTTCTCTACTTCGTGTTTTCTCTCTATTCTGGATCGGATAGTCTTTCTGCATGGAACGGTGTAGTCAGGAGCCACAATCTTCATAAGATTTCTGAACCCGTCACCTTCAACAATATTCAGAGGTAAAAAGTCGGAAACTATTATGTCAGCGATGGCCTGAGTAATTTTTTCAGCGTCGCCTTTTCCCCTCTTCGGACTATTGACGAATAGCGATAATGTCGTCTGTTTCACGGGTTCTCTGGTTTCAGCCGAGGGATGCTGTCCATTCAAGTGGTTAAGTAGGTTTGAAGTTGTGCCCTTGTACACGAACTCCTGGCTGCAAATCTTACAAGTTGCGATCTTCTTGTCACTGGAACGGGTGAAGTAATTCCAAACGCGTGAAGGCACAGTGATTTTTTTTATTTCGCTTTTGACGATGTTCGGTTGGATAGCTCAAGAACGAACTGAAGGATATAAACTCAACAAAGTGTGTTTTCCGGTCAATCAAAATGTGACTGACTAACATAACATAAAATTTTAATTAATGATTGGTTAATAAAAGAGTAATCGTTAATGGCAGTTTGGAGCATCATTTTAACACGTGCGGTATGAAAACCTTGTTTAATCTTACAGGTGCTACAATTAACGGATTAATATTGGTTAGTCTGCAAACTGTGAGACAAATCGGCAGCAATTATTATAAAACGCTGAACTGAAAACTGTCATAAACAGTTATTGTCCTGCACTGCCTTGACAGGTGTTATCAATTAGCGTAAGGATTACACATTGAAAGTTAATATGTGTCTATCGGTATACGAAAGTATGCAAACTTTCCTCACATTCTTTAAAAGTTTTTTTTTTACTAAAATTTAAGATTAATTATTTTCCCTCATAAAAAAAAGAATATTCGAATGCCGATTTCGAATTCAAATATTCGCGGAAAAACCAAATATTTGAATATTCGTTCCCATCCCTAATTATGAGCTATAATTAACTGAACCCTGGTTGAGGTCAACAAGATATAACCACATACCAAGTAATATAGGACAGTCTATGGTTATAAACAAGATTTTCAGTTTCTTTAATAAACCATGAGGGGGTTTAATTCAGTTTGAACAATGGCTAAATTTTGAACAAATCCACAAGACATCCACTAGATGAAGCTTTATGCCAAATTGGTAGACCTAGGCCTTACAGCTTAGAACAAGAAGATTTTTAAAGTTTTAAAGTTTTCACTATAAAAGTCCTTCTAAATCTTGCAACCCCTGGGAAAGGGCCAATTTTGACCCAAGTGCTATAATTCCTAGAATCTTATTAGAGGTCAATTAGGCAAAGCTTCATACCAAATTTAGTAGTCCTAGGCCATATGGCTTAGAACCAGAATATTTTCAAAGTTTTCCCCGTATAAGCCCATGTAAACATTGTGACCCCCAGGGCGGGGCCAATTTTGGCCTGACGCCTAAAATTTGAAAACTCTAAGTAAAGGTCCATTAGATGAAGCTACATGCCAAATTTGGTAGCCCTAGGCCATATGGTTTAGGACAAGAAGATATTTAAAGTTTTCACTATGTATACCTATGTAAATCTTGTGACCCCCTGGGGGCAGGGCCAATTTTGACCCCGAGGCTATAATCTGAAGAGTTTTTGTAGAGGTCCATTAGATGAAGGTACATGCCAAATTTGGTAACCCTAGGCCTCATGGTTTTGAACAAGAAGATTTTTAAAGATTTCCAATATTTTTCAGTCTTGTTGCCATGGCAACCACAGTTTTGATAGGAATCAAATTCTTTGAAGACTTTCTGAAGAGGGCCATGCCAGGATCATTTCTGTGAAGTTTTGTTAAATCCGATGGGTAGTTCCAGAGCAGATGTCTGAAATAGAAGTTAACACGCTCATGCACACACACACACACATGGCAGACACAAGGCCATAACATAAGCCTTCGGCCAGTGGAGCTAAAAATGGATGGTGAATACTGACCAAGGTGCCATCTTGTATCCAAGTCAGCTTTTTGTCTACCCTTCTGTGCATGTTGATAAACTGTGACACATAATTGTATCTGTTAAATACTTGTTTTGATCTGCTGCTACCTTTAATGGCTTTTGCAGACCACAAATTAGGATTGTCTCAAATGATGAGGTCTGTCTGTGAAAGAGTAAAAACATTGTGGAAAAATGAAAAAATGATGTTTACCAAAATTTTCTCATTTCCCAGAATGTTTTCAAAGACCTTCCTGACCTCACAGTCATTTAAACATAGGATTGACTGATATAGAGTTAAAAAGCCTATTACCTCTTTACCACACAATCCCGAGTTTTAACGACCCTAAGGAAGAGGCCTTTTGAAAACATTATGGCAAAAGGAGAAAATGCTGGTAACCAGCATTTTCTCCTTTTGCCACAATGTTTTCTACTCTATCAAAGACAATTGAAATCATTTGATTCACATTTTGTCGCATGCAAATAGTTTCAATTTGGACCAGTCTACGTTTTTGTCATTTGTAAAGAATTAACAAGTATTATTAAACTTATCTCTTTTTGAAATAACTAAATTGTATTTAGCTCTGCAAAGGTTTACACTATACAGCACAAATTGACTTTCAGTGACTAAAGTCTGTCCTAACTCCAAAGAATTCTCATCAAGATTATTAAGTGTTGACATTAGTACCTAGAAAAGCCCTCAGAAAAAACAAATCAATTCCTTAACACTTTACCAAATTACATAAGTTCTCAATTTTCGAAACTGAAAGCACTTGCAGAAAAAGACAATGTGGTTCAACAATGGGATTTCTTGTTGAAAGGCTGGAAAAACATTGAGTGAAAAAGAGAAAATACTGATTAGCAGCATTTTCTTTTTTTACCCACACTGTTTTCAAAACCTTCTTCTTAGGGTTTTTTTGCTAAAAGGTTAATTCCTCATCATCTGGGGACCATGTTTCCATTCAACAGATTTGTGTAAGGAACTACCAAGCCAAGCCCCTGTAGCTCAGTCGGTAGCATACAGGACTTGAGAACAGGACCTGATCGCAAGTTCAATCCCCGGCTTGGCCAATTTCTTTCTGAGGATTGATGATAGTCATCGCGACAGGATTCATTCCTCTCTCAACACTGACCATTGTTTCGACGATGGTTATGTGGGAAAGTAGCCAGTGTTTGGAAATAATATTGTGTGGAGTTCTGGTAAAACAAAACTCCAGGAAAGCATGGATAGGTGCACTGGCTGCCATGATATAACTGAAATAATGTTGAAAACGGCGTTAAACACCATACAATAAATTAATTAAAGGAACTACCAAAGTATTTCAATAAAAATTTCAATCACCTTGTAAAGACCTAATATAGCATTTGCCTGGAAAATCTGACCATATTGCCCAGTGTAAATCTAAGATGAGACAGCATGTTTTGTACAGTATAGTCCTGATTTCAATTTTTAGAAAAGTTCCTAGAGAGTTGCATTTCAGACGCAAGTGTTGTATATGCAAGGAAAATCTCATTAGATCAGACAATGCAGATTCTCAAAAAGACTGCATATTCTGTGCAGTCTGATCTTGATCTACACTGTTAATAAAAGCTCCTCGAGTCTCACTTACCAGCCTAAAGGTTAAGGATTAGCAAAAAAGACACAGATTGTCCTATCTTTTCTTCAGTAATTACAGCTAGGGTATAAAGCCACCTAATAACATGTCAAATCTTGGAAGCCTAGGAGGATTATTGTAGATAGAAAGTGACTAAGGAAATTATTAGGTATTGATTGGTCCAAGAACCTCTTTTTAAGAAAACAATATTGTAACAGACTTCAAAGACTGTGCACTTAAATTCTGATAATCAACATGAAAAAAGTTTTAAAACCACAATACAAATTAAAGAATTTTGACAGAAGAAACAAAAGCACATGCTGATGCTTTTTACTTTTTGAGCGAAAATATGAACAAGAGTATCATTTGGCCTAACATGCTCACCTGAATAAAGTCGTCCAGGATTGATACAGTTGAAGAGATCCTGGTTGTGATGATGTAAAACACATATAATAATATACTCAGTGTGCATAATAGGATTTAAGTTTTTCAATCCTGTTCAATATATCACCAAGACAAATATTCTGATTAATTTTTATTAGTACAGAACCAAAAATAAGGCCTCTACAGTGGAAATAAAGTTTTCCTAAGATTTGTTCCAGTGACCTATTTTTTTTATCCTACATGACCCAATTTAAACTTGTCTGAAATATTTTCAAGATAATCATTCTGATTAATTTTCATGACAATTAAACTGAAAATAAGGCCTCTTGAGTGCCCACAAGGTTTTTCTAAAATTTGTGCCAGTGAACTAATTTTTAACCTGACTTGGCCTAATTTTAAAATTTTCTGAGATATTACCAAGACAAACATTCTGACAAACTTTAATGATTGATTTTTTGGTGTTTTACAGAGCTTTCAACATTATTTCAGTGATATCATGGCAACTGCTCATTTGCACATGTCCTGTGTTTTAACAGTGCTAGGCAAGAGCTCTGAAGCATCTTGCCCAAGGACACTTCCACAAAAAGCCCAGTGCCTCAACAGAGAACTGAACCAAGAGCCTCCAGACTGAGATTTATCCTACACTGTAACTCTTTATCACAAAACAAAATTTTAGATTAGCCCAAATTGAGAGCATTTTTAGACCACAAATGAAAGGTGGTTCAAGTGATGAAATTTGTCTTTGATAGGGTAGGAAATATTGTGGGAAAAAGAGAAAATGCTGAGTACCAGCTTTTTAGCCTTTACCTGTTTTCAAAATCCTTCTTTCTCAGGATCTTTAAAATTTGGTATTGTGAGCTAAAAGGTTAACAACTAAGTCATGCAGAACCCATATCAGGTATTCATTTCATAATGCCAAAATGTGAGAGCAAATTGAACTTGCTAAACTCCAAGAGGAGTAGCTTTCAAGTGTTTCGAACCCATTACTGTATTATAATTACAACATTTATTTAGTAACAAGTAAATATTCCTTTTTTTAAAATAGTGTGAAAAAGTAAAAACAAATTGTTACAATTTTTCCAATATAATTCCAAACAGATGTATTGCTTTCCTTCATATATTTCTATCCTACTTTACGTCATTTGTTGATGTGGTGGAATGCCAAAACTTAACATTAGCCTGCAAGGTCAGAAATAGTAAAATTTATTCAAAATGTCACTTTTCTTGACAAACAGTTACTTACACATTCTTTCTTCTCCTCCTGCAGCCTCCCGTACTCCTCAGTGGCTGTGTCACTAAGTTTCTTTGATCAACCAAAACCTGTTGGCAACTACAGAAACCTTGCAAGATCTTCATTTACTCTTTACCAAAGGACATATTGGAAGAATTTGCATACAAAAAATCAAAAGTGGCTTTAATTATGGAATTTGTCTGTAAATGGGAAGAAAACATTGTGGAAAAGGGAGAATATGCTGGTTACCAGCATTTTCTCCTTTTCCCACCATGTTTTTAAAAACCTCCACCAGGGTCATCAGGACTTGGTATAGTGTTGTACGGGTTAATAGATCAATGTTTTTGTATTATGTACTGATGTGTTGCGTCCTCGAAACTGGACTGAATGGGAGCCATTCCTGTAAGTCATCTCCCTTCCCAGATAAAGACTAAAGGTAACCAAATAAGAGATTGATCCTTTTACTTGTATTCCTTTGTTTTTATCCTTGATTCCCTTGGGGATGTTGCGATAAATATAATTTGATTTATGATATATGTGTATGGACTCCATGTAATTTTAAAGCAAATCTTGTTTCCAATCATCAGAGAAAAGCATATAATTGCTTTGTAAAACAATCTGACCACACTTTGTTCAGATATTGTGTCAAAAACCTATCTGTGTAGTGCAAGAAAATCAAGGATAAAACCCAAGTAACCCCTTAATCAGGGCCAATGTAGTGCTGGAGCGGAATCAAGGGAAGTAACTGAAGAATGGCCCTCATTGGCAACAAGCTGTGGCACCCATGGTGGCGAGAGTGAAATTTTAGTGGCACTGATTGTATCTGCAGCTTCACTATAGCACAAGCTCAGATCTACAGCACCAGCTCAGTGTCTACAGTTGCTGAAGTCCAAAGCTTCAGTGAAGTTTATGCTTCTTTTAGTGTTGTTTCTAAATATAATCTATGTATCTTAACGTCTTACCAAACAATCCAAAATTTTAAAGATCTGAGAGAGAAAGCTTTTGAAAACATTGTTGGTAAAGGAGAAATTGTTGGTAACCAACACTTTCGCTTTTCCCAAAATGTTTTTCATTTTATTAGAAAACTTAAGCTCATTTGTTCCAATTTTGAATTTTCATCTGCATACATTTTGGAATTTGGAGGATTCTAAAATTTGTCATTTAGGAGAAGGATTAATCACACAGGCATTTCTAGAATGTGGATGAAGCAGATGTTAAGTGAAAATAGCTGACCATGCGTCCACTTTGTGCCAGATCACTGATGCTTAGGCATAGTCCATCTGATTGGTAGACATCTATTGTCTGGAATGCATTGTCATTCTCTGCGGGTATTATATCATAGAGTTTTGACATGCAGTAAAGAGTTGTGTGGTTTTCTTGATTATGCTGGTAACCAGCATTTTTGCCCTATCTAATAATGCTTTTTTACCCTTTCAAAGACAAATCCTGTCCATTAGATACATGTAATTTGTCGTCTGCATAATCTTTCAGTCTGGACCAGTCTTTGGTTATATCACCAGGTAAAAGGTTTGGCTATGTCCACTTCAGGGTTCATTCTAGAGAAAGCCCTTGCGCCATCAGCCCATTTTTTTCATCTTTGCCACATCAGAAATGCAATCTCTTGGCCGAGCGGGTGCAGGTTTTTTTGTAAGGTGTTAATTTGGTAAGAAGAATTTGTTCTCTAATTCACACTATAGAAGAATCAAATGCAGCCAACATAATGATCGGTGAATTGTGGCTCTTCTTGGTTATTTCTGTGGGACTGTCACTCATAAAATGCATTCTAAGATGGCATACTTGAACAAGAAATTAAAGCTCATGCCACTTCCATTAATACAGCAGATGTCTAAGTTCATATTTTTAGATTTTTGGGCCCATATAACCAAAGAAATAATGTCAAGGTAGCACTAACAACTAAATTTCTTCATTTAGTGACAAACAGGACATTGCTGGTAGAAAAACCTGTGCTACAAAGATATTTATATATGTATATAATGTATAGCTTGAGATTATATCTTTTTTGTCATAATGGTTCTATTGTCATAATGGTTCTAAACACAAACTACATATTTTTAAATTTGTGCTGAAAGCACATAACAGTATGTTGACTGAAGGTTACACAATTTCTTACATGCACAATTGAGTGAGGCTGGGGAAAATTAAAGGTCGAGGGCAGTAATGGAAGAAAAATTTACTTTTGGTTGCAACAGTGACAATATTAAAATCCACTGGTTAAGGTGTTTTTTTCTCTTTTCCCTTTTACTTTCTGTGATGGCCCCTATATATCCAAATGAGGGACCCTTTTGATTTGATTTCTAGAAGGAACCCTGCCAGTCCTTCAAAAGCTAACAATAAAACAGTTGAAACCAACTCCCCTTGTCTAAGATAATGTAGCCAAGCCAGTAGTGCAGTTGGACTTGAAACCAGAGGGTCCCTGGTTCTAATCCCCAGTTCACCCAACTTCTTACTGAGGATTGATGATAGTCATGGCAGCAATTTTAAGCTGTTTTGTCCACAGCATTGAAATAACACACATCGGTGCTGTTTCACAATCACAGTGCATGCTATGCAATCCCTAATTTTATTCTGTTCTACATTGTCAGAACAAAAGAAGTTTCCAATAGGCATACTGAGAGGTAAACTAATTGTATTCCTTCCAAAAAAAAAAATATTTCTAGAGGAAAAGGTCTACCATAAAAAGGGTAAGACAGAGAAGTTGAATTGATAAAATTGCATTTAAACAGCCAAAACCATCATCAAACAGGGCTTTGATCCCAGTGGTTATGGTAGTAAACAAGCCATGTAAATCCCTCATAAAATAGGCATAAAATAGGTTATAAAACATTGAACAGATTGATACTGTGGGAGAATGTGGTCAATACCCGCCTCTAACAATCATCATAAGGATTCACAACTTCCTGCCTGAACCCAAACATTAAAAGGAAAAGCCACCAGCAGCTTTGAAAGAGTGCAATGTAAGAATAAGGATAGTTATAAGAGAGTGATACAGTCAATTGAAAGGGAAGACATGACCATGATGAAATAAATAATAGAGATAGGGGGACCTGGTGTTAAGTTTTACAATCTTCATATGCTTCATCAGCTGTCTTAACCCTAACAGCACTTGAACTGACTTTTAAAATATGCTTTTATGAACAGTGCAGATTAAGATCAGACTGCACAGAATATGCCATAATATAATCTTCTGCTCAGCAAAGTGATCAATTACCTAATATTACCTTGAAATTCATTCATACAGATCCTATGACTACCACTAAACTTGACTATAATATAAAAAAAAAAGTCTCTATATAGAATATTATTACAGTCTGCATTTCTGTGTGGTCAGATGGAATCAAGCTCCCTGTGTAAATGGATCAGACCAAAGATAGAATCCCATGCAAACCTCTCTACAAATGCAAGGTGACCACAGTGTCAGATAATGTTCTACACAGAGACATGCCTGAAATGTGAAAGCCCACACAGAGTACATGCTTGATACCAAAAACATGTTCTGATCTGTTGTATTTTCTCTTTTAGATTTTTTACATAATGGTAGTATCAGTATTTTAGTCAGATCAATTATAGGTATATAATAAATCATATTATTCTACCAATTTACAGTCCATGGGCAAGTAGCAACATCTCTACACTGATGATCTAGGAAAAGCACAGTAGTCTAAATGTGCTTCTGGGGTAATGAAGATCTTTCATTTCCTTCACTCTTTACCAAATGACAAAAATTTTACACTAATCCAATTTGAAAGTAAATTTATTTGCAGACTACTCAAGTTAACCACACAATCCCGAGTTTTCATGGCCTTGATGAAATGGGATTTAGAGAACGTAGGAAAAGAAGAAAATGCTGGTAATCAGCATTTTCTCCTTTTCCTACTATGTTTTCTAACTTCCAAAAACAAATTTCATCATTTGAGCAACATTTACGTTGTCATCTATAAATGCTTTCAATTTGGACCAGTCTAAAATTTTGTTAATGTGGTAAAGAATTAAATGTGGCTATAATGCAATTTGTCGCTGAAATAGTACAAAACGTTGTCAGAAAAGGAGAAAATACTCATTAACAGCTTTTTCTTCTTTTTCCACAATGTTTCCAAAAGTATTTGTCTTCAGGGTCATTAAAACCCAGGATTGTTTGGTAAAGGGGTAATGTACCAGCAGTAAGTTCATGGAAAGGACAAGCCATCCCTCAATTTCTGAAGCCAGGAAAATTGCCTCTGACATCCTACTGAAAGGTATCTGGCATTCACATCCATTTCTGTCACCAAATGAAAATCTAAGGACTCAAACTACTGAAATGCAGGCAGATTTATGGAACAAAATAAAATTATAATATGGTGTAATGAAAAGCAAAATTTCCATCACATGACTGTATACCTACCATATTACACGTATATATGTAATAAATAAGTGCAGTTAGCAAGGGCATTAGGAAAGTTGAAGTTGTTGTACCTAGTGGGCCATGCAATATCTATTATTTTATCAATCATTAAGGAGTAGTAATTTGATGCATCAGTCTGATGCAGCTTTTCTGCTGGTATTAGATTTAAGACACATTATAGGACAGGTGTGGGACATTTCATCGAAAACCATGGTGATCCCTAGCCCTGACCCTTATGCTAACCCAGACGAATTGTGGCCCAAATCTCCCTCCCAGACAGAGCTTTTCATGACATAAATCTAGAAATTTAGCAATCGGTATTTTAAAAGATACATGGATTTCGACAAAATACAGTTTCGACAAAATGGCGTGCACCAGTATAGGACTGTATAAATTATATGGCAAGCAAGGTTGGGGTGTACTAGGTAAAACTGAAAGTAGAATGAGCAGAGGCCAAGTGTGTATAAATCCGCTAAAAACAAATGTAAAAACACTAGGGTAGGTATACAAGCTGCAAAACATGATATTCATTTGCCACAATAGATTTTTTTTTTCTCGTTTCTGAAGAATAATTATGTTCATATGCTTCATATACAAATCCTATAATCTGGGCCACATTTAACTTGGAGTCTGCAATTGCTTTAAATTTGGACAAGTCTGAAATTTTGTTGTTTGGTTATGATTTATTAAAAGATTTGATTGTCAAGGATGATTTTTTTGCATGAGCATCCTATTTTCTGATACAGCTTATTTAACCCCTGAAGTGTCCAATAAACCCAACAGACATTTTCAGTCTTGAAATAAGACCTTCAGAAATGGTTGCAATATTCACGGATGCTTTTGTCAAGAATGTCTGTGCAAAGCGGACAATGTAGATAAAAGATCAGACTGCATTCTGGCTTGTTTGGTAAAGGGTCAATATGGAGATGCCTCTTTGTATGCTACCATCAAAACATAACAAAGCCAGCTGCTGAATAAAGGTTAACTAACTCTTTACAAAACAATCCCAAGTTTTTAACAACCCTGACCAAGAGGGCTATTGAAAACATTGTAGGAAAAGGAGGAAGTGCTGGTAACTATCATTTTCTTCTTTGCCCACAATATTTCCTACCCTTTCTGATACAAATCTGATCATTGGAAACCATAAGAACTTGGACCAGTCTAGATTTTTTTTTTTTCGTTTGGCATTATTACTTAAGATTAAGGGTTTTAATCGAAAACACCTTTCTGTTTGTTCTGGAAAACTGGGTCTGTTTACATTTACATAGACTCCAAATCACTTTGCTTATTTCTACAGATGTCTACAGTCTACCAACCTTAAACATTTATACTCTTCAAACATATCGAAATCAAAATCTTTGTGACCTCTACCCAGGGAGATAATACAGAAAATATGGACAGACCTTTCTTTTATAAACCAAAGTCAAAGGTCAATTACTCATACGATATTTACCCTTTACCACATAATCCCGAGTTAAATGACCTTGAGCAAGACAACTTTTGAAAACAATGTTGGAAAAGGAGAAAATGCTGGTAACAAGCATTTTCTCCTTTTCCCACGTTTTCTACTCTTTCTGATAAAAGTCCCACCCTGTTTGCCACACTGAATCGTTGTCTGCACAAGCTTTGAATTTGGTTAAGCCGAAAATTTTTGTCTTTTGGAAAACAGTTACACTGCTTTGCAGTAGGTCTTTCTTGTCCTTGATATTCTTGGCCTTGTTTTACAAGAGTGTCCACACCTTACCCAGTACTATAGTATAACTGTAGTAGTGAGTCACTTGGTAAGCATTATACTAAATGATTCTTCAGCAGAAATGTACAAAATAAAACCCAAACAAATCTTATAAACAACACACATTATGTACATTCCTAAATGTACGTACAGACCTTAATGATTCTGATGTTCATGATACACTTCTGTGATGTTGTTTTGAAAGTTTGTGTATATATAAAATTATACTTGACACAATATCAACTTTTCAGTATAACGTTGCAATATTAAACCTACACATATTTAGTTTCCATGTATTGTATTCATAAGTTCCCGTGCAATGTATGGGGTTGTCACCAATGTGCCGAAGTAAGGTCATTGAATATCCAAATATTCTCAGTTTGATTAATTTTGTCGAAAAATACAGATACAGGTCTCTGTAATAACTTAATTTCAATATGTTTACTTTACAAAAGATTATGATAATGTTAGTGTTAGCTTTCTTTGATAACTTTACTGTCTATAGTAAAATTTCATCCACAGAAAAATTTATGCCATACCCCTACATGTATGTTTCATGTTTTTTGTGACACTTTCAACGAGTCACAAGGTAAGATCATAGAAAACATTTGTTTGTTTGTATGGTGTTTTCAAAATGTTGTTTTCAAAGCTACCATATTTCAGTTATGTCACAGCAGCCAGTGCATCTATCCATGCTTTCCAGGAATTTCTCTGGCCAGTGCTTAGCAAATTGTTCTTCCAAAGCCACTGGCTGCATACTGAGATAACCATCATCAAAACAATGTTCACCAAGGAGAGAGGAATTAATACTGTCCCAATGACTCTCATCAATCCTCAAAAGAAATTGGCTGAGCTGGGAATTCAAACCAGCAAGTCCCTGGTCTCAAGTCCTGCACACTATCGACTGCACTGCTTGGCTCGATCAGCATCATATAGATTAAAAAAACAACAAAATTAAGTTATTTAAAGATAGATCATTCAATGAAGGCCTACATTCTGACAATGTGACCTGTCCTGGATTACACAAAATATATTCATTTTAATTTCATGACTCATAATCTAAGCGCTTTGGTTTTGAACTCCAGTAAGTGCATTTTCATGTGTGTGACATGGTTCATTCCCTCAGGCCCTCCTGTCTGAACTCTTTACCAAATGACATAATTCTAGACTTGTCCAAATTGATAGCATTTGCAGATGACAAGGTAAGTTTGACTCTAAAGTTGATATTTTTTTATAGAAACAAAAAGCAGTGTGGGAAAAGAAGAAAATGCTGGTCACCAGCATTTTCTCCTTTACTCACAATGTTTTCAAGGCCTCTTACCCAAGGTCGTTAAAACTTGGGATTGTGTAGTAAACAGTTAAGGACATTTATTTTTTCACAACAAAAATTTTCGTCTGTAAATCTTGTAGCTTGTACATGGCTTTAAGATTTAAACCTATACCACACAATCTTGACTTTTAACAACCCTGGAAATGAGGGCTTTTGAAAACATATTGGGAAAAGGAGAAAATGTTGGCAAGCAGCATTTTCTACTGTTCCTAACATGTTTCCTACCCTTTCAAAATGAAATCTCTTCATCTGAGCCACATTTAATTTGTCGTCTGCGAGTTCTTTCAAATTGGAGAGATCCAAAATTTTGTTGTTTAGTAAAGAGTTAAGTCACAATCTAATATGATGGTGATTTTGCTTTGTTCTGCAGCAAAAAGCCATATACTGTATTTGAAACACTGATTTCAAATAAACGTACATGTAAATGAGCCATGCTCTGTGAAAAGAGGGCTTAGTGCATCTGCAAAACATATCAACCCCAGTATTTAAGCAGCACACAACCTGTTCAGTCCACACAGGCTGACCTGGGCCAAAACTTTTCACTATTGGCCAATTTTCTGTGTGTCCAAGGACCAGTCTACCTCATGATTCAATTGATTTTTAAAAAAAAAATGTGGCTATTTAATCCATAACCATGTGATGGCTTGCTTGCGATAAAATGTATCACAGTGATGCATTAAGCCTCCTTTGGCCAGCACACAACTCAAATCTAATGGCAGCAGCCTACTAACAGCCCTTCAAAATTTCCAAAGCTTTAAAGCTTTAAGTATTTTACACAGAACCCTGTGAATCAAGGAATAAATCCAAGAGTTGGTTGAATTAAACTTGACATGAAAGTCCCCTGAAAAAACCCAAATGAACATCTTTAACACGATTTGTGATCGCTGACTAAACATAACAAAGGTGGCAATGGCAATTAAACTTCAGCACTGCCAATTAAAGTTCTTTGTCTGAAAACAAAAGATGTCCAATTTTCCATTTCATTATGGAACACTCATGTTAACCCTTCACCACACAATCCCGACTTTTAACGACCTTGAGAAAGAAGCCTATTGAAAACATTGTGGGAAAAGGAGAAAATGCTGGTAACCAGCATTTTATCCTTTTCCCACTATGTTTTCTGCCCTTCCAAAGAGAGAAACCATCATGTTAGCAACATTTAATTTGTCGTCTGCAAATGCTTCCAATTTGGTGCAGGCCAAAATTTTGTCGTTTGGTAAAGAGTTCATTAATCCTTTGCCACACAATCACCGGTTTTAACAACCCTGATGAAGTCAGGGCTTTTGAAAACATTGTGGGAAAAGAAGAAAATGCTGGTAACTTTACCCACAATGTTTTCTACACAATAAAATACAAATACCATGACATGAGCTGCATTTGATATGTCATCTGTGAATGCTTTGAATTTGGACAAGGCTAGAATTTTGTCATTTGAAAAAGAGCTAACAAAATATCCAGCATTTTAACAACTCTAAGGAGGAAGGCTTTCAAAACAATGTGGTACAAGAGGGAAATGCCAGCAACTGACAATTACTCCTTTTCCTACACTGTTTCCAACCCTTTCATGATACATCCCATCATTTGAGCCACATCTGAAATGTCATCTGCAAATGCTTTGAATTTGGGCAAGTCTAAAATATTGTCATTTAGTGAGGAGTTAATGCTGATTATCCTCCAAACAGAACTTAACCCTTTACCGCACAATGCTGCCTTTTAACAACCCGGGGAAAGAAGCCTTTTAAAAAAATAGTGGGAATAGGAAAAAATGCTGGTAACCATTATTCTCTCTTTTTCCCACAATGTTTTCTACCTTATCAAAGAAAAACTGCACCATTTCAGTCACACTGAAATAGTCATTTGCAAATGCCTTCAATTTGGACAAGGCTAAAATTTGATGGTCTGGTAAAGGGGTTAAGATATTCATCCTGTAAGAATAATCTAATCCCTCCAATGCTTCACCTTTCCTTGCTCCATACTATGTGAAACTCAAACAAAAATAAGTGAACATAAACAACGGTGGCTCTGGTTTTGAAACGGGACAAATGGGATAAATGCCAGAGTTTGATAGACTATCTTGTCAGATACCAGTAATATATTTCTCAGAAAATGGGACAGTAAATCCTTACAGAGGTATTGTATGATGACAACTCGGCTGTTTCTCCGTCTTAGCTCTAATTAGAGTCTCTATATCTTTGTCCTAATTACAGCTTCTCTCACAATAAGCTAGTAGGTCAATGTGCTATAGAATGAAACATTAAATTTTGTATGTGGAATGAGATTTTCAATCTCAACTGGTTTTTAGCACATCCAGAATTGACTGTTTTTGGGGCATGTGACAGGAAACACAGGAATTAGGGGAATATTTAAGGCCTCAAGACAGACCTAATATAGAACATTCTATTTCTCACACATAAACCATTAATGTTTTCTATGTATTCAAGTTCTAACCAATTTTATGGAAGACATATTCATTTATTACTTACAATTTTTAAGGGTACAATAAATGTTAAATTCTGTAGAAACAACTCAACTCTAACAATACCAGGTTTTATCTTTGGGAGATTTTCATTTGCAGAAAACCGCACATCATTTGTGGAAATTTTTCCCTTCATTGCAGAAGGAAAAAGTTTTCGTTTGCAGAAATAGTTTATACGTATACTGTTGTGGAAATTTTGGAAACATGATTACATTTTCCATCAGCCAGTCAGTGTTAAATATCAATGCTAGATTATATTGCTAGATGTTTAACATGGTTGCTCCTTGCTCACCGCAAGGAGGTGGAGGTAGAATTTTGAGCAAGAAATGTCTATGTGGCATGCAATAGAACAATAAAACAATTATACACTTGTCACATGGAAAGGTAAAAGCAGTGTCTGTAAATGCACATTGTACAGAAAATGTTAAAAGCACATTTCTATCAATTTGTCACAGTGGTTAGGTAAGTATCGTCGGAATTTCCACAGTACAACAGTTACTGCCATTATATCTGTTTTCCAATTTTGATATGCAAATAGTTTTTCCTTTTTCCACAAATAAAATTTGCCTTTATCTTTTGAGGTCAAATTTTTATAATCTGGAAACACTGCTTTCACAAGGTCAGTTTCAATTTCAGAAGCCATCTTCAGTGTACAGTAACAGGACATTATGTAACCCTTTAAATCTTTTAAGATGTGCCAAGACTTCTAGCACGGAAAGAACTCACTAAGTCATGGATCTACTTTGTCCCATGTGGTGAAATTTAACCTTTTAAAATTACAATAAATATATTCTGGATTTTACTAGACTATGGTTTAAGTTGTATATTTTCATTTAGATGTACTTTATTTAGCAGTTTTGACCATTACCACACAATGCAGTACATGTTTTAAAGACCATGATGAAAAGAGCTTTTGAAAATTGTGGGAAAAGGAGAAAATCCTGGTTACCAGCATTTTCTCCTTTTCACACATTGCTTTCTACCCTTTCAAAGACATATACCATTATTTGAGCCACACTGAATTTGTAATCTGCAAATGTTTTCACAGATGAGTCTTATGTTTTTGTCCTTTGGTCCAGAGTTCAGGGTTGACGTAATGATCTAGATCTGGAGTTAACCCTTAACCATGTACCACACAATTAACTTTTAGACTTGTGAAAACTGATAGCAAATTTTGCTGGTGAGAAAATTAGATGTGGTACAATTGATGGAATTCGGGTTAGAAAGGATAAAAAACATGGTGGAAAAAGGAGAAAATGATGGTTCCCAGCATTTTTTCCTTTTCCCACAATGTTTTCAAAAGGCCTGTCTAAAGGTCATTAACGCTTGCCACTGTGTGGTAAAGGGTTCATGCACCGTTGACAACTATAATTGCATTAATGACCATTGTACATCAAGATCAGTCTGCACACAATGTCCAGCCTAATCTATGATCTATATACTGTCCACTTTCTTAAGACAATCTTGAGAACAACAACCTTGGAATTGTAATTATTTGGGTCCTATTGTTAAACTGAGAATGTCAGAGTTTATTTCCCCCACTCTGTGGACTTACAATATGACTACAATTGTGGGAAAAAATGTACAGTCTCTCAGACTCTTGCATACAAAGTCAAGTCATGAAAGATCTTATTCCCATTTCCTATCTTGTAACTGCTAATCTCTCACTGATAAGATGGCTGGGACACAAAAGGGCAGATTATTATATTGTCAAGGCTGATACACATATGCAATTCAGTAAGTTTTTATCTTATTTTAGTTTCATTTACAGACTGACACTAGGTATTTTCTATTTATGAAACTGTTATTGAGTTTTAAAACCCTTCAAAAGAATTTAACAAGTCAAGTCATTAGTCTAAGCTTATTATTCCATTATCTGCAAAATTACCCTTAGTGTAATTTTCCCACCTTCTTAACTCTTTACCAAATGACAACATTTTAGAGTGGTCACAATTACAAGTATTTGCAGACGACAAAGGTGGCCAAAATGATGCAATTTGTCCTTGATGTGGTAGAAAACATTGTGGGAAAAGAAGAAAATGCTGGTTACCAGCATTTTCTCCTTCACCTGCAATGTTTTCAAAAACTTCCTTTCTCAAGGTTGTTAAAACACAGGATTGTGTGGTATAGAGTTAACTATGCACAATTACTCTTTAGCTATCAAGGCTTGAAACAGCTTTCTCCCTGAAGCCTCGGTTCTCATATAAAATTTTCCTCCCTTTCCATCCCTTTGCCAAACAATTACTGGTTTTAACAACTTAATTCTTTACCAAACATTAAGATTTAAGACTAGTCCAAATTAAAAGCATTTGCAGACGACAAAATAAATGTGTCTCAAAAGTTAAAATTTGTTTTGGGAGGGGTAGAAAACATAATGGCAAAAGGAGAAAATTCTGGTTACCAGCATTTTCTCCTTTTCCCATGATGTTTTCAAAAGTCTTCTTTCTCAGGGTTGTTAAAAGTCGGGATTGTGTGGTAAAGGGTTAAAGGAAGAAGAAGGCTTTTGAAAACACTGTGGGAAAAAAAGAGACAATGTTGGTTCCTCTTCTCACAATGTTTTCTACTATTTCTATGACAAATTCCATTATTTGAGCCACATTGTCGATAGATACTTTCCATACTGGCGAGTCGAACACCTAGTCATCTGGTGAAGGGTTATCTCCTATTCGGCATAAAATTGTTCTATTTAGCATTGAAATTAACAGAATTCACAGTCCAACACCTTTACAATAGTGTGGGTTTGATCCTGTGGTCAGTATTGTATTAGAACAATATGCAGCTAATTTCCAATGCAAGCCAAAAGGCTGAGACAAATTTGTCTTATTTCTTTTAACCCTTTACCAAACAACAAAATTTTAGACTGGTCCAAATTGAAAGCATTTGCACACAACAAAATAAATGTGATTGAAAAATTGAAATTTGTTTTGGGAAGGGCAGAAAACATTGTCGGAAAAGGAGAAAATGCTGGTTACCAGCATTTTCTCCTTTTCCCTCAATGTTTTCAAAAGGCTTTTTCCTCAGGGTTGTTAAAAGTCGGGATTATGTGGTAAAGGGTTAAGTCAATAGCCTTTTCAAAATTAGTATCTCATTCATAAAATACAAGTCATTCAACCAAATACATGGAGAAATGTAACAACGTTATTTATGGCAGACATTTCAAAAAAGTCAAAGAATGCAACTTAAACCCTCTACCATACAATCCCATGTTTTAATGGCCTAAGAAGTAGGCTTTAGAAAACATTGTGAAACTGGAAGAAAATACTGGTAACAATAGGCATTTGAAGATGACAAATGTAACTGAAAAAATGGAATTTGTTTTTGAAAGGGCAGAAAACATTGTGGGAAAAGGAGAAAATGCTGGTTACCAGAATTTTCTTTTCAAACAATGCTTTCAAAAGACTTCTATCACAGGTCATTAAAACTCCGGATTGTGTGGTAATGGCTTTAAATTACGAACCATTCTATATTTCATTCTTATTCTAATTCTAAATTTAGAAAGTATCACAATTTCCTACTGGCTATATTGTTTGATTTAGACAATCAGATTGTGTGTTAGTTTAAAAATTTACAAAGTTTTTGAGAATTAGACTAAGACTGATTATTTTAAATAGTTGGTGAATACTGGGGACAGATTTTTTATCAGTTTGGTATGGGTGTGTGACATTTTGTCGAAAACCGCATTCGACAAGAACGATGCCTAGTCCTGACCCTTATCCCAACCCAGACGAATTGAAGCTCAAAATTTCCTCCCAGACAGAGCTTTTCAAGAAATAAATCTAGGAATTTAGGAATTGAGATTTTAAAACATACATGGATTTTGACGAAACACACTTTCAACGAAATGTCATGCAACATTTGGCACATGGTAACAGGATGTCAACATTGCATGTTGCATTTACATCATCAATATACAATTTCATTGCAAACTCATCACCTATTCATCATGTAATACAATGTACATCCATTATTTACCACAAAATTTCACTGATTTCTTTGTACAACCAAATACATGTATTTGACTGCAGGCAACATTTCCTGTAAATGGACACATTTTCTCATAATTTTTTTACACAAATTTCACTTTTCTTCTTAAAACCACATAGTTTACAGTATTTGACTTCAAGCTAGATTTCCTATAAATGTATGGATTTTTTTTTATTATTTATTATGAATAAAATGTACATTAAAATTACATATAACTGCGATGATAACTGTAATCTCTTCTCTAAGCCAGTCACTATACCAAAGAGGTAATAAGAAATAGTAAAATTGCTAAAGAACGAAAAATTTAATTATTTTGATGCAGTTTCTGAAACTATTTCCACATCCAAGAGTGTGCTTGGTTTTCACCTTCTTTTATGAAACAGCTAAAAAATCAAACCTTAAATTTTTCATTTTAGGAAAAAAGTCCATTAAAAAAAAAAAGTGACATCAGATGATCAGAGAATTTGCTTGGGAGACTTTAGAGACTTTTTCCCACAATGTTTTGACATTTTGACACAGCAAGGAAATTGTGTACAATTCTACAAAGCATTACAATAAACACTAAAATTAATGTTAGCAGGACATATACTGTGATGTGATTGTTTTTTAACAATAATTTACATTCTTTTGAATAGTATGAATTAAATTAATTTTTACCACACAATCCCGACCTTTAACAACCCTCAGAAAGAATCCTTTAGAAAACATTGTGTGAAAAGGAGAAAATGCTAGTAACCATTTTCTCCTTTTCCCACCATGTTTTCTACCCTTCAAAAAGCATATTTCAACTTTTAAGTCACATTTATTTTGTAGTCTGCAAATACTTTCAATTTGAGCTAGTCCTAAATTTTGTCATTTGGTAAAGAGTTAAGGGGAAAGGCAAACATACCTCTTTTTCATGAAAAGGAAAACCTTATCCCCTTTCCCAAGTTTTATAGCTGAGGAAAAAGACTTTTGAAAACATTGTGGGAAAAGGAGACAATGCTGGTTACCAGCATTTTCTCCTATTCCCACAATGTTTTCTACCCTTCGGCAAATCTTATTATTCAAATAAAATTAAATTTGTTGCTTTCAGCTTGGACCAGTCTAAAATTTTGTTGTTTGATAAAGAGTTAAAGAAAAATGGCAGTAACAAAGTTTCCATCAAACAAATATTGGATTCCTGTTCTCACAATTCCTACAGCCTGGACATAAAAGTTCATGTTAAATTTCTACACAGACATAACGGGAAAGGGTTGCAGGATGTTCTGTCAAATCTGGCAAAAAATTTTAATCTGCTTTAAACTCTTTAATTACCAGATGGTAAAATTTCAGACACATCCAAATTGAAAGTATTTGCAGATGACAAGTTATTGGTGGCTGCTAAAGTGATGAAATTTATCTCTAAAAGGATAGAAAACATTGTGTTAAAAGGAGAAAATACTGGTCACTAGCATTTTCTCCTTTTAGCACACAATATTTTTAAAAGCCCTCTTCCCCATGATTGTCAAAACTGGGGATTGTGTGGTAAAGGGTTAATATTCTTTAAAATCATAAATAATAAGTCTACTGAGTCATACTAAAACCTTGCTGGTGTAAATATAATTCTGCCTATATTTAGTACAAGCAAAATCATTCTGCAGCTGACTTAACTCTTTACCAAACAGTTCAATTTTAAACTTGTCCAAATACAGTACAAAGCATTTGCCGACGACAAACTATATGTTGCTCAAATTTCGGAATCTGTCTTTGAAAGGAGTAGAAAACACATGGTAAAAGGAGGAAATGCTCGTTATCAGCATTTTCTCTTTTTCCCACAATATTTTCAAAAACCCTCTCACTAAGTATTACCAACATTTCGTCCTTTTCGCACAATGTTTTCAAAAGCCCTTTCACTAAGTGTTGTTAAAACATGATTGTGTGGTATAGGGATGATAATACCAACAAGTCATTTCTTTCTCACATGTTTACTCTTTACCAAACAACAAAATTTTAGACTGGTCCAAATTGAAAGCATTTGCAGACGACAGAATGAATGTGACCCAAAAATTGAAATTTGTGTTAGAAATGGTAGAAAACATTGTCAGAAAAGGAGAAAATATTGGTTACCAGCATTTTCCCCTTTTCCACAATGTTTTCAAAAGGCTTCTTGCTCAGGGTCGTTAAAAATCGGGATTGTGTGGTAAAGGGTTAAATATGGTGCAAAACATTTCTTTGAAAAAGACATTTTGTCGAAATCCATGTTTGTTTCAAAATACCTATTGCTTAATTCCTAGATTTATTTCATGAAACGCTCTGTCTGGGAGGAAGATTTGAGCCACAATTCATCTGAGTTAGGGTAAGGGTCAGGGCTAGGGATGTTTTTGACGAACAAATGGTTTTCCAGGAAATGTTATTACTGAAACTCTAAACATGTTCATGAAAGCATAATCATCCACTTAATTAAATGATTCCTACATCATTTTCGTCTAGATAAACTTTTGACACCTTACCATTGAAATGACAGAATTTTAGGCTCATCAAAATTCAAAGTTTTTGCAAACAATGAATTATATTTGGCTCAAATTATGTAATTTGTTTCTGAAAGGCAAGAAAATGCGGTAAAAGGAGAAAATGCTGGTTACCAGCACTTTCTCCTTTGCCCACAACGCTTTAAAAAGGTTCTCTTTCTCAGGGTCGTTAAAATTTGGGATTGTGTGGTAAATGAATGATATAGGCTGGGTTATTTCTACAAACTGAATAACCCTTTTACTATAGGCAACAACCTTCTCCAATAACCCTTTATCACACAATCCCGACTTTTAACGACCCTGAGGAAAAAGCCTTTTGAAAACATCATGGGAAAAGAAGAAAATGCTGCTAACCAGCATTTTCTCCTTTTCCCACAATGTTTTCTACCCTTCCCAACACAAATTTCAATTTTTGTGTCACATTTATTTTGTCATCTGCAAATGCTTTGAATTTGGACTAGTCTAACATTTTGTTGTTTGGTAAAGAGTTAAGAAAGAAGTCGAGATTATGTGGTAAAGAGTGAATGAACCAAGAAGTAGGGAATGATCTCCCAAACCTGTGATTTTTTTAATAGGCTTGGTTGGACTACTTAGAATATATTTGAAACAGAAACTTGATGTTTGAAAGTGGAAGAAGATGAAAAGGAAATTACTAAAATAAGTTCAATGCTGTTATTACTGAAACTCTTAACATGTTCATGAAAGCATAATCATCCACTTAAATGATTCCTACATCCTTTACCACACAATCCCGACTTTTAATGACCCTGAGGAAAAACCCTTTTGAAAACATCATGGGAAAAGAAGAAAATGCTGCTAACCAGCATTTTTTCCTTTTCCCACAATGTTTTCTACCCTTCCCAACACAAATTTCAATTTTTGTGTCGCATTTATTTTGTCGTCTGCAAATGCTTTGAATTTGGACTAGTCTAACATTTTGTTGTTAATGGTAGAGAGTTAAGAAAGAAAGCATAATTTACAGAAAACAAAACTTAACACAGGTTTTAAGGAAGGGTATGAAACATTATGAGAAAAAAAGAATTGCTAATACCAAAATTTTTACTCATTCCTACGATGCTCAAAAGATGCCTGTTTCCTCGGGGCTATAAAAACACATGATTTTCTGTTGAAGCTTTGGTTGAGGATACCTGAAACCAGTCTGTCAGTGCATTGTGTTCATACTCCCACAATCAAGCAACCTGTTTTTCTAATAAACTCCAAATACCGGAGAAGACAATCAGCTTTACATAGGTCTTTAGGTTCTCAGAATTTGAGATAACCTTGATTGTTGATTGATTGTGTGGTGTTTAATGCCGTTTTCAACATTATTTCAGTTATATCACGGCGGCCAGTGCACCTGTCCATGCTTTCCTGGAGTTTCATTTACCATCACTCCGCACAATGTTCTTTCCAAGCCACTGGCTGCCTTCCCACATAACCAGAGATAACCTTGAACTATTCAAGTGGTACATGTAAATTGAAGGCTGTCAGTCATGATCCGATCATGTCAGATCATACATGAACATGCACACTTGCTGTTTATAATGCTGGGAGAGAATTTATTTCTCAATATGTTTCTTGTGTTTAATCTTTTACCAGACCACAATCTTTTTAGATATGTCCACGTTGAAAGCAGTAAGATACAGCTCAACTGATGAGATCTGTCTATCAAGATCTGTCTGAAAAATCATAAACATTGTGGAAAAAGGAGAAAATGCTGGGTACCGGCATTTTCTCATTTTCCTGCAAAGTTTAAAAAAGTTCTGTGCATTTATTTCAACACAGGATTGTTTGGTAAATGGTTATCCCTTTACCAAACGGTTACCTATTTTAACCATTCCAGGAAAGATGGCTTTTGAAACCACGGAAGGAAAACAAGAATATTCTGCATAGCAGCATCTCCTTTTCCAACGATGTTTTTTACTCTGACAAGAGACAACTCCCTTTATGTGAGCCATGTTTAATTTGTAGATCTCGACTGTAAATGATTTCGATTTGGACATGTCTTGAGGGTGGTTAAACCTCAGGACTGTGTGGTAATCTGAGTGAACTAGAGAAAAAGGCTGCATGTACATTACAAGCAAGAAAAAAAAAATTGAAACTTATCAGTGAAAAGTTGAACCAATTGCCAAAATGTTATCTTATCAGCAAATTTTGGCATATAACTGACAGACACATTTTATGCAGTTTTGACCTCCATGCATGTTTAAACACTACAACTGTTTCAAGAAAGGGTACACTGCACAGTTTAGTGCATGAATACATGTGGTTTCTTGAGCTCAAGCAGAATTGCTCTTAACAACCTTTATCCTGCCTAACCCTTTACAATCCAGAGTTTGAAGGACCTCAGTGAAGGAGGCTTTTGAAAACATTGTGGGACAAAGAGAAAATGCTGGATCAGTATTTTCTCCTTATCCCAAAATGTTTTTTACTCTTTCAAAGACAAATTTATGCAACCATTTAGGCCACATTTAATTTGTCATCTGGAAATGCTTTGATTTTGGAAAAAGCCAAATTTTTATCTTTTGGTAAAGGGTTAACTAATTTGAATATTTTGCATCTATCTTAAGAAATCTGTAATGATTGTGAGAGAAAAAAAAACTATCCAAGCTTTTCTTAACCGGTTACCAAACAATCCTATGTTTCAACAACTCCAAGACAAGACGACTTTTATAAACATTCTGGGGAAAAGTAGTAAATACTGATATTATGCAATGGTTCAAAAGAAAGGAAAATACTAGTACAGTAAGGATAACATTGTGGGAAAAGTAGCGACTGCTTGCTGCAAGCAACTGCTCTTTTTACTCAAAATTAATTCTAAATGAGTGAAATGAAGGGGCATAAAAATTTGTAACTGTTAGAGAATGGTTAATTTTCTTCTATATATCTATGTTTTTTTTTATATCTGAGTCTAACGCCATTTTAGGGGTCCTGCGTGGCTCAGTGGTAAAGTAAGGGACTCGTAACTTTGAGGCCCCAGGTTCGAGCCCTACCTGATCCGCTGGGTTTTTCGTAGGTGAGACCTTGGGCAAGATACTTCAGAGTCCTAGCCAAGTACTGGTAAAATGCCATTTTAGGGGTCCTGTGTGGCTCAGTGGTAAAGTGCGGGACTCGTAACTTCGAGGCCCCAGGTTCGAGCCCGACCAGATCTGCTGGGTTTTTCATGGGTGTGACCTTGGGCAAGACACTTCAGAGCCCTAGCCAAGTACTGGTAAAACCCAGGAAATACATGGATATGTGAGCTGTTGCCATGATATGGCTGAAATAATGCTGAAAGCTGCGTAAAACACCAATCAATTAAAGCCTTTTAACAGCTTAGGTCATATCACTGCTGTCAGTACACCTATGCATGTGTTCCCTGACTTTCTCACACCAGTACTAGCACAACTTCCTTTCCAGGTCACTGACTACTTTTCCCACATGAATCAGAGATGAGAGGCGAAAAATTGCCATAAAGAAAGTTTGCCTCAACCAGGTATCGAACTCACAGCCACCAGGTCATGAGTCAGATATGCTAACCACTGAGATATCCGGGCGGGCTGATATATCTATGTACAGAGCTCCAGATAGAGGGAGTGATTTTAATTTCAAAATTGAAAATATTAATCACTCTCCACTAAACCCTACCTTACATTCTCAATGAGACGATTCTAATGAGTACCCACAACAAAGGGTTTGAAAGAGAAATGATAGATTTAGAATACTATCGCTCCCTTTCATCTGGAGATCTGTATGTATATACAACTTTATAATGGAAGTAACAATTTTTTTTTTACAAGTCAAAAACCAGCAAAGTGATGAACTTACTGAGTAATGGGAAAAGAAGGAAAAATATAAATCAAAACAGTCATCTGTACCCAAAAAGAAAATTTAAATCTACTTGTTCAAATGCTTTTCAATACAAAGAAGTTTTTGTTTGTCTTTGCCATATACGGTACTTCTATAGGAATACTGTAGAAAAAGCAGCAATGGCTGGTACCGTTACAAGAGATACTGGTGGATATCTTGTTAAAATAAAGTTTTGCATATATCACTCAAACGGCAGTAATAATATTCCTTTCCATCAAATAGGTTTCATGTTTGCAACTTGTAGTAGTTTTTGTAAAATTTTATGCTAAATTAGGCAGTGAAGTTTTAAGTCCCCTATGTAGACCTTGAAGTTTGTCTGTTTTGGCAAGAAAATAAGAGCAAACGCTGACTGAATGAAAGCATTCAAAATTTTTATCAATGACTCCCATACATTTACAACCATTTATACATCACACAAAGTAACCCTTACATGAATTCTAAACACTGAACACTTTACCAAACAATCCTGTGATTTAATGATCCGGGGATAAAGGCCTTTGAATACACTGTTGGAAAAAGAGAAAATACTGGTTACTGCCTTTTCTTTTTTCTTCTCATGTTTTCTTCCATTTCAATGACAGAACTCATCTAAGACCATTGAAAACTTCGCAAGAAAAAGACAACAGATTAATTACCAGCATTGTTTTCCTTTTCCAACAATGTTTTCTACCATTTCAATGACAGAGCTCATGTTCTGAGGGAAACTGAATTTGTTGTCTGACAATGCTTTCACTTTCATCTAGTCTAAAATTTTGTCATAGGGTCAAGAGTTAAGATACCATGTAAAAGCTCAATTCATCTTTTACATACTACATCTCAACTGTTAAAGTGCCTTTCAAACCAGTGTAGATCAAGATCAGACTGCACAAAACATGCAGCCTGATCTTTAACCCTTTACCAGGCAACAAAATTTTAGACCCGTCGAAATTGAAAGCATTTGCATGCGGCAATTTTGATGTGGCTCAAATGATGTGGTTTTTCTTTGATAGGGTAGAAAACATTCTGGGAAAAGGAGAAAATGCTGGTAACCAGCATTTTCTCCTTTAGCCAAAATGTTTTCAAAAGCCTTCTTCCTCCGGGTTGATAAAAGTCATCATTGTTTGGTAAAGGGTTAATCTATACTGTCCTCTTTGTTGAAAACCTGTAGACTAGAGCAACCTTGAAATTGTGATTATTTGGGTCTTATTTCTTTACTGAAAATACATTTTGGGTTTATTCGGGGCTTTAAGAATTAACCCTTTACCAAACGACAAAATTTCAGACTTGTCCAAATTGAAAGCATTTGCAGACGACAATCGAAGTGTTGCTCAAATGATGAAATTTGGCTTGGAAAGGGTAGAAAACATTGAGGGAAAAGGAGAAAATGCTGGTAACCAGCATTTTCTCCTTTTCCCACAATGTTTTCAAAAGGCATCTTCCTAACAGTCGTTAAAACTCGGGATTATGTGGTAAAGGGTTAAGATCAAACAGCAATGTGTGTGCAGTTTGATTTTGGTCAAATATTATTAGCCTTTATTTGATGAAGTATGTGTATTTGGTCCAAGCCAGCCTTCTTTTTTTCTCTACAGACTTAACCCTTTACCAGACGACAAAATTATAGCCTTGTCCAAATTGAAAGCATTTGCAGACGACAATTTCAATGTGGCTTAAAAGGTGCAACTTTTCTTTAATAGGGTGAAAAAACATTGTGGGAAAAGGAGAAAATGCTGGTTACCAGCATTTTCTCCTTTTTCCACAATGTTTTCAAAAGGCTTCTTTCCCAGGGGTGTCAAAAGGCGTTATTGTGCAGTAAAGGGTTAATATGTTTGGCAAGTCACTCAATATTATGCAATACTTATGCTGTCAAATTGTTCGGTCCAGTTTGTTTGTTTGTATTGAAGTTTAACGCCGCTTTACCAGCTTAGGTCATATTATAGCAGACAGTGCACTGACATACATGTTTCCTGGCTTACTCACACCACTGATACAGCTTTCTTTCCAAGCCACTACTTTTCTTCCATACATCAAAGGCATGAGGCGAAAAATTGCTGGGGAAAAAGTTTGCTTCAACCAGGTATCAAACCCTGCTAACCACTGATCTACCAGGCCGGGCATTCAGTCCAGGTGTCAACAATAATAATTGAAACCCAGGATATATACAATTGCCCTTTTACAAGAAAAACCCATATATTGGATCAAAAGTCAGATACATATTGTTCTTGATCTACTCTGTTCACTGGAATAACTAAGATTGTGCTAGGAGCTTTAAGGGTAATCCTAATCTGTGTCCCAGAGCGTACCTTATGAAATAATTGATACATTCAACTGAATAGAAGTGGTCCACACAATAGAGACAAAAGAAAAAGCTAACAAGTATTCACCTCTGTACAGGCCATATACAGGACAGCTGAAGCATAGTTATTCTGAAATAAATGTTTAACTCTTAGCAGACGACAAAATTTTAGACTGGCCAAAATAAAAGCATTTCCATAAGACAAAGGTAGCACATCATGAAATTTGTCTTTGAAAGGATAGAAAACATTGTGGAAAAAGGGAAAAATGATGGTAACCAGCATTTTCTCCTTTTCCCACAATGTTTAAAAAGTCTTTTTTTCAGAGGATTGTTAAAACTCAGGGTTGTGAGGTAAATGTTTAATGAAGCAAACACCAATCAATACGTCCCTCTCTCTGATCTTGTGGCGAACCTTTTACTCTTAAAAGACTAAATTAAATAAAACGGATATTTTTGGTGTGGAAAAAGACCATTTCAGGACTGCTTTTCACATGAATATCTAAGCATAAAAGGCAGTGTAGATGCAGGATCAGACTGAATATTTTGTGAATGCTGATCTTGATCTACACTGGCTGGCCAAAAAGCTAATTTCATTTGTGTTACAAACATGACCGTGTTCTTAGGGCTCTTTCTTGTGCTAGTGTGCAATGCACAATTTTTCAATGTGGGCCTGTGGAAACCCTACCAATTGATTTTTACCACAGATACAGAAGCCTTTTGAGAACATTGTGGGGAAAAATAAAAAATGCTGGCAAACAGATCTATTTTCTACTTTTCCCGCAAAGTTTTCCGTCCTTTCTAATACAAATACCATCATATGAGTCTCTTAATTTGTCCGTCTGCAATTGCTTTTGATTTGGAATAGTCTGCAATTTTGTTGTTTGGTATAAAGACTTAACCCTTCAAGCCCTTTTCACAACCATAGCTGCCTTTGCAGCTGATGAAGATAAAAGATCAAACTGCACAAATGTGCAATTTGATTTATGATCTACACCATCTGCTTTGCTGAGACATTCTCAACAAAAAAAATTCTTGAAATTGCAATTACTTGGGTCGTTTTTTAAGCCTGAAAGTGTTAGTTGGTTTATTCAGTGTTTGAACTCTTTCCTTTCTGAAGACAACACCAGAAGCTTTTGTGGACAGTGTAGATCAAAATCAGACTTCACAAAATGTGCAGTCTGATCTCTGACCTACACTATCCACTGCTTTATTTTAGATTATGACCAAACAGCGTCTTCATCTTGCAGTGGAATTATACATTGTAAACTCTGAAAAAGTAAAATATATTTGAACCATGCTTCTCCTTGAAGCAAGTCATCATAATTTTATAATTATGGACCTATAAATTCCAAATTTTTTCTAACAATCAACTGGATCTGGAGGTAGGATGGTCCTTTGACATGCAGAAAATTTACCGAAGGCAGAAAGTTTCAACCCATGTTACTGATTGCGTTATGCTGACCGTGCAGGCTGACATGGGTTAATACTTTTTGCAGATGCATTAAGCCCCCTTTTCACAGAGCATGGCTCAATTATTTGGTCTAATGAAAGAGTTAACCCTTTACCACACAATCCCGAGTTTTGACGATCCTAAAATAGAAGGCCTTTGAACAAATTATGGGAAAAGGAGAAAACGCTAGTAACCAGCATTTTCTCCTTTTCCCACAATGTCCCATCAGGGCCAGAAATCATCATTTTAACAACATTTACTTTGTTGTCTGTTGTTTCAATATGGTTGAGTCGAAAATTTTGTCATTTGGTACAGAGTTAAGGGTTAAGACTGAGCCAGGCTAGATGTATACTTGTACAGTTACTGAACAGACACTAGTACCTTGGTGCAAATCATTGCTTTTCTCAGCTGAGCCGGTTGTTGAAAAGTACATTAGCCCTCAAAGAACTGGAACCAACTCAGGCTGCTTTTGCAGATAATGGAGACCAAGATCTGACTGCACAAAACATGCAGTCTGATCTTTGATCTACACCATCCACTATTTACATTATATAGATCTATTCGGGCAAAAACTACCTTGAAATAAGAATATTTTGGATATTTTTTTTTTTCTGATTGGAAAGGATATTTTTTTTTTTTCTGATTGAAAAGGTCTATTTGATTAATTCAGTAAGGGTTAATATAAGGAAATTGTCTGCAATTTCTAACTTTCAAAGACGTCTGCTGCTGAACACACACACACAAAAAAAGTCGTCTGCAAAGTGGGAAAGTGTTGACAGTTCTTAGTACAAAGTAGTTTCAAGTACTTTTACAAGGACATTAAGGCAATTTTCAAAAGAGAATGTTATCGACTTACCTCACAGTTATATAAATCCCTTAATTTTTCATACAGCCAGTCTTCTACTGCTAATCTTTTTCTAATCAGCATCATTTGATGCTGTCCATATCGGGCTGTTAAATATTTTTGACGTTTCTCTTTTTCTTCTTCTCGTTTAATTGTCCGACCAAAACTCACACTTCGAGGAGAATTACTTTCATGATTTTTGTCACTTGGTGGTGTGTTAGCCCTCTGTGGGCTTTTAGGACGATATGATTCCACGTGGGAATTATAGTTCTGCGTGGCACTGTAGGCTTCCATCACGTTGTAGAATCCAACCTTCTTTGATTGCTCTGGAGGATTTCTTTGACGTTCCCTAACAACAAAATATATTGGATTTTAATACAAAGCAATATTTCTCACAAACATGTATCAGGATTAACTCTCTATATCTAAAATTTCTGTTAATACTAGAACTTTCATGAATTTATCTTAAATACAACTTTAATCTTTCGTTGGGACGACTTAACAACGCACTACTTTATCTCTGAACGGGACGGTATGCCTGCGCATTAATATAGTTTGTTTACTTTTTTGAGTTACAACAAGTAGAAGAATTTTTTCAGGAAACGGAAATGTATTTCAAAACAAAGGAGTAACACGAGAGTCATGTCCCTTGGGTTTTCACTACAAATCAAACCCTCTCCGTCAGTGAAATTAGGATGTCCGTATCTGAACAATGCTGTCCCATAGTCCGTCCATGGACCAAAAAATCTGTCTTCTTCTCTACCTACAGTTTTCACCAAATTGGTTTGAGATTTTTTTTTGGAAACCATTCGACCATGACTGATAGAGTTATGTTAGAAAGCAGAACGTGGCGCAGCTTAAAACTAGTCACATAAATAGGATAATTAAAAAAAAAAAAAAAAAGGAGTCAAAGAAAAGGATAGATAAAAACAGAAGCTTTGAAATACGCTGAAAAATGGGATTATTGGTGTTGGTAGAAGAATCGGGAGAATTACTCAACAACAGGCCAGATTCTCCCTCCAACACGATGCTCAACACTATCCCTTTGACCCTTTGAATGTTTTTCTGGTCCAGAGACATGGCAATCGTTTAGGTGGTATTCACTGGCCTGCAACGGTTATAGTTTCGAAGTCGATCCAAAAGCGCTGATAAGTTTTGACCTGCCGATTCCAAATATAGGTAGACATACAGTTGCAATTTGCAGTTAACGTATATACGTTGGAAATGTAGATTTGGAGATCCAGTAATGAATCTGACCCTTCATCACGGGATTCGAACTCGGAACCTCAATACGTGCATGTATTTTAATTACTTTTCGACTCCCCTCTTGCATTCTCTATGTCCGCCTTAATATCACACTATAAAAGACTGGCAAACATTTACAGGGATCTTTTCGGGTTAATTTCTTTTCGATCATGTGTCCCCCTCGAGAAAATATCTGAATTCAAAAGCGTACAATGATGAAATAAGTTGACAAAAATGATCCGCTGGTCCTATTAAAAACTGTCCGGAAAAATGGCCCGCTTGATTCTGTGCTTAAGAGATATCACCCAGGGCTTTTCGGGGACTGTGTAGATCTAGATTAAAATCGGATAACTCGGAATCCGATCTCCAATATATGCCTATAATAATGAGTCTTCATTATCTGGTATCAAGCAATGCATTCTGAACAAAAGGTAAATAGATCTAGATCTAAGATTGAATTTGAAATTCCTCACCTATTTTTTCCATTGAAAATTACTTATTTCGTTTATTTGGCTCTCCAACTTTTGACGCTTCATCTAGATTTTTACACTCTAGGAAAGAGAAGTTTGAGAAAAGATAGATCTATTTTTCGACGGTATTTCGAAGAGCATTTTTTACGATTTCGCTTCCTGAAGATTTTCGCAAAGGTTTGTGGAACATGATCAGTAACACGTGTTGATAACTGGATCGTATTTAGATAGCTACTGTACAGTTAAATTGAACATGACCGCTCACGTAATCGATTGTAGAGGAAAATACATTGTTCAAATTTTACAATAATTTTAGATTCGCGACAAATTCACGACAACTCCGTTAATATTTGGACGGTCACGTTTAGAACTGGCTGCACAGATACATATGCGATCTGATCTTTGGTCGACATTGCCAGATATCATGTGCAATATTGAAACAATGTTTAACCCAGTATTGTGATCCGTTTTGTTCTAGACATGTCAGTCTCACAGTTCTATCAATCCAAGCAGGTGTAGTAATCGGCGTTGGGTAGACTCACGACCAGTTGCCCGGCTAGCTCAGTTGGTAGAGCTGCGGCACCGGCGGTCCGTGGGGACCGAAGGGGGAGTTGCTGATTCCCAAGAAATCAGGAGGGGGAGGAGTGTAGTAATCGGCGTTGGGTAGACTCACGACCAGTTGCCCGGCTAGCTCAGTTGGTAGAGCTGCGGTACTAGTGTTCCGGGGGTCGTGGGTTCGAGTCCCACGTCGGGCACATTCTTTTCTCCTCTGATTTACTTCACAGGGATCAATATATTAAAAGATGTCTGTAAATATAAATCTTGATCCCTGGTCTAATTTTTCAAATGATGAGTAGGCCTTACCAAGTCAGGACTATGTTTTTTCGAAAGCTTTCCTCGAATAGGTTGTTAAATCACGGAGTTGTTCGTTATAAAAGTTTTGAAAACATTCTCGCGATGATTTGATTACTCAACAAAATACGTTTGTTGATAGATCTAAGTTGATTTCAAACCATTGTTTTAGGCACATGCATCCTACTTTCCCTTCAACGCAACAGTTTTCGTCAAAATCTCGTTGTGAATTCTAGTATTTTATTCAGCTGCAACCGGATGTTGTCATTAGTCAATAGTGCGGAAACTGTATTACTTCACCTGAAAATCAATAATGAAACAAATTTTGCTCATTCTTTTATTAGTTTATCCATCCTTTGGAACAAAAGAAAATTTAGATGAACTTTCAAGTTTGCTGAACGATCCGGAACTGCTTTACGAGCTCAGAAAACGATTCGGAAAGCTTTTAGATGACACCATAGACGAAGATGACAAAACTGATACTAAAGTCGGATGTTACGCGTTATCGGGAACCTTAAATGGAGATTGCAACTTTCATACAAACGCTAGTACGATAATAAAGACCACGGAGTCAATTGGCAAAGGTGCCAGATTTGTTGAAAATGTTGCAAATGTTTCGTGTGCTCGCGACTGTACAGAAGAATGTTGCCGGAATGATGATTGTGACACTGCAGTTTACCAAGACAAAGTAAGTAATGTCATATCATTGGGTGATAGTAACTTCGGTTAATGACAACTTCGGTAAATTGATAAAAAAGAACAAAATATTGGAGACTTAGGTAAAAAGGCAATTATAGTGTAATTATCACCTCCAGATCGGAGATTGACACGAATTGTTAATTAATTTGTGACATTTTGTATCAATTTCAATGTAATCTTTAGAGAAGGTGATTAAAATGGACTAAATAATCGAAAAAACAAGGATTATAGAATGACTTTTATTTCACGAAATCAAATGAAAGATGGAGAGAGGAGGGATGAACAAGACATAATTTATTACATACATGCATAATTACACTATAATTACCTTTTTACCGAAGTCTCCAATTTATTACTATATAATATCAATTTACCGATGTTGTAATTTTCCGAAGTTACCAGAAACCATATCATTCCAAGTTTTACAAGCATGTTTTCGTGTAAGTTAAGTAGTGGTATGACCAATTATGACGGGGACCATTTTGACACCAAAGTCTACAATGAAAAGATTTCAAAGTAGATGGAATTCATGGACAGAATTAGTGTACCAAATATTAAGTCTACATGTACCAATTCCTTTATTCAGTATTTCACCTGAAATTTGAAATAAATGGGGGATTTGCCCTGATGCTTCTAAAAAATGTGGGGGAGTTTGAAAAAAAAAGTGGGGGCAATAATACACTCTAAAGTACCGACATTCAATGTATTCAGAGCTGGGATGTGGAAATCTTGGAAATTTCTTCTTGTCGGCAGACAAGTAAATTACAAAAATCTACTTGTCTGCCAGTGTGGCTCACTTGTCCAAAACAAAACGATTTTAATTAAAAGGTACACATAAAGTGACACGTCTGCAACATGGGGATACTCTTGACAAACATTAAAAATATTGTTATGATCGTCTGCATTCAACCACGGGAATTCTTTCAAGCATGCCTCGTTGAAAAAAAAAATGTTTTTGTCATATTTCTTGTCACGGTCCGCTTTACTTTTGGAGCTACGTAATGGTTCGGAGTCTCAGACTTCCCACTTCCTTTTGCATCGAAAATTTGATTAAAAAAAAAACAACATTTTCTCTAATTTTACGCACCGGGGGGTTACAGTCAAAAAAGTTAACTGTTTCTGTTTTATAACAAAGTTTTCTTTGCTATGAAAAGATAAAAGAGAAAATATCCTCTTTGTTTCAAAATAAAAAATGATAAGATTATCTTCTTACTAACCCCTCTTCCCCCTTCTCCAAGGAACTGGAATGATTTTAAGAAGTGAACTTTCGACATTAAAGGGACATTAAACCGGATTTTGACCTGAAATCTTTGGGGCCGAAAATTGATGTATTTTAAAAGAAAAAGTCATACAGACATGACCATGTACCCTGGGATGGGGAAAACGAGAAAAACATGCCCGGAATAAAATTGCCTCCAAGAGGACCTTAGCTCTTTACCACACAATCCCGAGTTTTGACGACCCTGAAAGAGAAGGCTTTTGAAAACAATCTGGGAAAAGGAGGAAATGCTGGCAACCAGCATTTTGTCCTCTTCTCACAATGTTTTCTACCCTTCCCAAAACAAATTTCAATTTTTGGGTCACATTTGATTTGTCATCTGCGAAATACTTTATCAGTAATTTCTTGTGTTTTTCATATGTAATTCTATCTCTTTTAATTTTAAAGCTGTTGTTGCATGTAAATGAAAAATTAGCCATCGTTGTTTAGATAATTATCTTAAATAGTTGCAAAATGAAATCTGATCAACCTTTTACCCCACGATGAAAAATTGGACATGTCTGAATTGAAATCATTTGTAGACGACAATTTAAATATGGCTCTAATGATGGACCTTGTCTTTGATAGGATAGAAAACATTGTGGGAAAAGGAAAAATGCTGGTAACCAGCATTTTCTCCTTTTCCCACAGTGTTTTCAAAATGCTCATCCCTCAGGGCCATTAAAACTTAGATTGTGTGGTAAAGAGTAAACTCTTTATTAAACAACAAAATTTTGGACTGGACTAAATGAAAAGCATTTACAAACGATGAATTCATTGTTGCTAAATTGATGATTTCTGTCTTTGATGGGGTAGAAAACATTGTGGTAAAAGGAGAAATTGCTGGCTACCAGCACTTTTTCCTTTTCCCATGTTTTCAAAGGCTTCTTTCTTTGTTGTCAAAAGTTAGGATTGACTGGTTTTTTTTTTATTTAAATCCAGACAAAGAAAGCTCATGAAAACTATGTTGAAACAAAACAGATGCTGGTAACCAGCACTTTCTACTTTGTCCATAATGTTTTCTACCTTTTCAAGAAAAAAATCCATAATTTTAGCCAATTATAGTTGTTGTTTGATTGCTTCCAAAATTAATATTGTGTACTCTGGTAAAGAGTTAACCCTTAAAGTGTGTTTCACTATCTGCCTTTGCAACCAGTGTAGATCAAGATCAGACTGCACAGAACATGCAGTCTGATCTTTGATTTATTATTTCCACTTTGCTTTGAGATTCTGGGCAAGGGCAACCTTGACACATGCATTTATTTAAGTTTCATTTTTTTTTCAAGACTGAAAATGTCCCTTCGGTTGATTGAGAGCTTTAACTCTTTACCACACAAGTCTAACTTTTATTGACCCTGAGAAAGAAGCCTGTTAAAAACATTGTGGGAAAAGGAGAAAATGCTGGTAACCAGCATTTTCTTCTTTTCCCACAATGTTTTCCACCCTTTCCAAAGCCAATTTCATTTTTTAATTCACATTTATTTTGTCATCTACAAATGCTTTCAAGTTGGACATATGTAAAATTTTGTCACTTGGTAGAGAGTTAAGAATTGGACAGTGGCCAGGTGCTCTTTTATATTTCAGGCAGAGCATAATTGTTACCTTTTTCACTGTGGGAAGCCAAGTAAATGTGTGTTTGTACATCATGGTGATTATTGGATGAGTTCCAGTTCCAAGGAAGTCCACAAGTCACATAAGTATACTCCAGGGGGAGCAACCCACAGTCATGAGAATGACCTTGTCAACCTTGGAACACACAACCCTGATGATGACGAGTCGCCAGTTACAACAGAGTCTCACGTAAAAACAACAAAAGCTACACAGGCTAACATAGTCCCTGTTACTACACCCAAGCCAGGTAAGATTAGACAAGTATAAACAGAATAGACCATTCTGTTTATCACTTTCCAATACGACAATATTTTTGACTTGACCAAATTGAAAGCAATTGCAGACAACACATTAACTGGTGTTCAGATAGCGATTTCTGTCTTGGATGGGACAGAAAGTGTTGTCAGAAAACAATGTTTTCAAAAGCCTTCTCTTTCATTAAGACTCGGGATTGTGTGGTAAAGAGTTATGAGGACATGTGGCCGTCGTCGTTAACTTGTCGTTATTTCTTTAGTTACCTTGGTCCAAAAATTCTAAAATCAAAAATTGGTTGCTGAGAATTTTACTACATGTAAGCTGACACCAAGATATACTGTAACTCAAATGTTGAAAATGGTGTGAGACACAAACAAACCAGTCACCCAATAAATCAGGTAACGCTTTGCCACAAAATCCAGAGTTTTAACGACCCCAAACAAAGAAGGCTTTTGAAAACATAGTGGGAAAAGGAGAAAATGCTGGTAACTTGCATTTTCTCCTTTTTTTCACTATGTTTTCAACCCAATCAAAAAAAAAAAATTCTATCATTTGAACCAAATTTAAATTATCATCTGCAAGTGCTTTCAATTTGGACAAGTCTGAAATTTTGTTGTTTGGTAAAGAGGTAATCATGTTTTATGCCTGTAGGAAATAAAACTGATATTTTACTGTGTGTAAGCTGACACCGAGATTTACCATAACTCAAATGTTGAAAATGGTGTGAGACACAAACAAACCAGTCACCCAACAAATCAGTTTACGCTTTGCCACAAAATCCTGAGTTTTAACAACCCCCAAACAAAGAAAGCTTTTGAAAACATAGTGGGAAAAGGAGAAAATGCTGGTAACCAGCATTTTCTCCTTTTCCCACAATGTTTTCTACCCAATCAAAAAAAAAAAATTCTATCATTTGAAGCAAATTTAAATTATCATCTGCAAGTGCTTTCAATTTGGACAAGTCTAAAATTTTGTTGTTTGGTTAAGAGGTAATCATGTGTTGTGCCTGTAGGAAATAAAACTGATTCATAAAATAGTAAAAACACCTTACTTACCCTGACATTTTGATTTGATGAGAAGTTTAAAACCAGTTTGTTTTTAATAAAGTGTTTATGATAATACAGACTTTGTAAATAGTAATGGCACTGAAAAGAGTTTCTTATTTTTTAGTTTTCTATGCACATTAATTGTTAATATTTTATATGTCAGTGATGTACACAGGTTTTCTCATCACTCTCTTTTAACCGCAAAACTTGGTCAAACAAATCACTGTACATTCCATGAATAATCTTTCCAACTATTTAGTATAATAATGTATTGGGTCATCTGTGTATGTTACTGTCTTTCTGTCATCTCAGTTTTCACGGGTAAATAATCTTACAAAATTACATATTTTAAAACACAAAATCACTCAAGGGAAGGTTTAGCAATATATTACAACATGTATCACCCTTTGGTCCTTGTATTGTTATGAGTTAAATTTTGTTTCTGTTGTATAAATATGAAGCTTATCTGAAACCTTATTTGTAAGGTGTTTAACTCTTCTCAGCTGCAGAATTCTAGACTAGTCCAAATTGAAAGCATTAAATTTTGAAGGCAACACAATAAATTTGACTCAAAAATTGAATTTTTTCCAGGGAAGGGTAAATTTTGTGTGGGAAAAGGAAAAAAATGCTGGTTACAAGTTTTTTCTCCTTTTTCCACAATGTTTTCAAAAGCTTTCCTTTACAGGCTCATGAAGAATATGAATTGTGCGGTATAGGATTAACGCTGTTCTAAGTTATCAAATTTTATACTCTTCCATAATGAAAGGAAGTAGAGGTGATAAACTTAAATAGGATTTAATGGTTATTAGGATTGGGTTTGTCTTTGAAATGGTAGGAAAACAATGTGGAACAAGGAGAAAATGCTGTTTACCAGTATTTTCTCCTTTTTCCATGGTGTTTTCAAAAGCCATTTTCTTCGGGTCATTACAGTACAGGATTTTTAAACCTAACTCTTTACAACACAATCCCAAGTTTTAACAACCCTGAAGGAGAAGGCTTTTGAAAACATCGTGAGAAAAGAAGAAAATGCTGGTAACCAGCATCTTCTTCTTTTCCTACAATGTTTTCAACCATCTCAAAGACAGATACTGTTGTTGGAACCCCATTTTATTTGTCCTCTGCAAACACTTTCAATTTGGACAGGTCTAAAATTTTGTTGTGGTAAAGAGTAAAGTGTAAATAAGGCAGGGTTACCCAACCGGTTTCCTGATGGAGATGAATTTTGTGGTTTCTGAAGAAGACAGCCTCTTGAACACATTATGACAGACATGTATAAGTAGCTTAACCCTTTACCACACAATCACAGGTTTTAACGACCCGGAACAAAAAACCTTTTGAAAACATTGTTGGCAAAGGAGAAAATGCTGGTAACCAGCATTTTCTCCTTTTCCCACAATGTTTTCTACCCTTTCCAACACAAATTTCAGTTTTTGAGTCACATTTATTTTGTTGTCTGCAAACGCTTTCAATTTGGACAAGTCTGAAATTTTGTTGTGTGGTAAAGAGTTGAGAGGATAAAAATTTTTCTGATGATGGTTATTTAGTAGTCATCGTCTTGGGAAGAATATTGTACGAAAGTACTGGTAAAAGAAATTCAAGGAAAGTATAAATAGGTTTTTCTTCGGGGTCGTTAAAAATCGGGATTGTGTGGTAAAGGGTTAATGACATCTGTACAAAAGGAGCATATTGATAGAATGGTAAGGATGTCCACATGTTTGGATGAACAAGAAAACATTTTGACACACAGAGCATCAGTCTGTTCAATTTTGAGAAATTTCTCCTCTGAGTACAGTGTTATAACCCTTTTCTACACGATTCCAATGTTTGGTAATCAGCATTTTCACCTTTCCCAACAATGTTTGTTTACCTTTTCAAAGACAAACAGCATTATTTGAGCCATATTTAATTCAAGTCTGCAAATCCTTTCAGTTTGGAAAATGGAACAGTCTAAAATTTTATCTAGTGGTAATGATTTTCCACTGCAGATGTTCCAATTTTTTGCAACCCTTTTTCAAACATTTCCAAGTTTTAAAAACTCTAAAAAAGAAGACTTTTGAAGACATTGTGGAAAAAGGAGAAAATGCTAGTAACCAGCATTTTTGCCTTTTCCATCATGTTTTCAACCTTTTCCAAAGTAAATTTCAATTGTTGAGTCACATTTAATTTTGTCGTCTGTGAATGCTTTCAGTTTGGACAAGTCTAAAATTTTGTTGTTTGGTCAGGAATTAAATGAAATAAATTAGTATTTTGATACATTGAGGTTAAAAGTTAGATATGCTATCAACTGTTTGTGATAGCTTGTCAAAATAAACAAAATACAGTTGTACAATTGCAAGATAATTATTGAGGTTTTTATCAGTTCAACACTTCAGTAGTGCAATACAAAGGTTATATTCACCCACTACCAGTATTCTAAATTCCTTTCTTGGTCTTATTCTAGATTTAGACAATAATGTGATTTCTGATTGGCTAGACCACTTGATTTAGCCAATCAGAAATTGTGTTACTTTGAAAGTCATGGTGGGACATAGAGAAAATACTGCATTTTCACCTTTTTCCCACAATCTCTCCTTTTAGAGACAATCCCATCACCTGAGCCACAGTTGATTAATTTTTGTCATCTTTCATTTATTTTTGTTGTCTGCAAAATGCACTCAATTTATACAATTCTATATTTTGGTAGTCTGGTAGGTGAAGAGTAAATGAAAGACAGTAAAAGTCCTGTCATAACATCCATCTATATCTAAGGGTCTAAGTGTGTCTGTCAAGATAATCTTAATTAATCGTAATGAACCCTTTACTACACAATCCCGACTTTTAACGACCCTGAAGAAAAAGCCATTTGAAAACATTGTGGGAAAAGGAGAAAATGCTGGTAACCAGCATTTTCTCCTTTTCCCACAATGTTTTCTACCCTTCACACAACAAATTTCAATTATTGAGCCATATTTTTGGACCAGTCTGAAATTCTGTCATTTGGTGAAGAGTTTATAGGGACTGACCCTAAACCACATTCCAGCATCAACAGAATAACTTTAGGACTTATGTATAACTCCAGCCACATAATATCAACTTAAGGTATTGTAATTTTTCTGTTCGGCTACAGTTGGGATACATTAACCCTTTTAACTCTTTACCACACAATCCCGACCCTGAGGAAGAAGCCTTTTGAAAACATTGTGGAAAAAGGAGAAAATGCTGGTAATGGGCATTTTCTCTTTTTCCCACAATGTTTTCTATCCTTCCCAAAACAGATTTTGATTTTTCATTCATGTTTATTTTGTCGTCTGCAAATGCTTTCAATTTGAACCAGTCTAAAATTATGTTGTTTGGTAAAGAGTTAATATGACTCAAACCTGAGTTTTAAGACCCTAGCAGAGAAGTCTTTTGAAAACATTGTGGAAAAAGGATAAAGTACTGGAAACCAGCATTTTCTCCATTGCCCACAATGTTTTCTAATCTAATGAGGGCAAGACCATCATTTGTGCCATTTTTGTTGTCTGCAAATGCCTTGAATTTGGAAGAGTCCAAAATTTCATTGTTAGAGTTAAAGAAGACTGCGTTTTTGCTGTTTTAGATCACTACCAGTTGCCAAATGACAATGTGTTTCATCAACCCTGAGGAGGAGAGCTTCTAAAAACATTGTGGGAAAAGGAGAATACACTGGAAATCAGCATTTCTCCATTGACCCTTAGTGTTTTCTATCCTATTTAAAATAAACTCAGGGTCCTGCGTGGCTCAAGTGGAGTGTGGGACTCGTAACCCGGAGGCCCGGGATTCAAGCCCTACCTGATCTGCTGGGTTTCAGAACCCTAGCCTAGTACTGGTAAAACCTAGGAAATACATGAATATGTGAGCTGTCACCGTGATATGACTGAAATAATGTTGAAAGCATTGTAAAACACCATTCAATCAATCAAACACTAAAGTAAACTCCATTATTTAAGTCGTATTCAATTTTTTTCTTCTACCAATGCTTTCAGATTGGACGTGTATAAAATACATGTATTGTCTAAAATTCTAAGCAGTTTGTTGAAATCAAAATTTCCAGCCAGTTGTAAAGATACCTGGGTCTGTATTAAAGCCCCAATAAAGTCCAAAATTAGAATTTTTTTATGCTTGAAAAAAGGCACGAATCTGTTAGATTTACTCTTATTTTGTCGCCAAGGGGATAGGGGCGTTCATTGCAGCATCGGTTCATGTCACAGAACCATACAAAAAATCCTAATATTTTTTATCAATTCTCCCAAGTGACGTTGCCACGCACTGTTCGGAATCATTCTAGTGTCCTATTTGTAGACACCATGTGACCGATGACGTATTACACAGACGATGTGCTTTCTCTCCTTAAAAAACGTTGCGAAACTTCGGTAAGTCTTTAATTTTCGTTAAATTACCAGCGCTCATCGTATCTAAGTTATTTGTATGCATTTGACTGGTAAATCGGAGTTGTGTTATCTTTATTTCGATCATGATATGCCTATTTCTTCTTGTCAAGAGTCGTCCAAACATCGAATGACATCTCGGCCTATAACACTTTCGGCCTATTACAATTTCGACTAGTAAGAAATTCGGCGCATATACAAAATCGAATGACTACATAGGGTATATATGGTTTGTAATATGAGCCATGGAGAATAAGTCAAACAAAATGTGGACATTTTATAACGAAGATCAGACTTTACATTATGCGCGATCTGATCTTGATCTTTGTATGTAATGAAAAAGTTAAGAACTTTGTGGTGTTTTTTTTGGTCTGTAATTACTAGCGAATTTTGACCTGAGTTTAGCATCAGGTGGTGGATGTTTTATATGGAAGGCCAGACCTCTTACTAGGTGCAATCTGATCTCAATCTATGCTGTCAACAAAGGATATTTCTCAACTTTCAAGAGTTTAGTAAAACACATCGCTTATAGATATTTTTACTGCTAGTTTTTGAAGACAGAGTTGATGTTACTTCATCAATCAAGTTATTGCATGCAGATGAACCATACTAATTTATTTTTCAAAATTATAGATACATATTCCAAAGCTGATAAATACATGTATTTCAAGTTGTTGGAGTTCAAGACAATTGAAGACAAAAGTAGAAATTTACTAGTACTCAAGTAATATTTATCTACCACATTGTGATTAAGAAAAATATTTTTTATGTCATTTTTTACTGATCTCTTTTCTTTCCAATCTAAAAACAGTGTATCTTTTTAGGGTGTGATACAGAGAGACCAAGATGTTTGTTAACCGACAAATAGATATCCCAGTCTGGTGTTATATCTCTGCTGTACGACATTTTTATTTTTTCACAGATTTTAGCACAGTCCATGTCAACAGGTATTTGAATGATATTTAGACCTACATCTATTACACATTAATGTTAGAACTTTGAAGTCTATTATATTTCAAGCTTAGAAAGGATCAGCTGCTGAAGGGATAATTGATCAAATACAACTTTTTTACACCCTTGCCATAAATTTTTGAAAGGAGCAATTGTTTGCTACAGGCAACTGCTCCTTTCTCACATTTCTCCATTTGGATGATTTTTTTTTTTTTGTGAATATTCCCCAGTTGTCGGTTGTTTAAGGCCATTTTCAACATTATTTCAGTTTTATCACGGCAGCCAGTGCACCTGTCCATCCTTATCAAGAGTTTCTGTTTCCAGTACTTTGCATAATATCCCATTGGCTGTTTTTCCACATACTATAATGAGAGAGGAATGTATCCTGTTACAAGGACTATCATCAATCCTGGGAAAGAAATTGGCTGAGCTAGGGATTTGAAGCAGCAATCCCCCAATCTCAAGTCCTGTATGCGACTAGCTGCACCACTAGGGCTTTGCAGTAGTATTTTGTAAAAGTAATGTACTCTTGAGAGAGAAAAAGGCATGCCTTGGGGCTAAAACAAATTAAAGTCCAACTTTTAGTAAGCAAGCACAAAAGGTACACTCAAAAAAGTTGCTTTGAATTAAGCCAGCACCAAAGAGACTCTCAAATTGTGTTGTTTTTTTACCTTGAAAAAGAAGGCTTTTGAAACATAATGAAAAAAGGTGAAAACCAACATTTTCTACTTCGAAAGGTGATTTTATCTTTTTAGACAAGTTCCGTCATTTGAGCCACTTCAATTTGTTGTTTGCAAATCCTTTCAATCTGGACAAGTTGGAAATTTTATCAGCTTGAAAAGAATTAGTATAAAGGTGGCCACCAGGGCAGGGTTTACTGTATAAAGAAATGAACATACCTTGTAAAATAGTTCTAGAGATACAATCTGAGAGTAGTAGATTAAAAATACATGTGTTTTTCAATCTAAATTTACTTGATTGATTGAATGGTGTTTAATGCGGCATTCAACATTACATCAGTCATTTCATTGCATCAGCTTGCTTGTTCATGTATACCCTGGGTTTTAATGGTACAAGGCTATGGCTCTGTAGTGTCATGCCCAAGGACACTCTTATGAAAAACCCATTGCTTCCAGTGAGGCTCAAAGCTTGGACCTCCGGGTTATGAGTGCTACACTTTACCACTGAGCCAGGGAGACCTTATATAAATTTGTATTTCAGACTCAAAATGCAAATGCAGTCTCAATGGCTGTGTAAGATACAAGGACATAGTTGTTAAATGGCCTCTTTAGGAGTTCATTTAACTCTACCAAACAACAAAATTTTGGACTAGTCCAAATTCAAAGTATTTGCATCCAAAAATTTAACTGTGGCTCAAATGATGGAATTTGTTTTTAATAGGGTAGAAAACATAGTGTGGAATCAAGAAAATGCTGGTTACCTGCATTTTCTCCTTTTCTCACAATGTTTCCAAAACGCCTGGAGATGCATTAAGCCCCCTTTTGCCCGAGCATGGCCCAGACATACTTTGCATTATTTAACTCTATACCAAACAACAAAATTTTAGACTGAACCAAATTGAAAGCATTAATTTTGCAGACGACAAATTAAGCATTGCTAAACTGATGATTTCTCTTTTTGATAGGGTAGTACACATTGTGGGAAAAGGAGAAAATGCTGGTTACCAGCATTTTCTTCTTTTCCCACAATTTTTTCAAAAGCCTTTTCTTTTTGGGTCGTTAAAAGTCGGGATTGTGTGGTAAAGAGTTAAAAAGAAATTTATGTTCTTGTCATTTCAGTGTCTCATTCTGGACAGAGTGACGTGACATTTGAACAGTGTGGACAGGAAAAAAATCGCTCTCATTTTATAGACAAATATGGACAATATTAGTGCATCTACTAACGTAAAAATATACCAGTAACATTGGAATGGACTATTGCAGTGATTGGAGATCGTAATTTTAGAAATTTTGGATCAAAATTGTGGATTTTGGAGGTTTCTTTTGGAACAATTTGAGTGAGCAGCCAGTGGCTTGAAAAGATTATTGTGTGAGGTACTTTAAAAAGTGTTTTTGTCGGTTTAACCCTTTACTAAACAATCTTGAGTTTTCACGACCCTAGAGATGAAGACTTTTGAAACCATTGTTGAAATTCTCTGGTTACCAGCATTTTTTTTTTTCATTTTTCCCGTAATGTTTTCTACCCTTTCAAAGACAAATTTCAATATTTGAGTCCCATTTATCATCTGCAAATACTTTCAAGTCTAAGATTTTGTTGTTTGTCAAGAGTTAAAAACTATGTGCAGAAATGGGTTAACCATTTACAAGATGACAGATTTTGGACAAGTCCAAATTGGAAGTGTTTTTAGACAACTACTGTAATTCAGTGTGGGTAAAGGATTAGATTTGTCTTTGAAATGGTAGAAATCATTGAGAGAATAGAAGAAAATGCTGGTTACCAACATTTTCTCCTTCACCCACGAAGTTTCTAAAGCTATCTCCCTGGGGGTCATTAAAAGACGAGACTGTCTGCTAAAGGACCATTGTATGCTTGATTTAAAAGCTTGAAAATAAGTAGATAGTGAAAACAATTGCAGTTTGCTCAAATATACTTTTTATTGGTCTCGAACTTTGTAAGATATGGTTTTATTTTAAAATTATAAACATGAATTAAAACTGTAACCCTTTACCAAATGACAAAATTTTATGCTAGTCCATATTGAAAGCATTTGCAGTTGACAAAATAAATGTGACTCAAAAATTAAGATTCTTTTTGGGAAGGGAAGAAAACACTGTGGGAAAAGGAGAAAATGCTGGTTACCAGCATTTTCTCCTTTTCCTACAATGTTTTCAAAGGGCTTCTCTCTCAGGGCTGTTAAAAGCCGTGAGTGTGTGGTAAAGGCTTAAACTAGAAATAGAGTTTAGTATCTTTCAATAATTTTCCTTTTAGTAATAAAAAACAATGGTCACAGAAATATCACACTCAACTCTTTACCACACAATCCCGGGTTTTAATGACCCTAAAAAGAAGAGGGCTTTTGTAAACATTGTGGGAAAAGGAGAAAATGCTGGTAACCAGCATTTTCTCCTTTTCCCACAATGTTTACTATTCTTTCCAAAACAAATTTCAATTTTTCCATCATATTTATTTTGTCGTCTGCAAGTGCTTTCAATTTGGACCAGTCTAAAATTTTGTTGTTTGGTAAAGAGTTAATCATATTGGTAATCTTAATTCAATATTCTTCATTACTGGTGTAAAAACTTAATACTGGCTATCTGTATCTTGGGCAAAAATACTGTTCACGGAAAACTTGCCATCATAGAGCACCTAAGGTAGGAAGAGAAACAGAAACAAGTAAATGTATTTGACTGATATATGTTACAATGCAATAAATCTATTTTCAACAGTATTTCAACTGTATAGCAGTTGCTGTACACTTACTCATGTTCACTGGGTCAATAACTGATATCCCTTTACCACACAATCCCGACTTTTAACGACCCTGAAAAAGAAGCCTTTTGAAAACATTGTGGGAAAAGGAGAAAATGCTGGTAACCAGCATTTTCTTCTTTTCCCACAATGTTTTCTACCCTTCCCAAAACAAATTTCCATTTTTCAGTCACATTTATTTTGTCATCTGCAACTGCTTTCAATTTGGACCAGTCTAAAATTTTGTCGTTTGGTAGAGAGATATTACTGGCAATAAAGCTGGGGGAGGTCAGTTTTTGTAGGAAACTACCTATCAAGCTCCAGCTACATTTGAATTTTGAACACGTTTTACAAATCATATCAACCAAAAGGCCATGGTGGGCTTGCAAGCATTTTCACGTCCTTGTTTATTAACGCTTAACCACACAAATCCAGGTTTAAACGAACCTATGGAAGATGCCTTCTGAAAACATTCCGGGAAAAGGAGAAAATGCTCGTTACTAGCATTTTCTCCTTTTCCCACTGTGTTTTCTACCCTACCAGAAACAAATTCAAATTTTGAGTCACATTTATTTTGTCGTCTGTAAATGCTTTCAATTTGGACCAATCTGAAATATTGCTGTGTGGTAAAGAGTTGAGTATCATTGCAACAGGATTTGATCCTCTCAAACTCCTGAACATGATTTGGGTTTGCTCATGGGGGAAAACAGCCAGTGAATTTTAGAGAATTTGCTGAGAATTACTAGTATATGAAATAGAGGTAAAAGGAGCATTATTAAATTTAAACCTTTTTCAAACAATCCAAGTTTTAACAACTCTTAGCAAGACAGCCTCTGCAAATATTGTGGGATAAAGAGAAAATTTTGGTACAATATAGCCTGTAGAAAAAGCAGAAAATGTTGGTAGCCTGCATTTCTTTTTTTTCTTTTTTCCCCACACCGTTTTCTACCCTTCCAGAGAGACATTTATTGTGTTGAGTTACATGTACTTTTTCATCTGCAAATAGTTTCAAGTTAGACAAGACTAAAATGTTCTTCTCTTGTAAAGACTGGGTGTTTATTTGTTGGAGCATTTTGCACCACTTTGAACATTATTTCAGATTTTTATTCATGTCAGTGTGACAACTTATTACTGTCTTTTCTGTATTTCACCAGCACAAAGCTGGGGCTCTGCAATGTCTTGCCTAAGGACATTCCTTAACCCTTAAAGCCCTGGATTGATTGATTCTATGGTGTTTAATGCCATTTTCAACATTATTTCAGTTACATCGTGGCGGCCAGTGGACCTATCCATGCTTTCCTAGCGTTTCTTTTAGCAGTGCTTCGCACAGTATTCTTTCCAAGCCACTGGCTGCTTTTCCCACATAGCCATTGTCAAAACAATGGTCAGGGGTGAGAGAGGAATGAATCCTGTCATAATGACTATCATCAATCAGCGGAAAGAAATGGGCCGCGCCAGGGATCGAACCAGCAACCACCTATTCTCAAGTCCCTTACGCTACAGACTGAACTACAGGGTGCGGCTTAAAGCCCTGGAACCAACTTAAGTTGTTTTTGCAGACAAAAGTTGTGTTTGCAGACAGTGTAGATAAAGATCAGACTGCACATACATGTAACATGCAGTCTGATCTTAGATCTATACTGTCTACTACTATGAAACAAGTTTTGTCAAAATAAAGCAAAGCCACTACCGTTTTACTTTCCAAGCAGGTGCGCAACCCTTTACCAGTTGGTAAAATTTTAGAAATTGTTCAAATTGGAAACAACTGCAGATGAAAAATTGGACGTGGTAGCTCAAATGAAAAGCTTTGCTTCAAGAAGAATAGTATACATTATGAGAAAAGGAAAAAATACTGGTTATCAGCAATTCTGCTATTTCCAAAATGTTTCAAAAGCATTTTTCTTTGTTAAAATGATTAAATAGTGCTTTACATAACAACTTGGATGTTTTGGTTAACCCTTTACCACACAATCCCAACTTTTAACGACCCTGGGAAAGAAGCCTTTTGAAAACATTATGGAAAAAGGAGAAAATGCTGGTAACCAGCATTTTCTCCTTTTCCCACTATGTTTTCTACCTTTCCCAAAACAAATTTCAGTTTTTGAGTCCCATTTATTTTGTCATCTTCAAATGCTTTCAATTTGGAAATTTCCAAAATATTGTTGTTTGGTAAAGAGTAAGGGTTGAGGGCAAGCAATAGCTTCTAACATTGCTCTGTATGTATGAATATATTTTTTATTTTTTGTCCACAAATTCTTCTTGTAAGACTATTGTGATGTACATGTATTTAAAATAATAAAATAATATTACACCATATTGCCTTGTTTGTTGCATGAAACATATCTGTCTTTGTAAGAGCTGTGTAATACAGGAGAACTGTGATGCCCTAAGTGACAAAACAAAATTCAGTTGCATAAGCAAAGCAGTAGCTTAATCAGCTGTCTACCGGTATTTTTTCCAACAGCATATTTTCAAGAATTCTGCTCCATTTTCATCCTGGCCTATAATAAGGGTTTCATTCAAGATCTAGATGAGACAGCAAAAACTTCTTGCAGTATACCAGTAATATTGAATCTACACTGCTTCTTTATAGGTATAGCCCAGGTGGTGGGTAGAGGTGAATCCCTGAAACTGCAGTACATTGTTTTGAATTTTCATGACTTTACCAATCATGTAAATTTTGGAATTTGGCTACTGAAAATAAAAGTTGTTTTATCTGATTGAGACACATGTACCTGAAAAGAGGTCGCCAAATTCTGGATCTACTGAAATGGATTCACAATCATAACAGAGTCAGAAACCAAGGCTCATCTGCATCTGCACAGTCAGTATAATACAGTATGTGTATCATCATGTAGGAGGATCCATTCACATTGGCCAGAGATGCGTAAAGTAATTCTCTCCATACTCTGGAATATCATTTACCTATCATTTAACATACTGTGCTAGAAATATAGTGGTGTTTTACTCCGCTTTCAACAGTATTTCAGTCATATCATGGCGACATTACACAAATTCATGTATTTACTGGGATTCACCAGAACTAGGCTAGGGCTCTGAAGTGTCTTGCCCGAATACACTCCCACGAAAATACCAGCCAATCGAACCCCAGACCTAATAATGTGCAAATTCCCACTTTAATTTTTTACCCAATGACAAAAATTTAGACTTGTCCAAATTGAAAGCATTTGCAGACGGCAATTTAATGTGGGCCAAATGATAGAATAGGTCTTTGATAGGGGAGAAAATATTGTAGGAAAAGAAGAAAATGCTGGTTACCAGCATTTTCTCCTTTTCCTACAATGTTTTCAAAAGGTCTTATTTCTCAGGGTTGTTAAAACTCGGGATTGTGTAATAAAGGGTTAACATACAATCCAGTGCTGTAATGACCCAGAGGCATAAAACTTTTGAGAACATTGTAGGAAAAGGAGAAAATGCTGCTGGTGACTAGTATTTACCTTTGATTCAACAATTATTTCTCCTGTTTCAAATACAAATCATGTAGATCCAATACAAGCCATGTCGTCTGCAAATGGCTTCAATCTAGACAAGTCCAAAATTTTGTCATCTGCCAAAAAAAAAAATATCACCAGGATTCCATTGATATGTGCACTGACCAGATTAGGGAAAGATAATTGGGTTCTACGTTCAAATTTGTGACACCCAAGAAATTCAGCCAAATTTTTTAAAAAAAGGTGCAGATTTAATTCAGCACATTGAGTTTCAGTTGCATTTCTAAAGTTATAAACACACACACACACACACACACACACAAATAACAAATACTTAGCCTTGTCCAACACTAAGGCATTTGTGGAAAAACAAATATTTCTCAAATAATGAAATTTGTCTGTGATACAAGAAAAATACTGTGGAAATCGGCTTCCAACTTTCTCTCCTATTTCCACCATGTTTTCAAAAGCATTTTTTCAATGTCGTAACAACTAGGGATTGCTAGGTAAATGGCCAATCTCTGAATAAATATGCGTCGCGTATATCCGAGGTTCAGACTACAGTCATGCACATTTAATCATTATCTGCATTGTCTGCAGAGAAAATGGGTCAATCGGGTGCTGCGCAAAAATGAAAGATCATTTTCACCTCACAGGTGAACGGCGAGCGACAGTATAATTCATATATTACACACTGAGTAATAGTAAATTAGTGTGTAATATATGATTTATACTGTCGCTCGCCGTTCACCTGTGTTTCATCTTATTACCCGATATTCATTAACCCTTAAAGCCCTGGAACCGACTCTAAGTTGTTTTTACAGACAGTGTAGATCAAGATCAGACTGCACAAAATGTGCAGTCTGATCTTGGATCTACACTGTCTGCTATTATGTTACATTTTCAAATGGAGAAACCTTAAAATAGCAAAATTTCGGACTGTTTTTCCCGATTAAAAAGGTCCAAATCTTAATTTCAGCACTTAAAGGGTTAATCAAAAAGTGCTTACATATCCTTTTCCAACAGTAAATGGGGAAATCAATACAGATATAGCGATAAATCTGTTTTTAACACAATAAATATAAGATGAACGTGCGGCTTACCGATTCAAGAATGCGAACTGAAATCCGCATCTGTTTTCAGACAGTTCGCTCATTCTGTATATTTACACGGAGCTTCTTGTTCAAAACAAAAGAAACAAATCCTAAAATAGACGCCCATTTGTTCTTTCTGTGTCGCTCTTCGGCAAATTCGGTAAACGAACTTGGTTTTCTATCGAATATGATTCTCACACCGTCACACCGTCCTCCATTTTGTTTTTCATTTACCTTAGCTCCTAGGTATCACGTGGTGTACCTACGTCATCGTTATTGATGTAAACAAAAGTTAGAGATACCTGGTAGTATTTTCTGTAGTTTTGAAATTAATTCTTCTGCCAGCGAATGGAACTTTGACCGATCGCACATTAAGAGAGTGTCATCGTCATATTAATCTACATAGTTTTAAATGGTATGATTAAAATTTAACTTAATTTTTTACCCCGCATTGTTTACATTTGGACTTTATTGGGACTTTAACCCTTTACCACTCGATACTACATGATACCGTCTTTAAACTACACTGGGAAAAAAGCCTTTTGATAACATTTTGGGAAAAGGAGAAAATGCTGGTAACCAGCATTTTCTCCTTTTCCCACAATGTTTTCTACCTTATCAAAGAAAAATTGTACCATTTGAGCCACATTGAAATTGTCTTCTGCTAATGCTTTTAATTTGGACAAGGCTAAAATTCTGTCATCTGGTAAGGGTTAAGTAACCATTCTTAAACTGGCCAATCAGAAGTTGTGTTACTTTCAAATTTAGAAAATTATAGAGATTAAGATGAAGATGAAGAATGTTCTTAAGAATGATTGGTGAATACAGACTCTGATTTGCTGAGACAGTCTATCACAGCCAATCAGGTGTCTAGTCCTGGAATTTGGAAGTATCACAGAATGTGGGCATGGAAATATTTTATATTTGCTTTCAGGTCTCGGTGAGTCCTGTCCATCGTATGAGGCAGAATGTAGTGATCCACATGCTGAGTGTCTGATGCAGATATGTCGATGTCGGGTTGGATACCATCAGAAACATAATGTCTGTCGTAAGTGTCTCTGTTATTCAAAGCTGTGCCTAGTAGCTCTGTCAGTAATATATAGGGCTTGAAACTGAGGGGTGGCTGGTTTGATTCTCAGCTCAGCCAGTTTTCTTTCCAAGGATTGATGATAGACATTGAGACAGGATTCATCCCTCTCTCACCACTAAAACTTGTTTTAACAATGGTTATTTGAGAAAACAGCCAGTAACTTTGGAATGATATTCCTTGAAGTACTGGTGGATGAAATCCTAGGAAAGCATGGAAAGTGCTTTGTCCTCTGATATACAACTGAAATAATCAAATGATGTTGAAGTAGGCATTATTTAACCTTTTACCAGACAACAAAAATTTTAGCCTTATCCAAATTGAAAGCATTTGCAGACAACCATTTCATTGTTGCTCAGATGATGCTATTTTTCTTTGACAGGGTAGAAAACATTGTGAGAAAAGGAGAAAATGCTGGTTACCAGCTTTTTCTCCTTTTCTCACAATGTTTTCAAAAGGTTTTTTTCCCATGGTTGTTAAAAGTCGGTAATGTGCTGTAAAGGGTTAACATCATACAAACAATAAGTCTTTCATAGAACTGCAAAACACAGTTGAAGTTTCTTTCATAGATAATATTACTGACCTTCAATTATTTGTTAATCTACTGGCAAAGATTTGTGCTAACTCTTTACCACACAATCCCGAGTTTTAATGACCCTGAAAAAGAAGGCTTTTGAAAACATTGTGGGAAAAGGAGAAAATGCTGGTAACCAGCATTTTCTCCTTTTCCCACAATGTTTTCTGCCGTATCAAAGATAGAAATTATAATTTTAGCAACATTTCATTTGTCGTCTGCATATGCTTTCAAGTTGGTTGTGTCCAAAATTATGTTGTTTGCTAAAGAGTTAACTCTTTATCAGATAACAAAATTTAACCCCTAGAGCACCGAATAAACCCAACAGACACTTTCAGTCCAAGCGGACAGGGTAGATAAAAAATCAGACTGCATGTTTTGTGCAGTCTGATCTGAATCTACACTAGCCAAAAAAAAGCAACAGTAGTTGTGAAATGCACTTTTAGAGCTAAAATTTATCGAAATCAAAATTTAAAAGCACTTGCAGATGACACAATTATGAAATTCAGCAAAAATGACAGAAATTGTCTTTGGAAGCGTAAAAAGCATTATTGTGAAGAATAGCAAGCATTCTTGGAAAGAGTAGGAAGGAAGCATTGCTGGAAAAGGAGAAAATACTGGTTTTCAAAGGCCTTTCTCCTCAGGGTTTTATAAACAAGGGGTTGTGTGATAAAGGGGTCAGCAACTTGTTAAGGGAGATCACTCTTTTCTTACAGCATAGCTTCTTCCGATCACTCCTTTTTTACTGCATAGCTTCTTCCGTATAAAATCAATACCTGATATCCTGACAACTGCGTTAGGGAGAATTCTCTTTGGCTCAGGGGTTAGTGTATTGGTCTTTTAAACCTCAAAAAACCAGGGGGTTCGAATCCCAGCCAGAGCAGTTCGTACTTGAGCTATGCATTTTTTGCAAACTCTCATGTTTGTAAGAAACTTTCCAATAAACTCTTGCCCATGAATGTCAATCTGTAGTTTTGAATTTCATAACTATCTAAATAATTACTGTTTTTAATTATGTTACAGTGATAGCTGTAAGGACTTACTTTCTGCTTTCCAGTTGCTTAGTTAACCCTATACCACAGAATGCCGACTTTTAACGACCCTGAGGTAGGAGCCTTTTGAAAACATTATGGGAAAAGGAGAAAATGCTGGTAACCAGCATTTTTCTCCTTTTCCAACAATGTTTTCTATTCTGTCAAAGGAAAATCACGTCATTTGAGCCACATTGAAATTGTCGTCTGCAAATGTTTTCAGTTCGGATGGGTATGAAATTTTGTCATGTGGTGAAGGGTTAATAGTGCTAATAATTTTAGATGTAAGCCAGAGACTTAGCCCACAAAATTTTAGACTTGTACAAACTGAAAGCTTTTGCAGACGACAAATTAAATGTCACTCAGATGATGATTTCTGTCTTTGACAGGGTAGAAAACATTGTTGGAAAAGGAGACAATGCTGGTAACCAGCATTGTCTCCTTTTCCCATAATGTTTTCAAATGCTTTCTTTTTGGGGGTCGTTAAAACTTGGGATTGTGTAGTAAAGTCAAAGGTACAATGCTCTGTAAGAACTTTTGGCAAACAAGCCTGTGCTTGAACAACCTTGAGGAAGAATACTGTTGTAAACATTGTGGGGAAAAAGGAGAAATGCTGATAAAAAGCATATTCTAAATTTCCCACTATGTTTTCTGCCGTATCAGAGATATAACCTAATCATTGAAGCCATATTTAATATGTTATCAGCCAGTGCTTTGAATATATGGATTTCCGTCTTCCTGCATACTTTGTCATGCGCACTAGATGACTCTGTAGATGTGCCAAGCCTGGGAAGATCAATCGATAGGGTACAGGACTTGAGAACAGGAGGCTGCTGGTTTGATCCCCGGCTCGGCCAATATCTTTCCAAGAATTGATGATAGTCATTGCGACAGGATTCATTCCTCCCTCACCGTTGACCATTGTTTCAGCGATGGTTATGTGGGAAACTAGTGGGAAAGAATATTGCGCAAAGTACTGGTAAAACAAACTCCAGGAAAGCATGGATAGGTGCACTGGCTGTGATATAAATGAAATAAATGTTGAAAATGGCATTTAACACCATACAATCAATCAATCTGGATGTCAGTGCCCCCTAAAACAGCATTCATTCATTGATTGAATAATATAGATGAGTCTAATATTTTCGGGGTCACCTGGGGTAACTTAGTGGTTATCATATCTGACTCATGACCTGGTGATTGCAAGTTCGATACCCGGTTGAGACAAACTTTCTTTCTAGTGATTTTTCACCTCTCACCTCTGATGCATGTGGGAAAAGTGGTCAGTGACTTTGAAAGAAAGTTGTGCCAGGGTGGAAGAAAGCCAGGAAACATGTGCGTAGGTGCACTGACCACTGTGATACGACCTAAGCTGTTAAAACAGTGTTAAACCCCAATATAAACAAACAAACTAATGTTTTCGGAAAGAGTTAATTATGGTCTTCTTATTAATCAGGGAAGCATTGCCTTGACGATGAGTTTGAGTGCGAAAACATCGGGTATGGGTCTCACTCTACACAGTGTGTCAGCACTTCGTATGTCTGTGATGGAAATGAAGACTGTCAAGACGGCTCTGATGAGGTAGATTGTCCTTCACCAAAAGCAGATAAAACTGGTATGTGCTTCTGTACAGTAAGGTTGGATTTTATCTGAATATTATGGGCTCCTTACCAAACAGTTCCGAGTTTTCACGACCCTGAGGAAGAGGACTTTTGAAAACATTGTGGGTATGTGGGTAACCAGCATTTTCTCCTTTCCCCACAATGTTTTCTATCGTTCCAAGGGCAAATTTAAATTTCCGAGTCACATATATTTTGTTGCTTGCAAATGCTATGCAAGCCTAAATTTTTGTTGTTTGGTAAAGATTTAACCAAAATGTTAGACTAGTGCATATTTAAACCTTTCCCAAATGATAAAATTTAGACTGGTCGAAATTGAAAGAGTTTGCAGAAGACAATTTTAAATTTGATGAAAATGACAGAAGGTTCTCCAAAAGGGTAGAAAACATTGTGGGAAAAGGAGAAATTGCTCATTATGAGCAATTTCTCCTTTTCCCACAGTGTTTTCAAAAGACTTGTACTACAGACACGTGAAAACCAGGGCTTGTTTGGGAAAGGGTTAAAGCATTAATTTTGTTGAGGCTCAAATTATGAAAATTGACCATTATGATTAATCAGTAGGAGAATTTATGGGAAAGGGAGAAATGCTGGTTACAAGCTTTTCTCCTTTTCTAAAATGTTTTTAAAAGCCCATTGCCTCGAATGTCATTGCAGTGTAAGATAGTCCGGTAAAGGGTATACTATGCAAGGTAGTGCATTAACTCTTTACCAAACAAGAGAAATTGAAAGCATTTGCAGACAACAAATTAATTCTTTACCACACGACAAAAATTTTAGACCAGTCTAAATTGAAAGCATTTGCAGACCACAAAATAAAAGTGACTCAGAATTAAAATTTGCTTGGGGATGAGTAGAAAACATTGTGGGAAAGGTAGAAAATGCTGGTTACCAGCATTTTCTCCTTTTCCCACAATATTTTCAAAAGGCTTCTTCTTCAGGGTCGTTAAAAGTCGGGATTGTGTGGTAAAGGGTTAAATTTGGATCAGAAGAAGGAATTTGTCTGCCATAGGGTAGAAAACTTTGTTGGGAAAAATAGAAGATGCTGGTGACCAGCATTTTCTTCCTTCCCTCAATGTTTTCCAAAGACTTTTTTTCAGGGTCGTAAAAACTCGGTATTGTGTGGTAAAGGCTTGAACGGCTGTGGATAATATAGGGTAGTCTAGTACTGGTTGTTATAAGGTACTCCTTTTCCTTAGTGTAAAAAAAATACCTTTATCCTTTCCTTCAAAGGTTTGGCTTGCCTGTAGTTTGTACTTATTTTTGGTTGGGGGTTGAATAGCATGTACAATAATGGGATGATAATAATTATGTAAGTGTAGAAGATGTTTAGATTCAATAGGATCTGGGAATGGTAACTCAGGGTAAATCATTTGAGCCATGGTCTGTGAAAAAGAAGGTGAATGAATTTGCAAAAAGGGAAAAACAAGGCTAGCCTGTGCAGTTTGCTTTTGGTAAATTTTCTGCATATCAAAGGACCATACTACCTCATGATTCAGTCAGTTGTTAGACAAAATGGTTTTTATGGATCCATAATTATGTGATGATTTGCTTGGTATAGTTCAGCATGGCTTATTTGTAAGAGATAGATGTTAGAAAGAAAAAAGAAAAGACCTATGTGTCAGGTGATGGAAGCTTTTCATTAACTTTAGCAGACATATTTTTTTTTTTTAGTTTACAGCACATTTCAACTTAATTCACCTCTTGAAAGCAACTGTAGATGGCATGTTTGATATGGCTGAAATAATGGGATATATCTTCGTATAGGTAGTAAATAGTATGGGAAAAGGAGACTTGGTAGTTACCAGCATATTCTCCTTTCCACACAATGTTTACAAGAGCCTTCTTCTTCAGATTGGTTAAACACAGGGACATTTTTTATTCAGCAAGTCATTAAATTTCTGCCCAGAAAATAAAAATGTAGAGACTTGAGAAAAAAGTTGTTGGCAGAATTCAATTTTTTTTTTTTTTTTTTTCAACTGGCAAAAATCATTAGTGGCAAGGTGAATCTTGGGGTAGACTGGACCAAACTATTCAAATTAAAAAGCAACATAATTTCTCATTCACATGCAGCCTATGAGGAATCAGACTTGACTGGTAATTTATACAGCAATCCATTGTACAATACACCTTACGGAAACCAGCCAGACACTCAGTATCCCTATGGATTTCCTATTGCTGGACTGGCCAATCAGCAACAGGCTGCACTTCTGCAACCCAATCAGATTTACCCAAATCAGGTTCAGCCCAATGGACAGTATTACTTCCCAAATTTAGCAAATCCAGTTCCTCAAACTGGTGGCCAGCTCAGTCCACAGCAATGGCCATTCATTGATAAGAGCATTGGAATGAATCCACAGCTTCTGCCTAACTCTATCCCAGGATACCAAACTGCTCAACAATCAGGCTATCTGTCTCCTCAAGCTGCAAACTATGTTCCAGTTGTTCAAAATCCACTTCAATCTCCAGTGAAGATCAACCCAAATGTACAACCTGTACAGATAGTACCAAACCAGAATGTTAATCCACTGCTACAACAACCTGCTGTTATAAATCCTGTTGCAAAGGTGCCTGTCTCAGGAACTCAGCAAGGAAGCAAGATCACAAAGATAGTGCAAGAAAAAGGTCAGGATCATTATGAAATGAACAAAGCCATTCCTGTAGATATTTTGTCTACCCCACTGCCAACAGTTCAAAACAAAGATAGATACAGCGGTGGAACAAAGTTTGGTCATACTGATAATACTGCAGAAAGCAGAAATGAATATTACGATGAAGTTACTGTGAGACAAACAGGTTTGCCAATGTTTGATGATGACATGGTGGATGTAGATGCACAGAAGATTCCCCAAAATACAAACACGGACAGAGGGTCAAAGGATGGTGAAACTGAAAGAAATTCACAAGATACAGATGATCAGTTTTATAAGAAACCAAAGACATTTCCACCATCTACTAAAGCTAAGACACAGATTGGTTCCCCAACTCAGTCTACAGCCTCAGGTCAGAGGCAAAGTCAGACACACTCTGAAGGGTTCCCAGATTATTCATGGGTCAAGTATGACAGTGACTCTCCGAAGGTTAGTGGAAAGAAAGGAATGCTAGCACTAAATGACAAACATGATACCTATGGCAAGACTGGAACAAAGCAAAGAGCAAAACCACATGCTACTGTAGAGGATTCCCTTTCAGGAAAGCAAGGTGTGGCCAGAAAGCCATCTGCAGGTAATCATGCTGACAAACCTAAGACTGCCAACAGACTTATACCTTCTACAAGATACAGTGACAGAACATCAGATGGGGATTTTGATTATGAATCAGATAGATATCCGGGACGTTATGTAGAGAATTATCCGAGACCCAGCAATAAGCACAGACCTTTGTATGATAGATATGGGGACAGGTATAATGACAACAGGCGCAGACCTGGACATGGGTCTCATTACCCTTACTATGATACAGGATATGTTAGAGGAAGAGACAGGAACCCATATCCTACTTGGGATAAATTTAGTGATGAATATTACTATCCTGATAGTTTTGATGGGAACGATGTAGACCTTAAACAAGATATAAGTTACGAGGATGTTCCAGGTATAGAGGATGTTGTGATTAGTATTGTGAAATACTACTGTTGTCAATATTTTGATATATGTTGTCTTTTTTTGTTGCATGATGCACATTGCAAGTAGAATTGTTTTAATGAGGCTTTCCTTAGGTAGATACCTATAGAAATTATCCCAGTAGACCAAGGCTTTACATTGTACATGGAAATTTTACTCGTGTAACCCCAAGTCTACTTGTTCACTGGGACATGTGCAGTTCCTAAATGTGTTTCATGAACAGAAGAAAAATTCCCAGTGGCATATGCAGTGCTGGGGTCAAGAATGGTTGCATCCTAGGGGTCAAATGAATAATAGGGAAAATTTAAAAAAAAACCCTGCTTGTCCCACACCCTTAGACATAGATCTTTCATGTGTAATAAGTAGCATCACAATGTAGACATGTACTAGAATTGTTTATTGATTGATTGATTGGTGGTTTAGGCCACTCTTAACCCTTAAAGTGCCAAATAAACCCAATGGACATAATTGCTACAGAATAAGACCAAGATGGTTGCAAATTCGTGGTTGCTCTTTTTTGTGGTGTCTCAGCAAAGTGGACAGTGTAGATCAAAGATCAGACTGCACATTTTGTGCAGTCTGATCTTGATCCACGCTGGCAGCAAAGGCAGCTATTGTAGTGAAAGGTGTTTTAAGGGTTAACATTATTTCAGCCATATCACGGCAACAGCTCACATATTCATGAATGTCTAGCTTGCACCAGTACTAGGCTAGGGTTCTAAAGTGTCTTGCCCAAAGGTAATCTTAGGAAAAGTCCAGTGCTTCCATTGAGGCTGAAGCCCAGGGCCTTCAGGTTATTACTCTTACACTTTACCACTAAGTCACACAGGGCCCCATAAATGGCCATAATTATATTAGCCATTTGTTTAAAAAAAAAAAGGTTATGACTGGGAGTCATATGTTTTATATTAGGTTAACCTTTTTTGGTGCCAAATAAATAAAATTCAACAATTTTATTATGGAAAAATACTTGCACATTTTATGTTGCAACCCCAAGGCTAGAATATCTCCCTATAACCAACAGTGTGGATCAGTGATAAAACATCAGGTTTGAGTTGTGCTGTAAGATCTCGATAAACACTAACAGTGAAAAAAATCGTAGTATAAAGACATTGAATATTAGAAACTGAGCTATGAGCTTTTCAGATTATCACGACCATTTTGTTGTGAAAATGCACTTTTCTACACAGTATTAGGTAGGTGTCTTGAGATTCCTTATTTGAGAGATTATTATATTCATATACATTGTATAGCTTTTGTTATCTTTTTAACTTTTTTGTTTTGATTTTTGTTTCCTTTGATGTCACTTTTGTTGTTATGTAAGATTGATTCAAACTTTACTAAAGAATCAGGAGGCTTTTAAAAGAAACATGGGAAAAGGAGGAAGTGGTGTTAACCAGCATTTTTCTTCTTTTTCCACAATACTTTCTACTTTTTCAAAGACTGAAATCATCTTTTGAGTTATGTTTAATTTGTTGTGTTCAGTTGCTTTCAGTTTGGTCGAGTGTAAAATTTTGTCGTCAGCAGACTAGCTGAAAGCATTTTGGCCGAAGAAAGTGCTTATATTAACCCTTATCCTGCTAACCCTTCACCACATGACAAAATTTTAGGCTGGTCCAAATTGAAAGTGTTTGCAGACAACAAATTAATTTCGACTCAAAAACTGAAATTTCTCTTCGGTAGTGTAGAAAACATTGTGGAAAAAGAAGAAAATGCTGGTTACCAGCATTTTCTTTTTTCCCACAATGTTTTCAAAAGGCCCCTTCCCCAAGGTCATTAAAATTCGGGATTGTGTAGTAAAGAGCTAAAGAAAACAAATGAAACTTTCAAGCCTATAGTAAAAGCCGAAATTTTGCTATTCCAAAGGTATTTTAGGAGGAAAGATATCTCCTTATTGGACATCAAAGATCAGACTGCATGTTCTGTGCTGTCTGCTGATGATAAGTGAGTGGTGCCTAGCAGCCTAAGGGTTAATTTATTCTTTGCCACAATTTTTGTACATGTATTTGTGTTTCAAATAAAACCATACTGGTTCATGTCTAGCAAGGTTTCTTTTTAGCTCACCTTAGCACAACGTGCTAAAGGTGAGCTATTGTGATCGCCCTATGTCCGGCGTCTGTCGTCCGTCGTCTGTCGTCCGTCGTCCATCAACAATTTCTTTAAACATCCTCTTCTCCTTAACCACTGGGCCAATCTTGATGAAACTTGGCAGGGATGTTCCTTGGGTGAAGCTCTACCAAAATTGTTCAAAGAATTGAATTCCACCCACAACTCTGGTTGCCATGGCAACAAAAAGGAAAAAAAAGCAAAATCTTTGAAAATCTTCTTCTCTGAAACTAGAAGGCACAGAGCTTTGATATTTGGTATGTAGCATCTCCTAGTGGACCTCTACCAAGTTTGTTCATTTGATGCCCCTGGGGTCAAAACTGGCCCCGCCCCGGGGGTCACAAGTTTGAGCATAGTCATAAAGAAGGAAAACTTTAAAAATCTTCTTCTCTAAAACTTGAAGGCGTAGCGTTTTGATATTTGGCATGTAGCATCTCCTAGTGGACCTCTACTAAGTTTGTTCATATGATGCCCCTGGGATCAAAACTGGCCCCGCCCCGGGGGTCACAATTTCCAACAAAGGAACAAAGAAGGAAAACTTTAAAAATCTTCTTCTGTAAAACTAGAAGACATAGAGCTTTGATATTTGGCATGAAGCATCTCCTAGTGGACCTCTACCAAATTGTTCATATGATGCCCCTGGGGTCAAAACTGGCCCTGCCCCGGAGGTCACAAGTTCGAACATAGGAACAAAGAGGGGAAACTTTAAAAATCATCTTCTTTGAAACTGGAAGGCGTAGAGCTTTGATATTTGGTATGTAGCATTGCCTAGTGGACCTCTACCAAGTTTGTTCATATGATGCCCCTGGGGTCAAAACTGGCCCCGCCCCGGGGGTCACAATTTAGAGCATAGTAACACAGAAGGAAAACTTTAAAAATCTTCTTCTCTGAAACTTGAAGGCGTAGAGCTTTGATATGTGGCATGTAGCATTTCCTAGTGGACCTCTACCAAGTTTGTTCATATGATGCCCCTTGGGTCAAAACTGGCCCCGCCCCGGGGGTCACAATTTCCAACATAGGAACAAAGAAGGAAAACTTCAAAAATCTTCTTCTCTAAAACTAGAAGGCATAGAGCTTTGATATTTGGCATGAAGCATCTCCTAGTGGACCTCTACCAAGTTTGTTCATATGATGTCCTTGGGGTCAAAACTGGCCCTGCCCCGGGGGTCACAAGTTCGAACATAGGAACAAAGAGCGGAAACTTTAAAAATCATCTTCCCTGAAACTGGAAGGCGTAGAGCTTTGATATTTGGTATGTAGCATTGCCTAGTGGACCTCTACCAAGTTTGTTCATATGATGCCCCTGGGGTCAAAACTGGCACTGCCCGGGGGGTCACAAGTTAGAGCATAGTAAAAAAGAAGGAAAACTTCAAAAATCTTCTTCTCTGAAACTTGAAGGCATAGAGCTTTGATATTTGGCAAGTAGCATCTCCTAGTGGACCTCTACCAAGTTTGTTCATATGATGCCCCTTGGGTCAAAACTGGCCCCGCCCCGGGGGTCACAATTTCCAACATAGGAACAAAGAAGGAAAATTTTAAGAATCATCTTCTCTAAAACTAGAAGGCATAGAGCTTTGATATTTGGCATGAAGAATATCCTAGTGGACCTCTACCAAATTTGTTCATATGATGCCCTTGGGGTCAAAACTGGCCCTGCCCCGAGGGTCACAAGTTCGAACATAGGAACAAAGAGGGGAAACTTAAAATCATCTTCTCTGAAACTGGAAGGCGTAGAGCTTTGATATTTGGTATGTAGCATCGCCTAGTGGACCTCTACTAAGTTTGTTCATGTGATGCCCCTGGGGTCAAAACTGGCCGCGCCCCGGGGGTCACAATTTCCAACATAGGAACAAAGAAGGAAAACTTTAAAAATCTTCTTCTCTGAAACAGGAAGGCATGGAGCTTTGATATTTGGTATGTGGCATCTTCTACTGGACCTCTACCAAGTTTGTGCATATGATGCCCTTGGGGCAAAAGTTGGCCCTGCCCCGGGGGTCACAAGTTCAAACATAGGAATAAAGAAGGAAAACTTTAATTTTTTTTTTTCTCTTAAATGGGAACGCATAGAGCTTTGATATTTGGTATGTAGCATCTCCTAGTGGACTTCTACCAAATTTGTTCCAAGGATGCTGCTTGGGTCAAAACTGGCCCAGCCCCTGGGGTCACAAGTTCGAACATAGGAACAAAGAAGGAAAACCTTTAAAATTCTTCTTTTCTGAAACCGAAAGGTGTGAAGCTTTGATATTTGGTATGTTGCATCTCAGAGTGGACCTCTACCAAGTTTGTTCACATGATGCCCCTGGGTCAAAACTGGCCCCGCCCCGGGGGTCACAAGTTCGAAGATAGGAACAAAGAAGGAAAACTTTAAATTTCTTTTTCTCTTAAACGGGAAGGTGTAGAGCTTTGATATTTGGTATGTAGCATTTCCTAGTGGACCTCTACCAAGTTTGTTCATATGATGCCCCTGGGTCAAAACTGGCCCAGGCCTGGGGGTCACAAGTTCGAACATAGGAACAAAGGAGGAAAACTTTAAAATTCTTCTTTAAAACTGGAAGGCGTAGAGCTTTGATATTTGGTATGTAGTGATTCTCTTCTAAGTTTGTTTGCCCATCTAAGCGCAACAAGTTCATTGAGTTCAAAATTGGGTCATCTTGGGTCATAAACTAGGTCACTAGGTCAAATTAAAGAAATACCTTGTTGGCACTCTCTAGGCCACATTATTTGCTCAATTGCCTTGAAAATTAGTTAGAAAGTTTGTCTTTATAAAGTCTCACATAAGATTAATTTGGGTCAACTTGGGTCATAAACTAGTTCACTGGGTCAAATTAAAGAAATACCTTGTTTGCACTCTGGAGGCCACATTTATTGCTCAAATGACCTGAAATTTGGCCAGAATGTTTGTCTTGTTGAAATACCAGATGTGGTTGGATTTGGGTCACTTGGAACCATAAACTAGGTCACTAGGTCAAAATAAAGAAATACCTTGTGGGCACTCTAGGGGCCGCATTTTTTGCTCAATTGACTTGAAAATTGGTCAGAATGTTTGTCTTCATGAAATATGAGTTTGAAATTGGGTCACCTGCGGTCAAAAACTAGGTCACATGGTCAAATTAAAGAAAAACCTTTAAGGCACTCTACTAAGGTGAGCGACCCAGGGCCATCATGGCCCTCTTGTTAACTTTTCTTCTTCAGATGTACTCAACTATTTACCTGAAGAAAAAATTTCAAACTTGCCAATATTCAAAGCATTTACAGACAACAAATGTGGTTCAAATAATTAAGATTTTCTTTGAAAGGGGTAGAGGACATGTAGGAGAAAGAGAAAATTCTAATTACCAGCATTTTCTCCTCTTCTCACTATATTTTCTATCACTTTCTTCCCCAGGGTTGTTTAAACTTGGATTGTGTGGTGAAGGGTTACAGAAGTTGAAAGTTAATTTGGATGTCATGGTATTGTCCAGTTTTCTCCATTTTCTAGCTTGTTAAGACCTTTTTCACTTGTCAGAATGATTAGAACTTTTCTTATTTTAATTTCTTTTCTGATACCATTGGTTGACTTTCTATTCATTTCTTGACAAGAAAATTAATACACCTTGGAAATAATGATAGTTTTTAACCCTTTACCAGACGACAAAATTTTAGCCTTGTCCAAATTGAAAGCATTTGCAGATGACAATTTCAATGTGGCTCAAATGGTGCAACTTTTCTTAGATAGGGTAGAAAACATTGTGGGAAAAGGACAAAATGCTGGTCACCAGCATTTTCTCCTTTTCCCACAATGTTTTCAGAAGGCTTCTTTCCCAGGGGCATCAAAAGGCGGCATTGTATGGTAAAGGGTTAAGAGTAGACAAAAAAAAATCATCAGGAACAATAACATGTTTTTATGGAGTGAAACTGAATCAATAGGAAAAAGGCAACAACGCCTGTACTTACCAACCATTCTTGTTGTCATTCTTTGTCTTATTCTCAACAATATTCTAACTTTGAAATTAACGCAATGCCTGATTAGCTAATCCAAATTGGGTAAAAGTTCGAAATGAGAAGTTGTGTTACTTTCTAAATCTAGAATAAGACTAAGAATGCAAAAAAATATGATTTTCTACACAGAGTATAATTATGCCTGATATGAAATATATATTCTAGTTTGTTGTATATGTATTTTAGACAATATCAATGTTTAGTCAGGTCATTAATAGGTATATACCGTATAATAAAATTGTGCCATGCTCTGAAATGGGAAATTAATGCACTTGCAAAAAGTATCGGCTCAGGCTGACCTGGACCAAAACTTTTTGCTGTTGGTCAATTTTCTACATGTCAAAGGACCAGTGTACCTCATGATTCAGTTGGTTGTTATACAAAACGGATTTTAGGCCCAGATAATACTGTGATGACTTGCTTGGTAACATGCATCACAGAGATGCATTAAGCCCCCTTTTCACAGAACACAGCTTTATATTTCAGAGTAATTACTGGTAAAGTGAAGGGTTATACAGAAAACTACATTTCTTTCTAATTTTTTTTTTTCATCATTGCAGAGACAAGTCAACATGAGCCAGACACATATAATAAAGATGAATCAAAAGGTAGAAACATGAATTTTAAGTCTTTACCAAACAACAAAATTTTGGAATAGACCAAGTTGAAAGAATTTGCAGATGAAAAATTAAATATTGCTAAAATGATGATTTATCTTTTTGATAGGGTAGAAAACATTGTGGGAAAAGGAGAAAATGCTGGTTACCAGCATTTTCTCCTTTTCCCACAATATTTTAAAAAGCCTTCTCTTTCAGGGTCGTTAAAAGTCAGGATGTTGTGATAAAGAGTTAAACTATAGATCATCGAAATCATTGTCATCATAAGAACCAATTCCAGACATCAGAATTTTAGACTTATCCATCTTTAAAGGATTTGACAGGAACATTTTTTAGTTCTAAACTAGATGACGAAAGTTTCAGACTGGTCAAACATTTTCTTCTTTTCCCACAATATTTTCACCTTTTCAAAATAAATCCCACTATTTTAGGCACATTTCATTTGTTCTCCTGCAAATGCTTTGGATTGGGACATGTCCAAAATTTTGCATCAGGTAAAGGGTTAACTCTTTATGTTGTCTGCAAATGCTTTGAATTTGGACATTCTAAAATTTTGTTGTTTGGTAAAGAGTTAAATACTTGATTGTTCAGTAAAGGGTTAAAGCAGAAACTCAGGAGCTTTTTTTTTTGCTGCGAATGAAATTCTTTCAGTAAACACTGATAAATACCTCAAAACTATACTTTTCCCTGCTAATGTAAAGAAAGAGGACAGTAGAATGCTGCAAATTTGGCATTTGAACAATGGATTTGTTGCTTTGTTTATTCTGTTTGTATGAAGTCAGATATGACATCATCATACTTATTTGAATACAATGGGGCATCACTGATGTTTGCGCTATATCATGACATTCCCACAGACGTTTGCGAAATATTTTTGGAAAATCATGAAATACCTTGAGGCTACCTAGCCCATTTGGGAAATACCACTGAAAAATACCATTTTCTTACATTTGTCTTTCTGCTTTACTGATTGTATGTCAGCTTTTGCCTTACCTAATTCACCGCCGAGTCATTTTTGAAATTTGATGTGATTATAGAAATCTGAATAGCCCTCTTTAACCCTTTACCACACAATTCAGAGTTTTACAACCTGAGGCAAAAGACTTTTTGAAAGCATAGTGGGAAAAGGAGAAAATGCTGGTAACCAGCATTTTCTCCTTTTTCCAGCCTTTCACAGACATTTCTTATCTGAGACACATTTTTAATGTTCTCTGCAAATGCTTTTAATTTACTTAACCCTTTACCACACAATCCCGACTTAACGACCCTGAGAAAGAAGCCTTTTGAAAACATTGTGAGAAAAGGAGAAAATGCTGGTAAACATCATTTTCTCCTTTTCCCTCAATGTTTTCTACACTTCCCAAGACAAATTTCAGTTTTTGGGCCACATTTATTTTGTCATCTGCAAATGCTTTCAATTTGGACTGGTCTAGAATAATGTTGTTTGGTAATGAGTTAAGTCTTAAATTTTGCCTTCTGGTAAAGGGGTAAACTCCAGATTAAGTGTAACATGTGTTTTTCAATCATAAGGCAAAGCTTTCTCACAGTGGAGACTTTTTTGGCAACAATATCTCTCAGAGTATCAAACAATGTCGACCAGTGACCATACTGTAGGTACTGTGCAGTCTGATCTTGGTTTACACTGTCTGCCAAAGTTCCTTTTGTTTACCATGGCAAGAGTACAATAATTTCTGGGTCACTTTGGCAAGAACATCTCTTGGAGTGTAGGACAGGATGATTGATCAGACTGCATATTTTGATCTAAATCTATAATGTCTGCAAGAGTTTGCACCTTATGAGAAAGGTCAGAACCAGATAATCATGTATTGACTTGTACTATCTCTCTACAGATAAACAGCCAACCACAGTGAAGTCTGCACCAACAGAGGTTATCACGAAAATAACTTCAACTACTGGTATTTATCTCTTTGCTAAATTTCCTAGATAATCTTTCTTAAACCTTTCCCAAACAACAAATTTTAGACTCTTCCCAATTCTGAATTGCTACAAATAAACCCAAAATCTATGGTAGGATATAAAAGTTTTTGAGAAAAGGAGAAAATTCTGGTTACAAGCAGTTTTTCCTTTTCCCACAATGTTTTAAAAGCTTTCTCTTTCAGGGTCGTTAAAACTTGAGATAGTGTTGTAACGGGTTAACTCATTACCAGTAAACCCTGAAGAAGAAGGCTTTTGAAAACGTTGTGGGAGAAAAGGAGAAAATGCTGGTAATCAGCATTTTCTCCCTTTCCCACAATGTTTCCTACTTTTTCAAATACTAATCTCAAATTAGCCACATTTGATTTGTCATCTGCAAATGCTTCCAGTATGGAGGAGTATTTAATTTTGTTGTGAAGTGAAAAGTTAACTCTTTCTCAAAGTACAGAATTTCAGACTTGTTCGAATTGAAAATATATGCAGACATAAAAACAAAATGTTGCTCAACTGATGGGATTTGCCCCTTCAGATGCTTTCAATATGGACAAGTCTAAAATTTTGTTGTCTGGTAAAGAGTTAACTCTTTACCACACATGCAAAAATGTAGACTTGTCAAATTTCAGAGCATTACAAATGACAATTAAATGTGAGTCAAATAATGGAATTCCTCTTTGATAATGTAGAAAATATTGAGAGAAACCAGCATTTTCTCCTTTTTCCACAATGTTTTCCAAAGGCTTTTTCTTCAGGGTCATTAAAAGCAGGGATTGTGTGGTAAAGGGTTGATCAGAATAAAGTTGCTTAGTTTTATTATACAGTTTTTCTAGTCCATACATACTCCAGTGTTTACATCTTGGCCAAACAACAAAATTTTACACTAGTCCAAATTTATTGCATTGGCAGACTACTAGTTAAATGCCATTGATATGATGAGATATGTCTTCAAAAGGGTAGAGAGCATTATGGGAGGAGAAGAAAATGCTTGTCACCAGAATTTTCTCTTTCTGCCACTGTTTTCAAAAGCCTTCTGCCAGAGGGTTGTTGAATCAAGGGATAGTTTGGTAGAGTTAATGTATTTAAAATACATGTCATTGAAGGTCAGATTAAGGACATTCCTGCGACAACCAGCATTCCAACTGTAACCAAAGCAGTATTGAATTTAAACCCAGGCCGTTTTAATGAGGACCAAGATTCCGAGGAATCCTCAGAGTCTGAAGACACAGACCAAGATCTGGATACATCAAACGAGGACAGTAAGGAAATAGATGACAAACCAGCAGACAATACAGACAGTGATAACAATACAGCTATATCTGACGATATATCAGATGCTGATAAGCCCTTTAGGATTTTAAATGCCGACAAGATAGAAGTGGATACGTACACTGACAATTCACAGGGCCCCATTGTTGCTCTAGCCCTGGGGTTGGCTATAACTATGATGTTACTTATTTTTGTGGGTTGTAGATTGAGGACGGTGAAAAGAAGACTTAGAAAAGGGAGAGCACTTCATTCCAATGAGGCAGACTATCTTATAAATGGAATGTATTTGTAATGTTTCAGGCACAACATACACAAAATCTAAAAAGCTAGAGCTTCAAAAGAAATGTTTGATATATATGGGGGGTGCTCAGGCAAAAGGGAGTTTAATGCATTTCTATGATCCATCATATGAAGCAAGTCATCATTTTATGGATCCATAAAATCCATTTTGTATAACAACAGACTAAATCATGAGGCACACTGGTCCTTTGACATGCAGAAAATTGACCAATAGCAAAACATTTTGCCCAGGCCAGCCTGCACGGACTGCACAGGCTGACCTGGGTTGATGCTTTTTGCAAATGGATTAAGCCCCCTTTTCACAGAGCAAGGCATATATGTATACAACGCATTCCGCTTCTTGATAAGTCTTTAACATATGGCAAAATTTTGGACTTGTTCATATTGAAAGCATTTGCAGATGAATATAAAATGTAGCTCAAATGATAAAATTTATCTTTAAAAGGGTAGAAAACATTGTTGGTAAAGGAGAAAAAGCTGGTTCCTTTTCCCACATTTTGGAAAAGTCTCTTTCTTCAGAGTCTTCAAAACTTGGGGTTGTTTTGTAAAGGGTTTAACATGAAACAAAAATCCAAATAGTCCCATTTTATGATAAAAAAAAAAAATCCCATTTTTGTACATAAATCTATAAATACACAATGTGATTTTTTGCCAAGATAGAAATGCAACCATCTTGTAACACCTTTTACAGAAATCCCAACTATCTTGTTTTACTTAAAGTAAAGTCCCACCGATTTTGACTTACCTTAAGCAAAAATCCTACATTTCTTGTGTTAAATCAAATTATGGCATTTTTTATCATACACAAAAACCTCAGTTGTTATAACCAACTGTTATGGAGAAGGCCTTTGAAAACTTTGTGGGAAAAGGAGAAAATGCTGTTAACCAGCATTTTCTCCTTTTCCCACAATTTTTTGTCTTCGAAAGCAGATTTCATGTTTGAAGTAACATTTGTCACCTGCAAATGCTTTCAATTTGGACAGGGCTCATTTGGTAAAGAGTTCAAGGAAGCAGTAATGCCTTTCTTGAACTGTATATTGTATATACATTGTAACTTAAAAAGCATTTGAGCAGTTCCTCCATCACACAATCCTTACTTTTAATGACCCTGAGAAAAAAAAAAAGGCTTTTGAAAACGTTAATGGGAAAAGGAGGAAATGCTGGATGCTGGTGACCAGCATTTTTTTCCCTCAATGTTTTCTACCGTATTGCAGACAATATGACCAGTTTAGCAATATTTGTCGTCCATTAGTTTTGACCAGTCTAAAATTTTGTTGTTTGGTAAAGTGGTAAAGAGTGACATCTTTACCTCAACAAAACTTTGGACTCGCCCAAAACTAAAGCATTTACAGACAACAAATTAGATGTTGCTCAAATTGTAGGATTTGTCTTTGAAAGGCTAGAAAACATTGTGGGGAAAGGTGAAAATGCTGGTTACCAGCATTTTCTCCTTTTCCCACAATGTTTTCAGATACCTTTTTCAGGGTTGCCAGAATACAAGAAGGGTTAATTGGAGCAGTGAATGGAAAATGAAAATTTAGTTTGTTCACTCGGAATTAAAGTGTAATGAATGAACACATTTATTATAAGTAATACAGCATTTACACATGAGCCATGCTCTGTGAAAATTGGGCTATAATGCATTTGTAAAAACTATCAAGTATCAACCCATGTCAGCCTGCGCAGTCTGTGCAGACTGACATGGGTCAAAACTTTTTGCAATTGGTTAATTTTCTGTATTTCAAAGAACCATTCTACCCGAAGATCCAATGGATTGTTCGAGAAAATGGATTTTGTAGATCCATAGTTATGTGATGACTTGCTTGGTAAAACGCATCACAGAGATGCATTAACCCTTTACCACACGACTTTTAATGACCCTGTGAAAGAAACCCTTTGAAAATCTTGTGGGAAAAGGAGAAAATGCTGGTAACCAGCATTTTCTCCTTTTCCCACAATGTTTTCTTCCCTTCCCAAAACAAATTTTAATTTTTCAGTCACATTTATTTTGTCGTCTGCAAATGCTTTCAATTTGGACCAGTCTAAAATTTTGTCGTTTGGTAAAAGAGTTACGCACCCCCTTGCAAGAGCATGGCTCATATGTTTTTATTCACATGATGAAAAATTATATTATACTCCTCAATGGTTTTGTATGAGAAAATATTCTTTATTTTTAATATCTTTTTTACCACTGAAGCTTTGATTTTTATTAATCCTTCACCAAACAATCCCCTGTTTTTATCATCCTGAAATAGAAATTTTGAAAACATTGTGGGAAAAGGAGTAATTGCTTTTGACACGCTTTTCTCCTTTTTCCACAATATTTTCTAGAAACCGAATTCCAGCATTTTAGTCACATTTAAATCTGTCATCAGCAAATGCTTTCAACTAGGGCAGGTCTAAAAAATTTTTGTCAGGTAAGGGGGTAGATAACTATTGTTTACGCATACATAATATTGAATGGCACTGTATATTGAATACCTGGGTGTAAAGTGAGAATCAAAAATGCTTTGAATACTCTCTTTCTTAATATTGAATACCTGGGTGTAAAGTGAGAATCAAAAATGCTTTGAATACTCTCTTTCTTAAATCTATTTACTGTATATAAAATGTGAGGGAACAAGTTAAGAAAAGTGGCTTTCATATTTTAAACCCCTGTAAAATTGTATAATGTGTCCTTTTTTTTTGCTTTTTTTTTCCCCCTGTCAGATCTAGTTTTTGAAGAGTTTAATGAAAAATAAATTTTCAGTCTTAAAAATGAAATGAAATGAAAAAAAAAATAAGACAGATATTTCAAGAGATATTTTTAGAGATGCCTATATTGAAAGCATGTGCAGATGACAAATACCACTCCTATCAAGTGAGATGTTTATCTGGGTCAGTTTTACTAAAAGCGTTTATAAATTATAACCCAGTAAGGGTGAGTATACTTGAGGGCAGAGTATACTAAAGTCGGGTTATCTGTCTCTAGACGCAATTTTGTGTCCTCTTCTACAAGTTTCAGTCGATATTTGCTGAAATTGTAACTTAATGCTTTATCAAACAACAAAAATTTAGAATTGTCCGAATTCAAAGCATTTGAAGATGACTCTTAAAATGTGTCAAAATCATGAAATTTGTCTTTAGTAGGTTAGAAAACATTGTGGGGAAAGGAGAAAATGCTGGTTATCAGCATTTTCTCCTTTTCCAACAATGTTTTCAAAAGGCTCCTTCCTTAGGGTCATTAAAATTTGTGATCATTTGGTAAAGGGTTAAGCCTACCTATCATTGGAACTTGTGCACCAGACCTTCTCATTTTTATTGGCAGAGTATCACAGGAGTTGAATTTCTTTCTGGTCTAGTGATAAGGCAACCAGTGTGTGTGTGTGTGGGGGGGGGGGGGGGGGTTAACTGGTTGGCCTGTGAAAGTTTTAATTTCTATTTTTATGTTGTCTTTGGAGTAAAAGATCATCTGAGATACCTATGTTTGGAAGGTAAATCTGATGCAGAAAGCATCAACACAGCTGATGAATTGTACAGATATGGAATTGTATAATCATGTGATATTTTATATACATAGATATATATAATGTTTACACTTGTTCACTGGTTAGTGTAATTAGTTGAGCTTTATTGTGAGGTCAATCTGTTAGTGATGTTTTTATTTTAGTGCTGCATTTATGTAACACAGTAGACCAATTTACATTTGCATTATAATCTCTTACATTGTTATTCTGTTTCTCTGATAAAATGAATGCTGCTTTTTTTGTTTGGGTGAGAAAAACTGAATATTTGATACTTGGCACTGTTTTGACGGACGTACATGTAACTATGATACTTAGCCGTATTTTGACATGACTTTATGATACTTAGCACTGATTTGACATAAATGAATGATACACAGAACTGTTTTGACATAAGTTTATGATACTTAGCACTATTTTGACATGACTATGATACTAGCCACTGTTTTGACTCTTTATGATACTTAGCACCGTTTCGACATAACCTTATATTATTCAGCACTGTGTTGACATAACTGACTTATGCAAAAATCTTTATTTAAACATAATCTTTTTCTGTTTATGTCTTAAGCAGACCACTTTTAAACATTGTTGCAAAAATAGAAATTGCTGCTAGCAAATACTTCTTTAACCATGCTTTTCATACAACAAAAATTTAAACTCATCCATATTCAAATTAAATTAAAAACATGAAGCATGTAGAAAACATTTTTGAAAAAGGAGAAAATGCAGGTAACAATCATTTTGCTTTTTTCCACAATGCTTTCTCCTTTTCCAAACAGAAATTTTAATTTGTGAGCTACATTTATTTTGTCACATGCAAGTACTTTCAGTTTGGAAAAGGTCTAAAATGTTGTCATTTGGTAAAGAGCTATTGTTGGATGACATATGGAAACTACATAATTTCTTACTTACAAAGGGAATTACGGGAGACAGCAGTGCAGGCATAGTGTAATCCTCTGGCATTAAAGATTCTTGGTTTGAATCCTGTGATGGGGGGGGGGGGGCATGTCAACCTTTAGAACTACCTATAACATAATTCAGGATCTGGTTCATTTTCCTTGAAGAGCATTCACCAAGGGCGATTATTCAAGTTCAAATAATTAGACTCGGTCTCAGTGTAAAATAGATAAGTTTAACCCTTAGAGCAGCTAACAAACCCAACAGACATTTTTAGACAAAAAATACGACCCAAATGTGTAAAGGTGATTTCAAGGTTGCTTTTGTCCAGAATGTCTTAGATAAAGCATACAGTGTAGATCAAATACCAGACTGCACATTTTGTGCCATGATCTTCATCTACGCTGCCTGGAACAGCAGATATAATTGTGAAAGGCACTCTAAGGGTTAAACTGTATGGAAACATTTGATATGTGCAATATAATCAAACTTTGTGTCACAAAATTATAAATTGTATAATGTTATTGCTCAGAATTTGCTCAAAATTGAGCAAACTGAAATTTTAACATAAAATCAGTTTTGTTTTTCTTGAAATCCTGACTGTAATATTTAATGACTACTGTTTTTAGCTCCACTGGCCAAAGGCCAGCGGGCTTATGTCATGGCCCGGTGTCCGTTGTCCGTCCGTCCATCCGTCCGTGTATTAACTTTTATTTCAAACATCTTCTTCTCTGAAACTACCCATCCAATTTTCATGAAACTTCACAGAAATGATCCTGCCATGGTCCTCTTCAGAATTTATTGAAAGAATTTGATTCCTTCAAAAACTCTTGTTGCCATGGCAACAAAACTGAAAAATATTGGAAATCTTTAAAAATCTTCTTGTCTGAAACCATAAGGCATACGGCTACCAAATTTGGCATGTAGCTTTATGTAGTAGACCTCTATCAAGTTTCTTCAAATTATAGCCCTGGGGTCAAAATTGGCTCTGCCCCAGGGGTCACAAGTTTTACATAGGCTTATATAGAGAAAACTTTAAAAATCTTCGTGTACCTAGCCATAAGGCCTACAGCTACCAAATTTCGCATGTTGCTATATCTAGTGGGCCTCTACCAAGCAGGCCAAAATTTTAGCCCTGGGGTCAAAATCGGGCCTGCCGCAGGGGTCACAAGTTTTACATGGGCTTACATAATGACAACTTAAGAAATCTTCCTGTTTTGATTTTTTTTTTTTTTTAAATTAGCCTTGCATCAGGGGTCTTATGTTTTACAGAGGCTTCATATGGACAAAACTTGAAAATCACCTTATTTATAACCATACAGCATAGACTTGTATTATTTTGGCATGTGGCTTTATCTTGTGGACCTCTACCAGGGCTCAAGTAATCATAGCTCTGGGATCAAAAATGGCTTTGCCTTGCGGGTCTCAGCTTTCACATGGGCTTTTACAGAGAAAACTTTGTAAGTCTTCATTTTGAACCCATTTGGCTCAGAATTGAAATGTTTAGTTTTTATGGTTTATATTTATAAACCAGTGGAACGATACAGGGCCATCATGGCCCTCTTGTTGAAAAGAATTCTCATGCTAAATTCGTAGAGATTTTTATTTCTTTAATGTCTAGTTTATCAAACTTACATGTGAGCTGCAGCTGTGGTGGGAAGAAAAAGTGGCTTTTTCTAAATCCATCACCACGCATGCTATTTTCAGATACACCACCTAAGTTAACCCTTTACCACACAATCCCCAATTATAACAACCTTAAAGAAGAAGGCTTTTGAAAACATTGTGGGAAAAGGAGAAAATGGTGGTAACCAGCATTTTGTCCTTTTCCTGCAATGTTTTCTACTGATCTGGGTCCATATTCACCAACCATTCTTGATAACATTCAGGACTTATCCTTCAAGATTTTCCGGGTTTGAAAGTAATGCAAATTCTGATTGCCAATTACCAGCATTTTCACCTTTTCCTACAATGTTGTCAAAAGCCATCTTCCTCAGGTTTGTTAAAAGTCGGGATTGTATGGTAAAGGATTGACACACAAATTTTGATACATGCAGGATTGTATGTTTTGTATGGGAATGGTTTTACAAAACCCTTCTTTACTTAAAATCTACTATGGCAATTCCAAAACATTTGTGTCAGTATATCTATGAAAGCAGAAGATTGTGTAAATCCAAGATCAGACTGCACAGAATGTGCAGTCTGATCTTGAATTAGACTGTCCTCATAATGTCAGTGTTCAGCACTATTAGGGTTAGGTCTTAAAATTGAAAGCTGGCAAAAAAATTATTTTGTAGGACAGTATTTTACATTCCTGTCACACTCCTTTCTGATCATCAGTTGCTTCTCACTTGCTGTGTTGTACAGCTTTATGGTAAAGTTTAATATAGAACTATAAACATGTTTTAAAACATTCCTATTTTGTGGGTGTTTAGCTCATGTGGCTGAAGGCTGACCAGCGTATGGCTCATGTCCACACATGCTTTCAATTTGAACACTGTGAAGTGAATCAGTCTGATGTGTAATATTTCCACTATGGCCTTTTTCAAGAGTAAAATGTTTCAAACTTCTTGAAATAACCCTTTACCACATGATCCTGACTTTTAACAAACCCTACAAGAAAATGTTTTTGAAAAAATTGTGGGAAAAAGAGAAAATGCTGGTTAACCAGCATTTTCTCCTTTTCCCACAATGTTTTCTACCCAATAAAAGACAGAAATCATAATTTAAGCAACATTTAATTTGTCGTCTGGAAATCCTTTCAAATTGGACCAGTCTAGAATTTTGTCGTACAGTAAAAGGAGAATGGTTGAAGTAATACTTGTTGAACAATGTGCTAGTCGGATTTAGTTTTTCAAAACTAAAAAAAAAAAGTCAATAGCTGAAATATTGAACAAGAAAGTGATTGAATAAATTTTGTTTTGTTCATTCCCTTAGAAGCTTAGTCATTCTGCTTTCAATTTGGACTAGTCTTAAATTTTGTGGTGTGGTTAACCCTTTGCAGAACAGTCCCGTATTTAAAGAACCCTTGGGAAGACAGCTTTTGAAAACATCGTGGGAAAAGGAGAAAATGCTGGTAATCAGTAGTTTCTCTATTTTCGCACGTTGTTTTCTAATTTTTTCAAAATGAATTCCATCATTTGAGACACATTTAATTAGTTGTCTACAAAATCTTTTAGTTTGGACAAGTCAAAAATTCTGCCATTTGGTAAAGAGTTAAAGGTTGAATTAACATTTTTGTGTTAGTGGAGCCATGCAGGATAGCCGGGCCATTATGGGCTTTATGGTTGTTGTTGTTGTTCATTGCATTCCATTTATTGTCTCTTTTATTTTCTTTCAAGTGTATGTGTAAGTTAAAGCTAGTTATTAAAAGTTTTTAAGAAAAATTTGTTTGTAGAAGTCCCTTATTGTATAATTTCTATCAGTCAGAACTGAAGGGACCAATTCTTTATGAGATTAGAAAATTTAGACTTGTCCTTGTTGAATGCATTTCTAGACAACAAATTTAATAGTGGTTGAAATGGGGAGATTTGTCTTTCCGGGTACGAACAAAGGGTGGGGGTGGAATGTTGGTTTTCTCAGTTTCCTAAAATGTTGTGAATATATCAGCCAGCCTACCCATGCTTTCTTGGAGGTACTTCAAACTTGCACCTCGGTCAGAACAACACCCGTTATATTTACCACATTAACATGGTCAAAGCAATCTTCCAATGTGAGAGAGGAATGATTCCTGTTGCAATGACATCAATCCTGAAAAGATGTAGGCCAAACTAGGATTCAAATTTGGGACCACTGGGATACAAGTAGGGTATGTTACCAATGAATTACAACCCTTTGCTTGAATAGACAGATGTTCTAACCTGAGATGACTCTTCAATGCTTCATAGCAGACATCCAAGAAATTGCATCCTACACATATGCGGCATTAGAGTAACAGTTGTCTTGCCCTATACCACACAATCTTGAGTTTTAATGACCCCAACAGAGAAGGCTTTTGAAAACATTGTGGGAAAAGGAGAAAATGCTGGTTACCAGCATTTTTCTCCTTTTTCCATGTTTTCTACCCCTCAAAAAACAAATTTCGATTTTGTGTCAAATTTATTTTGTCATCTGCAAATGCTTTCAATTGGGACAAGTCGAAAATTTTGTCGTATAGTAAGAAATTAACTATTTACCAAACAAACCCATGTTTTCATGACCTTGAGGAAGGAGAATTTGGAAAATGTCATAGAAAAAGGAGAAAATTCTGGCACCCAGCATTTTTCCTTTTTCCACAGTGTTTTCTATCTCACCCAAGACTAACTCCCATAGTTTGAGCAACATCTATTGTGTGCAAGGGCTTTCAAATTCAACAAGTGTAAAATGTTGCGGTTTTTTAAAGAAATAATGTTTCAATCCAATTACAGCGAAACTGTAGACAGTTTTTGCAACAAATCTACCCCAATTATACTTGCTTGCCTCTTTGATACTAAACAACTAGTCCAAGTCCAACTCTTTACTGAATGACACAATGTGCGACTAGACCATATTGAAAGCATGTTGCGGACAACAAAATAAGTATAGCTCAAATGATGATTTCTTTCTTTCATAATCAGAGTAGACAACATTGTGGGAAAAGGAGAAAATGCTGGTTACCGACATCTTCATTGTTTCCCACAATGTTTTCAATAGCCCTCTTTTTCGTGGTCATTAACATTCAGGATTGCATGGTAAAAAGTAAATATCTTCAGTAATGACAGAGTTATCAGTAAATATCAAAGGTTTTGCTTGACGACAACACAATAACAGGGCTATGAAACCAACTTGATATTTCTTTGAAAACAGCCAAACTATAAATGATTTCTAGAAAGAGTGAGCCAAGAAATGGATGCTTTTTGAATAAAACTTTTTTATTAATGAAACATTTAGAAGCAGGAAGTAATAACTTACAATAACAAATCATGAAATTCAAAAACCAGAGTCATAACTTTAACAGTTTTGAAAACCATACCCCAGTTTAGCAATGCCTTTCAGTTGATGCCTTCCTCTTCATACTAAAGCTAATAGGTTTTTATCCTTTCAAAGACAAACAATATGAGTCACATTTCTCGTCTGCAAATGCATGAAGTCTAAAAAACAGTATGGAAAAGGGTGAAAATGCTTTTAACCGGCATTTTCTCCTTTCCCAAGTGTTTTCTATCCTACAGTGTTTTCTATCCTATCAAACACAAATTCTATCATTTGTGCATCACTGATAATGTTGTCTGGAAATCCTTTCAATTAGAACCAGTCAAAAATTTTGTCATTTGGTAGAGTTAACCCACTACCACACAATCTCGAATTTTAATGACCCTGTGAAAGAAGCCTTTTGAAAACATTGTGGGAAAAGGAGAAAAAGCTGGTAACCAGCTTTTATCATTTTCTCCTTTTCCCACAATGTTTTCTACACTTCCTAAAACAAATTTCAGTTTTTGTGCCACATTTATTTTGTCGTCTGCAAATGCTTTCAATTTGGACTAGTCTAGAATACTGTCATTTGGTAAAGGGTTAAGCATTAGTTCACCATCCTTTAACCCATACACTTTTTTACCCTACGACAGAATTTTAGACCTGTTTATTTTGAAAGCATTAAATTAAAAGTGCCAGTTGAGTTTAGTTGGTGCTCCAAGGGTCAGTAAACTTTATATCAATATTTATCCTAACCATGCTTGGCACTTGTTCACTTGTTTCAAAGAATACTATAGATCTAGATCAGACTGCACAGATTGTGCACACTGATCTTGACTCCACATTATTCCATATTTTTGAGATCCATGTATTTTGGCCAAAGGAGCTTAGTATTTACAGCATATAGGCTTTTAACACTGTCAAATGTATTGCTATTTGGATTTTTTTGTAGGAGGGAATAAGTCTTTTTCCTAAATTCTATTTGCATATCATACACCAAAACCCACAACTGTAAATAAATGGGCCATGCTCTGTGAAAATGGGGTTTCATGCATCTGCTAAAAAGTATCGACCCATGTTAGCCTGCGCAGGCTGACACAGGCTGAAACTTTTGCTAGTAGTAAATTTTCTTCGAGGCAAATGACCATTCTACCTCATGATCAAGTCTATAGTTAGACTAAATTGACTTTATGGATCCATAATTATGTGCTGACTTGGTATAATGCATCACCGATATGCATTAAACTCCTTTTTGCTAGAGTGGCTCAAATAATTTTTTTAAGCCTGCATCCTCTTATCTAAAAGTAACAAGCATTTACCCATTTTCCACAATGCTTTCCATTCTGTGAAAGAAACGTTATCTGTCCTTTAAATATTTGTATACTCATTATATATAAACATACTTCAATGAATGAATCTGCACAAAGTAGGCTGACCTGGGTCGAAACTTTTTGCTATTGGTCATCTTTCTACATGTCAAGGGACCATTCTGCCTCATGATTTATTTGATTGTTAGACAAAATGGATTTTATGGATCCATAATTATAAGATGACTTGCTTGGTATAATGCATCATGGAGATGTATTAAACCCCCTTTTGCCATGGCTCCACTCAAATATGATGTGAAAATGAAACCTCATTATGGTTGGATATTTACTGACCTATGGTAATAAAAGAGATATGACAAAATGTATGTTTTTTCTCACTGACAAAGACACAGACAAAGACATGGCTATGACAATTCCTCAACACTTTTCACGAAAAAAGCTGAGCTAAAAAAAAAAAAACCTTTGTACAGCCTGTTCAGCTCATATGCAAAGATTCAATGTACAAAATCTTTGGTGGTTATTTTTTGCTTTCTGTACAGAGAAAGAAAATTTTCCGTTTGGATCTACAATCACATGTAATGTTCTTCATACTTTGCCACAAAATCCCCAGTTTTAACATCCCTGAAGAAGAATGGTTTTGAAAGCATAGAGGGAAAAGGAGAAAATGCTGGTAATGTTTTCCATTCTCCCAAATATAGCTTTAAGTTTCTAAGTCTCATTTGTTTGTCATCTGCAAACAGTTTAAATTTGGATCCATCTAAAATTTTGTTTTAAGGAAAAGCCTTCAATGTAGTGTGTTCACAATAAATACATCAAGTAATACAAATGGAATATCACAACAGCCTGCATTTCTGTGAAGTCGGATCAGGTCAAGTTGCATGTGTATAGTGGTGCATATCAATCCGATGCCAACCTCTTCACACAGGCAACATGACGTGATCTGACCACACCAAAATGCTGATTGTTGTAATATTTTTTTGTCAGCTTATGCAGGCTGACTCGAGTTGAAACTTTTTGCTTTTGGTCAATTTTCTGCAAGGACAGTCTACCTCATGATTCAGTCAGTTGTTAGTCAAAATGGATTTTATGGATCCGTAATTATGTAATGACTTGCTAGGTATAATGCATCATGGAGATACAACCCCATTTTGCCAGAATGCCCCTTAAATGTTAACACTTGGGAGTAGTCCGTGGACATGATGATGTTCTACGAAGAGTACATGTGTATGCAGAAAACCTACACAGAGTATAATTATGTATGATTCGGAAAATGCATTATAGCCTGATGTATTTGATGTCTGTATCTCTGTCAGATCATTTGTAGGTATATGATCATTAACACTACAATACCCCAGGACATGATAATTGCAGTTTCAGATACAATAGAAAATTTTTCTCTACATTTAGGTAAGTGAGGCTACTGTTACCAAACATTACAAGGGACCTTTTACATACAAAGAAGTAAAAGGTCATGTTCAATTCTTTACCACATGACAGAACAGAGGATTGCTCTGTAATCTGTTAACACACTACAGTAGTAAACCTTGTAGGTAAATTAAAAATAGCTGTTTATCACATACATCCAACTTAAAAATTACATTTTACCATGTTCAACTATGTCACTTAGGCCCATTTTTACCTGATCTAAATCCACATGTACAGAAATGGGCTTGATATATACATGGGGTTTCTCATATGTTGGCATTTGAGATGAATGAGTCTAAAAAAATGTTACTAAGCAAGCCTCTGGCGATTTAAATTAGATTTTTTAGATGATTTTCATAAAATTTTATCTCAAAAATCAACAAAGGTCAGATTTCTTTTTTTTTTTTCATCACATTACGATATCTCACAAATTATAGGTCAGAACATACAAAAACCATACATGTAACAAATGGTAATTTCCATGCGTAGAATGTGACTAACTCAACTAAATGTAGTATCAAGTGGCATCACATAATTATTACAACACAAAATGCTTGTCTCAAATGTGTGTATGAGGAAAATTCATAATGGCTGTATCACACTGAAAACAAAGGTTATGTGATTAAAAAATGTACAAAAGTAAGAATGAATAGGAGAAAGTGCTGGTAACCAGCATTTTGTCCTTTTCAAACAATACTTTCTACCCTTTTAGTGACAAACCCTCATCATTTGAGCCATGTTTAGAATGTTGTCTACAAATGCTTTCCCTTTGGTTGAATGCAAGATTTTGTCATTTGGAAAAAAGTTAAGTTCAAAATACACAAACATAAAATACAAGTTTGTTTACAGAACAATAAAGATAGCTATATGTTCTTATGTAAATCTTTCCAGTAACTACATCCATATATAGGAAATCATCTTGTCGTAAGAGTAACTCTGTATGGTTAATTAGCAATGGCACTGTAATATGCTATGAGTGTCTCTCTTAACCCAGCTTGAAATAAACAAGAGGGCCATGATGGCCCTGTATCGCTCCACTGGCTTATAAATATAAACCATGAAGAGAAGTCTTCACTATATAAGCCCTTATAAAACTTTGACCCCAGGGCTACAGTCGGACTAAATGGGGAATATGTGTATTAGAAGAATAACATGCCAAATTTGGGAGTTCTTGGCCTTATGGCTAGTAACAAGACGGTTTCTGAACTTTTCACTCCATAAACCCATGTAAAACTTGTGACCCCTGGTGCAGGGCCAAACTTGATCCTAGGGCTGTAACTTGGGCCCTCTTTGTAGTTGTCCACTAGATAATGGTATAATTATGCAAAATTTGGTAGCCTAAGCCTTATGGCTATGTACACCAAGATTTAAAAGTTTTCCCTATGTAAGCCTATGTAAATCTTGTGCCCCCCCCCCCCCCCACCCAAGCATGAGGCCAAATTGACCACAGGACTATAATTTGGGCACTTTTGGCAGACCCCAACTAGATCGAGCTAAATGCAAAATTTGGTAGCTCTAGGCCTTATGGCTAGGTACAGGAAGATTTTTAAAGTTTTCTCTATATAAGCCTATGTAAAACTTGTGACCCCTGGGGCAGAGCCAATTTTGACCCCAGGGCTATAATTCAAGAAACATGATAGAGGTTTACTACATAAAGCTACATGCCAAATTTGGTAGCCCTATGCCTTATGGTTTCAGACAAGAAGATTTTTAAAGTTTTCTCTATATAAGCCTATGTAAAACTTGTGACCCCTGGGGCAGAGCCAATTTTGACCCCAGGGCTATAATTTCAAGAAACATGATAGAGGTCTACTACATAAAGCTACATGCCAAATTTGGTAGCCCTATGTCTTATTGTTTCAGACAAGAAGATTTTTAAAGATTTCCAATATTTTTCAGTTTTGTTGCCATGGCAACCAAAGTTTTTGAAGGAATCAAATTCTTTCAAGAAATTTTGAAGAGGACCATGGCAGGATCATTTCTGTGAAGTTTCATGAAAATTGGATGGGTAGTTTCAGAGAAGAAGATGTTTGAAATAAAAGTTAACGCACGGACGGACGGACGGACACACGCACGCACGGACAGACGCACAACGGACACCGGGCCATGACATAAGCCCGCTGGCCTTCGGCCAGTGGAGCTAAAAATTAGCGAATGAAAAAAATATGAGCAATTATAATCTCAGCTTTGTATCCTTTTAGAACCCCCTCCTCCACATAGCTGCAGTTAAGAAGACAAGAAAAAAATGTTTTTTCTCCTTCCATGAAAGGCAATTCCTACTTTCAGTCTGAATCACTTCAAGAAATTAACCCATTAGATTGGACATACAAGAGGCACATTCAAACCAGAAGTCCTGCTGCTATTTTTAAAGTTCTGTTTTCACAAGAAACATGTCCCTTTCAAGGCCTATTTATCTCTAGACCACTAATTGAACAAAAGAGGTTTTCTCATTTATGAAAGACAGCTAACATACCATAATTTCAATTTTGGTTTGGCCAGACTGTGCTACGAAACAGCAGTCTGTGTAGACCTACGATCTGGCTGCATGTTCTGTGCAGCGTGATCTTGATCTACATTGTCCACAAAGCAACTGAATCTGGGTTCAGAGCTTTATGTATTAACCCTTAACACACAATGCCGCCTTTTAATGACCCTAAGAAAGAAGCCTTCTGAAAACATTGTGGGAAAAGGAGAAAATGCTGGTTACCCGCATTTTGTCCTTTTTTCACAAAGTTTTCTACCCTATCAAGACAAACTCCATCATTTGAGTAACATTTAAATTGTTGTCAGCAAATGCTTTCAATTTGCAATAGTCTACATTTTCTTTGTGAGGTAAAGAGTTAAAAGGAGACATTCAGATTTTTATAACTCACCAAACTTTAAAAAATGATTAATCACTGAATTAAGCAAGGTAATAGCTGGCAAATCATCAGTAAAGATGGAAGACCAAAATTGAAAAAAAAAAAAAATCAATGGTGTTTCCTTAATGGGCAATGTAGCCTCTTAAGATATTTATAGATTTTGCAAGAGAGTTTTGCAAAGATTGTGGGAATATCAAATGATCAGTTGGTAATGACTTCAGTAAGTTTTTGTATTCAAATCAGTAAGAGGATATCACAACTGATGTAATAAAAATGAGCCATGCTCTGTGAAAAAGGGTCTAAATGCATCTGCAAAAAGTGTCAACCCAGGTCAGCCTGTGCAGTGCACACAGGCTGACCTAGGCCGAAACTTTTTGCTATTGGTCAATTTTTTGTATATCCAAGGACCAGTCTACTTCATGATTACGTGGGTTGTTAGGATAAGTGACTATGATGGACACATTATTATGTGATGGTAAAATCAATCACAGAGATGCATTAAGCTCCCTTTCGCCAGAGTGTGGCTCAAATAGGGTTATCAGCTGCAAGACAACAGTCCCAATATTTAATGCCTGAAATTGCATCTTTTCTCTGGTGTAGCCAATTTTTTTTTTTTCTGGTTGCAAAGAATTAAAACAAGAGGGCCATGATGGCCCTGGGTCGCTCACCTGAGTCAATAGGCGAAATTCACTCAACGTGCATAATCCAATTTCTGACCAATTGTCAGGTCAATTGATGAACAAACTTGGTAGAGGTCCACTAGGAGATGCTACATGCCAAATATCAAAGCTCCACGCCTTCCAGTTTCAGAGAAGAAGAACTTTAAAGTTTTCCTTCTTTGTTCCTATGTTCGAAATTTGTGACCCCCGGGTCGGGGCCAGTTTTAACCCCAGGGACATCATATGAACAAACTTGGTAGAGGTCCACTAGGAGATGCATCTCCTACATGCCAAATATCAAAGCTCTACGCCTTCCAGTTTCAGAGAAGAAGATTTTTAAAGTTTTCCTTCTTTGTTCCTATTTTCGAAACTTGTGACCCCCTGGGCGGGGCCAGTTTTGACCCCAGGGGCGTCATATGAACAAACTTGGTAAAGGTCCACTAGGAGATGCTACATGCCAAATATCAAAGCTCCATGCCTTCCAGTTTCAGAGAAGAAGAATTTTAAAGTTTTCCTTCTTTGTTCCTATGTTCGAAACTTGTGACCCCCGGGGCGGGGCCAGTTTTGACCCCAGGGACATCATATGAACAAACTTGGTAGAGGTCCACTAGGAGATGCTACATGCCAAATATCAAAGCTCCACGCCTTCCAGTTTCAGAGAAGAAGAATTTTAAAGTTTTCCTTCTTTGTTCCCATGTTCGAAACTTGTGACCCCCGGGACGGAGCCAGTTTTGACCCCAGGGACATCATATGAACAAACTTGGTAGAGGTCCACTAGGAGATGCTACATACTAAATATCAAAGCTCTACGCCTTCCAGTTTCAGAGAAGAAGATTTTTAAAGTTTTCCTTCTTTGTTCCTATTTTCGAAACTTGTGACCCCCGGGGTGGGGCCAGTTTTGACCCCAGGGGCGTCATATGAACAAACTTGGTAAAGGTCCACTAGGAGATGCTACATGCCAAATATCAAAGCTCCATGCCTTCCAGTTTCAGAGAAGAAGAATTTTAAAGTTTTCCTTCTTTGTTCCTATGTTCGAAACTTGTGACCCCCGGGGCGGGGCCAGTTTTGACCCCAGGGACATCATATGAACAAACTTGGTAGAGGTCCACTAGGAGATGCTACATGCCAAATATCAAAGCTCCACGCCTTCCAGTTTCAGAGAAGAAGAATTTTAAAGTTTTCCTTCTTTGTTCCCATGTTCGAAACTTGTGACCCCCGGGACGGAGCCAGTTTTGACCCCAGGGACATCATATGAACAAACTTGGTAGAGGTCCACTAGGAGATGCTACATACTAAATATCAAAGCTCTACGCCTTCCAGTTTCAGAGAAGAAGAATTTTAAAGTTTTCATTCTTTGTTCCCATGTTCGAAACTTGTGACCCCCGGGGTGGGGCCAGTTTTGACCCCAGGTGCGTCATATGAACAAACTTGGTAGAGGTCCACTAGGAGATGCTACATGCCAAATATCAAAGCTCCATGCCTTCCAGTTTCAGAGAAGAAGAATTTTAAAGTTTTCCTTCTTTGTTCCTATGTTTGAAACTTGTGACCCCCGGGGCGGGGCCAGTTTTGACCCCAGGGGCGTCCTATGAACAAACTTGGTAGAGGTCCACTAGGAGATGCTACATGCCAAATATCAAAGCTCCACACCTTCCAGTTTCAGAGAAGAAGAATTCTAAAGTTTTCCTTCTTTGTTCCTATGTTTGAACTTGTGACCCCCGGGGCGGGGCCTGTTTTGATCCCAGGGACATCATATGAACAAACTTGGTAGAGGTCCACTAGAAGATGCTACATACCAAATATCAAAGCTCTACGCCTTCTAGTTTCAGAGAAGAAGATTTTTAAAGATTTTGCTATTTTTTTCCCTTTTGGTTGCCATGGCAACCAGAGTTATAGGTGGAATTCAATCTCTTGAACAACTTTGGTAGAGCTTCACCTGAGGAACATCCCTGCCAAGTTTCATCAAGATTGGCCCAGTGGTTTAGGAGGAGAAGATGTTTAAAGAAATTGTGGACGACGGACATTTGGCGATCACAAAAGCTCACCTTGAGCACTTTGTGCTCAGGTGAGCGAAAAAAAGATATGCATGTGTTTTTCTGTAGTTTACATGAGAGTTTGATTTATGGCAAAAAAAAAAAAAAAACTAAATAGGCCTCTTCAAAGAAAAAAATTATTCTAAACATTAGCAATCACAATCTTTAAGAAGCTCCATAGCTTTCGTAATTTTCAAAATTTTAGATGAAAATTTAGTTTTCTAAAAAATCAGTATAATTATTGTAACCTCTATAGTGAATATAAAACATGTTTATTTATACCCATCTCTATAATGTTGCCTATCTCATGTTACCTGCATAAAGAACTCAACTATCAACAATGGTTTACACTTCCTCAAAGAAAAATTCATATTGTTTGATCTTTTTTTCTGTATCAAACAAATAGAACTATTCAGAGTTTCCATTTTCATTTTCTTAAATTTGAGAATTTGAAAGGAATTTTGTCTACACTCAGCATCACAATATCAATAAATGATTACATGCCATGAAGGTGACAAAAATCAGAAATATCTGAAGAAAAGAAAAATCTCTTTTCATCATAACTGAAAAACATGGAATAAGCAATAGTGTGAAGCAGGCAAATGCTCCTTTTTTCCTCACTGTTTTTCAAAGATACTGCAGTGGAGTAAAAAGTCATATTTACTTAACAATAAGTTAAAAACATATTACAAAAAATAATCAAATACAGCAGCCTGTGCTTTGGTGTTGATGAAAGACTTGTAACAACACTCCCATGCTAAAGAACAGGATCACTAAAAGCTTTACATCTAATTTCCAAACAATTATGTGAATTCATAAAGCATTTCTGTGACTTGGAGGAATTCAGGCAAGCTTGTAAATCTTCGTGATTTCATCCAAACTTGTAAGGTCAAAGTTCGTCTTTACCACTGGAAATAGAAAAAAAAAACAACAATGAACAGAAATAAAATGAAAAAAAAATGACAGAAAAACTTATGATACTTTATGGGACAATGTTGATCAAGATCTGACTGCACAGAATGAGAAATCTGATCTTGAATGTACACTGTCTAAACTGCCACATCAACTTTTAATCCTTTACCAAACAATTCAGAGATTCAACCACCTTTAAAAGTGAGACTTTTGAAAACATAGTTGGTAAAGGAGAAAATGCTGATTATCAGCATTTTCTCCTTTTCCCACAATGTTTCATACACTTTTATAGAAAAATCCTATCATTCTAGCCACGTTACACAAGTAACTAGCTAATGCTTTAAATTTTTGGACAAGTATAAAAATTTTTGGTCTTGTAAAGAATTAAATAATAACTTACGGCCGCTTTTCCCAACTGAAAAGTTATTCAAGTAATTCAGGGTTAACAAAAAAAAGAATGACTTAATAAAATCATTTTTTCTATTATCTGACCTTATTACTATGTTTCTGACCAAAATTTAAAATATTAAGACTTGATCAAGACAAATTACTAAAACAAATACTGTGATCGTGTTTCCTAAGTGATCGTAGAAAAAAACATGGCCTTTAGCAGGCAAAAGGTTTTCATAGATTCTCCCTAGAGACCAAGATGGACCAACATTCCAGCTAAAAATGTTACAAAAACAAATCTGACCACAGTCTCTTGACCCTTAGGCTGCTAAGCGTGAAGCAAGGACCTTTTGCGGACAATGTAGATCAAGATCAGACTGCAAAGAATGTGCAGTCTGATCTTGGATCTACATGGTCCGATACAGACATATTTTTCCCCGAAAAATATCTTTGAAATAGTAAAATTTTGGGTTTTACTATCAGCTAAAAAGTTTCATTTCACTTATTTAGCAGGGTAAAAGGTTAAGATTGGGACAAAAATATGGACCTCTATCCTGATAAAAAAGTTAACAATAACTATTACCACACAAAAGGATTACAACATACTAGTCCAAATTGAAAGCATTTGCAGACGACAAAATAAATGTGTCTCAAAAATTGAAAATTGTTTTGGGAAGGGTAGAAAACATTGTGGAAAAAGGAGAAAATGCTGGTTACCAGCATTTTCTCCTTTTCCCCTATTGTTTTCGAAAGCCTTCCTGCTCAGGGTCATTGAACTCAGGATCGTGTGGTAAAGGGTTAATTATATTGTAAGAGGTATAGACAACAGATGGCGGTCACCAGGATATACTGATGGCTCACCTTTGAAGATTTCACGCTCAGGTGACCTTCGAGATCTACTTTGTTCAATTCTTAACTCAAAATGTTTCAACTCCTTTTTCCATTTTGTTGCAGTAAAATAAAATGAAACAATTTGTCACAAGGTATGTTTGTTCCTACCTTGAATAGTCTATGTAATGAATGTTCAAGACCAACAACAAAAGCATTATTAGTATTTGCTCTACTATAAATATATGAAAGATGTATTTCATGATAGAAAACATTGTAACAAAAAGTCAAAATTCTTCTGAGGGAGAAATCCTAACTTTCATCACCACATTTTCAAAAAAGTATCTAAATACATTAGAGAAATAAAATGAACTTCGTTGTTCCAGCTAAATTTCAGCTGGTAACTAAATTTTCTGGTATAAAAGATGATACAGTCCGAAAGTTCTTATATACATACTGGAATACATATATGGGCCATGCTCTGTGAAAAGGGGGCTTAATGCATTTGCGAAACGTATACAACCCATGTCAGCCAGCACAGTCCGCGCTGGCTGACATGGGCCGAAACTTTTCGCTATCTTTAAATTTTCTGCATTTCAAGGAATAATTCTACCTTATAGTTCTGTCTGTTGTTTGACAAAATGGATTTCATGACTCCATAATTAGGTGATGTCTTGCTCGGTATAATGCACTACGGAGATCCATTGAGCCTCCTTTTGCCAGAGCACAGCTCATATATACATAATAGAAATGCCCAAAACAAGCAATACATTTACCTATTTTTCATAATAACCACAACACCACCCACACCATATCTTCACATCACTATATTTTTTGGACTGATCACAAGAATTACATAAACTAATGGACAAGTCACAAACATTATTTTGTGTCTCCCAAGAGATGCTTATTCCTACCTTTCAAATTCAACCTTGATTGAATGGATAGATATTGCTCTATGTTACCATACAAGCTCTGAAAAGACAGAGCAATATAATTTTGTTAACCTTAATTACCATGTTGCCAAAGTGTTAAAATGTTAGACTTGTCCACTCTTAAAGCAGTTGTAGACAATAAACTAAATGCTGTTCTGATGATGGGATAGTTAGCAGCAATTTATTTCTTTTCCAAAAATGTTTTCAGAAGCCCTGTTTCTCAAGGTCAACTGAACATCCAAAAATATTTCAAGGTTAACGCCTTTACTACACAAACGCCAGTTTTAATGACACTGAGAAAGACAGCTTTTGAAAACATTGTTACACAAAGTTTTCTACCCTTTTGAAGAAAAATTCCATGATTTCAGCTACATTTAAATTGCTGTATGCAACTGCTTTCAATTCCAAATTGAAAACATATGAGACGACAAATCAAATGTGTCTCAAATGATAAAATCTGTCTTTGAAAGGAAAGAAAACATTGTGGGAAAAGATAAAAATGCTGGTTACTTGCATTTTGTCCCTTTCCCACATTGTTTACAAAAGCATTCATCTCTATGGTTCTTAAAATTTGGAATTGTTTGATAAAGGGGTTAACCCTTTACCGCACAATGGCACCTTTTAACGCCCCTGGGAAAGAAGCCTTTTGAAAACATTGTGGGAAAAGGAGAAAATGCTGGTAACCAGCATTTTTTTCCTTTTCCCACAATGTTTTCTACCTTATCAAAGAAGAATTGCACCATTTGAGCCACGATGAAACTGTTGTCTGCAAATGCTTTCAATTTGGACAAAGCTAAAATTTTGTCATACGGTAAAGGGTTAAAAGTTTACTTGATATTTGGGTTACATTAGTTGTTCATAAAATGAGGAAGGCTAAATTATAAATATATGTGTAACTAGAACAGTCTAAGACTGATGAATACTCCCCCTTGCTAATACCATGTCACTGGTTCCGAAAACAATTCAAAGGGTCACAACTCCTTTAACTCTTTACCACACGACAAAATTTTAGACTAGTCCAAATTGAAAGCATTTGCAGACAACAAAATAAATGTGAATCAAAAACTGAAATTTGTTTTCGGAAGAGTAGAAAACATTGTGGGAAAAGGAGAAAATGATGATTACCAGCATTTTCTCCTTTTCCCACAATGTTTTCAAAAGGCATCTTCCTAAGGGTCATTAAAAGTAGGGATTGTGTGGTAAAGGGTTAACTCTTTATTAAAAGACACATTTCAGACTTGGCCAAATTTGCAGACAACAATAGAACACAGCTCCAAAAATGAATCCAGTCCTTGAAATAGTAATTAACATTGTGGAAAAAGGAAAAAATACTAATTACCATCATTTTCTTCTTTTCCCACAAAGTTTTCAAAAGCCCCCTTTTTAAGGGTCATTAAAACTGGGGATTGTCTGGTAAAGGGTTATTAATTAACCATTCATTATTAAATTTGCAGGCGCACAATTTCCCATTGTATATAGGCTTCAATTAACCCTTATGCTGCAAAGTGCAACTCAAGAACCTTTTGCGGACAGTGTAGATCAAGGTTACACTGCACAGAACACACAGTCTGATCTTGAATCTACACCGTCCAATAAAGATAACTTTTTCCCCAATATCATAAAATTTGGGTTTTTACTAACGGCTTAACCCTTTACCACACAATCCCGACTTTTAACATCCCTGAAACAGTGGGCTTTTGAAAACATTGTGGGAAATGGAGAAAATGCTGGTAACCAGCATTTATCACAAGCAGAAATCAATATGGAAGCAACATTTCATTAGTCGTCTGCAAATGCTATCAATTTGGTCCATTTCAAAATTTTGTTGTGTGGTAAAGAGTTAAAAGTTTCATTTCACTTATTTAGCCTGATATGAAATTGGTCCATTTCAAAATTCTGTTGTGTAGTAAAGAGTTAAAAGTTTCATTTCACTTATTTAGCGGGATATGGGTTAAACATAAGCCAGTTGAAAACTCTGGGAGGAGACAAGAACACAAAACTGAATCTAAAGATAGATGGCCAATCTGATTCCAGTGTGCCTTGCAACCTCTCCAACCTAATTGGTTGGGGTATAAAAAATAAGTTAACTCTTTACCACACAATCCTGACTTTTAACGACCCTGACAGAGAAGCCTTTAGAAAACATTGTGGGAAAAGAGGAAAATGCTGATAACCAGCATTTTCTCCCTTTTCCACAATGTTTTCCACCCTTCCCAAACCAAATGTCAATTTTTAAGTCACATATATTTGTTGTCTGCAACTCTTTTCAATTTGGACCAGTCTAAAATTTTGTCGTTTGGTAAAGAGTTAATAAAACTACTCTAATTTCTAACAACATTCTGGCAAATAGACAAATCTAATCTAATAATAAATATATCTGCAAAAAATGATTTTCTACATAATTTATGAAGTTTTTGGACAGCAAAATACTAGACTTATTTATAGTAAAAAGCATCTGTGCATACAACAAATGAAATAAGGCTCAAATGACTTGGGTTTGTCTTTGAAAGGGTAGAAAACCTTGTGAGCAAAGAAGAAAGTGCTGGTTTCCAACATTTTCTCTTTTTCCGACAAAATCTTTTTGAAAGCCTTCTTGTTAAGGGAAGTAAATGCACAAGTGGCTTTAAAGAGTAGAGAAGACAAATATGGCAGACTGAACAAAACCAAGCAACTACTTTTCCGTTTCATTCCTGTTTCATTGCCTTCAACTTTTCAATCTTGGAGAAGGACTACTTTCCCATCACCAAATCAGGTTTACTTTCCCATTACAAAATCAACTCTTTATCAAACAACAAAAGTTTACACTTGTCCAATATTAAAGCATATGCAGACTATCAATTTTTTTATTTGCTTAAATGCTGGGATATCTCTTTGAAAGAGTAGAAAAAATTGTGGCAAAAACAAAGTACATGTATTTTCAAAAGTTTCCTTCATCAGGGTTGTTCTAACACAGAATTGTTTAGTGAGGGCTAAAATCTTAATTAAACATCCATCTTTGCATGCAAATATAGACTATCAATTTCTGTAAGCATTTCTTTCAAAACCTTCAAAAACAAAAGTCTGATTTCATGCCAATCTAAGAGACTGTGGTTCCAAATTTTTCAACAACAAAAGGCCAGCTAACAATAAAATGCAATAAATGAATTTTCAACTTTGATGGTGAAGCATGAGGGCTGCTCAAAATATTCGTGGGCATTTGCTATATCTTTACTCCACCTTTGTATACATATGATCGCTAATAGATAAAATTATAGCATGATTTATATGAGCCATGCTCTGTGAAAAGGGGCTTAATGCATCTGTGAAAAGTATCGACCCAGGTCAGCCTGGGCAGTCCACACATGCTGACCTGGGCCGAAACTTTTCACTATAGGTCAATTTTCTGCATGTCAAAGGACCAGTCTACCTCATGATAAAGTCGGTTGTTAAAAAAAAAGTGGGTACTATGGATCCATAGTTATGTGATGGCTTGATTGGTATCATGGATCATGGAGAAGCATTTAGCTCCATTTTGCCAGAGCATGGCTCATATTTAATTGAATTTGGCAAGTTTAGGGAAACACAATATTGGTAGGCAAACAATAAAGGCATTTACAATAGCATAGCGAGGTGGACCTGGCCCATGCTGTTTTTATGTGATCTTTGTTAAAATGTAAATTATTTAAGAATCAGTTGTTTGGTGTTGTAAAAATTCTGTACTTATAAAGCATGGTATTTTCATGATGTCATACTAAACAAATGGTGATGTTTGAATAAACAAGTTTTGAATTGTCAGTGAGGGACTGCAGTAGTTTTAGTAATGTCATGTCAGCATTTATGGTAGAAAAACATATCATCATCAAATTTTGTTCAAAGAAAGGAGAAATGCCTGTTCAAATCTATAAGAATTCAAGAAATAAAGATCTATGTCTTCTGTCAGATGATCAGTACTTTTCAAATTACAAAAATTTCAAAATTTCAAGAAATTTTTGGAAGGGCAAATCTCTATTGTAGATGATCCCATTTACGCTTAGCAAAAACGCTCTTGAGACTGCTACTGAGAAAAACTGACAATAGATTAGTGGGTCATTTTTGCGCTGAGGCTTTTCACATAACAGGAACTTAAGACTGTAACCCTTTACCAAACGACAAAATTTTAGACTGGACCAAATTGAAAGCATTTGCAAACAACAAATTAAGTGTAGCTTAAACAGTGATTTTTGTAATGGATAGGGAAGAAAACATTGTGGGAAAAGGAGAAAATGCTGGTTACCAGCATTTTCTCCTTTTCCCACAATGTTTTCAAAAGGCTCCTTTCTCAGGGTCGTTAAAAGTTGGGATTGTGTGGTAAAGGGTTAAACTTACTATCATCTTCTTCCATAACAGCGACAGGTACATTTCAATATATGATTAACCGATAAATAATGGATAGATAGACAATTCTTAGAGACCAACATAGGGATGAATACTTTGAGAAGTTATGAACATCTTTTAAGGTCTAATTGTAATGTTACCTTATGACGTTATGACAAGCAGTGGAAATACGACACCTAACCATTTCCAGTAATTGTAATTCCCCAGAGGAAATTGATGCTAACATGACATTCTCTAATTTACTGCCAATGAATTTTTGCTCATTGTAAGGTAAATTTCATGTGATGATCCTGATAAACAGTTTTTATTCAAAAAGTTCATGAATCTTTTTAACAACTCAGCTATACAAAAACTGCAATACTATGAATGACATAAGGATGTGTAATTATCACAGGACAGAACAACAACACTGTTGTCAGTTAACTCCTCACCAAAACTGACAAAATTTTAGGCTTTTCCAAACTGAAAGCATTTGCAGACAACAAATTAAATGCCACTACAATGATTGAAATTGCATTTGTAAATTGAGAAATCAATGTGAGAATGGAGAAAATGCTCGTAACCAGCATCTTCTCCTTTTCCCACAACATATTCAACAGATCTGATTCTAAAGATTGTTAAAACTTGTAATGGTGTTGATTAAGGTTAAAGGGTTAATTGGATGCAACAAACATCTTTCAAAAAAAGCACCTCTTACAGGTTCCAATACTTTTCTGTGGTTGATTTTCAAGGACAAAATGGGGACATCTGTCAAAAACATTTTGAGAGTTAACTGACCTTTTTATATTGATTCAGCTTGATAGCTACCTAGTTATACAAATTTGAAGTACAATATCTTAGATAATGACAGTGATATTAAAACATGTCAAAGTTTTTGCACAACAGGAATGACAACAGTGACAGGGCTATGACAATACTGCAACATTTCATTGAAAACAGCAAAGCCAAAAATGAGAAACTTCAATATAAGATTACAAAACATTCATGTGTATACTATACCATAAGCCCAAGAATTATAAATGTGAAATACTATACTGTGTTGACCCAAACAAGTACAGTACCAAAAGAAAACACACAACCAAAAACACACTTTATACACCTGGATTTTCCATCATGCAGGAACAATAGGGTAAAATCAAAACTTAGCTCCACCTGGGCCATTGCTTGTCTTTACTTGTAAGAGGTACATAAATAACACCCATTAAATTTCGTGTTTTCGTGGATCCATCTGGAAGTTTATCTATCTGTTGTAACATTTGGTTTCCCCCTGTAGGGCCTACTGGTATCACAAGTCTCCCTCCTGGCTTTAACTGATGTACCAACTGAAAACAAAATAATGTTGAAATCCAATACAATGTGATTCTGTTAAAATTTTGTTATTTACCCTTTTACCAGACAATCCAGGTGCTTCTAGGCAAGTACTCTACAGTGCCTTGTCCAAAGACACTCCTACAAAAAACAAAGTGCCTCCAGTGAGGCTTGAACCCTAGGCCTCCAGATTACGAGTCCTACACTTTACCACTGAGCCACATAGGAACCTAGAAATACATAGAGTAATGCATATTAACTCAAGGAAATATCCTGCTTCTAAATCAGGGGCACCTAACTCTGAAATGAAACACCTGATAGTGAGCAATATAAAAATATGAGATGCACATCTACATATCATAGAAATACATCATGATAGGTTTCCAGGATTTTATGATGAAAACTGCATGAGGAGACACTTGCACAAAGATTGTGAACTGACAGACAGACAGAGGACTTGGCTATAAAATATTACAACATGTCTGGTGTATAAAACAAAGACCTTTCTGCTAGTTCATACTTACATCTTGTGGTAATATGGGAGCAGCTGCACCAACATGAATGGCATCATATGGACCATCTGGTTCATAGCCTTTCCTACCATCTCCTGTAACCATCTTCAGTTGACCAGTTTCTAGGAGACCAGCCAGGTCTGTATCTTTTCTAATATTATTGACAGAACCATCTACAAGTTCTTTAATATGATCTATACCAACAGCTCTGCCTGTAGGACCTACCTGTACAACAAAACAAACATTAGTTTACATCTATTTAGTATACAGTTCTGTAAAGCAACAATACAAACATTAGCTCACATCTATGTAGTAAAGTGCTCTATATCCAAGTTATGGCAACAAGTGATCAATTCCTAAGAAAATAATTTACAGACAAGAGGGCCATGATGGCCCTGGATTGCTCACCTGAGTCATTAGGCGAAATTCCACTCCAGGGTCATAATGACCCAATTTAAAACTCATCTGAGATATTATTAAGACAAACATTCTGACCAGTTGTCAGATCAATTGAGCTGAAAATGTGGCCTCCAGAGTGTCCAAAATGTCTTTCTTCAATTTGACTTGGTGACTTAGTTTACGACCCTATGTGACCATTTTTCAAACTCATCCGAGACATCAAAACAAACTTGTTGACCAAGGTTCAGGTGAATTGGGCAAGAACTGTCACCTCTAGAGTGCCAACAAGGTATTTCTGTAATTTGACCTAGTGACCTAGATTATGACCCTATGTGACCCGATTTCAAATCCATTTAAGATATCAAGTCAAACATGCTGACAAATTTTCAGGTGAGTTGAGCAAAAACTGTGGCCTCTACAGTGCCCACAATACATTTCTTTAATTTGACCCAGTGACCTAGTTTATGACCCTATGAGACCCAATTTCTAATTGATCCGAGATATCATCAAGTCAAATATGTAGACCAATTTTCAGGTCAATTTAGCTAGAATTGTGGCCTCTAGAGTGCCCACAAGGTATTTCTTCAATGTGACCCAGTGACATTGTTTATGACCCTATGTGACCCAATTTTGAACTCCTCTGAGATATCATCAAGACAAAAAATGTGGCCTGTAGAGTGCTCACAAGGTATTTCTTTAATTTGACCTAGTGACCTACTTTATGACCCCAGATGACCCAATTTCAATCTCATCCAAGATTTAATTAAGGCAAACATTCTGATAAATTTTCAAGTCAATTGAGCAAAAAATGTGGCCTCTAGAATGCCCACAAGGTATCGCTTTAATTTGACCCCCGTCACCAGAGCCATTTTCCTTTACCGATCAAATTTTGGCGAACAATTTTTGAAAAGGGTCACCCAAGGAACATCTCTGTGAAATTATTTCAAAATCTGACCAGCCGTTTCAGAGAAGAAGAATTTTCAAGAATTTCTTCATTTCCATACAGTGCAAGTAGCCCCCATTCACCAGAGCCATGTTTCTTGACGGATCAAAATTTCGCGAACAATTTTTGAAAAGGGTCACCCAAGGAACATCTCTGTGAAATTATTTCAAAATCTGACCAGCGGTTTCAGAGAAGAAGAATTTTTAAGAATTTCTTCATATCCGTATACAGTCGAACCACGTTTATCCAGGCTCCATAATTCCAGAAATCTCAGGATCCGGACAAAAACATCAGGGAACGGATATTTTCTGTACAAATTTTACTTTCTATTCCGGAAATCCACGTTCCGGAACCGGAATGAAAAAATCGGGAACGAAGGGTTAAAAACTAGTACAAACCTTATCCAAGAAACCGGACGTGGCCTGACTGTGTATCACACAATTTAAACTGGTACCCGTTGTATCTCTCATAACCGTCCGATAAATACAAAAATCAATAACAGGCTACTAGTTTACACACAATTTAGACTTGTTATTTTCCCCGGGACCATAGACTTGTTATCATAAATATCATAAATACAGTCTACTTCGAGCGATTTCGGACTGGTTTGTCGTAATAACATGGGTATCAGTCCTAAATAGTGTCAATTGTTGCAGACGATTTTCACACGTTTTGAAAACATGCGTGTTAATTAGTACTGTTTTCAAAAACTGTTAAATGACGTTCTCGTGCCATCGACAATTGTCAACTTAACAGATTATCCATACACATAGTACTGAAGTGACAATTCCACGCTTTTGTTGTTTAATTATTACTGGATCTACTTGATTACAGTAACAATCGCTAAAAAAATAACTGAAATGTCCGCAAAGATTTTGTGGGCGTGTTTAAACTTATCTTTCAAAACTAAACCCAAAACTAAAATATGAACATACCGTCTGCTTGCATATTCAATAATCCTTCGTTTCAAAAACAAATATTTTCAATTTAAATGGTAAACCATAGGAAAAAAAAAAGTTTGGTTCATGTGTTACTCGAGATGTTTATGTTCCCTCGAAATGTTTTATGTTTCTTGACGGATCAAAATTTCACGAACACTTTTTGAAAAGGGTCACGCAAGAAATATCTCTGTGAAATTATTTTAAAATCTGACCAACCGTTTCAGAGAAGAAGAATTTTTAAGAATTTCTTCATATTCATATAGTGCAAGTAGCCCCCATTCACCAGAGCCATGTTTTTTGACATATTAAAATTTCGCGAACAGTTTTTGAAAAGGGTCACCCAAGGAATATTCCTGTAAAATTATTTCAAAATCTGACCAGCGGTTTCAGAGGAGAAGATTTTGAAAGAATTTCTAAGAAAATTCCATTTCGTTGCCATGGCAACCAGAGTTTTTGATGGAATCAAATTTTGTGAATAATTTTTAAAGAGGACCTCCCAAGGAACATTCCTGCCAAGTTTGGTCCAAATTGGCCCAGTGGTTTAGGAGGACATGATGTTTAAAGAATTGTTGACGACGCAAGACGAACGACGCACAGACGCACGACGAACGACGGACAATGGACACCGGGTGATCCTAAAAGCTCCCCTTGAGCATGTTGTGCTCAGGTGAGCTAAAAAGTTTGAAGTAGATCTATGTAATAATCAGAATTGTCTCTTTGATATGTTACTCCTTGAATGTAAAAGTACTGTTACAATCCGCATCTAAAATTTGTCCCAGTGACCTACCTTTGAGCAACCATGACCCAATTTCAATCTTGTATGAGACATCATTTAGACAAACATTCTGGGCAAGTTTCATGAGTAACAGACTGAAAGTCAGGCCTCTACAGTGCACACAAGGTTTTTCTAAGTTTTGTCCCAGTGACCTAATTTTTGACCCCACATGACCCAAATTAAAAGTACACTCTGAACAAGTTTCAATAGTATCTGAAAATATGGTACATGTATTTGGAATGCACGCACAGGATTTGTTGACGACCGCACGATGGATGACACACATTATGATCACAAAAGCTCACCTTGAGCACTTCATGCTCAGGTAAGCTAAAAATCAGGAGGGGAAGGAATATAGTGATAGTCAGTAGCATGGAGGTCAAGCAGTCCAGGTAGTTCAGTGGTTAGAGCACTTGCTTGGTTAGCAACGGTCCTGGATTCAAATCCCACATTGGCTAACACCCCCCACCCCCAGGGATTTACTTCAAAACTATGTTCTAACTGCTCACAAATTTACTGACAGTAAAGACAGAACACAGGATACTGATTATCTACCAGTAATTTCCCTCTAGGCAGCATGTTTTCTCATTGTTTTTCAAAAGAGCCAGTTGGACAGTGGTGTAGGATTTGAGCTAGGATTTGAGCATCTCCATGTTTGAACCCTGAGATGAGCCACACGAACTCATTTGAACTACCCAGATCAGTCTGAGCACTGGCCACAATTCCAGAAAGCAGTTATCAAGAGTAAATAACCCTTTATCAGATAACAAAATTTCAGACCTGCCTGTATTAAAAGTCCTTTCATATATCCCATAAAACTTGGCTCAAATAAAGAAAATTTCCTTTAAATGGGAAGAGGAATTTGTGAGAAAAGAAGAAAATGCTAATTACCAGCATTTTCTCCTAAACCAACAATGTTTTCATGTACCTTCTTCCTCCAGGTCGTTACAACTCTGGATCTAGCGGTAAAGGGTTAATATGATTGTCGTAGAGTAGAACTAGTATCACAAGATAATACAATAGATCTTAAATAAAATCTACCCTAAAAGCTAGCGACAACAAATACATAAAAATATGTTTATCACAATCAATATGCACTTCTCACATGAGAAAGTTTTTTCTCATGCACTGGACCACTATGGGGAACAGAGCAATTACTCACAGCCAGGGTTTTGTTCTTTTCCCAAAATGTTTTCGAAAGCCTTCATCTTACTAGTTACGTTCTTTTGAGGGCAAAAAATATTGAACCATGCTCTGAAAAAAGAGGGCTTAATGCATCTGTGAACAGGTGTCTGCGCAGGCTGAAACATTTTGCTATCTTTAAATTTTCTGTATGTCAAACGACCAGTCTACCGCATGATTCAGTCAGTTGCTAGACACTATGGACTTTGTGGATCCATGATCAACTAATGACTTGCCAAGAATAGTGCATCACAGAGGTGCATTAAGCCCCCTCTTCACAGAGCATGGTCTATATATTTAAGTACAGATAATCATCATACCATTAATGCCATACAAGCAGTTAGATAGCCACTACCAGACCCCACATCTAGAGCACGAGATCCTTCTTTTAAATGTCCAGACAGCAATTCTAAGGCATGAGCATGCTAAAAATAGAGGAAAGATAAAAAAAAATAATAAAATGGAATATCACTTACACCTTGTAATCAGAATTCATCAAAGTCAAAACTGGTTTACTTTTATCAAATATGAAAGCCTGGATGGCTCTACTGGCAGTTAATTGCCTGAAGGAAACCAGTTTCAAAAAAAAAATCATGAAATTATCAGGGAAAAAAAGTAAAGACAGACCCCGAAAAATCGTAAAGACTTTTTGGGTTTCCACAATTGGGCTTGTACTCACTGCATTTCTTTCAAAAGTGTGATAGGTAACAACATGCACAAGTTCGAAAGCAAATACTGTATATTCAGCTAGAGCATAGGCAAAAGTTTTTGTATGATGAAAACACAGAAAGGTATGACAATACCTCAGGTTTTTTAACCCTTTACAACACAATCCTGAGTTTTAATGACCATGAGGAAGAAGGCTTTATAAAACTTTGTGGGAAAGGGAGAAAATGCTGGTAAGCAGCACCTTATCCCACAATATTTTCTACCCTACATAAAGACAGAAATCTTCATTCGAGCTATATTTAATTTGGCCTCTGCAAATTCTTTCAGTTTGGCCCTGTCAAAAATTTTGTCTTTTGGTAAAGGGTTATATAGCTGCTTAATAAACAAAAGATACATGTACCATGTGGGGTGCACTAATGGTGACATGATAGCCAATACTCTGTGGAGAATCGTTGTATGGACTATATTTACAGAAGTTTGCTCGATCTACTTTCTTCATTGCGTCAATAACCCTCTCAGATTTAAGAATACCATTTCCTGAAATAAAAAGTGGAATGGATGTGTTTTTATTACAAACAGCAGCATTTTCTAATTTTAACCCTTTACTAAACAATCCCATGTTTTACAGACCATGAGGAAAAAAACTTTGGAAACATTGAAAAAAAAAAACCAGGAAATGCTTGTTGCCAGCAATTTCTCCTTGTCCTATGATGCTTCCTACCTTAACGCTTTACCAAACAACAAAACTTTAGACTGGTCCAAATTGAAAGCGTTTGCAGACGACAATTTCAATGTGGCTCAAATGATGGAATTTGTTTTAGATGGGGTAGAAAACATAGTGGGAAAAGGAGAAAATGCTGGTTACCAGCAGTTTCTCCTTTTCCTGCTATGTTTTCAAAAGCCTTCTATGTTAGGGTCGTTAAAATTTGGGAATGTGTAGTAAAGAGTTAACTAAGACAATTCCCTTGATTTGAGCCACTTAAGTTACATGTAAATGCTTTGAAAATGGACCAGACCAAATTAATGTCTACTGGTAAAGGTTAAAACACAGAATAACCAATTACCTCAGGGCTGCTTTTGTTGCCTCTAAGTAGACCACTTTTGCAAACATTGAGACATAAGGAAAAATTGCTCATAACAAGAAATTTCTTCTGCAGCTATGCTTTCACATGACATAATCATGTATGAAACAACTAACAACACAACAAAATTCTACACTGACTTGTCAAAATCAAAAGCATTTGCAGACAACAAACTAAATGTGGTTGAAATGATGGCATTTGTCTTTGACTGAACAGAAAATATTGTGGTATGGGACTAAATGCTAGTTACCCTAGGGTCATTAAAACTTGTGATTATTTCAAAAAGGGTTAACTTTTAATTCATGTAGGTCATTTATAATTCACATGAAGGTTGTGAAAATTATCCTCTGAAAAATTTGTTTCAGCTTGGAAACTTTCAAGAGGTAATGACTCAACCCTTTACCACACAATCCTGTCTTTGACACTTTACTAAAAAACCCTCATGTTTTGTAATGACCCCAACAAGGAGACTTTCCAAATTTTTCAAAAACACTGTGTAAATGGGAGAAAGTGCAGGTATGCAGCATTTTTTTCAGTTTTTACTCCATTTTCTGCATTTCAAAGCCAGGAGTCTTTTAACCCTTTACCACACAATCCTGGGTTTTAACAACCCTTAAGGAGGTCTCTGCACACACTGTAGGAAAAGGAGAGCATTTTCACCTTTTCCCACAATGTTTTCTCCCATTTCAAACACAGCAAATTCACCTTTCCCGCAATGTTTTATTCCCATTTCAAACACAGCAAAGTATCTTTTTCGCTTCGTGTATTTTGTCATCTGCAAAGGCTTTTAAGGCACATAGGTCTAAAACTTTGTTATGTGGTGAAGGATTAAGCTATACAGAATTTGTCTTCTGCAAGTGCTATCATTTCAGAATATTGTAAAATGTTGTGTGGTAACAAGTTTAAGACCCTGAAGAAAAATAAACAGTGAAAACAATGTGGAAAATGGAGAAAATGCTAGTTATCATCATTTTCTTTTTTTTCCACAACATTTTCAAAACCCTCCTCCTCTGGGGTATTAAAGTTAAATATGAATTTTGCTGCCCTTGATGACTGCACATCTAAGAGAAATTCATAAAATGCGATTTCAAATACTTACTGCGTAAGTTTTCCACAAGATCTGCATTATTACTACCACTAGAGCGCCAAGCCATTGTTGGCCGAAAGAATCTGTACACAGAATAATAAATGAGAAGCTGTAAGGCTGTTGATTTTTTAAGCAAAGTCTTAAATGTCCTGCATGTCCATTGGGGTCTCATTAGTTCATAAATGGTTGTGCAAAATAAATACAGGAATCTGAAAAGATAAAGCATAACAATAAAGTTGTTAGAAGCAGAAAGGAGACAAGAGTACCGCATGCTGGAGCCAATGCTCCGCTGTGATTGCTTCAAGAAACTGATAGATTTTCAGTGAAAATTTTATGTTAAAAAAAGGGGATAACTGTCTGAAAATATTTTGACTAAACCTGCCCTTGTTATATAGGTTCACCTTTTGTAACTTAGTTACAACTTGTTGGAGTTTGAAGTAATTATCTTCAGTAATGACAGAAATAAATACAGTGGAGCCCCGTTATAACGAACTTCGTTAACTCGCTGATTCCGTTAGAACGCGGGTGTCCTATGGCTCCCAAAATTTGAGGGGGTTGACCATTTTGCGTCCAATCAGGATCTAGGATACGCTGATCTGGATGCTCAATGTAAAAAAAAACAACCTACTAATCAATTGCTCAAAATCGATACGCGTGCACATAATCAGACAGTCTTTCACACCTTTTTTGGTTGTTACCTGTATGACCGCTGGCAATCATTAATTGGTTGTTTGACATTGTTTGACAAATACACGCTCAGTTGATTACGATAGAACTTCAGTATTCAACCAAACTGTGTGACACTTGAGTGAATAAAGAATGGTCAAACACAAGCTTACACAAGCCATTTTCTGTATAAAAACTGGGCTACTTGGTTCGAATGGATACACTACGTTGTATTCTAGATAGCGATAGCAATCGATCATACAGCGATTTCTCACTCATTTATCGACTCTTTTTAATCCACTTCTGTGTACAGTATGTCCTCGTCAGACTTTAACCCGGGGGAGCCTAGGTTTTAGTTTTGACGACGAAGGTCGACATCGCTGGGCAAATCAAACTCAAGAGTGACTCTCACCTTGACGTGTTCGTGGGCTTAATCTGATCCAAGTCTTAGAAATGCATCAGAGAACAAAGAAGAGTCTTTAGGTCGTTCGGAAGAGTCTTTAGATTCACTGTGTATGTACATGTACCGTAATTCGCCAATGTATTCGGACACCCTAAAAGTTTGGACACGGTCAAAAATTTTCAAAAATAATTTATTTTGAGTCCTTATTCCGCCCAGTCCAAAAAATTTATTTTCCTATATATTTGGACAGCATGTAGCATTAATTTTCCGAAAAATCAGCCAGTAAATACATATCTTTTATTTAGAAAATGTTGCCGATAATGACTGGCTGCATATTTGCACATTTCTGCATCGCTGATATTCATCATTATGAACATGAATTCCTTAAGAGTCAAGTAACTCGGCGGTTATTTAAGTCATGAAAAAAGACAAAAAAAAAAAAGTAATACCAAGGTTGTCTTTGTTGAAAACTTCTCACCAAGACAGAGTAGATTTAGATCAAACCAAACATTCTGCCTAGTGTGATCTTGATCTACACAGGCCGCTCAAGCAACTAGTTTTGAAAGGTGCTTGAAGAGTTTAATGTTTCTCGGCTTTTTGGTGTTGTGCAAGCAGTTTTTCCTTTTTTTCATAACGTTTTCAAAAGGCACCTGCAGAACCGTGAAATTGTCCCTCCATGAACAATATTAAAAAAAATTATAAGTACCAAACCTCATTGTTTCTTTCCTTTATTTATCGGTATTAAATCCATTTACATGTATATATAAAATTAGATCAAATGCATTAATTGTCGTATGCATTCCTTTTAATTTTGGTTGCAAGGAATATTCTCTAAAGAAAAAAACTGGCAGACTTTTTTTCTGCTGACTACACAAATTATGCGACAAAGCTGCCCAGGTGTTCCTGAAACAACCATTACTAAACCGCAAAAAGACACTATCAGCTAGTATAAAGTGGGCATGATATACGCTTATTGCGTGGTCATTTTATGTCGATTGGAGGTCAGCACGTAACCCGGGAGAGTGTGTACAAAAACAGGTGCTTTACAACCCTCTCGCTCTGGATGATTTGCACATTACGTCATACCCATAATCCAAATTTTACTGCAAACATTTGTGTACCCACGACAGGTGTGAAATCTTGTTGACAGATGGCTCTTTGATGATGCCAAGATGGCGGAGTTTAAAATGTTGGCATACGATGTAGATTGAGATCAGATTATAGAGAATGTGCAGTCTGATCTTGGATATATACCATGCACTACTGAACTATGATTTTAGAAAGCTACTGCTTATAGATCTAAGAAATTAAGAAATATTTAAAACACATGCTTTTAAGATTGAAAACACGCTGGAACTTTAGATATATTACAATTTTGACCCCCTCATCAGTGCTATAAATAGATCTAAATTTGTTGGATTTTACTCTTATTTTTTCGGGACACACACATTTGGACAACAAGGTAAAACCTATTATTTCGGCCACCCCCTTCTTTTCAAGATAATAATTTCCTATAGATTCGGACACACACAAAAAAAATATTTTTTTCTGTCCGAATACATCGGCGAATTACGGTATGTAGTGTATGTAGTATACGTTCATAAATGAGAACGCGGATACAGGCCATCTGCGGAAGAGGGGGGGGATGAAACAGCGTTATATCCTTCACCCCGGATATAACGCGGGTCGAATCCATGGACCCCGCAGACTTCGTTGTAACGGGGCTCCACTGTATGTCAGTATAATAATACATGTATATATATAACAAAATTTAATAAAATTTCAAAGTTTTTACATAATGACAACAGTAACACAGATGAGGATTTACAACAAAGAAATCTAAATAAGCCCCAAAATAGGTTCTGCCCCAAAGTAGAAATAAATACAGAGATGATGCACAGTTATTTTTAGTATCTTTGTTCCATGACGGACCAATGTAAGTCACCTGTGCTTAAAGAAATTTAGAAACTCTAAAATAAGTAGTTATCGTCAATGTTTCATTGTGTCTATTTGAACGGTTTGTAAGAATTTTTAAGGCTGGTCAAGTTCTTAGATTGTATCAGTTTATTTTGGATGGAATAGGTGCGGTAAACATTAAAATGCATAATATTCATATATTGTCTGCATAGCTGCAGTCTATTTACGGAACAAGATCTTTCACCAACTTGCAACTTGCCGAAGTCTTCCAACCGCCGAGACTTAAACGCTGTTATTAGGGTTCAAACTGTTTGGAATGCAATTAGTACAGATAACTGTCCCCAAAGGCGATGTTACTTTTCGACTGGTCGCCTCTGGGTACAGAGACAAACCGGACAAAATCAGTTGAAAGTTCCGCACAGATTTTGTGCGCAAGTTTTAACTCTCATAATTTCCAAAATAAAACACCAAATCAAGAATTAAACGTACCTTTTGCTTGCCTATTCAATTATCCTTCGTTTGAAATACAGATACTTTCGATTTACGCGCTTAAAATACGAAAAAAGCAGCTTGATTCATCTTACACCGATATGTTTACGTTTTTCGAAATAGACATCAAATCAGTTAAGTCACGTGACGTCTTCACCGGTTCCTAAAATAACTCAAAAAATATCTATTCACAGTATGATCGTTGTACGCGTAAAATAGATCACGCGGTTTTCCTCTTCGAAAATCATACAAATTCACCGCTAGAAAAAGAAACCTACCATTTTTTGCCTATGTAACGTCTTTGATTCAAAGAAGGAATTAATGGAAAATAATGAATTTGTGAAAGTAGTCAATAATACTCATTTTTAATTACAGCTGATTTTGCAGGATGATGCAGGTACCAGTAGAACAAAAGAAAAAAATCCATTACCTCTTTATCGAACGATAAAATTTTGGAACAGTCCAAGTTCAAAGCTTTTGCAGACGACAAAATGTAAATGTGAATCAACAAATTTAATTCGTTTTGGGAACGATTCATCATTGTGGAAAAAGAAGAATATACTGGAAAACAACATTTACTCCTTTTCCCTCAATATTTTCAAAAGTTTACTTTCTCAGGGTAGTTAAAAATCAGGGTTGTGTTGTGAAGTGTTAAGTGTATAGATCTGCATTCTTCGCTCAAATCATTCGCTAATAAAAAAATACGCGTACATACTACCTATAGAGTTGATACATTCCTTGGGAATCAATCTCGCGTGAATCTCGCGGTGACTCGTGTAGCTGAATGGCTGCCAAGTGCGTTAGTCTGACAGTAATTCGTAAATTTATGAAGATTTACACGTTATGGAGTACTGTCAAATGCCTTCTAGGGAATGAAACGTTTCCGAAAATGTCTTTGATCTAATTGGTCACTAAATTGTAAGTGCATCGTGATGTAATATTGATAAAACCGACAAAACGTAGGGTCTGAAGCTTTGCTACTGGAAAAATCACGATGGACTTGAGACGGTACGGTGTACAGTAAATGTCCAAATATGAAAAAGATCACCGGAGCGTCTCATTATTGAGACTAGGAATGCAATATTCTCCTTTATTTTGCAGATCGCAATCTTATTCTGTCCTGCGTACAATTTTCCGGTATATCTACTGTAAACAATTTTCTATAGCATTTGCATGAATTCATGAACGCATCCTTGATGAAAAATACTGTTTTAGAAAAGTCAACTGTGCATCAATGTTTACTTCTTTTCAGTCGCCAGCGTAACCTTCACCTTCGAAAGACGGTGTGTTGTTAAAATCACTTTATCAACTTTGTCGGTATTCTGAATGCTGGAGAAATCGTCCCCTGGAGAAATCGTCCCCAAACTGCTTGGGGACGAATTCTCTGGAGAAATCGTCCCCAAATTAAATTTTGGAGAAATCGTCCCCATATTCAAGATTCATTAATATAGTTGTTAAAGTTGTCCTTAAAAATAAAACTTTGAAGTTGGTTTTTTTTTTTTTTTGCTTTAGTAGTTTCATTTTGCGAAAGTTTTCTTATTTCAAATGTTTTCTTTCTTTTATTAGACTGTTATTGTTTATACAGCAAATCTCACGCTAACAGCTTGTTTTTAACACCTTTCACGGCCGTTACAGGTAGCTTACACCTGTAAGAATTTTATTTTTGTTTGAATTTGATTTAAATCAAATTACACAGTTTATACGTTCGTAAAATGTGTCAGGAGTCATTCGATTATAAAAAAAAATATTTTCATATTGTCATAATGAGTCTGCATCTCTCCCTCTCTCTGTTTTTTTTTTGTTTTTTTTTCTCTGTCTCACTCGTCCAAGTAATTGTTTTTTATGTATTATGATGGTTGCCGTCCGTAGATCTCTCGTTCTCTATCTGTCTGTCTGTTGAATCACTCGGCAAGGGAAACTAATTTTTATGTTTTATTGATTTTGATTTTTCGTCCGTAAATCTCGATCTCTCTCCCCTCCTTTCTCTCTGTCTCAATCATTTTGTTTGGGTATTTATGCCGTTTTATCATTGTTTTTCCTCTCTCTCTCTCTCTCCCTCTCTCTCTCTCTCTCTCTCTCTCAATAAAGAGACTTCTCTCTTTCTTGTATCACTTGGTACATGGGTGATTTTCTGTAGCACTAGGTATGGGTAATTAATACTCTTTTAAACAGAAATTCCATTCTTTCCAAATACATAGATGTAGCTGGATTTATGTTTCATGGTGTTTGAGTCCGACTCCTGCGTTAGGGGTGGCCTTGTTCTTTGGTTCGATTCCGGCCGCTCGATCGTGATTGTGTTCATTGGTTCGATCCCTGAGAAGGTGTTAATTGAATCAGACCCCTATATTTTGTACAAGTAGACATTTTCTAGACGATTCCATGTTGAAAACATGGACTGACAAGGTTGATTTAATTGAAACCTATTCGACATTTTTGTAAACCTAAATTTCCCAACAACGTTTTTTAGAAAAATTAAAAACGTTTCTAAAAAGAGGGAAATACATTTAACGGGCCTCTCTCCTTTCTTACTTTTTGTACTGTTAAAATGAGGTGATTTTTTGTTTCCACTTTAACCACAGTCGTATCGTTATCTACGACAGCTTTGAATAGTATTACTCGTGAATTGTTTATCCGTATTGTATACAATAAGCTCCTATTAATTGATGACTAAATTCAGAATGAGAATTCTGAAAATGAATTAAATTGTGAAATAACATACGATGAAATTGAAAAAGCTTTGAAAAATCTGAAAAATAATAAAGCGTGCGGTATTGATAAAATACTTAACGAACATATCAAGTACAGTTACGTGTCTCTTAAACATGTCTACTTCAAATTATTCAATTTAATTTTAGATAAAGGTATTTTCCCAAAATCGTGGTCCTCTGGTATTATACACCCAGTTTATAAAAACAAAGGCGATCCCACAATTCCTTCAAATTATAGACCGATCACTCTTTTAAGCTGTCTTGGAAAATTATTTACCAGTATTCTTAACACACGCCTGCATAAATATGTCGAATCCAATAAAATCATACATGATTACCAATCAGGATTTAGGAAAGGTTTCTCAACTACAGACAATATGTTCTTACTACATTCTTTAATTCAGTTAGCGTTCAAGTCCAAACAAAAACTTTTTTGTGCGTTTATCGATTTAAAGCAGGCGTTCGACACAGTTTGGAGAGATGGTCTATGGCACAAACTAATATCAGTAAATATTAACGGTAAATGCTTACGTCTTATTAAAAATATGTACAATGACATAAAATCATGCGTTCGAGTAGGCAAAACGTGCTCAAATCTCTTCCCATGTTTAAATGGCTTAAGGCAAGGCGAAAATTTATCCCCAATTTTATTTTCAATCTATTTAAATGACTTCCATGACTTTTTTAATAACTCAGGAGTATGTAACGGTTTTAGCATACCGAATGAATTAAATGAGGATTACAATTTATTCTTAAAAATGTTTGTATTATTATATGCCGATGACACAGTGCTACTCGGAAGTACGGCAGACGACTTACAAAACGCATTAGACTTATATGAAAATTATTGTAATACATGGAAACTCACAGTCAATACAATGAAATCAAAAGTAGTCGTTTTTTCAAAAGGAAGACAAGGGACCTACAATTTTACGTATAATCAGGCGCCAATAGAAACTTTAAACGAATACAAATATCTCGGAATGATTTTTAGTCGCTCTGGTTCTTTCTATAAAACAAAAAAAGAAATTGCAAATCAAGCTAGTCGAGCGATGTACAGTTTACTTCGGAAAATTAAAAGACTTGTTCTACCAATCGATACTCAAATTGATTTATTCGAAAAAACCGTTAAACCAATCTTGCTTTACGGGTGCGAACTTTGGTCTTTCGAAAATAACCAAATTCTAGAAAAAGTTCAACTTAAGTTTCTAAAATACATACTAGATATAAAAAAGTCAACTCCAACCCATATCATCTACGGAGAAACTGGGGTTTATCCTTTATCTATTGATATAGAAACAAGATTCATCTCGTTTTGGTCAAAAATTATTTTACGTAAACATAATTATCTAGTAACAAATGTATACAGACATATTTATAACATTTATTGTAACTCTGAAACCGTGTCAAATATAACCCTTTTCCATTGGATAAAACATGTCAAAAATATCCTTGTCAAATGCGGCTTGATAAATATTTGGGATAGTCAAAGTTTTCCAAATGATAAATGGTTAAAATTAACAATAAAACAAAAGTTAAAAGATCTTTATATTAATTCCTGGTTTAGTAAAATCGAAAATAATGATAGTTGTCATACTTGCAGATTGATAAAAAAGAAATTGGGATTGGAAAATTATTTAATTCAGACTCCTCCTGCACTTTTGAAATACATGATAAAATTTAGAACAAATATTCATAGATTACCTATTGAAGTAGGAAGATGGTCAAATCTTGAAACCAGAGAACGAATCTGCAACCTCTGTAACAGTTCCATTGGTGATGAGTATCACTATATTTTTGAGTGTAACTCATTCAGTGATCAAAGAAAAAAATTAATTTCTAAACAATTTTCAAAGCGACATAATGTCGTTAAATTTGAACGTCTAGTAAATTCTACAGACCGTTCTGAAATTGTAAATTTGTGTAAATTTATCAAAATCATCATAAACTCCTTTTAACTGATGTAAAAGTAAATTTACTAATCTCTGCAACTTATCATTAATAGTTAGACAACCCTCTCTTCCCCTCTGTCTCTCTCTCTGTCTCTCTCTCTCTCCTTTACATTACGAACTCGAACTATGTTTGTCTAAATACAATTTTTGCCTCGTTAAAATTGGTTTCATGTACATTTACCTCTTGTTTTCTGTAAAAGGAACAGAGTGAATAAAGGTATTGTATTGTATTGTATAGAACAAACACCCGCGGAACAATAAAAGGGATTACCTAAATGGTTTGGTTGACAATTAAAGTGGTTATTAAACCCTTTACCACACAATCCCGAGTTTTAACGACCCTGAAAAGGAAGGCTTTTAAAAACATTGTGGGATAAGGAGAAAATGCTTGTACTAGCAATTTCTCCTTTTCTCACAATGTTTTCTACCTCTTTCAGTACAAATCCTATCATTTAAGCCGCAATGAATATGTCTTCCGCAATTGCTCTCAATTTAGACATTTCCAAAATTCTTTCTTTTGGTAAAGGGTTAGGTGACTGTAGTACCATAGCCAATCAAGGCATGTAGGTGATACAAAATAATTGACAATAAAGCACAGTATCAATTATCAACTCAAAATGTGTTTGATTTGGCTGAATTTTCGGAAACACATCCTTCTTTTTTTTTCATATTGTGTGTGTGTGTTTTTTAACAGGAACCTCTATGAAAAATATATTTCATGTACGGGTATGACTTTTTTCCTCAATGAAATTGAATTAGGTTTTTTGTAAGCAATACTCAAGATTTAGATTCAGTACTCGAGACATTCTCATGATTATTTGTCAAACCTCAGTTTTATCAATATCGGCTGTTGGTAGTTTTGCGTATTGAGAGTAATTCCGCAATTTCATCTTCCGTACCTGCTACGAGCAGATACAAAGTATAACTATTAAAGTCTCATTAACAATGACATACAAACACATAATATTACAAAGTGACAATTATCTACTGGTCTGTGTACATTTTAATACAATAAAATAGACATCAGGACGTACGCAGTGTGAATACAAAAGCAAAAAGAATTCCAACTTTTTCTTTCGAACTATGAAACATACACCATAACATACGCAATGTAAACACTTTTTTAATTAAAGCAAAAAGTTCAAAATGTTACCTAACAATGAAATATACGTCAAAAGTTACACAGCGTAAATAATCAAAGTACTGAAAGTACTGAGACTAGCGAATTTGATTGATTGATTGTTTGTATGGTGTTTAACCCTGTTTTCAACATTATTTCAGTTATGTAGTGGTGGCCAGTTCACATATCCATGCTTTCCAGGAGTTTCTTTTACCAGTACTCCACACAATATCCTTTCCAAGCCCTTGGCTGCATTCCCACATAACCATCGTCGAAACATGAGAGAGAAATTAATCCTGTCCCAAGAACTAGATCATCAATCGTCGGAAAGAAATTTGCAGAGTCTGGGATCGAACCAACGACCTCCTGTTCTCAAGTCCTGTATGCTAGCGACTGAGCTGCCGAGGCTACGCGTGCTAATGGTTAACTATAATCCAGTTTAAGTTTTACCCTTAAAATGCTAAAAATGTTATATTGAAACTTTCAAGCCGATGGTAAACACCTGAATATTGCTATTTCAAAGTTACATTTTGGAGAAAATATATCCTCTTATTGGACAGTGTAGATCCAAGATCAGACTGCACACTCTGTGCAATCTGAACTTAATCCACACTGTCCTCAAAAGGTCATTCAGTAGTGGTAGTGCTGATACAAGAAACTCCAGGAAAGCCTGGATAGGCACTCTGGCCGCCGCAATATCACTGAAATAATGTTGGAAACGGCGTTTAACACCATGCAATCAATTAGTAAACATCCAACAGCCGTGACAAGATATAGTTAACTGTTTAACTCTCTTTACAAAACGAAAAATTTTACACTAGTCCAAATTTAAAGCTTTTGAAGAGCATAAATTAAATGTGGCTGAACTGTTGAAACCTGATTCCAAAAAAGCAGAAAACAATGTAGGACAAGGAGAAAACGGTGGTTACCAGCGTTTTTTCCTTTTCCCGCAATGTTTTCAAAGGGATTCTTCCCGGTGTCGTTAAAACTTGGAACTGTTTGGTAAACGGTTAATATTCAAGACTAAAATAACAGTTTAAGATAACAGTTTAACTTTACACAATCATCTAAATAATGAATGACTGAAGGAATGACAAGGGTTCCCTGTCCACAGAGGGTTCATACAGCTGGGATTTGCTACAAGTAATATCTATTAATAGATCCATTCATATAATGTTACAATGGTGTAGGAATAAGTGATTTTATGCTTTCCATAGGTCACTTAATTTACATATAAGCAAAGATCTTGTACCTTGTAAATGGCATCTTGTTCATTTTATTACTTTGTAAGATGACACGTTCAAATTGGAGTGGTGGAGATTTATTTATTTATTTTTTTGTGAAAATTGTCATATGTAACAGAATTAAGATTTTTAACAGAAAGAAGTATTTTCTGTGAGGCAGTATTTGGCAACTGTGGGGTTTTTTGTTTACTTTGACTCTAGGTCAGTCATGATGCCTATAGACTAGCTTCGCTATTCTAAAAATGAAAAAAAAACAACAACTTTTTTTCTAACAATGCAATATACATCGAAAGTGACACAAGGTACATGCTATTAAACTTCAAAAATATTTTTCAAGGACAACTTTAACATCTCTATATATATAGAGTTTGAATGTGGGGACGATTTCTCCAAGATTTAATTTGGGAACGATTCTCCAGAGAATTCGTCCCCAGGGGACGATTTCTCCAGGGGATGATTTCTCCAGAGGACGATTTCTCCTACCTTCTAACTTCCGGACCTTCTAACTTGATCTAACTCAAGCTTAAACTGGTACCCGTTATATCTCCCGTTACGGTCCGATAGACGATACGAAGATCGATAACAGGCTGCCAGTTTAAGCTTAACTCTAAACCTGTTATCGATCTTCGTATCAAATATCGGCCGGTTACCGATTTAGTTTAACTCAGGATTGATAACTTGATCACCCGAAGTTTGCCGAATGGATGGTTCGTACAACTCGGCCGATACCTTAATAGCACTTAATTTGATTAGGGACAATCCCAGTTAAAAGGGGGCTTAATGGCATCTGCAAAAGTATCGACTCATGTCAGCCTACGCAGTTCGAGCAGACTGACCTTGGCCGAAACTTTTTGCTCTTGGTCAATTTTCTGTCAAAAAGGACCGTTCTACCTCAAGATTAAGTCGGTTGTTACGCAAAATGGATTTTACGGATCCACACTTATATGATAACTTGCTTGGTATCATGGATCACGGACATGCATTAAACTCCCTTTTGCCAGAGCATGGCTCAAGTATACAAGAAATACAATACAACACACACATCAAAATCAAGAAAATCCAAGAAAAATATCAGAGAGAGAAAAGAGAGAAAAAGTGAGAGATTACACTATTAAGCCATGAAAGAATGTGACGATGAGGATAACATTGAACAGTAATTAACACGAATAAAGAAAAGAATATAATCATCCTTAAAATGATACTATTATCATCATTGCCCCCATTAGCACCTCTAGATAGCGTTCTTATGTCAAGACGCAGTATCCGCTATAGGTATGCTAAATAACGGTGCACGACATTTCGTCGAAAGGGTGTTTCGTCGAAACCCATGTATGTTTTAACGCAGGGCCTACCGATAAATTGCTAAATTCCTAGATTTATTTCATGAAAAGCTCTGTCTTCAAGGAAGATATGAGCCACAATTCGTCTGGGTTAGGGTAAAGATACGGGCTAGGGATCGTTTTTGACGAACGTGGTCTTGGATCTACACTATCCGATAAGGAGATTTTTTCTCCCAAAATAAGTAGAATGATTCTCTGGTATGCAGAAAACTACCAACTGAAAATAGTTTCGACCGAGGTCGGCCTGTGCAAGCTGACCTGAATCGATACTCTGCCGATGCGTTAAACCACATTTTCACAGAGCACGACAGGAAATTTGGGTATGTGTACTTCCAAATTCCAAAGAAACACTAAAACACGTGGTTTCATTTATAAACAAGTTTACTTTCTCGCACCTTCTTGCTATGATTAAATTCACACTTGCAACACAAGTTTGAATCAGACTGTTCCTCACAGGGCACTCCCAGTCATAATCTGCATTTATTCTTATGGATTAAGCTGATGATGATGACGCTTACGCCCGACCAACGAACTCCGCCAGCATAGATTGAATTCAGAACCCCATGGCTTTCCTGTTCCTGACTAGGCACTCCCTGTAATAACCTGTATTGATTCTTGTGGATTAACCCTTTACCAACCGACATAATTTTATACTCAATCAAATTGAAGGCATGTGCAGACGACAAATTAAAGGTAGCTCAAATGATGATTTCTGTCATTGATAGGGTAGGAAACATTGTGGGAAAAGGAGAAAGTGCTGGTTATCAGCATTTTCTCCTGTTCCCACAATGTTTTCAAAAGCCTTCTTCTCCAGGGTCGTTAAAACTCGGGATTGCGTGGGAGATGGATAAGTCGATGATGATGACACTCACACCCGACCGACGAACTCCGCCAACGTAGATTGAATTCAGAACCCCTGGCTTTCTTGTAGGACATTTTAACCACTTATCAAATAATTCTGTGTTTTAAAGATCCGTTGTTATTATCATAAGACTGACAATGTTTATGGTAAAGTCTGTCAAGCTACAGTCGCTGGCAGTAAAGATCGGGCCTACTCTTCTTAAAAGTAAAATCAAAATTGGCTACACCCGGCCGCCAGTCGGTTTTGAAAAATTGTGGGAAAAGGAGAAAATACTGCTAACAGTTCGGGAGTTAAAACAGCAGACAAATTTAGTTCAAGCCATTTAAATGTCTGCATATTGTTATGAGTGATGTAAATTGTGTTACAGACGAATCTGTCAAACGGTTTCAGTTGCTTGCAGAAAAAAAACTAGAACAAAAGTTGCTAACTGCCAGCGACTGGGACTTTGACAGATCCACTGTAACACATTATAAACGCATAAGAAAATCCCAGCTTTTAGAGGGTGTAATGGTATGAATTAATTAAATTTGTCCACATTTTGACGACCAAATTGTTAATTCTTTGCCACTAGCGTGTGCCTTTATGAAAGAAGAATAAATTTCAAGTGAGAACGTATTTTTATACAACACCCAGATGATAATACTTGCCTGTGCTAGATGAGCCATGCTTTGTGAAAAGGAGGCTTAATGCATCTGCGAAAAGTATCGACCCAGGTCAGCCTGCACAGTCCGCGCAGACTGACCTTGGTCGGAACTTTTCGTGCATTTCCAGTCTACCTTATGAAACAGTCTGTTATTAGACAAAATGGATTTTAAGTAATGTGATTAATTTAGGATGACTTGCATAGTATCATGGATCACGGAGGTGCATTAAGCCCCCTTTTGCCGGAGCACGGCTCATTAATTCGTCTCCAAATGATTTATCGTCTGGTTAGGCTCCGTCATCTGCTGTGTTCTATGCTTTACATTGTCTGCGTTTTAAACCGACCCTGAAAAAAATTATCAGACGTTCGTTTGGCGGGAAGAGTACGAAACCTAGATGGAGAGGTTTCCCTTAACTTCCAAAATGTGATAGATTTATGTCTCAGTTATCAATCGTATTGTTTATTTCCAAATATTGATCTTACTGTCTGGGCCTAATTGCAAGAGTCACAGAAGAAAGAGGTTGAAACTTGCCCGGATGGAAAATCACGTGGGTTTTGTTTCAACAGATCTACCCTGCAGAAAAAATAGGAAAATATGGAGGAACTCTGGAGGTAAATGGCTTTTTTTCGTTTCTTGAGCTTATTCTAGAGATCGATCTAAGCACCACATTCTAGCGAACTGATGTACGGATCCACTGATACCATAATGATGCAGGTCCGTAGGAAGCAAAATGTGATGGGGGCACAAGTCTTGACCTCACTTTAACTGACCTTCTACCTTCTACCGATGTCGGTGTGCACACTTACGTCGGTGTACACACTTATTGTTTAAACGGAGTATCTAGGAAATTCTTTAACAGTCTTATTCTCATTTCGGTAGATCTACATGTAAAACTTATTAACTCACTGTCTTATTCTTTCTAATCAAGTGAGATCTAGATCCAGGGCTAAAGATTTTTGTTGGTGCTTTTAGTAACATTGGCAAAATTATTGTGTATGTGTGTGTGTGTGGGGGGGGGAGACATGGGGAGAGAGTGGGGGGGAGGCAGACCTTGACAAATGCACTGGTCTATGTCCTTTTCTCTTTGTGAAGCTAACCCTTTAATGCTATCAAAGAAACAAACATGACATAGACCTAATTTTGGCATGTCAATAGACAGGAAAAGTGTAAAAATTAAATTTTGGACAATGAAAAGTAGAATGAGAGCAACACACCTACTATCGACCCTTTAAGCTTTGTCTAATGTGCCTTGAAAAGCTACCAACAAGTTGTCCATCAAGTGGTATCATTTGATAGAAAAATGTTCATTGGTCATTTCAGAGCTTTTTGTAGCGTATTTTGGCAAATGGACACCAATGAAATTCTCTATCATTTCAAGGGTAAGTTTAGGCCACAGTTTTTTTATTTTTCCTTTTACCGATCCGCCGACCCAATTTTTTCATGAAACTGAAAAAAAGAATGAAAGTAATTTTTTCAATTTTATTTTCCGTCACCGTTCCGACTCAAAGAGCAGAACAGTGTACCCGTATACATGAACATCTTTGTTACAAGCACCAACAGTTTCCACACTATCTTGAAAATGGTTAACAAGTCTAGAATGTCGAAAATTCTTTCAACGGTCTTGCTGTTATACAATTTCGAGTCAAAATCAGTCCTGAAGAAGTCAGGAAAAGCATGACATAAACGGGTACCTGTTGTTTCTCCCATAATGCCTCGATAGACGAAGATCTATTCTGTGGCACATTTTCTCTCTTAAAATACATGTATGACGCGAATCACTGGCAAACAACACAAATTCTCACCAACATGCCATCTAGATCTATCGTGCCCTACATGTATGGCTGCATTTGCATTCTACTTTCCCATGCATACAAATTAAGCATTTGATTACTTCAAAAACACCATATTTAACTAACAAAACGATGTGCATGTAACTTTTAACAGGAACATACATGTATGTAATTTACAGTCCAATCAAATTCGATGCTAAATTTAGACACTGTCTTTTTCTGATCTACCTTCCTGCCTTCTTTACATTCACGAGAACTTGTGGCACTTGCTCAATAGTAAACCAACCCTTATTTGGACATATACTACGCTTCAATAGCTTTCAATGAGAAAACAGTCCTCTGGCAGTAGAACAGTTTCTCATCCAACAAAAAATGTTCCTTTTGATAAAATACATAATTGACCTCGTCCGTCTGAATAATTTTCGCTACGATCTTTTAAGGTGTCAAAATTTACCACGTGTGCTGGAAATCTTGTAATTATTTTTCATTGAGAAATTAAAATCATTTAATTATATCATGATGCGCAGTTATTGTTAAAAACACATTTTTTTGACATATGAAAGCTGAAAAATCAAGCCGCAAATTAAACATGTAATTTTCGTAGGTATGGTGTCTGCTGCAGAAAAAAAAATGTCATCACAACAAAAACTGTTAAAATATTTTACAGCCTGAAGAATTGAGAAAGGTAGGTTTACACAAGTGATTCTACCATTACACATTTTATTTTATTTTGTCCTAACATGGCATGGCCTTTATTTGACAGAGTTTGAGCTGATAATGTACCAATCGGCCTGCTCCTCTGTGATTTTAAATTAGCCAGAACATCATCTTGGACAACGAGCATCAATCTGTCTACGCTTCCTTTTTAAAACAGTTCTAATGTACTTCACAACTCTGAGAAAGGAATAGAGGCGAAAAATCTTCCATAAAGGCGTTTGATTACCAAAACTCATGGCTGTGTTCGGCTTTTAAACCCTGACCGCCATTGCGATTATATTTAAGTATATGCATGCCCTGGAGACATATGATGCATCCATATAATCACCAAATGCACAATTCTACAATTCAGTTAAGATCCCATTCATAATGGTAAAGGAGCTAGGGTGTTAAAATTCATTAATAAAACTTAAACAGCCCAAAATTACTCTGTACCCCCTAATTTTTCTTTGTACCCCCAATTCAACACCTAGGGGGTACAGTGTACCCCCAATTTTTTCTTTATACCCCCAATTCAAAACCTGGAGGGTGTATGTACCCCCGAATTGAAAACCCTCTCGGCATGCTGGATTTAGACTACTAGGTAATTCTCGGAACAAAGGATTTAGGGCGGACAGGGCGTAATTTTTAATTACAGATAATGTCGAGATGAGATGTCTGATTTCCTCAAAAGTTGTCTTGAACAAGAAATCAGCATTAGTTTGATGATATTTACATGTTTCATTTTTCCTATTTCGACATATTTCCCAAAATATTGCTGAAAAGATATAAATGCCACACAAAAACGGCGCTGACGGCACGTTTGTTACCTCCTGAAAATTATGGAGTACAAAGTAGATCTGCCGATTCCTGAGCAGTTAATATGAAGGGTTACCTAAAGATAATAACAAAAGCGCACCTTTAGGGGGGAAATGTCTTAGATGAGTGAGATTATGTCACAAAAAAAAAAAACAGTAGGCCTATCGTGATAAAAACTTGTCTGCTTGCACATGCAGACAGTTGTGAATCCATTTTAATTGTCATTAGTTTTGTGTTATTTCAATTGCCGATTCTGCGATGACACAGTCATTTTAGAAGTAAACCAGATGTTCATTGTATCCTTGAATGACAAAATGCACAATATTTTCCAACTTTCCTTAAATAAAAGATTTATGAGAACAAATTTCACGTTACTGATATGCGCTAAAGACTCTTTTCATGATTGAACAGTTCCTGGAAGTTATAAATCAATATTGCCGAGTTCATTACTCCCCCTTCTCTATCCCTCTCTCTCTCTCGCTCTCACACACATACACAACACAGTTATGTTTTGCATGATGTAAATCATGACTTTTTCCATGCTTTTTCTACCAAAACACAATGAGTGATGCGGTTGCTAAGGCTGCTCCACTGTAAAGTTTAAAGAGCAAACTTGGCAAGCTCATCCTGCACAGACTACCATGTGATCACATTTCAAACAAGAGGGCCATGATAGCCCTGTATCGCTCCACTGGCTTTTAAAGAAATGTATCATGTGCTTTATTGGCATTGACAGAGGCATAAAGTCTCTATGGCAATAAGCTTTCATTGAGAAAAAAGTTCCCCCCACCAGTCATTTTTCGGCAAATGCAAAGATGGCCAACTAGATGAAGCTACATGCAAGTTTTGATAAACCTAGATCTTACAGTTAGCAACTAGAAGATTCATTTAGTTTTCAGTGAAAAAAACTGACATAAACAATTTTGACCCCCTGGGGTTGGATCAACTTTGACCCCAGGGCAATGACTGGGACAATCTTGGTAGAGGCCTACTCGATGAACCTGCATGCAAAATTTGGTAGCCCTAGGCCTTTTGGTTAAGAACAAGAAGGCTTGAAGTTTTCACTATATAAACCCATGTAAAGCTTGTGACCCCTGGAGTGAGGTCAATATTGACCTCATGGCTGTAATTTGAATAACCTTAGAGTCCAATAGATTAAGCTACATGCCATATTTGGTAGTCCTATACCTTATGGATAGGAACCGGAAGATTTTTGAAGTTTTCATTATATGATGCCCATGTAAACTTGAGACACCCCATCCCCACCCCACTCCCCGTTTTTAGCCAATTTTTACCTCAGGGCTATAATTTGAAGAAATCTGGTACAAGTCCATTAGATGAAGCTAATACCAAATTTGGTAGCCCTAAGCCTAATCGTTTTGGACGAGAAGATTTTTAAAGATTTCAAATATTTTTCAGTTTTGTGGCCATGGCAACCAGAGTTTTTATTAGAATCAAAATTGTTTTGAGAGATTCAGAATTCTATGAAGTTTCATCAAAATTAGATGGGTAGTTTCAGGGAAGAACATATTTGAAATAAAAGTTAATTCAAGCACGTACACACCCATGCACACATGCCCACACTGACAGAAGGACGCAAGGACGAACACAGGGCCATGACCGAAATTTGCTGGCCTTCGGCCAGTGAGCTAAAACTGGTGATTTTGCAGATATGAATTCAATTTGGCTCATATGATGGTGCTTGTCTTGCAAAGAGAGAAAAGGGGAAAGTTCTGGTTATTAGCATTTTCTCCTTTTCCCACAATGTTTTTAAAAGCCCTTTTCCTAGGGAATGCTTAAAAACAGGATTTTCGGGTAAAAGATAAAGAGAAATACAGTATTTATTTTTCCAAAATGCTTCTGGTGGCATATCTTGAAATCAAAACACATGCAGAGGACAGGTCCTATGGTGTCATAAATTTTGTATTGACTTGTTGTTCAAGTGGTAAAATTTGAGGATTTACAGCTAGAAATTACACAGAGTTGATAATTGAAGGGGGTCAACATTAGATGGCATTTCTCTAGGTTAAAAGTTGCCAAGTGGCTTCATCTTTTGTTTACTTTTTAGCTGATTTTAAAATTAATTTTTCTTTTTTAAAGCTTTGAATTTGACAAGTTTAACACATTGATCACTAAAGGGTTTGATATTGAAAATATGACATCAGTGGATATAGTTCATTTCTGTACAGTATGAAAGATTGAATATTTCGATTGGTAATGCATGCATGTTCTGGACTAGTTCATATTGGAAGCATTTGCAAACAACAAAATAAATGTAACTGAAAGATTGAAATCTGCTTTGGGAAGGGTAGAGACAAAATAAATGTAACTGAAAGATTGAGATCTGCTTTGGGAAGGGGAGAAAACATTGTGGGAAAAGGAGAAAATGCTGGTTACCAGCATTTTCTCCTTTTCCCACAATGTTTTCAAAAGGCTTCTCTTTCAGGGTCATTAAAAGTTGGGATTATGTGGTAAAGGGTTAAATAACAGGATGGTCACTTTACAGAAGGTAACTCTGTCTATTTTTACGATGTCAGATTCTGTATAAGTGGAAATGTATGTGACATGAACATTTTTTTGATTTCGCGAATTGGAAAAGTTTGCAAACATTTATGTTCCCATACTAAACCACAAATATACCAACAAGTATCAAGTGTTTTGAATCGGAAAACATTACCGCACGTGAAACTACCCTAATTGGTAATTCGCAAACTTATCGACACGTGTATCTAATTATCTACATATATAGTATGTTACAATCATACTGATTTGAATACAGATCCCCCTAATCTCCAATTGTTATTGATCATTTGACAATCTCACAAGTCTTTGCTAAAATCTGGCAAGAAATTTAACAGTACCTTGAGAGGCTACCTAGTCCATTAAGAAAATAGCATTGAAAAACATTTTGTTCTGTTAAGAGTATCATTTTCACTTCTGGTATATATAGCCTTACTTGATTCAGTGATGAATTAGTTGTTGGGGGTTTGGTGAGATTTTAAAAATCTGAGTAGCCCCTTTTAAAATGCTAAAATGAATTAAATGAAAATATAAGCCAAAAGTAAAAATTTCTAAACTTTGAATTCAAAGTTCATTTTACTAGAAAAATCACAGTCTCAGACTGTGCAATGCTTGTCTCTTTGCCAGATATTGTGGCAAAAGAGGCTTTGAAAACTGCAATAATTCTATTTTAGTGCTGATTGAGCATATCTTATTTCATTTATTTAGTGCCAAAAAGATTAGAGAAGAAAGAGAAAAAAGGTTTAGAAAGCAAGTATAGTAGAAAACATTGAGGGAAAAGGAGAAAATGCTGGTTACCAGCATTTTCTCCTTTGCCCACAATGTTTTCTACTCTGAAATAGAAATTTTATGATTTAAATGGCATTTATCATCTGCAAATGCTTTTGATTTGGACAAGGCTGAAATGTTATTTGGTGCAGAATTAAGTCATCCAAAAACTGCATTCAAGGATATTGGTTGTCGTCTAATTAGTTTCGTCATTACATCGAGTCATGCATCAACAAAACAATAGGTCAAGAGTGGAAAGAAAGAGTCATGCATTATTCTATGAGGTTTGTTGCAATCTTTTTTTGTTTAGCATTTTTGAAGGTAACTTGGAAAACATTTCCACTGGCTTTGAGGTTACAGTCAATTCAATGTAAATATTTTTGGAGCTTTAATGGAACATTTGTTTAAAATTTATCTTTCCGGGTTCGTCCGAGACAAAATTCATGTTCACTTGTGAAGTTCTACAGTAACTGTATTCATGTGTATCTGTATTTAGCCTATTATGCATGCTTTTGAAATCAGAATAGACCTCTACAATCTACTTTCAAATGGGTTGAATGGGTCAGTCTTTTCAAAATGGATGCAGTGATCCCTTATGGACCCTAAGATAGAGTTGACACCAAGTCACTATGTGTTGGGATTCAGAAAATAAACGAAAAAAGGTCACAGGCTATGCAGATATCTCGGGTCTATCCAAAAGATGAATAAAATGTATGTGCATTGGTGATGATTGTTTATCATTTAGTTTTATTATCACAATTACCAGTTAGCGCTTTACAAAATTTTGGACTTATCCATATTTAAAGCATTTGAAGGTGACAAACTAAATGAGGCTCTATCAAATGACGAGATTTGTCATTGAAAGGCCACTTGTCTGCAGGGTGAGTGAATTAGAGAAGTTATGTACTCCTCCTTGTTCTAGTATCACCAGTCCCACTTTTTAGTCAAGATAACAAATAAACACAAATATTACCAAATAAAATACTTGAGGATTTGGGGCCCGTTATACTAAGGTAGTTACGAACAAAATTTTCGTAAGTTTTTACGTAACTCCAATGAAAGTGCAAAAGTGTGTTTTACTGATTTGAATGTAAGTTTTTGCGTTACTCTGAACAAAAAAAACCTGCTATAACTTTTGTGTAAGTTGCCCATTTTAGAGGGGTTCAAACTAGTTAGAATAATTAAGTGAGAAACAATTGGAAAAAAAAATACAGATTGTCATCCTGGATGACATCTAAATCTAAATAAAGTGATTTATGCAGCTCGTGAAAACTACATGTATTTTCTCACTGTAGCATGAAGGTCACAGCACACTTTTGCGAGTGTTTCATGTGTTTCGTCAGCACTAAGTTAGAGCCCATCAGTGCCTTGTGAAAGTAAAAATTTCATGTTAACGGTGATTCCACTGAAGATTGAACCCAGGATTTCTCAATTAAAAGAGGAATCCAACAATATATGAGCACCGAGGATCAAACTACCCTGGCAATGTTGCTATTCAACAATTATATCATTTTATAAGATAACAAAATTAATAACATTTTTTACGCTACATCTGTACTCTATTGCTTTATATCACTAATTAGACAAGACCTGGTGACCTAAGCGTAGCTCAAGAACATTTTGTGGACAGTCTAGATCAAGATCAGACTTCACACAACGTGCATTCTGATTGGGATCTACATTGTCCGATAAGGAAACATTCCCCCAAACAACTTCGAAATAACAACTTTTAGTATCGGCTTGAAAGTTTCAATACACTTATTTAGCAGGATAAGGGTAAAAGAACGGACTAGCGATGCGGATGGTCATTCGTATTCTGGAATATCTTCGCGCATTACAGGAGATCTATCGCTAGAAGTATACAGAACTCACTTAGATTGATTGATTGATTAATTGATTGATTGAACGGTGTTTTACAGCACCTCAACTTTATTTCAGTCATATTATACCCATGTATATCCTGGGTTTCACCAGTACTAGGCTAGCGCTCTGAAATGTCTTGTCCAAGGATACTCCCTCGAAAGACACAGTGCTTTGAGTGAGGATCGAACTCTGAAACACCAGGCTACAAGCTCTACAGTCTACCACCAAGCCATGCAGCCAAGGAACTGAACATATTTGGAGAAGCACTCTCTAAAGTAATGCCTACTCTCTATTCCATTACTTCGGTATATAAACTGATGATTGTATTGTCTGTTGTAACCTGTATTCTATACCAACAAGTGAAATATATATCCTAAAGAACGATGTCAGTACACTATCATATCACTGAAAGCCTTCGATTGGTAATCAAGAATGTGCAGTCTGATCTTCGATCAGCTCTGTCCAATATTGCAACATTCTTCGTCGGGAAGAACTTTAAACTCACAATATTCAGGTACTTTTAGCTCACAATAGTCGAGTTTTTGCTACTTTGATTTTCAAAAAATAAAACAATATTTAGTATATCCTGCAGTCTAGAGGTTAAATTCAGTAATCATTGTTTTTTGTTATTTTCCTTTGCAAGCAATATAAGTAGGCACAAATAAAAACGTAGTTCAAGTCAATCATACCTGAATGTAGACTTTATACATTCAGGTCTGAATGTATATTTGTGTAAATGTTTTTGATATGCAATGGGTCCATTCGTTTAGATTTTCCTCTGGGTATTTCCTTGTCGATGAATAATCTATTTCAAATTCTTATTCAATGTATATAATGCAAAAGAAAAACAGAAGTCTTGAATGAGTGGATTTTTCGAACTCAGAGAGGTTCACCTTTTCCAGCTACATTTTCAAAATCTTGTTTCTAGGCCTGGTAGTCAGAATACACATGATTGTGCTGTAAAGGGTTATGGATATCTGAAAAGTACATAATGATAATAAAGAAAATGATAAATGGTAACATTTATTTTCCTATTTATGATTGTTTACTGCATATTACTAAATCAACAGGAAATAAAACATGACTATTTTGAAATGTTGATTCAAAGAGTACAAGGAAAAAGCTGTCATGACAACATCTGGCCAAAAAAAATGTCAGGCAGGTCTAGGACAGCTGTACATGTGCTGTCTTATCTTGTTGTTCATTAATATTTGACAAAGCAACCCATTTTGTGCTCCAAGTTCAAAGGTTAAGTCTTTACCAGACATAAAAGTTTGGAATCATACCTATTGAAAGTATAAACAGTCTGTAATACCGTAGTAAATCTCAAATGATTTGTCTTTGAAAGGGTTGAAAACACTATAGAATAAGGAGAAAATGCTGGTTATGGGCATTTTTTCCATTCCTAACAATGTTTTTCAAAAGCCATTTTTCTCATGGATAAAACTGGAATGTTTTTTAAAAGGTTAATCAGGAATGTAAGATGAAAACTGAAACAAGGTAATTTTGTGCATGATAACCCATTACTGTAGAGTCTAAGTTTCTGAATTAGTGTTAACCCTTAAAGTGCCTTTAACAACTATAGTTGCCATTGCAGCCAGTGCAGATCAAGATCAGGCTGCACAAAACATGCAGCCTGATTTTTGATCTACACTGTCCACTTTGATGAAACTCTATAGACAAAGGCAACTATGAAATTGTAATTATTTGGATTGTATTTCTAGGTTGAAAATGTTTGATAGGTTTATTCGGTGCTCTAAGGGTTAACCAGGAAATCCTGGTTTTATTTGCCAGATTGTGTTGAGCTGTGTTAGCAAGGCAAGACACTACAGAGCCCTGGCAGAGGATTGACCCATTATCGCACGATCACAAACAAATAACCACCATGAGAAACAAGGCTTTTGAAAACATTAAAGGTAAAGGAGAAAGTGATGGTTGCCAGCATTATGCTCCTTTTCCCACAATGTTTTCTACCCTTTCTGATACAAATTTCAACAGTTGTGCCAAATTTAATTAGTTGTCTCTAAATGCTTTCAATTTGGACTAGTCTGAAATTTTGTTATCTTGTAAAAGTTAATCAAACTATGGACAGACAAAAATTAGTGAGCTGTTATCTTAATATGACTAGAATACTGTCAAAAGTGCTATAACACTCAATTCTAATTGAAAGCAATCTAAAATCTGAGATAGCACGATATGAAAGCAGGGTGTTGATGGTTCATATTCCCATCTAGACAATTTCTCACAGGGGATTGATCATTGTCATTGGGACAGGATTCATACCTCTCACTGCTGGTCATGTTCTGATAATGCTAATGTGGGAAAGCAGCAAGTGGCTCGGAAAGAATGTTGAGTGAAGTAGTGCTAAAAGGAACCCCAGGAAAGCATGGAGAGTTGCACCACACCCAGCAGTTGAAATGAAATAAATTTGAAAATAGCATTAAACCTAAAGAAACAAACAATTAGAAAGTAGAACTTCATTGCTATCTTTGACAAGACTATCCTGAACATAGTGGACAGTGTAGGTTCTGGTATATAGCCAGTTATTCTGTGCAGTTTGATATCCTGAGTTTTAGCAACCCTAAAGAAGAAGACTTTTGAAAAAAATAGAAAATGCTGGTAACCAGCATTTTCTTCTTTTCACACAGTGTATTTACCCTTTCAAAACCAAATTTCAATATTTTAGTCAAATTTACTTTGTCATCTACAAATGCCTTCAATTTGAAAAAGTCCAAAATTTTGTCATTTGGTAAAGGATTAAATCTAGGTGTTACGCAAAAGCAACATTAGTTGGGCTTGAAGCTCCCTGAGTCAAATTCTCTTGGTATGTCATGTATTTCACTTGCAAGGACTGTCTTAGCCCAAATTCTGGGCCAAATATGAGCCAATAAGAGTTTCCAAGCATTTGGGGGTGGGGGTATTCTTAATATTATCACCAAAATTTCACTAAACAGTAATAGATTGTGTCTAATTATTTCAGCTCATCTACAGCCCACTTTAGCTTTGAGGAGAGACATAATGTAAAGATTGTGGAGGGTATTCTGGATGTGAATTACCGTATAGCATTTATTTCAGCATACAAAACTTTTATGGATATTTCTAGAATATTATGTACATGTACTAGTTATCCTTTACCACACATCCAGACTTTCAACGACCCTGAAGAAGAAGCCTTTTGAAAACATTGTGGGAAAAGGAGAAAATGCTGGTAACCAGCATTTTCTCTTTTTCCCACAATGTTTTCTACATAAGTTTATAACCTTGTTACAAACTAGTTCCATACTATTCCATAAGACAGTACTAAAGTCTTGAAGTTTCAAGGTTGAAAATAGCATCCCACAGCTTTCTCAGTTTGAGAGGTTAAAATATCCCCTTTCCCAGTTTCAAGTAGATGTCTTAAGTTTAACTCTTTACCACACAATCCCAAGTTAAAACATACCTGGGGGAAGAAGTCCTTAGAAAACATTATGAGAGTAGGAGAAAATGCTGGTAACCAGCATTTTCTCCTCTTCGCACAATGTTTTTTGCCCTTCCAAAAACAAATTTCAATTTTTGAGTCACATTTGTTTTGTTGTCTGCAAATGCTATCCATTTGGAAAAGTCTAAACTGTGTGGTTTTTTTTTTTTTTTGGTAAAGAGGTAAGTGTCCAAAAGCTATGAGGTACAAAATTACATCTAAAAAAGACATGATACCAAGAGGATAATTAATTAATGTACCAATTATCATATCAAAACTACTTCACTGTCTTTTGTTGTCTCTTTTACCCTTCCAAACGGATTTTCTCAGGTTTTGTAGGCAATATTCTGTAATCTTCTAATCTATTACAGACATATTCTATTCCTATTTAAGAGCATGGTGTACTTTCTTTGCTATAATCTAGTGTAGGAAAATAAAAACAGCAGATGCATTTAAAAAAAGACTGAGTAACTTGTTCCTTTTTTTTTTAACTTATTTAATTCCCTTTCTATAAAAATAGGGTATGAGGAATTGTGTCTGCCCAACAATCAAGGTGGGAAATCTGACCCAGTATCCAACAATTGAAAGTCTATCTGTGCAGTTCATGTGAAAATGTGATGCCTTCGTTGTGCTTCCTTTAATCCTGAAGATGGATACAAACTCTTTACCAAACGACAAGAATATAGACTCGTCCAAATTGGAAGCATTTGCAGATGCCAAAATAAATGCGACTCAAAAATTGAAATTTGAGACTCAAATGATGAAACTTGCCTCTGATACAGTAGAAAACATTGTGGGGAAAGGAGAAAACACTGATTACCAGCATTTTCTCCTTTTCCCACAATGTTTTCAAAAGGCTTCTTCCTCAGGGTCATTAAAACTTGGGATTATGTGGTAAAGGCTTAATTGAAATTTCATGGTATTTTTTGTTTCTTCAGAAGTGTGTTTTAGTGGTTAATTGTCTGCTTAACTCTTACTGAATGACAAAATTTTGGGCTTGTTCAAATTAAAAGCATTTCCAGACGGTTATCAAATGAGCCATAAATCAAAGAGTTTGTTTGTGGTAGGGTAGATAGTGGATAATGGAGTAATTACTGGCTACCATCATTTCAACTTCAGTATAGAAATTCAAAGCAACATCTGTTTTCCTGCGCTAAGTTCGCCAGAGAAGACAGTATGCCATCACGCAGGTAACCTGTTGAAGTTGAAATCATGGAGATCTATTTTGTAGTGTGTATCGGTTACATCTTGGCATACCCAGATCTATTAACTCTTTACCAAACGGCAAAATTTAAGGCGAGTCCAAATTGAAAGCATTTGCAGACGACAAAATAAATGCAACTCAAAAATTGAAATTATTTTAGGGAAGATTAGAAAATATTGTGGGGAAAAGAAGAAAATGCTGGTTACCAGCATTTTCTCCATTTCCCACAATGTTTTCCAAAGGCTTTTTCTTCAGGGTCGTTAAAACTCGGGATTGAGTGGTAAAGTGTTAATAGACACTTTGGAATTCTGATGGTCAGTTTGTACAGGAAGAGTTATATCCTCATACTACAATGTTTTTGTTACTGATGTTGAATTAAGTCATTATTTAACTCATTTTTGTCTGCATTTAAGAAGCGCAGTCAGCTTTGATATTTTGGGTGGTCCAAGCTGATTTTCATGCATATATAGATACTTTATGTTGTACACGGAAACCCTGAGGTAACGATTATATATAGGGAAATAATGCATTTTGCCACATATCTGTACGGACCGTTTCTACCCTGTCCAAAACATGTTTATTATCCGAGCTGCATTTAATTTGTTGTCTGCAAATGCTTTCAATTTGGACAGGTCTGAAATTTTGTCATGTGGTAAGAGTTGATAGATCAATTAGAACAAATTGTAGGGCTTGATAAATTTTGTGCTAATTTACATTTTTTTCCTGCTTGGTGTAACACACAGCTGTTCTTAGTAAGTTTCAACACCTACTGTCTGTAGACCCTCCCATTAACCCATCACCAAATAATTCCTTTAAAGGCCCAGTATTGGCAAAAAAAATGCACATGTTAAAATGAATTCAATTTTGAATCAAACCTTTAAAAAGTAAGGAAAATATAGTGAAGATGACAATGTGTTATTGCGTGGTTGGTCTAAATATTAGTCGACAGCTGAAAAAAATTAAAATCATCCAAAAAGTAAACAAAAGATAGAGTAACCTGTTAACTTTTAACATAGTTTTTGAAATTAATTTCTCTGCCAGAAACTTACACTTGGAAAGAGATCATACTATAACAGATTGTCATTTTGACAGTAAATTCCATCAGTTTAAAAATTAGATGATATGATTTAAATTTAAATCCACTGTAATACCTACAGCCAGAATTTTGAGTGAAGTACTGGTAAAGGAAACTCCAGGAAAGCATTAGTAGGTGCACTGCCACCAGCCCACCACTATATAAATGGAAATGATGTTGAAAATGACTTCAAAACACCAAACAATGAAATCAATGAAACAATCAGGGACTTGGATTCATGTTTCATTAGATATGTCTGTGAATCTTATGGCTGAGGGCCAAGACTGCTTCTACTAGTTTGTTTTCAGCCCAACAGCCTGTGAGTACCATTTGAACCTTTGCCACAGATATTATTGTCTTAAAATGCTTTCAGTAAGGAACAGCATGGGCACAGCCACTAAAACATAATGTGTACTCAAAAGTTATAACAGGTTTTTCATTGGCTAGTGTTAGGGGGATCCTTACTACCCTCCAATCTGTGGTATGGTGGGTGGGTGGGTGTGTGGGGAGGGTAGGGGTGTTGATCGCCCTCAGGTAATAATATAAAACCTGGTGTAGGTACAATTTGTTGGCTCCTGAAGAACTCTTTACCAAGAGCATTATGGCCAATAGCGGTGCCCGTAGTGTGTCAAACAAATAATTTGCATCATAGGGAAACATGATTCTTTGTTTTTTTTTAAATGTCCATTCAACTTAAAATTTGGATGTCAATTGCTATGCTGCTGACTAGTTAAAAACTATCCTGTTTGGTACAGAATTGAAAAGAAAGAGATAGTTTTCTTTGCATGACAGTAATCAGAGCTCAAGATAGAGGGAGTGAACTTGATTTCAAAATTGAAAATATGAATTATGCTCCACTAATATGGAAGGGGATATCCGCCAATTCACTCATTATTCATGATGAGACTTTCATTATTCCTGATGAAATTTTCAACTATGTTTTACAATGTTAACGTTGACTTACAATTACGTTTTGCCTATTTAATTGTTTATGTCGACATTTAAATTACTTTTTTTGTTACTTCAATTTACAATCAACTATTCTATGTAATTCCATCATATTTAATTATACATTCAACCGTCCTAATAATATTTGAGACATTTAATTTCATATCAACATTGTAATTATTTTAACAAAAGTTACTTCAACAATACAAGATAACAAGTGTAATACAAACAAGCACAGTGTAAATAAGCATAATGCAATAAGGATAATATGAAGCAGGGAACCACATCTCATTATTACGACAGGGGTCGCCACTGAGAAACTAAATTCTCCCTCAAGGCTAACGGTGCTGCACTATTTTACTCAGACTTCCGGAACCTTAGATGTGGCAGGCCCTGATGATACCTACCAAGCATTGGACAGGTATGTATAAATAACATTATCTCTCATTGATTTAGTGTTGAATCAACTTGGGAGAGGCGAGACAGGTTTGTGATTTGAACACGGGTATTACGCTAAAAGTGTGAGCGATGTACCACTGACTGAGCTACCGCTGTAGCCGACCGCATTTATCACATGAACGTTGCTCATCTGTTTATTTTTTTATGTGTGAAGAGAAAAGGGGAAAAAAGAAATTTCAGCTGAATACCATTTTCTACAATTTCGTTACATGTATACAGAATTAACCCGTTGAAAAAATGCATTTTTTTACTGGTACGTAAAATTCACCGGATCAGGCATAGACCGGTGTATGGAATTACCGGAATAGACATGAATGGACCGGAAAAGACCGGAATAGACTTGGAAAACACTGCGTAGCGACACATTGTTTATTGCATGTAGGAATGGGGCAAAGCCTGCACATACTCAGAGAAGCAAAAATAGGGATTTGCACCTTAGACTACAGAGAATGGACCTTTGTAAAGCCGTGTAAGACATAAGTTGGCGAGAACTGGTACTTGGCGAGAGCTGGTTTAATGCCAGTACAAAAAGTATTAAAATATATAGCAGTTATTAATAGTCTGACAACCTGAAAATCTGTCTCCTACTCCCCTAATTTTTCCCTTTTTGACCACCAGTGCACCTATCCATGCTCTCCTGGATTTCCCTTAAGCATTACTCTGCACATAATTCTTTCCAAGCCGCTGGCGGCTTCCCTACCCGCCGTTTTCAATACTATTTCAGTTATGCCCTGGCGACCAGTGTAACTATCTATGCTGTCCTGGATTTTCTTTTTACCAGTACTCCGCACAATATTCTTTCCAAGCTGCTGCCTGGTTGCACACCTGCCATTTTCAACACTATTTCAGTTATGTCCTGGCGACCAGTGCACCTATCCATCCTCTCCGGGATTTTCTTTTACCAGTACTCAGCACATTATTCTTTCCAAGCCACTGGCGGCTTCCCTACCCGCCGTTTTCAACAATATTTCAGTTAGGCCCTGGTGACCTGTGCAACTATCCATGCTGTCCTGGATTTCCTTTTTACCAGTACTCTGCACAATATTCATTCCAAGCCACTGGCGGCTTTCTAACATGAGCCAGGATTGCATCCTGTTGCATTGACTTTATCGGCTAACAACTATTTCTTTCCCTTTCAGAAGAATACATGAAGATTCAGACATTGGCTAACCTCTTAACGTGGGGTTAGCCATTACAGCTGCGAATGCAACCAACCACACACGACAGACGAGACAGAAACGGGCATGGACAGACTGGACACGTTCCTGCAAGGACTGCTCTCGGCCTGGATGGGGAGGCAGAGGGATGTGATGGTTGTAGGAACTTTGAAGTCCCACTTCACATCCCTCCTAAAGTTTCTGGATTTCTTAGAGGTGTTAGGCATTCAGGGTTGGTGGAACCAGACCAGCCTCACCATCCAGGTCTTCATCTGGTCCCTCAGGAACCGGGCAGCGGAACGGAAGGTGGAAGTGGCGGCAAGGGATTTGGCATCACTTCCGTGGCCCGAAGCCAGACGGACATACTGGACTTCAGACTACTACGATGACGTTACCTCAGCCGACTAGATGACGGACGAGGACAGACATGACCACCCTGACCGTCTGACGGACTGCCTGGTGATGGGGGTCAATATGACCAACGGATGCAGGCCGTCCGTCGTTACCAACATGACGCTGACAGCCTTAGAAGACGCGATGGAAGAGACAAAAGATGACAGGACGTTCTTCTGCATCCTGGTTACAATGCACAAGACCTCAGGCACTGCGGGCTCTGAGGTGGTCACGGTGTCTGAGGCCTTGTACCGACGACTTGAGGACCTTCAGACACAGCTACACCCGGACACTGACCGACTGTTTACGAACAGGGGGAGAGCATTCGATAGCAGTTCATCGGTCAACCGATGTCTAAATCGAGCATGGACTGCTAGCAGGTGCTCTAAGTACGGACGGTTTTCCTGTACCATCAACAGGAAAGGACTGACGACTGACATGCAACAGCACGACCCCCTGATCGCCGACGACCTGGCAGAACTACACTGCCATAGACGGACGACGGCTGACACACACTACAGACTTATAGACAAAATTGGGACCTCCGTCCGGACAGTAACGAAAATACAGGACTTCTACGGGGGTGGACAGAAGGTCTCAAGGACGGCGACAGACACTGACAAGAACCCGTGGAGCCTGACTGTGACTGACCGGACCCCGACGAGCCCGTCTCACAGTGACACTTCCTCGAACCAGACTGTGACTTATGAGACCCCAGGCCCAAATCAGACTTCCACGAAGACAAATGTGATGGACGGTTCTAATTTCGGTGACAATTCTGGACTGACGCAAAGGTTGCTCTCAAGACTAGAATTACCAGAGAAGAGGACAGACTTTTATAAGACAGTTTTGACCTTTGTTATGGACCTGGACTAGTCTCGGATACTGAGACGGGCCCAGGCAGACGAGACTGACAGAAAACATAAGATGATGACGGAAGCCTTCTACTTGTTGGAGGCCCTCAGGACTGGCGTTGAAATGAAATATGGAATGGACTTAGCATGGTGTTGAACTTGATTAACTTGGGGGCCTCCAACAAGCAGATGGACTTCCTGACACTGGTGCTTGCCCTGATTGCAAACCAGTTTGACGCATACCCGACGACGGACGAACATGATGGTTCGACGGTCTCGACCCCATCTCCCTCACCCCTCCTGCAGAGCCTGGACCCTAGACCATCAGAGGAACAAGTTCAGTTTAGAAGGGAAATGGATGAATATGAGGACAGGAGGCAGGAACAGGCTAGGGTCCAGGCTCAGCAGGATGAGGTGCTCGAGCAGATAAGGCAGAGAAAACGACAATTTATGACCCAGGAAATGACTGACATTATTAGACAGGACTTTGACATTTACATTAGGACAGGAGAGCCACCGACAATGAAGAAAGTCAAATACCTTATGACTAAACGACCGACGCGTTATGGACAGCTGACTGCAAAACAGATTGTGGACAAAATTAGGAACTTAATAAAATATTCAAACAGACCAAAACAGACAGACTAAAAGACTGACGCTCAAGACAGTGGCCTATGACTGAATGACAGAAAAAAATAAAAAAACCACAAGAAACTTCTAGTCAAAACAAGACTCTAAAATGTGTGATAAACTGCTAGTCAAAACAAGACTCTAAAATGTGTGATAGTCAAAACAAGACTCTAAAATGTGTGCTTGAGAAAAAACACTAAAATTTCTGATAGTCAATTAAAAAAAAAAATCTAAAATGTCTGGTAGTCAAAGAAAAACCCTAACAAGTCTAATATGTCTGATAGTCAAAGACTGAAAATTTAAGATGTGTTTTGAGAAGGGTACAAAACATTGTGGGAAAAGGAGAAAATGCTGGTTACCAGCAGCTGGTTACCAACATTTTCTCCTTTTCCCACAATGTTTTCAAACGGCTTCACTCTCAGGGTAATTAAAAGTTTGAGAAGGGTAGAAAACATTGTGGGAAAAGGAGAAAATACTGGTAAACAGCAGCTGGTTATCAGCATTTTCTCCTTTTCCCACAGTGTTTTCAAAAGGCTTCTCTCTCAGGGTCATTAAAAGTATGAGAAGGGTAGAACACATTGTGGGAAAAGGAGAAAATGCTGGTCACCAGCATTTTCTCCTTTTCCCACAATGCTTTCAAAGAAAGAAACAAGTCTAGTATGTCTGATGTTAAAAAAAAAAAATCTAAATTGCCTGATTTTCAAATGTTAATGTTTAACTCATTACCAAACAACATAATTTTAGACTGGTCCAAATTCAAAGCATTTGCAGACCACAACTGACTTAAAATTTAAAATGTGTTTAGAGAAGGGTACAAAATATTGTGGGAAAAGGAGAAAATGCTGGTTACCAGCATTTTCTCCTTTTCCCACAATGTTTTCAAAAGGCTTCTCTCTCAGTGTAATTAAAAGTTTGAGAAGGGTAGAAAACATTGTGGGAAAAGGAAAAAAATGCTGATTACCAGCATTTTCTCCTTTTCCCACAATGTTTTCAAAAGGCTTCTCTCTCAGGGTCGTTAAAAGTTTTAGAAGGGTAGAACACAGCATTTTCTCCTTTTCCCACAATGCTTTCTAAGAAAGAAACAAGTCAAATATGTCTGATGTTAAAGAAAAAAAAAATCTAAAATGTCTGATTTTCAAGTGTTAATGTTTAACTCTTCACCAAACAACATAATTTTAGACTGGTCCAAATTCAAAGAATTTTGTAGACCATGAAATAAATGTGACTGAAAAATTAAAATGTGTTTTGAGAAGGGTACAAAACATTGTGGGAAAAGGAGAAAATGCTGGTTACCAGCATTTTCTCCTTTTCCAACAATGTTTTCAAAAGGCTTCTCTCTCAGGGTTGTTAATTTAAGTCGTGACTGTGTGGTAAAGGGTTAATCTGGTAAAAAGTTATGAAGAGAATGTTATTTTTCAGCAAATAAAGGCTGTTTAACAGTTTTTATTTTCTTTTATTTCTTGCAATGTAAGATCAGACTGCACAAACATGCAGGCTGATCTTAACCTCCACTTTTAACTGAAAGAAAATGCTGATAGTGCAGCCAAAGATCTAACTGGTATGACAAATTGTAGACCATTCCAGCAATATACTCAAAAGAATAGAGGGTAGATAGTGTTGCCCAAGATCGGACTGCTCATATATGCAGTCTGATCTTAATCTGCACTCTCTCCTGACCCTAACCCATCTTCTTTCAAAGGACAAATCTTTTCAGCATACTGGTTTTCTTCATGTTATTGAAGACTGAAGTCTAAGATCAGACTGCACAAACATGCAGGCTGATCTTAACCTTCACTCTTCACTTAATGAGAATGCAGACAGTGCAGCCCAAGATCAGACTCGAACAACAAATTTTAGACCATTGCAGCAATATACTTAGAAGAATAGAGGGAAGCGAACAAAATCCCTCCTTTTGGGTGGGGCTTAAATCTACAGGGTACCTTTTAAAAGGACAATATACAACCATAGCCAACACATTTCTTCTTCCATTTGGAGAGTAAAGTCATTGCTTAAAAAGACGAAGTTGTGTCTTTGGTCTTTTGTTTATTCATATGTCTCCAACATTTTTCTAATGGTGTTTGTGTAGAATGCAGCCTAAGATCAGACTGCAAGAACAGGCAGGATGATCTTAACCTCCACTCTTTACTGAATGAGAATACAGCCGAAGATCAGACTGCACCTACATGCAGTCTGTCTTTACTTATTTTTCTTTAGTTCATTGTCTTTATAGACAGTGCAGCCCAAGATCAAACTGCTCATACATGTGGTCTGATCTTAATCTGCAGTCTCTCCTAACCCTAACCCATCTTCTTTGAAAGGACAAATCTTGTCAAGATTTGGTTTTCTTTATGTTATTGAAGAGTGCAGTCTGAGATCAGACTGCACAAACATGCAGGCTGATCTTAACTTCCAGTCCTAACCGATTGAGAATGCTGATAGTGCAGCCCAAGATCAGACTGGAACGACAAATTTTAGACCATTCCAGCAATATACTTAGAAGAATAGAGGGCAGATAGTGTGGGCCAAGATCAGACTGCTCATATATGCTGATCTTAACCTACACTCTCTTCTACAGCTTCCCATCTTCTTTCAAAGGACCATATCCTTTCAAAGGACAAATCTTTTCAACATTTGGTTCCCTTCATGTTATTGAAGACTGAAGTTGAAGATCATACTGCACAAACACGCAGGCTGATCTTAACCTCCACTCTTAACTGAATAAGAATGCAGCCAAAGATCAGACTGGACATACATGCAGTCTATTCTAAAATTCCACTCTTCAATATATCTTTACAACATTTTTCAAATGCTGTTTGTGGAGAGTGCAGCCTAAGATCAGACTGCACATTCATGCATTCTGACCTTATACTCCACTCTTTACTGAATGAAAGTGCAGCCCCACTTAGTCCCTCTGTCTTTACTTATTTTTCTTTCCTTCATGATCTTTGTACATAGTGCAGGTCAAGATCAGACTGCTCTTATATGTAGTCTGATCTTAGTCTCTTCTACGGCTACCCATCCTCTTTCAATGGACAAAATTTTTCAAAATTTTGTTCACTTCATGACAGTGAAAATTGCAGCCTTAGAGCTAAATGCAAAAACATGCAGTCTGATCTTATACTCCACTCTTTACTGAATGGGAGTGCAGCCCAAGATCAGACTGCACATACATGCAGTCTTGTTCTAAAGCTCCAACCTTCAATATCTTTTCAACATTTTTCTTATGGTGTTTGTGGAGAGTGCAGCCTAAGATCAGACTGCACGTACATGCAGTCTTGTTCTAAAGCTCGAACCTTCAATATCTTTCAACATTTTTCTTATGGTGTTTGTGGAGAGTGCAGCCTAAGATCAGACTGCACATACATGCAGTCTCACTATACCCCACTTTTAACTGAATGAAAGTGCAGCCGAAGTGCAGCCCAAGATCAGACTGCACCTACAGACAGTCTGTCTTTAATTAATTTTCATTCTTTTATAATCCTTCTGGATAGTGCAGACTGCTCATATATGCACCAGTCTCTTCCTCTTTGACATAGGTGGACTCAGGGGATCAAGACGAACATTCTGATACCCAATTTAATGGGTTTTGACACCCCCTCCAAAAAAAAATCTGTTTTCAAACCCAAGTGTCCGAGGTGTGACCCGGTCAATGAGAGGTAACTGTCAAAATTTCGAATTGCTTCAAATTTGGCACACACAAACTTCCAGCTATACTTATCATAACCCACTAATTGAAAGTGGGCTAACTTAAGTATGGTCTTAGATTTAAGCATTTGAAAGTGACGTAAGGCGCAAAAAATTGCGACCCTGCTGGCCGAAAAACCTACACGCCTGTCGATATTTTACCTCTGTCAAAGTGATTCATACCACCACGGACTTTCACACTATGCATCTGCTTACAGGCGGACTTGTTTCCTTGGGAAAAATATAGCGTAGCACCGTGCAGGGGAGCAGTATTTTTTTTAAGAGTTACCTCCCATATTTTAGAAGGGCCAAATTTCAGCGCAAAGAAGAATTCAATTTCGTCGTTTGTCTTTTACTTGTCCTTGTTGTCATTATAAACTGGAAATTGAAACTTTTGAAATGATTTTTAGTAAAACTCTTTTGGTTGATAATTTATAATTTAAACATCGATCTTTATCGTTGTGTTAAGAATGTCGATATGAAATTAAATGTCTCAAATATATTAGGAAGGGTTAAATGAAGAATTAAAAATGATAGAATTAGATAAAAAATAGTTTGTTGTAAAATGAAGTAACAAAAAAAGTAATTTAAATGTCAACATAGACAATATAATAGGCAAAACGTAATTGCTAGTCAATGTTAAAATTGTAAAACATAGTTGAAAATTTCATCAGGAAGAATGAAAGTCTCATCATAAATAATGATTGAAATGGCGGATATCCCCTTCCATACACTAAACCCTATGTTATGGGTACTCATTAGAATTGTCTCATCGAGACAATTCTAATGAGTGCCCACAACATAGAGTTTGGAAGAGAAATAATGGATTTAGAATACCATCACTCTTTCGTATCTGGAGCTTTAAATGACTGTTTGATGTTCAAAGAAGAGTGAGTGAGAGAACAGTATTGGAATGTGAGGATAAGCGATAAATTAACCTTATAAAGATAACACTGGTGAAAATGCACATTGTATGCATGAATCACAATCAAGCTGAAATTACAGGGATTTAAATGTGGCTTCAGACCTTATGTGAAAAAGTTCGTTATTACAGTGTTGTGATTTCATTGTTTTTATGATATACAAATAATTGTTTTTTTGTTAATTTGCTTCTGATTAAAAAGATTAGCAACATGTTTAATTATTTTTTTCTGTACTAAGGTGATCAGCATAATTATGCAGGTGAGCAATATATAATCAAGTTGGTACTCATGTAAGAATACTTCTTGTTGCCATTAGTCAAACTCTTTAACCCTTTATCACATAACAAAATTTTAGACCTGTCTAAACCAAAAGCATATGCAGAGCCCAAATTGAATGTAGCTAAAATTATAGAAGAAGTCTTTGGTAGGGTAGAAAACATTGTGGGAGAAGGAGAAAATGCTGGTTAACAACATTTTCTCCTCTTGCCCCAATATTTTCAAAAGCTTGTTTTCTCAGTGTTGTTGAAAGTCAGTATTGTGCGGTAAAGAGTTGTCGCATTTAGATTTCCTACCATGACCACACCTAACAAAAATCATTGCATCATAATGTATATATACAGTACAATCAATTGCAACTGTCTTTCCTGGTCTCAATAATGAGACGTTTGTAGTGCTTCTTTTCTTATTAGGACATTTACTGTGCACCGCACCATCTCAAGTCCATCGTGAATTTTCCGGTAGCAAAGCTATAGCGCTGCTCTGACTTTCTGTTTTGTGGGTTTAATCTGTATTGCAAGGAAATACAATTAATTTTTGGTTACACACGTGACCAAGGACAAATTAATAAAGGTTTCATTTCCTAGAGCGCTTGTAGAAGTCTTTTATAACAGTCATGAAAATCTCGAAAAGAAACTAATGAAATTTATCGTGTTTGGTGGCCAGTTTGTGTGTATTTTGGGAAATATAAACACCTTGAGTAGCAGATGAATTAAACTTTTTTTCATATGTTTGCATTTAAACTGAAATTATTTGTATTTGAAATGAAGGATTATTGAAAGTATAAGCAACAGATATGTTCATATTCTAGTTTTGTCCTCTCTTTATGAAAATAAGGAAGTTTCAAAGTGCGCACAAAATCTGTATGCAGATTTCAACTGATTTTTTCATGATTGTCTCTGTAACGGGAGGCGACCAATCAAAAACTAAAATTGCCTTTGGGGACAGTTATCTGTTCTACCGTCTTTTCAAACGAAGACACATTTCACTGTGATACAGTGTCTAATAAGGATATTTAGGCTTTCATTATCATTTTTTTCTCCTATTTAGGTTAGTTAATGTTCTCTGTTATGGGTGCTGTGTATGCCCTGATGATATCACATTGTCTGGCGAGCCTTCTTCATTTTGTAACCAAATTATACAGGGGAGTGCTCAAAGAAAGATAACTCTGTCAGACTGGCGATGATGCATATTTGTCAGTGACAGAGTGGAACATTTGTCTTGCAAGTTGTGATTTAGACAAACCCAAAGATGAGCCTATTATTTTCTTAATTGTGCAAAACTTTTATTGAGAGTATAGACTTTATTTTTCTTTGATTCTGCACCAATCAAGATTAGGTCTAACCCTTTAACTCTTTACCAGATAACAGAATTTTAGCCTTGTCCAAATTGAAAGCATCTGCAGATGACGATTTCATTGTGGCTCAAATGGTGCAATTTTTCTTTGAAAGGGTGGAAAACATTGTGGGGAAAGGAGAAAATGCTTGTTACCGGCATTTTCTCCTTTTCCCACAATGTTTTCAAAAGGCTTCTTTCCCAGAATCGTTAAAAGGTGGCATTGAACGGTAAAGGGTTAAGAGGAGTAGAAGGTTACATTTCAGTCAAGGAAAAAAGTATTAACTCTTCCCAAAATGACTAACTTTTAGACCTTTCTTAATTGGAGGCATTTCTAGACAATAAACTGAACACGGTTCAAATGGTGGGAAAGAGTAGAAAACAGAAAAAGAAGGAAATGATGATGACCAGCATTTTTTTCCTTTTCCCGTTATGTTTTCAGAAGACTTCTTCCTCGAGGTTGTAAAAACTCGGATTTGTGTCATGAAGGATTTATCATAGAAACTTCAGACCTGAGTCAGAATCTTTCACAAATGAATGGGCAGTGTAGATACAAGACTAGATTGCACAATGTGTGCAGTCTGATCTTGGTCCATTCCATCCACAAAAGCAGCTGAAATTTTGCTTATCCTTTGAGTGTACTATTACTAGGGTCCTGCATGTGAATAGTAGACTTAACCCTTTACCTCACGATCCCTAGTTTTAATGACCTAAGAGCAGAAGGCTTTTGAAAACATTGTGGGAATAGGAGAAAATGCAGGTAACCTTTTCCCACAATGTTTTCTATCCTATCAAAAAGAGAAATCATCATTTGAAGAACAAAAGGTGAGACTTGTCCAGATTAAAAGCATTTGCAGACAACAATTCAAATGTGGCTCAAATGATGGAAGAAAACATTGAGGGGAAAGGAGAAAATGCTGGTTACCAGCATTTTCTCCTTTCCCCACAATGTTTTCAAAAGGCTTCTTCCTTTGGGTTGTTAAAACTCAGGATTGTGTAGTAAAGGGTTAATCTGTAGTCTGCAAATGCCATCAAATTGGTTGTGTACAAAACTTTGTCGTTTGGTAGAGAGCTAGATGCTGTTTTAGGACAAAGGTAAATCTACCTGTGTCTTCTGGTTGTATTGCATAGTGTGACATAAGATCTGCATAATTATGTAACATCTTTAATTAACCATGAAGATGATAAGTGTCTGTCTGTATGATTATTGTTCATAAAATCTAGGGAGTGTTTTATGATGTATTTCTGTGTTCAACCACCATTAACTGTCAACTTTTTACTACATACAAGTATGTAGGTATTCGTAAATAAGTGGGATAACGTAATATCAATGGGTTGTAGGTTTCAGTGTGATGTTTCATGGTGCATGAATGAAACTTGAGAGGGGATTAAATTTTTGTTTTGAAAAGATCATGTTCTTTTTCTTTTTTAAGTATTTGTAAGGACGCATTATAGGTACATGTTACGGTTGTGTATGAGTTTGTGAATTTGCTTTTTTTAGTTTATGTGAAATATTAACCATACCGTTTTAGTCAGCTGTGTTCTATTGTGAAACAATGATATGGAAATAAACTGTTTAACGCTTTACCAAACTATTCGATGTTATAACGACCCAGATGACGAAGCCGTATGAAAACGTGGGAAAAGCAGAAAATGCCGGTTGCTGGCATTTTCTTCTTTTCCCATGATATTTTCTGCCCAATTCAAGATGAATTCCATCATTTTAGCTACATTGAAATGGTCATCTGCAACTGCTGTCAGTTTAGACTAGTCTTCTTTATTGCTGTCTGGTAAAAGAGTTGAAGTGTAACACCTGAAGATTATGTATACATTGGGCTAATGACCTGGTTTAAATTTAAACTAATGCACAAATAGTTATGATGTTTGATAAAGTGTTACATAATTAGAGGAAATGTTTACTTTCAGTTTTCTTTGTGGATTTAATTTGATGTGATTTTGAATTCGCTGTTTGGATTTATACACTTGTTTTAAATATTTGGCAATGGCTGAGGAAAGAAGTGTGAAATTACAACGTCGGCAGGCTATGAAACGGAAAGGATTTTCCTGGGGAGAGCAATCTGGGGTAAGAGTGGTCTCTGTATCTCTCATTCATAGTTTAATTTGAATAGTCGTTTTACAGTCAAAAACTTAAGTCAAAAACTTAGTCTGTTTTAATTGGACCCAACATGTCGTTATCTTACCTATCTAAATAAGAGCCCACATTTATAAACACAGTTATTGATCATTTGACAATCCCACAGGCCTTTTGAAAGTGTTAGCCCGAAAAATGAAAATGTACTATAAGGCTATGTATCCTGTTGAAGGAGAATTAAACCAGATTTTGACCAAAAATGTTTTAGGGTGTGGAAAAACGATATTTTGTATGGAAAATTATAAGCATGTGACTGTTTATATTTTTAGTTGGGGAAAACAAACAAATGAAATAACGCTGGAAGAAAAAATTGTCTCCGGTGGGACTCAAAACCCTTTGATATCAAAACCAGAGGTGCTGACTCTACCAACTAAGCTATAGGGCCAAGTTAAATCATATCTCCATAAAAATATATTTTGTTCCTTGTTAAACAATAACAATTTTAGAGTAACTAAGTCAGGACAGGAAATTTTTGTGGTAAATATACAAGTAAACTCCGTATTTTTTTTTGTGTGTTTTCTACATATATTTTTATAGTTTTAATTTTTTAGCTATTTTTGCATTCAAATTAAAATTAGTAGTCTTTAGTAAGATTTTCTAAAAAAACTTCTGTGAAGGAATCTAGTGTAATGTTCCCTTAACCCTTTACCACACAATCCTGACTTTTAACAACCTCTGGAAAGAAGCCTGAAAACACTGGGGGAAAAGGAGAAAATGCGGGTAACCAACATTTTCTCCGTTTCCCACAATGTTTTCTACCCATCCCAAGAGAAATTTCAAATTTTCAGTCACATTTATTATGTCATCTGCAAATGCTTTCAATTTGAACAAGTCTACATTTTTGTCGTTTGGTAAAGAGTTAAAGAAATACCACTTAAAGAGTTACACCTTAAATTATTTTTGGATAGTTTTCCAAGTATTGACTGACTCAATACAGAAATATGATATTTGAAAGTTGATGAAGTTTGGATGATGAAAACCTTTCTCTAACCTTTACCACACAACCCATGTTTTAACTGTACCACTCAATGAAATTTTAGACTGGTCCAAAATAAAGGTATTTGTGGACAAGTAATGAAAATTGCCTGTGAATGAGTAGAAAACATGGGAAAGGGAGAACATGCTGATAACCAGTATGTTCTCCTTTTCCAACAGTATTTTCAAAATTTTTCCCTTCTGGTCGTTAAAACTAATGATTGTGTGGTAAAGAGTTTCTTGACTTTCTCCACATTGAAATTATAGAATGGATATCTAATGGCTAGTTCTTCAGCTCCCCTCAATGTTGAGTAGATATCAGAAAGAAAAGATACAAATGATTGATTGATTAATTAATTGATGGATGGATGAATGGGATGGACGGATGGATGGCTGGATCGATGGGTGGGTGGGTGTATGGATGGATGGCAGGCAGGTAACTTTGAAAGTTTTTTAAAGAGTTATGGTCCTATTTGACTCAGAATTTTCACAGACAAAGCGTTGTATGTATTGTATGTTGTTTCAACATTATTAATTTTGTTATATTGTGGTGGCCAGTGCACCTGTCTTTTCTTTTACCAGTACTACGCACAATATTCTTTCCAAGCCACTGGCTGCTTTCCCACATAGCCATTTATGAAACAATGATCAGCTTTGAGAGAGAAATTAATCCTGTCGCATGACTGTCATCAATCTTTGGAAAGAAATTGGCCGAGCTGGGGAATAAACCAGCGACCTCCTGTTCTCAAGTCCTGTATGCTACTGACTGAGCTACCGGGGCTCAGCACACTGACAAAGCAGCTGCAGCCAAGCTTAGGTACCTCCACAGGATCTCTTATTCTGTGTTCTGATGACGAGTCATGACAGTAAATCTTTAGCAGGCTATGAAATTTTAGACTCCTCCCCATTGAAAGCATTTTGCAATTGACAAATGTGGTTTGAGTATTCAACTTTGTCTTTGAAAGGGTAGAAACATTGTGAAATAAGGAGAAAATGCTGGTTACCAGCATTTTTGCCCTTTTCCCATGTGTTTTCAAAAGCTTCCTTCCATAATTATGGTCATTTAACCCTTTACTACACCATCCCGACTTTTAACGACCCTGTGAAAGAAGCCTTTTGAAAACATTTTGGGAAAAGGAGAAAATGCAGCATGGTAACCAGCATTTTCTCCTTTTCCCACAATGTTTTCTACTCTCCCAGAAACAAATTTCAATTTTTAATTCACATTTATGTTGTCGTCTGCAAAAGCTTTCAATTTGGACTGATCTAAAATTTTGTCTTCTGGTAAAGGGTTAATACTTGTTGTTTGGTAAAGGGTTTAAGTCTACGCAGACAACAAAGTTTTGGACTTGTTCATGTTCAAAGTATTTGCTTCAAATCTTCTGTGAATGATGAGATTTGCCTTTAGATCTGTAGAAAAACTTGTGGGAAATGGAGAAAATGCTGGTTACTAGATTTTTGGCTCAGGATCATTAAAACTTGGACTTGTATGGTAAAGGGTTAACAAATGCAGATGACTTTGTGGGAAAGGAGAAGATGACGGTAAACAGCATTTTTTCCTTTTCCTGCAATAAATGCAAAAACAAGCATAATTATGGTATTTTTTTTCACCAAGCTGCCAAACCTGGGAGCCCAGTGGGTAACATACAGGGGTTATAACTAGTGGGGGTGTGTGGATGGTTTAATTTCCTTCCAAGGATTTATGATAGTCATTGTGACACGATTCAGTCCTCTCTCCTGGCTGATCGTTGTTTTGATGATGGTTGTGTAGATAGGGAAGAATATTGTGCAAAGTAATGGTAAATGAAACTCCAGGAAAGCATGGATAGCTACACTGGCTGCTGGGTTGTAATTACTGACATAATGTTGAAAATGGCATTAAATAGGATACAAACAAACAATATTTTTTGAGCTAATATTTTCATCTTGAATTAACCCTTTACCAGACAACAAAATTTAAGCCTTGTCCAAATTGAAAGCATTTGCAGATGACAACTTCAGTGTGGCTCAAATGGTGCAATTCTTCTTTGATAGGGTAGAAAACATTGTGGGAAAAGGAGAAAATACTGGTTATCAGCATTTTCTCCTTTTCTCACAATGTTTTCAAAAGGCTTCTTCCCCAGGGGCGTCAAAAGGCGGCATTGTGTGGTAAAGGGTTAAAACACTTTATAATCAGGAAGCAATAGATCTCTAACAATGTATATGATTATGTAAAAAGTCGTAAACTGAAGGAGGAGGAGTGGATAGAAACTTAGAGTACTCAACACTAAAAATATTTTGCTTTTCTGGCTTAATCCTTATACTGCTAAATAAATTAGATATTTCAAGTTGATAATAAAAACCTAAATATTGCTGTTTCAAAGTTATTTTTTTGGTGGAAAAAGTCTCCTTATCGGACAGTGTAGATTCAAGATCAGACTGGACATTCTCTGCAGTCTGATCTTGATCTACACTGCCTGCAAAAGGTCAGTGAGTAGCGTTAAGCAGCCTAAGGGTTAATACATGACCATTTGCAGATAAATTTTTATTTTTTGCCGTAACTCTTTACCAAATGATAAAATTTTAGATTCCAAATAAAAAGTACTTGCAGATGACAAATGTAGCTCAGATTATGAGATATACCTTTGAAAGATTAGAAAACATTGTGGGAAAAGGAGACATGATAGTCATTATCAGTTTCTCCTCTTTCCACAATTCTTTCAAAAGTATTCTTCATTTGGGTCTTTAAAGCATAGGATTGTGTGGTGAAGGGTTAAAAACAATGGAAAAGGAGCAAAATGTAACCAACGTTTTCTCCTTTTCCCACTATTTTTTCGGTCCTATTATAGACAACTTTCCCAACTTGATCCACAATCAATTTTGTCGTCTGCAAATGCTTTGGCCATGGAAAAAATAAAGTATTGTGTGGTAAAGGATTAAACATTTTGGCCAGTGGGGAAATTGCTCCAAACGTTCCATTTTCTCATTTTACCTCCATGTTTTCAAATATAATCAAATTTTTACTCATGATTGACATTGATGATCACACAGATGTTTTCAAGGTTATTTGCTGCAAATTTTCGTTTCAGAAGGTATGAACCTTAACCTTTATTATCTGTGAAAGCACTGTTTTAAGCAACTAGCCTTTGCAACCAGTGCACAAGAGGTGCAGTCTGATGTGATCTGCATTGTTGGTTTGACCAAGACATTCTGGACAGGACCAACCTTTAAATTTCAATTATCTTGGTCCGATTCCTAATCTGAAAATGTTCCTTAGGTTTATTCAGGGCTCGACAGGTTAAATGACCCTGTTTTACAGCCCTGTGGAAGAAGGCTTTTGAAAACATTGTGATAAGAGGAGAAAATGCTGGAAACCAGCATTGTCATTTCCCATTATGCTGTGTGACGTTCAAATGACCCTTCACCAAATATTCTTGTGTTTTCATGACCCTACAGAAGTAGACTTTTAAAATCGTTGTGGGAAAAGGAGAAAATACTGGTAACCAGCATTTTCTTCTCTTCCCACATTGTTTTTTATTCTTCCAAGGACAATGTCTATTGTTTGTGCCACATAAAATTTGTTGGAAGAACCTAAAACTGTGTTCCTTGTAAAGAGTTAAAGTGCATGTACTGGGATAGTGCTGGGATTGGTTGGGACCATTGCCTCATTGTAATGAGGTTCGAAAAACCAAGTGTAGCCACCTTTTATAAATATATTGATATGTGGACCAGTTTCCTTAACCCACTACCAAACAATTCCATGTTCAAAAAATTCTGAAAAAGAACGCTTTTGACGTTAGGGATAAAGGAGAAAATGCAGGTTATTAGTTTTTCCCCTTTTCCTACAATGCTTTTTATCCTTTCTGATACAAATCCCATCATAAATACCCTGTTTAATTAATTTTTTTGTTTGCCAAAGCTTAAAATTTGGATCAGTTCAAAAATTTTGCTATCTGGTAAAGGGTTAAATGACCATTTTTTTTTGCAAAACCACTAAAGCTTAGTCTACATTTGGCTTGCGATGAGCTTATGGTGTCCTTATCTCTCTTTCCACGATGACATCATGCATCTGAGCTATATGATTATAATACAGATGCACAAGTGCCATAACCTCTACAATTTTGTTTAACTCTGCACAGTGACAAAAATTAATGATAGCAAGTCCGTAGCTTGTAGACATGTGGTAGATAGCACTGCACAATCCCAGCAAAGGCACATTGAAGGGGCCCGCGCATTGATCCTGCGGACAACTTTTCATTTTTGATGGTCATTTTGGCCCAAAAAATCATGGGACATTGTTTGTATGAATGTGGTTTTTCAAAAAGTTGCAGCAGGGTGCTAGTGCAGCTTTGCTCCAGTCCATTGCTGAAAGATAGCACAAGAAATCCCACAATGCCCATACACAATATTAAAACATTTGCCTTAGCCCATAGCCACACAGGATACCTAAAAAATTGCATGGAAAATGGCAGAAATATACACAGTGCCTGTGGCAGTCATAACCCAGGCATAAGTCTTGTGCTGAGATAATTCTGTCATTTTGACATGTAGGTGTGTGCACTGTCAGTCTTGTTCTAACCATGAAGGTTTGTGGTCCATGTAAGGCCCAGGTCATTTGCTGTAGCATTCTTGAATGTTGCTGGAGCTCAGGGTTGGTATTCACCAACCATTCTGAAGGATATTCTTAGTGTTATTCTCCAGAATTTTCTAAATTTCAAAGTAACACAACTTTTGATTGGCTGAACCATTTAGTATGGCCAGTCAGAAGTTTTGTTACTTTCAAATTCAGAAAATCTTGGTGTGAATACGAATTCAGATCTTCAGAGCTAAAGTAGAAAGTGGATCTTTCATTTCTTCAACCTGAATTGAGGCTTCTGAAGTATTTAGTTCTAGAATACAGAGATACTATGATTGACTTTTCTCATATTACTCACTTAACAAACAGTCCAGTGTTCAGAAAGAGGCCTTTGAAAACATTATGAGAAAGGAAAATGTTGGTTACCAGCATTTTCACATTTTCCCGCAATGTTTTCAAAAGCGTTCTCCTTGGGGTTGTTTAAACTTGGGATTATGTGATAATGGGTCAAATGCTGACTGCCATTGTAAATGATTTATGCTGGATGGATTTCAGAAATGTTTATTTTAAATTTCACTGTTTATATGTGTGGTTTTGCTCCATGATTTCTCTTGTTTTGATTGAAAATATGCTTTAGACCTGTCATCTCTACTGGAGTGATCATGTGACAATATCACGTACATTGCAACATGTAAAACTTTACCCATAGAGAGCTGAATATATCCAACAGACATTTTTAATTAACTTTTTACCACATGACAAAATTTCAGCATCTGCGACATCGTTTCCTGGAAAACCACATTCATAGAAAACGACCCTTAGCCCTGACCCTTACCCTAACCCAGACAAATTGTGGTTCAAATTTTCCTCCTAAACAGAGCTTTTTATGTAATAAATCTGGGGATTCAGCAATCGGTATTTTAAAACATACATGTACATGGATTTCAACAAAATACCATTTCAACAAAATGTTGTGTACTGAAAATTGTGGCCTTGTCCAATTTTAAGGCATTTGCAGACAAGTGAAATGTGGTGCAAATGATAAGGAATGTCATGGAAAGAACGGAAAACACTGTGGAAAAAGGAGAATGCTGATAATCAGCATTTTTTCCTTTTCTCAGAATGTTTTCAAAGCATTTCTTCACAGGGTCATTAAAACTCAGGATTGTGTGGTAAAGGCTTAAGAAATAAAACTGTAAGAATTGCAATTACAAGGTTGCTTTTGTTCAGAATATCTAAACAAAGCTGACAGTGAAGATCAAAGATCAGACTCCACATTTGTGCAGTCTGATCTTGATCTACATCGGCAGAAAAGGCAACTTTGAGGGTGGTGGCTTGATGGGGCTACTTATCACACAGGCATACCGCCCCTGTTACCGAACAACCTCTAATTAACGCTCCCCCCCAGCTTTTTTCTAATCAAACATGGGCATAACAGATGACCAATCTATCGATAAAGTTGAAATCTGGAATGAATTTACGGCATCAATATAAATCTAATTACTGCACAAATGATTGTCATTAATACCTGACTATCCGAATATACATACATTGTCAATAATATTATAAACATCCTGCATCATGAAATTTGTCAACTAACTTGGAAAACTTCAGGAAGTTCAAGTATCAAAGACCGGTGTCCCATATTAATCGTGAATGCCACTTAATGTCCAAATGAATCATTATCAGCATTAAAATTGATATTTTGCATTAATACAGCAGGTTTCTCAAATGGTGATTGCTTTGCAATCGCCATTGATTAATCCTGGACGGTAATGTTATCGTCATCATCAAAGAATTTTATGTTGTTTTACCTCTATTAATTGCCCCCTTTTGGAAAATGTAATGCCCCTGGGGGCATTGAAAAGAGACAGTACGGTATATACAGTCTGGCCATAAGTATTTTTATCACTATTGACTTAACCCTTTACCACACAATCCTGAGTTTTAACGACCCTGAAAGAGAGGCCTTTTGAAAACATTGTGGGAAAAGGAGAATATGCTGGTAACCAGCATTTTCTCCTTTTCCCACAATGTTTTCTTTCCTTTTACAGACAAATCTCAACATAAGAGTCATAATTATCTAATATGTCGTCTGCAAATGCTTTCAATTTGGACATGTGTAAAATTTGTTCATGTGGTAAAGGCTTAAATGCATTTTTCAGTTTCCAAGAAAATTTATTAGGCTGAGCATCATGCTATCAATAGGAAAGTCAGGTAGAATTAGTGTGGTTAGCTTTATCTACACAAATTTGTAATTATTGCTCCTTGCTTGACATGGAAATTGTAGCTCTCTGAAACCTAGTGGTCTTATTATTCTGACAGAATTTGGCAACATTGCAATTTTTTGTTAAAGAAATGTTTTTGGAAAAAAATATTGATCTCTTTGAAACAGCTAATACAATTTTTATCACATTGTGCTGAATCAAGTCTTAAAATATATGCCATGCTCTGTGAAAAAGGGGTTTAATGCATCTGCAAAAAGTTTTGATCCTGGTCAGCCTGCACATTTTTATTTTGTTCTGTTTTTTTCTAGATACATTGCCAATGATATTTCTTCTGCCATGTTTATTTTAAATGACCAATAGGGAGAGCCATAACTAAGTTTTTGAACTGTGGCTCAACTCTTTTGCCGCCTTTCTTGTTGGTATTTTTTAACTCTATATGTATGCAAAGTATGGCAGTGAAATATGTTTAAAGGACCCATGTACCCTATGATTCAGTTGGTTGTTAGACAAAATGGATTTCATGGATCTATCATGTGATGACTTGTTCGGTATTAAGGATCACAGAGATGCATTAAGCCCCTTTTTGCCAGAGAATGGCTCATATTTGAATACCAAATTTTATTTGACTTCCTTTTCAGGTGATTTCTCAATCATAGCTTTATCATTCAACTAAAAGTGAATTAAAAAGTTAACTTGGAAATACATGTAAGTCAGTGGGGTTTAGTTAACTCTTTACCAAATGACAAAATTTTAGACTGGTCCAAATTGAAAGCATTTGCAGACGACAAAATAAATGTGACTGAAAAATTGAAATTTGTTTTGGGAAGGGTAGAAAACATTGTGGGAAAAGAAGAAAATGCTGGTTACCAGCATTTTCTCCTTTTCCCACAATGTTTTCGAAAAGCTTCTTCCTCAGGGTCGTTAAAAGTCGGGATTGTGTGGTAAAGAGTTGACTTAGAAATACATGTAAGTCAGTGGGGTTTCGGAATTGGACGAAATATTCATGGCCAGTAACTTTATCTTTGTCATGATCCTAAGCCTTTACCAGACAACATAATGCTAGATTTGTCCAAATTGAAAGCAAATGCAGATGATAATTATGTGGCTCAAATGATGGGATTTGTCTGTGGAAGGATAGAAAACTTTTGGAGGCAATAGAGAAAATGCTGGTTATCACCATTTTCGTTTTTTTCCCGTGATGTTTTCAAAAGTCGTCTTCTTTAGTAAAGATATGGTATTGTTTGGTAAAGGGTTAAGCCAATATGCATAAGAATGCAGTAAGCACTATTGGAGGTGCCTAATCTGGATTAACAGCTCAACAGCTCCTAGACTGAACTCTGTCCATACCAGAGAAAAACAATAGTAAAAGCTGTTGTGGATGGTGAAGATCAGAGATCAGACTGCACAGAATGTGCATTCTGATCTCTGATCCACACTGTCCACTACTTTAACATAGATTACAACTGAACTGTCTGTTTATCTTGCAGTGGAATTGTATCTTAAGCCATGAAAAAAAATGTAATTTATTTGGTAGAGAAAGAGTTAAGTAAATAAAACACTTGTAAGTACATATTTTCAGTCAGGAAATAAAATGCCCTTGTTTGTATTTTACAACTCCTTTGAACACAATACCTCACAAAATATAGGACAACTTAGTTCAATGATCAGGCTGCATGCTATGGACAGTCTCATCTTAATCTCCACTGGCCTATTTAGCACTTTTTGTTGTTCTGAGTATGGTAAGATGTGTATGATTTTCCAGCTTGCCTGATTTCAGTCCAGAACAAACACTCTTACAAAATGTTTTTCAGATGTTATTTCTTTAGCCTGAACCAAACAGTCCATATTTTATTATGACTCAGAAAAAAAGCTTTTGAAAATATTTAAGGAAAAGGAGAAAAATATGCTTGGTAGCTCAGTGTTTAGCATATCTGACCCATGCCCTGATGGTTGAGAGTTTGATACCCAGTTGAGGCAAACTTTCTTTCCAGCAATTTTTTGTGTCTTACCTCTGATGCATGTGAGAAAAGCTGTCAGTAGAAAATTGTGTCAGTACTGCAGTTCTATTAGAAAGCCAGGAAACATGCGTAGGTGCACTGATTGCCATATCACCTAAGCTGTTGAAATGGTGTTAAACCCCTATACAAACAAACAGAAGGTAAAGGATTAAGAGCCTTACAGGAGATTATGCTAACCAACTAAGTGAGCTGTTTACACCCTTGAAATAAGTTAGTAGCAGTAGTAGTAGATACTTGTGATACATAAATATATAGATATGGAGTATCATTTTGTAACTTTCCTGATGCTTGTATTCGATTCAAGCAGCATGAAAAAAAATTGATACTGAGCGAGACCGAAGGTTGGGTGAGATGTCAAAATTTTCTTGCGCAGCGAGAAGTAAATACTAGCATCAGAAAAGTTACTACAGCATGATATCCCTTCTATTATATACCTATACTTTTCAACGACAAAATTTTTGAAATTATTTTATTCGAAAATGGTAAACAAAATAAAATAAATAATGGTGTGGTTTTTATGAATGTAGGTTGAATATCACAGCGTAAAATTTTGACCAAACAAATTGCAAATAAATACATACATATTCAACGCATGAGTTACATCATCATGACATCATTATACCATATTTGAAACCGTATTTCACTGTGTGTAGATACAGATTTTTTTGTAATATTTTATCTGCGTGCAGCGCATGTATTTGAGCCGGAAAATTTTCAGGTATAAAATAGTATTTTATTAGCAAATTTGGCGTATGAACTTGCACACAATAATTTTAGATAAAAAAAAAAAGAAACTGGAAAATAAAGGATGTTTGTGTAACATGCATTCAGTTCCTATTTGTCCCTGTTAATGGCAGGACAAATCATATGTGGCTCACATCATCTAATTTTTCTTTAAAAGGGTACAAAATTGTGTGGGAAAAGGTAAAAATGTTGGCTTCAAAACACTGTGTGAAAAGGTTACATCACAATGTTGATGAATGATTATTATTTTCTGCCACCTGATCTTGATCTACACTGTCCACAAAAGCACCCTATGTTGTCCATAGTACGCTAATGGTTTAAAAACCTCCTTCTCGTTAGGGAGTGTTATGGAAAATGTTAAATTCTGTAACCACTTATAAAATAATCCTGTGTATAGACAACCCTGATGAAAAGGGCTTTTGAAAACATTGTGGAAAAAGGAGAAAATGCTGGTAACCAGCATTTCTCCTTTTCCCACAGTGTTTTCTACCTTTGCAGGCACAAGTCACTTCCTTTAAAGCCCATTTATCTTCTCTTTACATAACAAACCCATGTTTTAATTAGCCGGATGAAGAAGGCTTTAAAAAAAGAAAAATATTGTGGAAAAAGGTAAAAATGCTGGTAACCAGTATTTCCATATTTTCTCACAATTTCTTTGAACTTTTCAAAAACATATCCCACAGTTTGTGTCAAATTTAATTTGTTGTCAGCAAATGATTGGGATTTGGACAAATCTAAAATTCTGGACAACTCTCAAATGTAAAATCCACCAGTAAGATATGTAACAAAACTCGATTTTCACTTGATTTCCACATAAATCTCTTTCAAATCTCAGGTTAAAGCACAATGCTTTCTTGATGATATATTGCAATACCTGTAACCCTGTTATCTCCCCTGAGAGTGTGTGTCTGCCTTTAACACTTTTCCAAAAAAAAAACCAAAATCTAAGACTTGCCCTAATATTGAAAGTGATTGCAGATGACTTATGATATGTGGCTCAAAATGATGGAATTTGTCTTTTAAAGAGAGGAAAACACTGTGGGGAAAGGAGAAAATTTTCTTTTCTAACAGTATTTTCAACAGCCTTTTACCAGAAAAGTGATACTGCTTGGTGAAGGGTTAATGTTTGTAGATATAAGTGTTGCCTCACAGAAAGAGAGCCTTTTTTATCTCAATAAGATATTGTTTGATTATTAATACTTAGAGTGCAAGATAAAAGGAAAACATTCATTTTCAGTTAACAGGTAAAACTCACTTGTTGCAATTTTAAGATTTTTTTTCCAGAATAGGCCTCACAATATCAGACAAAGTAGATCAAGATCAGACTGCACATTCTGTGCTGTCTGATCTTGATATACTCTGTCTGCAAAACAGCCTATGTTGTCCCTAAGCGTTCTCAGTATTATTAGGCTCCCGCCCAGATTGTGTTGCTAAATTTATACAGCTCATGCTCTTATATAACTCCAAGAAGAGATGAATTGAAGATTAGCCCATTGATGCAATTTTTTTTTTTGGTGTAGCTGAATGCCTGGCGTTTGACCTAATTCTCGGTACTGGTGAAGGTGAATAGATGGTAACTTGCGATTGGTAAAAAATATGAACATGTTTTTTTGGCGGCCCCCTGCTGGCAAATTTGCTTGCACATTATGAAACCACTATTTGCAAGCGTTGCTACTGCTAATCAGTACCCTGGGGCCTTGATTCATACCACAGCAAAGTAATGTATTAGAGAATGCTCCTTTTTTTGTTCTATTTGGAAATTTGATATTTCATAAGCGTTTCCCAATAACCCAGCAAGTTCTCCTTTTCAACAAAATGAAAAATGGTGAGGAAAAAGAGGCAACATCTCGCGAAATTAGTTTTCATTATTTTACTTCATATTGAGCCACAGAAGAGTTTCATTATTCATATTTCAGTATCTTGTATGCTGTCTATCTTTTTTAAAGAAGTTTCTTGCTTTATATGTTGGAGTATTACAAACACTTACAAAAGAACTGAAGGAATTCTGTTTCAAAATGGTTTCTTGGATAGACAAAAACATTGACGCTGAAGACAATGGAGATACTTATTTGTTTTATCAGTTTAGCACACAATCCAGAATTTATAAGGACCTTGTGGAAGACGTCTTTTGAATACTCTGTGGATCAGTGTGTTCTACAATGTCCAACCATTAATCTTCTAAAAAAGTGAAATTAAACTTTTAAGCCTACAGTAAGAAACACAAATTTTGCTATTTCAAAGGTATTTTTTTGGGGAAAAATATCTCCTTATAGGACAGTGTAGATCCAAGATCAGATTGCATGTTCTCTACAGTCGAATCTTGATCTACATTGTCCGCAAAAAATCCTTTTAAGTCAAGCTTAGCAGCCCAAGGGTTAATATCATACTCTGCCATTGCCCAGATGACAAAATTTTTCGCCTGACCAAATTGAGAGCCTTTGCAGAAAAGGAATTTGATGTGGTTTTAACGATGGAATTTGTGTTTTTAAAGGTGGTAAACACTGTGGAATAGGTAGAAAATGCTTTGCCCACAGCAACAGACTTTTTGCATTAGGTATCCCAAAGTTTCAAAGCAAAGCATGCATGGAGCCAATCATGGCTGGAAGAAAATCTTCCATGTATAATAGGAGATAACTTTGTCAGTATATTTACACTTTGTCAAACAGTTACCTCCCTTACTTCTTAATGCGTTCATTTTTAACGAGGAATGTGATATGTTACAGAGATGCATTAATCCTTTATCACACAGTTCCAAGTTTTAATGACACAGAAAGAGAAAGCTTTTGAAAACATTGAGGGAAAAACAGAAAATGCTGGTAACTTATCATAGACACAACCCTGTACCAAACTATCATGAGTTTTAAGGACCCTGACAGAGAAGGCTTTTGAAAATGTAATCAGCATTTTCTCCTTTTCTTGCAATGTTTTCTACCCTTCAAAGGAGGAATTTTAGTTTCTGTCGTCACAATTAATCTGTCGGCTGCAGATGCTTTTGATCTGGACCAGTTTAAAATTTTGTCAATCAGTAAGGGATTAAATCAACGTTTTTGCTGTATTTGATTTTTTGTTTGTAATGCTTTCAAATTGGTCAAGTCCACAATTTTGTTGTCTGGTAAAGGATTAAATCCCATTTCCCAGAGCACTGCTCATGTATTGCCTTCACAAGCAGCAGAATCCCAGATACTGAATTCTATACATGATGCCAAAATACTTGCTTTGATCAGATTCATTCTGTGCTAATTCTTGTTGGTAGCAGAATCTGCATTCTTCAGATGTTACATGCACTTCAGCCTTAATGGCATCATAGAACAGACACACTTCCTGGGCCCTCATTCACTATCTGTTCTAAATTGAATTCTCAAGAATTTAATGGCAATTCTCAAATAAAATGAGACTGGTCCAGTGTTTCTGCCAGCTTCAAATTTTTGAGGGTCATTTGTGACCCCCTATCCTACCTTTTGAGGGTCATACAGGAAAATTATGGGTCACTGTTATAACCCATTATCATTCAATCCCATGTTTTCACTAACTCTACAGTGGAAGGTTTAGAAAACAGTGTGGTAAAAGGAGAAATTGCACAGATTGTGCAGTTTCTCCTTTTTATACGCCCGTCGAAGACGGGACGTATTATGGGATCACCCGTGGCGGGCGGGCGGCGTCCAGTTCTTTGTCCGGAGCATATCTCCAAAACTATAGAGTGCAGTGTACAGGAATCATAACTCTTGCTTCCTTAATTATTGAGTTATTGCCCTTTGTTGTTTTTCATACTTGAATTTTGTCCGGTGAATATCTCCAATACTATACTACCTAGGGTTATGAAATTTCATGAGTGGATAGATCTCATCAAGGGGGAGTGCAGTGCACAGGAATCATAACTCTTGCTTCCTTAATTTTTGAGTTATTGCCCTTTGTTGTTTTTCATACTTGAATTTTGTCCGGTGAATATCTCCAAAACTATACTACCTAGGGTTATGAAATTTCATGAGTGGATAGATCTCATCAAGGGGGAGTGCAGTGCACAGGAATCATAACTCTTGCTTCCTTAATTTTTGAGTTATTGCCCTTTGTTGTTTTTCATACTTGAATTTTGTCCGGTGAATATCTCCAATACTATACTACCTAGGGTTATGAAATTTCATGAGTGGATAGATCTCATCAAGGGGGAGTGCAGTGCACAGGAATCATAACTCTTGCTTCCTTAATTTTTGAGTTATTGCCCTTTGTTGTTTTTCATACTTGAATTTTGTCTGGTGAATATCTCCAATACTATACCACCTAGGGTTATGAAATTTCATGAGTGGATAGATCTCATCAAGGGGGAGTGCAGTGCGCAGGAATCATAACTCTTGCTTCCTTAATTTTTGAGTTATTGCCCTTTGTTGTTTTTCATACTTGAATTTTGTCTGGTGAATATCTCCAATACTATACTACCTAGGGTTATGAAATTTCATGAGTGGATAGATCTCATCAAGGGGGAGTGCAGTGCACAGGAATCATAACTCTTGCTTCCTTAATTTTTGACTTATTGCCCTTTGTTGTTTTTCATACTTGAATTTTGTCCGGTGAATATCTCCAATACTATACTACCTAGGGTTATGAAATTTCATGAGTGGATAGATCTCATCAAGGGGGAGTGCAGTGCACAGGAATCATAACTCTTGCTTCCTTAATTTTTGAGTTATTGCCCTTTGTTGTTTTTCATACTTGAATTTTGTCTGGTGAATATCTCCAATACTATACTACCTAGGGTTATGAAATTTCATGAGTGGATAGATCTCATCAAGGGGGAGTGCAGTGCGCAGGAATCATAACTCTTGCTTCCTTAATTTTTGAGTTATTGCCCTTTGTTGTTTTTCATACTTGAATTTTGTCCGGTGAATATCTCCAATACTATACTACCTAGGGTTATGAAATTTCATGAGTGGATAGATCTCATCAAGGGGGAGTGCAGTGCACAGGAATCATAACTCTTGCTTCCTTAATTTTTGAGTTATTGCCCTTTGTTGTTTTTCATACTTGAATTTTGTCCGGAGCATATCTCCAAAACTATACTACCTACGGTCATGAAATTTCATGCATGGATAGATCTCATCAAGGGGCAGTGCAGTGCACAGGAATCATAACTCTTGCTTCCCTAATTTTTCAGTTATTGCCCTTTGTTGTTTTTCATACTTGAATTTTGTCCGGTGAATATCTCCAATACTATACTACCTACGGTTATGAAATTTCATGTCTGCATACATCTCATTAAGGGGGAGTGCAGTGCACAGGAATCATAACTCTTGCTTCCTCAATTTTTCAGTTATTGCCCTTTCTTCTTTTTCATACTTGCATTTTCTGCGGTGAATATCTCCAAAACTATACTACCTAGGGTTATGAAATTTCATGCCTGCATACATCTCATTAAGGGGGAGTGCAGTGCACAGGAATCATAACTCTTCCTTCCTTAATTTTTGACTTATTTTCATACTTGAATTTTGTCTCGAGCATATCTCCAAAACTATACTACCTATGGCTATGAAATTTCATGCGTAGATAGATCTCATCAACTGGGAGTGCAGTGCACATGAACCATAACTCTTGCTTAATTTTTGACTTATTGCTCTTTCTTTATTTTGAAACTTTAATTTTGTCCAGTACATATCTTCAGAACTATACTAGCTAAGGATATGAAATTTCATGCGTGGATACATTCCATCAACGGGAAGTGCTGTGCATATAAATTTCAACTCTTGCTTGCTTAATTTTTCAGTTATTGCCCTTTCTTGTTTTTTTTTCGAACTTGAATTTTGTATGATGCATATCTCTCAAACTATACTACCTCGGGTTATGAAATTTTAGGGCTGGATACATCTCATCAAGGGGTAGTGCAGTGCACATGAAATATAAATTGCTTATTTTTTATGCACCAGCATTTTCTCCTTTTCCCACAATGTTTTCTACCCTTTCCAAACCAAATTTCAATTTTTGAGTTACATTTAGTTTGTAAACTGCAAATGATTTCAATTTGGACTAGTCCAAACTTTTGCTGTGTGGTAAAGAGTTAATAGTAATACAATAATAAACAAGAGTTCCGTCAACACAAATACACTGCCATTATCTTCAATCAACAGTAAAAAAAATATTCTGCACTACTATTTTTCTATACCTCCCCTTTATCATTATTATGCCCCAACTTTACAACTTGGAGTAAGACGGGCGTATCTTGTGACAATCTGCCGCTCTTGTTCCACAATGTATTCTATCCAATTAGAAAACCATAAGCATTTTTTAATGTTATAACTGGTATTGACGCTGGGAGCCGTAACATAAACTGTTAATGTAAATAAACATGGCCGACGAAATTTTCAACCTTCGCTTACGAAACATTCTTTTACACCTTGGTTTCGCTAAAAGTCATGGTTTTGTACGAAATTGTTCTTTTGGTTGAACTGATATTTTGGTTGCGCCAGAAAAAACGCACAAGGCCAATTCTATTGTGCCCTGAAAGAAATAACTGCTTCAAAAACGCAAGATATGCGCTCTAACGGAAACACTGCTGGTCAACCTTTGACCAAAATTTAATCATCCCATGTTTTAATGTCCCAAAGAAGAATGCTTCAACCCTTTTCCAAACAACAAATTTTAGTCCCATCTAAATTGAAAGCATCTGCAGACAACAAATTCAGAAGTGGTTCACATGAACTTGAGAAGTTTTTTGACAGGGCAGAAAACATTGTGGGAAAAGGAGAAAATGTTGCTTACCAGCATTTTCTCCTTTCCCCACAATTTTTTCTATGGACTCTTCCTCAGGGTCATGAAAACAAGGGATTATTTGGTAAAGAGTGAACATGAACTAAAGATACCATACACCATGATGAATTGGCTTTACCCACGACATTTTGGCATTCGCTGACAAATGCTGAAGTGCATTGGCTCTTCACTGTAAGCTTTCTATAAGTTCCATAACCCTATACCACACATTCCCGACTTTAAACGACCCTGAATGAGAAGGCTTTTAAAAACATTGTGGGAAAAGGAGAAAATGCTGGCAACCAGCATTTTCTCGTATTACCTCAATGTTTTCTACCTCTCCCAAAACAAATTTCAATTTTTGAGTTGCATTTATTTTGTCGGCTGCAAATGCTTTCAGTTTGGAAAAGTCTAAAATTTTATCGTTTGGTAAAGAGTTATCCTATACCACACAATTCCGACTTTTAACGACCCTGAATGAAAAGGCTTTTGAAAACATTGTGGGAAAATGAAAAAATGCTGGTAACCAGCATTTTCTCCTTTTACCACAGTGTTTTCTACCTTTCCCAAAAGAAATTTTAATTTTTGAGTTACATTTATTTTGTAGTCTGCAAATGCTTTCAATTTGGAAAAGTCTAAAATTTTGTCGTTTGGTAAAGAGTTAATCCTATACCACACAATCCCAACTTAACAACCCTGAATGAGAAGGCTTTTGAAAACGTGGGAAAAAGGAGAAAATGCTTCTAACCAGCATTTTCTCCTTTTACCACAATGTTTTCTATCTTTCCCGAAACAAATTTCAATTTTTGAGTTACATTTATTTTGTAGTCTGCAAATGCTTTCAATTTGGAAAAGTCTAAAATTTTGTCGTTTGGTAAAGAGTTAATCCTATACCACACAATCCCGACTTTTAACGACCCTGAATGAGAAGGCTTTTGAAAACATTGTGGGAAAATGAAAAAATGCTGGTAACCAGCATTTTCTCCTTTTACCACAGTGTTTTCTACCTTTCCCAAAACAAATTTTAATTTTTGAGTTACATTTATTTTATCGTCTTCAAATTCTTTCAATTTGGACTGGTCTAAAAATTTTGTCGTTTGGTAAAGTGTTTAAAGTACACTCATGCGTTTGTTGTTTTCTAAGTGAGAGAATTTTTTTTTTTTCATTCACAATATTTATGGACATAATTATGCTGACAAATGTATTGCACAAGTTGGCTTCTTTCAAAAAGAAGCCAGGAGAGGTCAGCGTCAGTGTTTTCAAATAGTTTATTGGCCTTTCATTTCAATATATTTAAGTACATGTAAACAAACGTGTAAAACAGCTGCCACGTAGAAACCTCTTTTGCTTTACATGACGGTCATTTGATCTTCTTTCCGCCTTCTCAAGTTGCATGATCTTGTCCAGCGGTCTTCTTTCTCTTTTTTAACAAAATTCTTCATACTTTTTCTTCTGCTTAGATTTATTTGCTTAATGAAGAATTAAAGTTATTTGAGAGGTCATTTCACTTGTAATCATGGCAAATTAATGTAACAAATCTTTTCTGAAATTCGTCATATCTAAAAGTGGGTGCAGGACAACTAGCCCCAAAAATAACTCGCCCCAAGGCAACTCGCCCCCAAAAAACTCGCCACAAGGCAACTCGAGTCACCTTCAGAAGACAACTAGCCCCAAGTTATGAACCAACTCGCCCCGCTCTTATTACTATCACCTGAACATATTTATAAAACCAAGACCTGTGTAAACTGTTATGATTTTTATTGACCTTCTTTCTTTTTTATCTATATATCTTTCTCTTCTGTCTTTTGTTTAAGTAATTGAAGATTACATTCTTTCGTCTACACCAAGTGAACATTGAAGTTAGCATAAATGATGCTGACTTGACCAGTTTGACATCCCTGACATATTCAGTTCATGGAATGAATTTTCTATTACCGGTATACTGTTAACATATACCCGTTCTTTTCAATCAATCAATCAATCAGTCACATCGATCGTTAGACACAAAGAAAAAACAGATGGATAAACTGACCCACCAGTCGTTAGTTTGATGATACTTAAGTCATTCATGATTGCTTTTATCTGGAAGATCTATAGGTACATAAAATTTTGACGATAAGCCATTTAAATAATGTCTCTTAATCCTAGATAATTACTTTTGTATTTCAGTAAATTACCTGTATTGTAATAGATTAGCATCAAAAAAGTTGTTGTTTTCACGAGTTGAGAACCAATATGTTAGGAGTTTATGCTCAGGATGAAAATTTTGCTTGATTTTAGGAGGTTTTTTTTTTTAACATGGGCGCGATTATTCAAATTCTGTGAACTAGCCCATGTTTCATAAACTTTTGACGAGTTGTCTTCTGCGTGGGCGAGTTGTCTTCAGTTTGAGGCGACTTGTCTTCACAATGTGGGGCGAGTTGTCTTCGGACGATTTTTTTTGTGGGACGAGTTGTCTTTGGGCGAGTTGTCTTTGGGGCAAGTTGTCTGTCATTCCTAAAAATAGAACCACGTCTATTTCTTATTTCGGTTTTTAGATTTCGCTTTATTTACAAAACCATGACGAAACAGACTGTGTACCATACTAATTTCGCAAGAAAAATGGATTTAGACAGCGAATTCTGCGGCAGTCTGCGTTTTAAACTCGCCACTGTTGGAGAGGTCTGATGACCTCTCCAATTACTATCAAATTAACAGTATCCTTATTCAGGGCATGCAAGGATCACACATATCACATTACATGTGTGTTGAGAGATTGCTGACATTTGTTCATATTTGTTTTGCATTTGCTCTTGTTGGTTGACATGTCGATACTCTATGAACTGGTTGTGGTGTTTCAAATTTCAGTTTCTGTTTTGTTTTCCTGAAACCCTCCTCCCTTCCCCCCACCCCTCCCCTCATAGAGAAATTTACCAGCATTTTCTCATTTGTCCACAGTGTTTTTTTCAAAAGTCATTTACCTGAAGGTAGTTCAAACTGGCAATTGTGTGGTAAAGGGTTAATTGAGGGATAATTCTGTTAAATTGTATGATAATTATACAACTTTTTGCTGTCTTATCTTACATGCAAAAACTGCTGGAAGAAAATAAAAAAAATGATATGAAGAATTTTAGGGAACTTTCTGTATTTTTCAGCTTCGGAGAGACTTTTGTTGAAGATCTTTGAATGGCATTATGTCTGAGGGTCAGCAAGATGAAATCTGCATCAGAAATGCAACTGTTTAATAACCAGAATTTTCTCCTTTTCCCACAATGTTTTCAAAAGCCTGTTTTCTCAGGGTGGTTGAAAAGCAGAAATGTTTGGTAAAGGTTTAGAGTTCTGTGTAAAACCTTGGAAAAGTATAAGGCTTTGGGATTTATCTTTGTAGGTCTATCCAGCTTTTAAACTCTTTACCAAATTACAAAATTTTAGACAGGTGCAAATTGAAAGCATTTGCAGATGACATAGCGAATGCGGTACAAATGATGGAATTTGTTCATGAAAAGTAAAAAACGTTGTGGGAAAAGGAGAAAATGCTGGCTACCAGCATTTTCTCCTTTTCCACAATGTTTTCAAAAGCATTCTTCCTCAGGGTTGTAAAAACACAGGGATTGTTTTGTAAAGGATTGAAAGATCTGGAAAAAAACCTGGCAGAGTATATTGCATAACGATTTATCTTTGTGGGTCTAACAAGTTTTATAGGCTTTAAATTTATCCTTAGAATGGTTTATGAGTTTGTATTCAAAGCATCTATCAATATTTTGTGTTTCTTCTCAGAATTATAACTACTACATGTATACATGCTTGATAAGTCTGACTGGGTTCGCTTGACAGGGGTTTAACCAGGTTTATACGCCCTTGCTTGACATATTTGGTATGTGACCGTCAAACTAGCTCAAGTAAAGTTGGGATTCAAACCCCAAATTCAAAATATGTTGCATCTCTTACAGTGTGCTGTGTGGCACCAGTCTAAATTTTTACTCAAGTGCCATAACAGCTAACCCTTTACCACACAATCTTGACTTTTAACGACCCTGAGGAAAGTGCTTTTTGAAACATTGTGGGAAAAGGAGAAAATGCTGGTAGCCAGCATTTTCTCCTTTTCCCACAATGTTTTCTACTACATCAAAGACAAATTTCTATATTAGAGTCACATTGAAATTGTTGTCTGCAGATGCTTTCAATTCAGACAAGTCTCAGATTTTGTCGTTCTGTAAAGAGTTAATTATGAGAGAGTAGAATCAATATTATCACCATTTGTAATCAGAAAAAAAAAACGAAGGTCATGTATTTGAAATGCACAAAATTTAATAAGGCCTCTTTGGTCATAGGATATCAGCAGAAGGAGAAGATATGATGGCGTCTTCTGTGCAGGCTAATTTTGTTCACCTGTCCACAAAAACTGCTGAAGCTGTATGGGAAATCTAGAGTTACTATCCTTACAGGGCTGAATAATAAAACAGACTTTTTTGGAAAGGAAAAGAGGAAAAGTGTTTCTATGGATTTTCAAGGTTGTTTTGGCTAGAAAGACGTCCAAGTAGCAAAGAGTGCAGTGCAGCAATTTACCTCTTGTTCCTCATAATTTTACATTATTGTTGAGACAGTCTGGAGAAGTGAAATTTTCAATTAGATAGGAGTCATGCCCTGTGTTTGATGCATCAGCAAAAAGTTTAGACTTGTGTCATCCTGCGCAATCCGAGCAGTCTGACCTGAATCAAAACTTTTTGCTTATTGCATATTTTGTGCATGTCAAAAGACTGGTCTTCCTTGTGATTGAGTTGTTTGTTAGACAAAATGATTTTTGTGGATCCATAATTATGTGATGGCTTGATTTATATAAGCATTATATAACCCTTTACCACATGGCAATATTTTAGACATTTCCAAATTGGAAGCATTTGCAGATGATAAAATAGATGTGACTCGAAAGTTGAAAAGTGCTTTTGGAAGGATAGAAAACATTGCGGGAAAAGGAGAAAATGCTGGTTACCAGCATTTGCTCATTTTCCCACAATGTTTTCAAAAGCCTTTTTTATCAGGGTCATTAAAAGGCAGCATTGTGTGGTAAAGGGTTAAAACCCCTGTTCCTAGTGTGCCATCAATGTATTTTTCAAGATTATTCTTAATCAAACTTATCAATGGTAAAAAGAGAAGTTGCTGGTAAAACAGGTGTGTCTGAAAATACATGTAGATGGTAAATTAACCCTTTACCAGACAACAAAATTTTAGCCTTGTCCAAATTGAAAGCATTTGCAGACGACAATTTCAGTGTGGCACAAATGGTGCAGTTTTTTTCTTGAGAGGGTAGAAAACATTATGGGAAAAGGAGAAAATGCTGGATACCAGCATTTTCTCCTTTTTCCACTATATTTTCAAAAGGTTTCTTTCCCAGTGTCTTTAAAAAGGCAGTGTTGTGCAGAAAAGGGTTAATGGGTTGAATGGCAGTAATGGGTAAAACAGTAACATGGACTGCATGTTCTCTATAGTCTGATCTTGATCTACATTGTATACAAAGGTACCTGAAGTTATGTTCAAGTGATTAAAGGTGATATGCTCTCATACAGAGGAAATTGGCAATTTCAAGAAATACCAGACTTACATACAGACTTTTATGATCTCTCGCCCATAATATTTCAATCATTGCTTTTTATTGGGAATTTTGCTTTCTTACTGACATATTGTAAACTGTTAACAGGAGACAATTCAGGGAAGATTGCCAATATTTTGAAACCTTTAAACTCATGTATTTTATCATTTTTAGGTGAAAAGGCCCATTTACCTACTAACATTAAACATTCAACAACAATTTTTGAAGAAATGGTTAGAAGTGTTATTTATTGTCTTTGAAAAAAAATATGTGGGTAAAGAAGTGATACCATGTAGCAAGCAGTTGCTTCTTTTTCAACTATTTTTTGAACCCTCGGAGTGCTGGAACCCACTTAAGTTGTTTATGTGGACAGTGTAGATCAAGATCAGACTGCACAGAATGTGCAGTCTGACCTTAAATCTATACTGTCTGCTACTTAGTCATGTAATCTAGTGGAGACAACCAATGAAATAGCAATTTTTGGACTGTTCTTCCCAATTGTGACGGTCTGTTAGCCCTTTACCAAACAATCCCTTGTTTTAACAACCCTTGGGAAGAAGCCTTTTGAAAACATTGTGGGAAAAGGAGAAAATGCTGGTAACCAGCATTTTCTCCTTTTGCCATTGTGTTTTCAATGCTGTCAAAGACAAATCCAAATATTTCATTGACAGTTAATTTTTAGTCTGCAAATGCTTTCGATTTGGTTTAGTCCAAAATTTTGTCATTTGGTAAAGAGTTAATTCACAGCTTTGAAGGTCCAAGCTCCCACTTCAGCAAAATTGGTATCTTACCCATTGAGAGCTGAATTAATGAAATGGACCCTTTTTAATAAGGGAAACATTTAAAATACAGGAAACATATAAAAACATTTAAAATCATGTCAATCCTAACTTGTCTGGCTAGGATACGTAACAAAACAAGCGACGAGTATAGATACAACATCAAACTGCATATTCTGTGCAGTCTGATCTTGATCTAAACTCTCAACAAAAAAAAAACAAATTAAGTTGGTTCCAGTACTTTACAGGTTAATGGATTGATTGTAGGATTTTTATGTTCTTCTCTTTCAGAATATATCCAGAAGGGGTGGTTCTACATATAGTAGACAGGATTCTGAGAGCTCTGTAGACAGCAATGGTAAATACCTTTGTTTTATTATTGTCTAAACCAAATTTTTAGCATATTACTTGGAAAAAGATCTTTTAGAATAGACTTTCAACATGATAATAAGTAAAGGTTGGGTGGTAAGAGACCAGCAGTCACACTTAATACTGGCTTGACTTTGGAGAGGTGCTTTTTCCTTGGTCCTCATCCTTTGTCCCTAACCTGTTTCATTCTAGGAGCCACAACTCTTCAGAGGTGGGATGTTAAATGCGACATGTAACAAAGCAGATGTATGATACTCTAGCTAACCCAACCAAACAACAAAAGTTTGGCCTTGTCTAAATTGAAAGCATTTGCAGACGACAAATTCATTCTAGCCCAAATGTTGTTATTTGTCTAAGAAAGGGTAGAAAGCATGGTGGGAAAAGGAGAAAATGCTGGTTACCAGCATTTTCTCCTTTTTCCATAATGTTTTCAAAAGCCTTCTGTTTTGGGGTTGTTAAAACTCAGGATTGTTTTGGTAAAAGGTCAAGGATTACCCAGTGCTTTAACAAATGGCCAAGGGATATCCAAATATTTATAGATCTTGTGGTGTAAAACATTTAAAAATCATTGAGTTCTGACCGACAAAAGTGTTCAAATATATTTTGTTAATGTAAATGTGGCAATTTCAGCTTGGTATACTTAGGAACTGCCTAGAAATATAATGGTGTTAGCTTCGATTTAAGCCTTTTGTCACCAAATATAGCCATGTCTGATGTGTTTCTACCCTTGTGTCATAGTAATGTATCACGCCTGCATTGAATGACATGGCTGACCAGAAAAAAGTTTTCATCGGAGAAACTGACCTCTAAAGTAGTTTAGATGAACTGCTCAGGAGTTTTTCCAAGCAACCAAAGCTAAATCAGACATGTCTGTTTGTCTACATCAGATATGTCAGTTATATTTGTCATTATTTTCTGAAAATATTGATAATTCAGATTCAGCTCGAAAATCTTACTTAATAATTTATGGGGATGCACACCATTGTACAGAGGAATCCGCTTATTAGCAATACCCATTTGTCAGAAGAAAAATTGCTATTAAGCGATCATTGCTATTATCCGCAATTTCATTTGAGGCATGAACTCGCACGAGAGTGGGGACTAAGAAGTCGGCGCTAAACCGAAAGTAGACTATTTCCCTCCGCAATCGATTGCTAGTTATAAATTTGTAATCCAATATTAATAAAGTGATTAGAAATTGTTGTCTTTGTAGTTATTAGTGTATTGAATTACCTCTCATATTAGTATCTGAAGAGCTGTAGTGGTAAGTCGACCCGTTTTCCTACATTGTTTACCTATTCACTCGTGCTACACACGGCATATGTACATGTACATATTATGCATTAGGTTTATTATACGGCTTATTTTGCCCTTCCGAACGAAATCGAATGTGCCTTTTTTGAGCGTATTTTTTACGATTCCTTTTAAGAAAAAACATTCGAAAGCTTTCTCCCAATAAGGATCTTAAAAAACTTGCTCTTAAGAACATACATAGGACTAGGTTGATTCTCAGTCAAAATATTCCAGACTATTCTTGTAAACATAAAAAAGCAGACAACATGTGAAGAACTTGAATCAAACAATTGAATTTGTGTAGAAAATACTCCGGAGAAAGGAGAGAATGTCTGAATCTAGCATTTTCTCATTTCCCGGAAATGTTTTTAATTCTCTTTGAAAGACCCTTTCTGTGAAACTTCGGAATTATTCAGTTTGAGATCATCTGGTATTTTGAATATGAAGCTTTTGAATGACCTATCAACAGACATAGTCATAGTCATTCAGATTTTTTAGATTCAAACAGGACTACGAATCATGTTTGCATTTCGGAATGGGGATAAGTTATGAGACAAAAGGTAAATTAACACACATTTATTACACTATGATAAAATCCTTTGTTCATACATATATACAAATGAAGCAAAATTTTACCATAACAGTTTTTTCTTTTCAAATCACAAAAGAGCAATTTATGTTTTTATTTAAAGTTCTTAAGGAATCCATTGTATAAACTCTGTCACTTTGGTCTGTCGGCGTGTTTGTTCGAATGTCTCATGAATTTGTTGTTCAAGTGCGTAGAAGTTGGAGAAGTCGGTGTCTGGTTTTCCCCTTTCTTCTAAAACTCGTCGTAGGTCTCCCAGACAGTTGTAGGCGTGTGTAGCTGTCACTGGCAGTTGGTATTCTTCTCGTTCGTCGTCGTTGTTGCTATCTTTTTGTGGGTCAGTAGGTTGTTCTCTGACTGACTGTGCGATTTCTTCATCTGTTAGTAAACCGTGACAAGGGGTGTCACTGTCGTGATTCACGTAGTGGTCGAAGTCAGTTTGAGTTATAGATGTTGGAATCGGTAAGTTGTTGTCTGTTACTGCATTCTGGGGTTCGACTGTCTGGATCTGGAAATCAGCTTTTCTGTAGCAGTTTACGATTGTCTGTTGCTTCACGTTCTTCCAGGCAGTAGATAGTAAGTGGATGGCGTCAAGTAGAGTCAGTTTCTTGGCGTAGTCTGTAGCTGTGGTTTCTGGTAAGTCTATGTCGGAGATATGTCTTTGTACAATTTGGGCGCAGTAGTAACTCTTGAGATTTCTGATGATTCCTTGGTCACAGGGTTGAATGATCGGTGTTGTGTTGGGTGGGAGGAACTTCAGTCGGACGTTAGTTAGGCTGTCAGCAGACGATGGTGGGTGGGCACTACAGTTGTCAACCAAAAGTAGAACGTTTCTTTTCTGTCGTCGCATGTGTCTGTTAAAGCCTTTCAGCCAGTCTGTGAATATCTCGCCAGTCATCCAGGAGTTCTTGTTGTTTTTGGAGATTACTGGCAGGTTCTTTACCCCTCGGAAGCAGCGTGGGTCTTCGCTCTTCCCAATGACTAGTAGTTGGCGTTTGTCTGTACCGGTCATGTTGCAGGTTACCAGGGCTGTAACTCTGTCTTTTAGTTTTTTGCTGCCGCTGATTTCTGTGGTCTTCTCTGTCAGGGTACCGTCAGGGAGGGCGGGGTAGTAAATTCCTAATTCGTCAGCGTTGTAGATATCGTCAGGATCGTAAGTCTATAGAAGTTCGGGTAGTACATTCGTTGTCCAGTGGTCGGTGGATAGGTGGTCAGCGTCTTTCTTCTCGCCGTGTTGTCGCTTGTAGACAATCTGGTTTCTGGCTTTCCAAAGAGCTAGCCAGCCTGTCATAGGAACAAAGTCTGTGTTCTGTAGGGCCTGGGCCAGGTCTTTGGCTTTCTCTTCAAGGACGGGGCCGGAAATCGGAATGTCGCGTGTTCGGGCGTCCTGGAACCAGGTTTTCAAGGCTGTCTCTACATTTTCAGCTTTGCCAGTTCTCTGTTGTTTTCTTCCTGGGTTGGCGTTAGTCTCGTACTGCTGGCGTATTTCTTCTTTCTTTGCGTTGATTCGACAAATTTGGGATATGGATACTCCAATCTTTCTGGATGTCTCAACCTGAGGTGTCTTCTGGTCAAGTAACTTGACAACTTTGTAGGAGTCAGCTAGGGAGAGGTCTGTGCGTTTTCTCTTGAACATTGTGACGGGTTATGATGGTCAAGTTTAATGACCAAGGTTTAAATAGGAACGTTTTTTACACATTCAGTTAAGGTAATTTTTGTTTGACCATTTTGTTTGTCACAGTCAATTAGCAGGATCAAAGGCAAGTTGGCTAAAAAAGTCTTCAAAGAAATCAATTAAAGTGTTTTAATTAGTTAAAGAATGTTGATTGGTGACTTGATGCGAGGCGTTATAAACAATATGGTCATTAAGAGCCGTAGGTTTAACTTTGTTAAATGAAAATCATGCCGAAGAAATAAAAATGGTTTTTAATCAAAATGGAAACCAGATTAAGTCTAAAAAAAAAGTCCAAGTCTATAAATTAAGTCATTTATTCCAGTTTTTTATCAACACATCAGGAGAACATTTACTCTCGCGTAGGTGCGAAAATGACATCGCGTCGACACGTATGTGTGTATTTACTGGACACACGAGTCTGCACCTGCAAAATAAAGCGAAGTTTTAGTTAATTTTCAGAAATTTCATTGATTCTTTTCTTGAAATTATGGCATAATATTTCTTATAAACGACAAAATATGTTGATAGTGCAAATATTTTGTTGCCATTATCCGAAAATTTCTTTTAACGGTATTTCGATTATCCGAGAAAATTTACATAGATTAAAGAGGAAATGGTTTTGTGCTGGGCAAAAAGTTGCTAATATCCGAAAATCCCTATAATTCGAGTTGCTAATAAGTGGATTCCACTGTATTAGAAACCTTACTTAGAGAACTGCTAAAATTCCTTCATAGTAAGTCAGAGCTGGACAAGTTTATACACGTAGGATGTTGAGGGAGTGCTTTGGGAGCTTTGAGAGAGTGCCAGAGGCTCATGGGGGGGGGGGAGAGAGAGAGTTCACAAATGAAGGGTGGGATAAATAAGAACAGAGCACTCTGCTGTATAGTATCATCATGCTAGAAATTGCTTTTGCATGAAAGTATAATTATAGCTTTAGAATCTGTTGTTTGATGATTTCAACAAAAGCCTGAACATAATTGGAAAATGGGCAGAGCTCTGTACAAACAGCTATGCCACAGATACGGCAATACAATTTTTTGATTTATAAGATGACAAGATTTTAACCTGGTCCAATTTTCAAAATGTTTGCAGTTAAAAAAATAAATGTGACTAAAATACAATTTTGCTTTGAAAGAGTAGAAAACACTGTGAGAAAAAGAGAAAATGCAAGTTATGCAGAACACATTTTATGTTACTTTCCATGCCTCATCTTATTTTATATCACCTTCTGTGCATTACATACACATTTAAATGGACCTTTTTAATCTAGAAGGAGAATGAACTATGTAAGTCAACAACTAAGTCAAGAAGCAAATATTTGTATAAGGAATTTATTGATATATAAAACATACTTTGTGAAATTTATTTGTTATAATCGCTGTCAAGTTCGCACCATGTACTTATATATGTGTCATGCTCAGTGAAAAAGGGGGTTTAATGCATTTGCAAAAAGTATCAAACTAGGTCAGCCTGTGTGTAGGCTGACCTGGGCCAAAACCTTTTGCCATTGGTCAATTTTCTGAATGTCCAAGGACAAGTTTACTTCATGCTTCAGTCGGTTGTTATACAAAATGGATTGTATGGATCCACAATAACTATGTCATGGGTTCCTTGGTATAATGGTATAATGTAGGGGTGAAACAATACGGTAAAAAGCGTATTGCAATATATTGCAATACGGCTGACCCGTATTGCAATACGTATTGCAATATGCTGTATATGCTGACATTTAGCATATCTGACCACTTGTAGTCACTGTTAGGGTAGCATATGCTCAAAAGGTGATAAAGAAAACTAGTACATGTGCTTGGAACTCTTCCATTCTTTCAAGATAATGAACTAAAAATCAATTGTTTCGCATGAACAAATAAAAACAAACTAAAATTGACTAGTCTTTAACACTCGCTATCTTGACGATTTTCGTCTGCCATTTTTTTTCTTCAAGAGCGTACTTGTTTATATAAAAACCAGCGCTACTATACCGAACTTCGGGACATGGCTCAACAGAGTAGACAGTGCGATGCACTAACTTACTCAGTTGCTTACTGCACTAACACTAATACTTTGCAGCTTAACTACTGGAAAACGCAAAAATAAGTGTGAGCAAAGTTATAAGAAATGAATAACATACAAACTCCATTGATCCAAAAGCATTAAAGCTCGACATTTATTTGGAGTTCGTGTCGTGAATTTTATGTGGTCATAGTTTTACCTAAACACCGGTGACACCGCCTGTGGAAAAAAATAAACAACTTTCGCTTTCGGAAATCTTTAGAACTGTAAGTTGAAAAACGATCGATTTCTGACAGAATTTTTGGGAAAACCGGACTTTCTGATGCAATTAAGAGAAGTTGACATATTGCAGAAATACCGATACGGTAAAATTCGAACCGGTTTCGGTTTTTTCTTTGAATAGACCGCGGTTAATCGGTTAATCGGTAAACCGTTTCACCACTAGTATAATGCATCACGAAGATGCACTAAACCCACTTTTACCAGAGCATGGCTTATATGTCATGTATTTAAAACCTTTCAGCCCCATATGCAAAGCTTTTGCCTGCTGCATAGATCATGATAGACTGCACAAAACATGCCATCTGATCTTGAATCTATATCGTCCACTTGTTTTAAGTCATGCCCCTTGGATAAAAATCTTTCTGGGTCCATATTCACCAACCATTCTTAAGAATATTCTTAGTCTTATTCTCCAAGATTGTCTAAATTTGAAAGTAACACAACTTCTGATTTGCTAAACCAAATGGTTCAGCCAATCAGAAGTTGTGTTACTTTCAAATCCAGAAAATTTTGGAGAATAAGACTCAGAATATTCTTCAGAATGGTTGGTGAATACAGACCCGGAGTTTCAGTTGATTGTAATTTAACTGTTTACCACACAATCCTGACTTTTAACGACCCTGGGAAAGAAGCCTTTTAAAAACATTGTGGGAAAAGGAGAAAATGCTAACCAGCATTTTCTCCTTTTCCCTCAGTATTTTCTACCCTTCCTAAAACAGACTTCAATTTTTCAGTCACATTTATTTTGTTGTCTGCAACTGCTTTCAGTGTAGACTAGTCTAAAATTTTGTTGTTTTGTAAAGGGTTAAGTTATGGAAAGAGGTCAAGTTTAAATATTGGCACTGAAAGAATTTACTGGTAGGGATTCATACTGAGATCTGATGAAATTTATGCAATCGTGGTGCAGCCTCCCGGACTGTGACACAGAAATTGCACGGGCATCATGTGGAACCTTGTGATAGCTGAGCTGAGGGGCCTGTGATTATCCCATAATTTTTGGAGCCAAAATGACCTTCTAACCATGCAGGGATCGTGTGATACTATCATGTCTATCAGCTATGGGCTTGCAATTTTTAATACCTGCCACCAAGCAAAGAGGGAATTATAGGAATGGCCTTCATCTGTCTGTCAATTTGTCTGTATTGTAACATTCAAGCAAGAGTTATTTTTCGTCTGCAATCACTTTCAATTCATACAAGTCTAAACTTTTGCTACTGGGTAAAGATGTAACTGACCACAATTTTCAATCCAAATCGTTCAAAATAAATTTCTGATTACATAAAGTTTCTCAGTGTTAAATGCCAGACTGATAGATGTAAATAACTTTGCTATAGTTTTTTATGATACAGCTTAGAGTGTTTTCTGTTGGAAACTTCCTTGATATAGATGAGGTTTGTCCAGCAAAATCTTTACCAAATGACAAAATCTTAGTATGGACCAAACCCAAAGCACTTGCAGATGACGAATTAAATGTTGCTAAAATGATGATTTCTGCCTGCGAAAGGTTAGAAAATATTGTGGAAAAAGGAGAAAATGCTAGTTACCAGCATTTTCTTCTTTTCCCACAGTGTTTTCAAAAGCTTTCTATTTCAGGGTTGTTAAAAGTAAAGATTGTGTGGTAAAGTGTTAATGGGTTTTATAATGTAATCTGTACAGTTACATTTTTTTTTTCAAAAAGAGAATAAAAGACACAAGAAGGACCACCCCTTTAAGACATCTTTATTGCCCATTAAGACATTGTATAAATGGGTCATTTAGAAAACAGAAAGGAATCTCCATTCCTTTAACACACGATTACCAGATGAATCAACAACCATTGTGTGAAAAGTCATTGAGACTAAAATGTTACCATTACAGTTACAGGCCCTTACATCATGCCCCTTTTGTTGACCCTTTAAGTGCCTGGCACAACTTTTGTTTGCTTTTGTGGATACTGTATATTAAGATCAGACTGCACAGAATAAGGAGTCTAATCTTCAATTTGTCCTGTTTTCATAGTATATGAAATAGTTTCTTAAAAACAGGTTTGAAATTTCATCAATTTGGTCTTTTTTAAAACTCTTTATCACAGTGTAAAGAATCAAAATGGGCTCATCCATACTGTAAGCACATGTCGCATTAACTAGACTCATGAGAATGGGTTTCTGTAATAAGAGGTAGAGAACATTCTGAGAAAATGCTGGTCACTGCACTTCCCTCCATGATTTCTAAAGATTTCTGCCTCGGTATAGTTTAAACTCAGGATTGTCTGGGAAAGGATTAACTAATCGAGAATTTAACCATTTACTAAACATTTCCAAGTCTTAACCACTGTAGGAAAGAAGGCTTTTGAAACCTTAGTCGGAAAAGGAGAAAATGCTGCTAAGCAGCATTTTCTCCTTTTCCCACAATGTTTTCCACTCTTTATAAGTAATATTCCTTTAAAAGGAATGTTCTGTTACTTTGGTTGCATTTGATTTGTCATCTGGAAATGCTTTCTGTTTGGACAAGTTTGAATATTTGTCATTTAGTAAAGGGTTTATAGGAAAATGTCCATTTCATGTAGTCATGATAAAAGGGTTTATCATTTGATCTTACTCTGTTCACTTGGTCCTTTTTAACTCCTTACTACTTGACAAAATTTTAGACTTTTCCAAATTGAAAGTTATTGCAGACAGTTTAAACATGGATCGAAATATTTAATCTAGAAGAGAACCAAAAATTGTAGGGGAAACGAAAAAAATGCCCACATTTTCCTCTTTTTCCACAGTGTTTTCATGTACTCCGCTGTCCACAGGACCATTAAAAATTGTTTGGTAAAGGGTCTTACTTATTGTTGACTTTAGATTTAGATTATGGAAATGTGTAATAGGAGAAAATGTCTAAACCTTATTATCTAATACTTCCCACTACAGAAGATAAATATTGACACAAAATTAGGTCAGCTAATGGATGGATAGGTATATAGCCTTTTTATTCCAGGGTGGCTGAATGCACAGGCTTTCGACCAGTTTTTTGGTATGATAGGATCAAATGAATAAATGTTAAATTGACATTGTTCAAAATGTGCTCTTGTTTATTCTTTTGGCCGCAGCTGGCCTGTTTGCTTGCACATCGATGACACCAATATACAAGCACCGCTACCATTATTCGATACCCCATGGTCTTTATTTACACTGATAGCATATAAATGCAATAGGGGATGATCCTTTACTTGTAGTATTTGAAAATTTAAAATTTCAGCCACGAAATCTACGAAAAAAATTGGTGCTTAACCCTTTACCAAACGACAAAATTTCAGACTAATCCACATTGAAAGCATTTGCAGACCACAAAATAAATGTGACTTAAAAATTGAAATATGCCTTTGGAAGGGAAGAAAATTTTGTGGGAAAAGGAGAAAATGCTGGTCACCAGCATTTTCTCCTTTTCCCACAATGTTTTCAAAAGGCTTCTTTCTTAGGGTCGTTAAAAGTCGGGATTGTGTGATAAAGGGTTAACAAATAATACTGGTTTCACAGTACATGGATGCATGCTGTCTTAAAACTGGCAGAATCACTGGGTTGAATGGTTCTTTAACATGCAGAAAGTTTACCCATAGCAAAATGTTTCAACTCGGGTCAGCCTACACAAACTGCACAAGCTTATGTACTATACTTGTCAGTTCCCAGGGATAGATATAGATGTATAGTTTGTGTTTGTAAAAGGGGACACTTATGCTACCTTGCCATAGAGCTAGCTTTTGTAGCAACACGGTACAGCATTCACCTTGGGTTCTATTAGTCCTAAGTTCAATCCCCGCCTTTGGAGGTTATTTGAAAGAACTGTAACATTGGCACCCACTGTAAAAAACCCACTCAGTTGAGTAATAAAGTAACTGTAATAATAAGATTTGTGGACAATTCTTCATACAGCAGGAAAGCCTGTAGTATACTGGTCTATCCCACAGATAGATATAAATGTATAGCTTGTTTGTATAGGGGAACAATTATACTGCCTTGCTATAGAGCCACCTTTTGTAGCAATGTGATACAGCATTCGCCTTGGGATCTATTAGTCCTAAGTTCAATCCCAGCCTTGGGAGGTTATTTGACAGAACTGTTATACTTACACAAGTCAATACCCTTTACAGATGCATTACACCATCTTTTCACAGGCTACAACTCAGTTAGGTTTGATACATGAATGGGTATGAAAAAATTGTGGTAACAGGATAAATTGCTCCATTGACAAGCAGTTTCTTCTTCTGGATTGATGCCTTTAACCCTTTACCATACAATCCCGACTTTCAACAACCCTGGAGAAAAAGCCTTTTGAAAACATTGAGGGAAAAGGAGAAAATGCTGGTTTCCCACAATGTTTTCTACCCTTCCCAAATAAAATTTCAATTTTTGAGCCACATTTGATTTGCCGTCTGCAAATACTTTCAATTTGGACCAGTCTGAAATTTTGTTGTTTGGTAAAGAGTTAAAAGTGGTCTACTATGTGACGGGGAAAAAAAACTGTCTGCAGAAAAGTTTTATAATGCTGTTGGTGATGTGTTTTTGGTGTCGAAAGTCTTAGACCAGTCTTAGGCTGGTCCAAATTGAAAGCATTTGCAGATGACAAATTAAATGTTGCACAAATTAGGAAATCTTTCTCTTAAAAGGTAGAAAACATAGTGGGATTAGGAGAAAATGCTGGTTACCAGCATTTTCTCCTTTTCCCACTATGTTTTCAAAAGTCCTCTTCCTTGGGGTCAGTAAAACTCGGGATTGCATGTTTAAGGGTTAAAATAAGAGCTTGAGGACTGGATATGAAATAATTTAGAAAGTGCAGTGACACAGGATAACAATCAAAATCTTTTTTTTTTCCCAAAGGCATAAATAGACTCCGACACTTTCCTTTCACTACAACATTTATAAATCTAACACAACTTCAGAAGGCAAATTGTCATAAATGGAGACAATAATTGCCCATTATAACTTGCAGACAGCATAATTTTCACTCTTATTCATGATTCTGCTTTTTGATCTAGACAATGCTTGTCTAGATTTTTCTATTAGTGTCCTGACTTGTAACAGCCAAGATTTGATGGTCTTTCACAATTCATGTTTTGAATACACATATTTATTGAATTAAGTACAAAATGCTATGCTAGATATAGCTATTATGGTGCACGACATTTCGTCGAAAGTGTGTTTCGTCGATATCCATGTACGTTTTGAAATACTGATTGCTAAATTCCTAGATATATTTCATGAAAAGCTCTGTCTGGGAGGAAGATTTGAGCCACAATTCGTCTGGGTTAGGGTAGGGGTTAGGGCTAGGGATCATATTCGATGAAAGTGTTTTTCGATGAAATGTCACACACCCAGGTATTTTGTATGAAGTGAAGACTGAAGACGAGCAATATTATTGAAAAGGACACTTTAACAAATTCGATAAATAAAAAAAAGTTCTGAATCCACTCTTCAACTGTTCACATCAGATGAAAGACGGTATCAATTCAGATTAAAACTTTCTCCAAGCCACCCACTTCAACTTCACTGCTGTTTTGGGTACCCAATGTCATGTTTCGAACCAGTTGATATTTCTGTTATTTTAACACTGAACCCTTAAAGCACCTTTCACTAATATAGTTGCCATTGCAGGCAGTGTAGATCAAAATTAGACTGCACAAAACGTGCAATCTGATGTTTGATCTACACTGTCCGCTTTTTCTAAAACACTGCAGACGAAAGGAAGCCATGAAGTTGCATTTATCTCAGTCTCATTCTGGAATAAAAATGTCCATTGGATTTATTGGGTTTAAGTGTTAAAGGATTTTCAGTTGCAGTTTTTTTTTTTAAGAGAATTTTAACAAAAACAGCTAATTTTCATCCGTGTGCATAAGTGGCATTAAGATTAAAACTTTGATAAAGGTACATGTAGAAAACATATAACTTTTTTGTATTTTTACTGTGAAATTTTCTTATAAAAGTTAAGTAGTAATAGTATAGCTCTCATTTTGAGGGATAAATACAATGTAAAAACAAATAAATACATTTGCTTGTAACGAGCATTTTCTCTTTTTCCCACAGTGCTTTCTCCCCTTCAAAAGACAAATTTCAGTTTATGAAGCACTTTGACTTTGTGTGTGTCTGCAAATGCACCACTTTCACTTTGTTGTCTGGAAATGCTTTCAATTTGGACAAGTCTAAAATTTTATTGTTTGGTAAAGGTTTAATCCTTAACCAAACAAGCCCTGCTTTTCATGACCCTGGACAGGAAGGCTTTTGAAAACATTGTGGGAAAAGGAGAAAATGCTGGTAACCAGCATTTTCTTCTTTTCCCGCAATGTTTTTTATTCTTTTCAAATCAAATTTCAATTTTTGAGTCACATTTATTTTGCTGTCTGCAAATGCTTTCAATATGGACAAGTCTAAATTTTTTTCGTTTGGTAAAGAGTTAACTCTTTACTTGAGGACAAATATGACGACTTTTCTAAATTGAAAGCATTTGCAGACAACAATTTGAATGTGGTTCAAATGATGGAATTTGTCACTGATAGGGTAGAAAGCATTGTTGGAAAAGAAGAAAATGCTGGTTGCCAGCAAGGTTTTCGTAAGGCTTCTTGCTGCGGGTCATTATAACTCTGAATTGTTTGGTAAAGGTTTAATCAGTAGTATTAATGTTAGATGCCTATCAGAAAAGTTATAGATACTTTTTTTACCAGACCCAGGGTGAAAGGGTGTAGATCAGTATCAGAACAAAGGTGTAGCAAAAATTACGCAATTCTTGTATGTTTTTATCAGCTAAATCTGTCTGCCCATAATTCACCTTTGTTTAAGTTAGAAAACTTACAAAACCCTCTGGGGTTGTATTCACTTACCATTCTAAAGTGCATTCTAAGTTTAATGCTCAAGAATTATGTAAGTTTCAAAGTAAAGCTATTTCTGATCAGCTAAAACATGTATGGTTTAGCCTATTCTATTAGATATTGTTTTACTTTCTAAATTTAGAATAAGACCAAGAATACAATTTAGAATTATTGGTGAATAGAGTCCAAGGAAGAATTTGTTTGATTCCAGTGTTGCTCCATTTTTGTTTTACCGCATACCGTAATTTGCGTATGTTTTGGGACACCCAAAGAATTGGGACACCATCAAAAATCGCGAAAATAATTATTTTTCATGACCCAAAGATTTGGGACATATTAAAAACTGCAAAACGAGATCGGTAATTTTTTGTTCCAAAGAATTGGGACAGTGATTATCTATTTAGAGACAAAAAAAAATTCTTTCAATCCATTTGAAAACTTTTGTTTGCAAATATCTAATTCGCGTAGATCTATGTAGTTTTATTTCTCCACACTTAACGTCGTAAGCTTGCATGCTTCCCAACCCTCACGATTTCAATGGGACTTACCTGATTCAAGACAAAAAAAACGATCACCTGACAGTCTAATTTAAACCCTAAATAAAAAAGAAATCCGACGTAAGTGTAAAAAGGGTGTGATAAACTTCTATCCAAGATTCATAATGTGTATAATAACGTGTGTACCGTACATCCGAAGTTGACAGAGTTGACATGCGTGTAATTCATGGTCAATCGAGTTCAATGTTTATAAATAGAAATCAAGGTACACAGTTTTATCCAAGGTTTATCGATCGAAGATCGACGAACCAATCAAATTTGAGATCAGTCGGAGCAGGTACTTGTCAAAGTGGAATTAACGTCGTTCGCCTCACGTACATGTAAGGAGGTAAGATATGTTGTGAATTTATCTATAAACGCAAAATAACATCTTCATCGCGATCCAAAGATGCAGACAATAATGAGTGACAAATTAATAATCAACAAAAATAATGAGAAAAAGCGAAGTTTTAAACTCTTAGTGCTCAAATTGATCGGTGGAATTCCAGTCTGTCTAAAAATAGATCACCCTGCAAACCTGACATCAGTGACGTTCCAATATTTCAACGTCGGCAATATTCGACGGGTTAGCGGCGAGTGACTTTCAGTATGACAGATTGTCTCGTTTGACCATAATTTTTGGGAAACCTGACAAAATAATTATTTTTTGTAGACCAAAGTATTGGGACACGAAAAAAATTAATTATTTTTTACTGTCCCAAAATTTAAGCAAATTACGGTAATCCTGAGTTTTAATGAAAAAGGCTTTTGAAAACATTGTTGTAACCAGCATTTTCTCCTTTCCCCACACAGTTTTCTTTTCTTTCAAAGTAAAGTTTCAATTTTTGAGCAGCATTTATTTTGTTGTCTACAAGTGCTTTCAATTTGGACGAATCTAAAATTTTGTCATTTGGTAAAGGGTTAATGAACAAAATGAGGTGCAAGCCTGTCTTGAGTACAGCCTTACTCACAGGAGCAATGATTCTAAATTCCTGCATGCGGCTATTCTATTTGAGATTTTATTAAAGTCTGCACTGTTTTCTTATTTCTTAACTTTGTATTGAATGAGTTGGTGTGGAGAAAGCAGCAATTAAACCATAACCAAAGAATCGCCATATTTCATGACTGAGGAAGTAAGACTTTTGAACATAATGTGGAAACAGGAGAAAATGCTGGTAACTAGCATTTTCTCATTTATCCACAATGTTTCTACTCTATCAGAATTTTGTGTCACTAGTATCAATTTTTGTGGCATTTGTTGAAGACAATGCCACTATGTGAGTTCAATACGTTATTTTGAGAATCATGTATCATAGTTTGTGCAAAATCTATGGAAGTAAACCCAGTTAAACTCAATTTTACTAAGACAAAAAAGTGTTTCGATAGCACTCAGATATATAATTAATAACAGAGTATTAAAATAAACTGGATTAGGGCATCAATCATGGGAATACTTCTTTTTTTATTGAAAATATCTATATCCGCTATGGCCTTCTATTGGCACAATGATACACCCAACAAAATTTGTCCCTGGGCTTGTCCATCCTTTGGCTTCATCGTCCAGGCTTTTTTGTCCCACATTATTTATTTGTTTATTTTTTAAATTATTAATTCCACACAATGGCTCTCTTGACAAATGCAACACCAGTGCTTTCAATGCTTTGATTAAATTTGTCATCTACAGATGTTTGGATTTGGAAGAGTCTAAGACTTTTTGTCTGGGAAAGGGTTGAAGAATGCTTTAGAACAGTATGTGAAAACTGGGCCAGAGACTCCAGTTGGGGTATCAGACACAGACTTTGAGTCTATCATGCGAGCTAAATTAGTCATAGATATACAGATTAAATGTGTTGATCTGGGTAGGAGATACCGTAAGTTATTACAAATGGTTGCAGTTCATGCTTGTAATTTTCAGTGGTCTATAGATTTTACTTCTTGTTTGAAATCTTTAGCTGGTCTTGTGTGGCTTGAAGGTAAAAGATGTTGGATTTGCATTCCAGGGGTCCAATGTTTGATTCTCACCAAAGGCTCTGGGTTTTTGCATGGGAGTGTCTATTGGCAAGACACTTTAGAACTGCAGCCAAGGACAGGAGAAACCCAGTGAGCTGTTGCTATAAGGTTATTGAGGTAATATTTGAAAGCTGTGTAAAATACCATACATTTGTTAAACTCTTTTTAACCAAGAGTAAAAGTAATGTTTGATGTGAGTAGGACAAGCTTTCTCTTTTAGTCCAAAAACCTGAGTCCGTATTCAACAACCATTCTTTAGACCGTTCTCACTTGTATTCTCAAGAATTTATCAAATTTGAAAGTAACAGTACTTTTGATTGGTTAAACCATTTGGTTTGGCTAAACCATTGGTTTAGCCAAACCAGAAGTTGTGTTACATATATTTTCAAATTTGGAAAATCTTGGAGAGTAAGACTAAGAATACTCTCAAGGATGGTTGGTGAATACGGACCCTGGTTGTTTGTTCTCTATTTATGGTCTACGTGTTCGGTTTTTGGATAAAAGTGAGCTAAATTTATTCTTAACCCTTTAAGAGACAACAGAATTTTAGACTCTTCCAAAATGAAAGCATTTGAACCATCAAATCAAATGATGGGACTTGTTTAACCCTTTACCAAACAATCCTGACTTTTAACGACCCTTGGAAACAAAGCTTTTTAAAACATTGTGGGAAAAGGAGAAAATGCTGGTAACCAGCATTTTCTCCTTTTCCCACAATGTTTTATATCCTATCAAAGACAAATCTCACCAAACAAACAAAATTTAATATGTAGTCTTCAAATGCTTTCAGTTTGTACCAATGTAAAATTTTGTTGTTTGGTAAAGAGTAAAGATGGAAGAAAACATTGTGAGACAAGATTAGAATGCCAGTCTGGACCCTTCTTCTTCAGGTTTGTAAAAACAAAGGCTTATCTAGGGAAGAGTTTACCATTTACCGAACAATCTCAAGTTCAAACAACTTTGAGGAAGATTAAGGCTTTTGAAAACATGGGATGAGGAGAAAATGCTGGTAAACTGGCATTTTCTCCTTTTCCCATAATATTTCTATCCTTTCTGTAACAAATCTTATCATCTGAGCCATGTTTTTTCTGTTATGTGCAAATGCTTTCAAAATGGATGGGTTACAAAATTTTGTTGTCTGTTGACAAGATAGTTTGATGAAATTAACTTCAGGTGAGCGGCTTAGGGCCCCCACAGGGACCTCTTATTGGTAAGTCCCTATAGGAATTTGGCTTTTTGCAGGAGGAGAAAATAATGAATTGATATAATGTATATTTCAATATTTTCATTTAAAATACAGGTCGGAATTTTAGACTCTTTACCAGATGTCACCATTTTAGATCAATCCATATTTACAGTACTTGCAGAAAGTTATATGTACCTTACATGATAGGTTTTGTCTGAATGAAAGACTAGAAGACATTATGTATATAAGACAAAAATACTGGTTACCAACATTCTCTCCTTTTCCCATGATATTTTCAAAAGTCTTTGTCATCAGCGTCTTTAAAGCAGTTTATTGTGAGTAAAGGTTTTAAAAGAATAATGCCAATCAATTATTAACATAAATGGAATTTTTGTTTTTTTGTTTGATTACCCAACATAGGAATGCATAATCCTCCTATTTGGTAAGCACAGATAAAACTGTATTTAGAATATTGATAATAAAAAAAATGTTCTTCTCTATGTATAGGATAGACAAGGAGTGGGGTCATCTTTGTGATAAAGACACAAGGCTAGATAGTGTCTATAGCACATAGACAATCCCACCAGCTTTGTTTATGTGACTTAGACCATTTGCAATGATACAGCATTGTATATGTGGAATATACAGACCAAATACTGAATGCGAATCAGCTAATTTATGGAAACATTAGTATAAGTGTAGGATAGACAACAAGTGGGGTTGTCTATGTAATATTGACGCAAGTGTTACCGAATGTCTGTATCACATAAACAATGCCACAAGCTTTGTCTATTTGATTTAGACCATGTGGATTGATGAAGCAATGTATATGCAGACCAAATACTTAGTGCTTATTGGCTAATTTATGTTTAACCCTTTACCACACAATCCCGACTTTTAATTACCCAGAGAAAGAAGCCTTTTGAAAACATTGAGGGAAAGTAGAAAATGCTGGTAACCAGCATTTTCTCCTATTCCCACGATGTTTTAGACCCTTCCCAAAACAAGTTTAATTTTTCAGTCACATTTATTTTGTCATCTGCAAATGCTTTAACTTTGGACCAGTCTAAGATTTTGTTCTTTGGTAAAGAGTTAAGCAGTGATGATAAATTCTGTATGAGCATTTGTTAGCTTGTCTGTTTCCTAAGAAAGCGTCAAGGTATTGCAATATCTCTGTCAAAGTTGTCTACCTGAAAACACAACTGCGAATAGGCATTTGCACCAACATACAGTGCACTTACTGTGTACCATAATACCAGTAGTGGATCACTTTTAAAACGTTGTGGCAAACAAAGACATTTGTCATATCACATTTCTCTTTTATGACTAAGGGGTCCTGCATGTCTTAGTGGTAAAGCGTAGGACTCATGACCTGGTGGCCCTGGGTTCGAGCCTCACTCAGGGCACTGGGTTTTTCTTAGGAGTGTCCTTGGGCAAGGCACTTCAGAGCCCCAGCCTAGTACTGGTGGAACCCAGAAAATATGAAAATATGTGAGCTGTCGCTGTGATATGGCTGAAATAATTTTGAAAGCGGCGTAAAACACTATTCAGTCTATCTCTTTTATGACTTGCTGAGCCCACCTGGGTAGCTCAGTGGTTAGCATATCCGACTTGTGACCAGGTGGTTGCGAGTTCGATACACGGATGAGGCAAACTTTCTTTCCGGCGATTTTTCACCTCTCACCTCTGATGCATAGTCAGTGGCTTTGAAAAGAAAGTTGTGTCAGAACTGGTGTGAGAAAGCCAGGAAACACATAGGTGCATCACTGACCACCATGATATGACCTGAGCTGTTAAAATGGCATCAAACTGCAATACAAACAAACAAACAAGTTATGACTTGCTGAGAATGTCTATTTCATTTATTAAAACTACAGGGGATAATATTATTATTACAATGGGACAGGGTTGAATGTTTATTATAATATAACCCACAGAATTGGTAAGAAGCCAAAAACACTCTTCATTTGCAACAGAATTGTACATTTTTGCACAGGGTGGGTAAAATATAGGCACTGACAGAATTATCCCTGTACCAAACAATCCTGACTTTAAACCACCCTGTGAAAAAAGGCTTTTGAAAACATTGTTTGGAGAGGAAAAAATGCTGGTTACCAGCATTTTCTCCTTTTCCCACAATGTTTTCCATCCTTTTAAAGACTGGTAAAGGGTTAAGGGTTAAAATTAGCATTTGACAAAATATTTCAAGGAAAGGAAAATAACCCGTTTTTGGTGAATGTATAGTATCATGGGAAAAGGAGCAACTGCTTGTAAGTAGCAATTGCTCTGTTTCCCACAATGTTACCAAAGGTTTTGAGTTGCAGAGGCATATTTAACTCTTAACCCTTTACCAGACGACAAAATTTTAGCCTTGTCCAAATTGAAAGCATTTGCAGACGACAATTTCAATGTCGCTCAAATGGTGCAGCTTTTCTTAGGTAGGGTAGAAAACATTGTGGGAAAAGGAGAAAATGGTGGTTTCCAGCATTTTCTCCTTTTCCCACAATGTTTTCAAAAGGCTTCTTTCTAGGGGGGCGTCAAAAGGCGGCATTGTGCGGTAAAGGGTTAACCCCACAGTGGCGAGTTTTAATGACCCTGACGAGGGGGCCTTTTGAAAACATTGTGAGAAAAGGAGAATATGCTGGTAACCAGCATTTTCTCCTTGTCCCAATGTTTTCTACCCTATCACAGACAGAAATTGTTAACCCTTAAGCCGCTAATCGCGACCCACTGACTTTTTGCAGACAGTGTAGATCAAGATCAGACTGCACAGAATGTGCAGTCTGATCTTTGATCTACACTGTCCAATACGGTATTTTCTTTCTAGTGAAACCAACTTTGAAACCGCAGTGTCTCGGCTTTTAGTATAGAGTAGAAATTTGCGTTTCATTTATTCAGCAGCTTAAGTGTTAATTCAGTACATTTATTTTGTCATCTGCAAATGCTTTGAATTTGGTCCATTCCAAAATTTTGTTGTTCGGTAAAAAGTAAAATCATGATTGTTCAGTCGTGATTTTACAGGGAACACAAGAGAACTAGTTTTTTTGCACTGTACATTTCAAACTCGGTTATTATTACCAAGCTTCAGGGTGGGTTTTTCATGTTAATTCAGATTTTTCAGTTGAACAGGTTTATAAGGTTCACTGAATGTGTATTCCTATGTATTTTATCAAACAACTGTTTAGATTTGGTGACAATTGCAAAATTGGTCCTGTATTAAGTAGAATTTACTGGTCTGCTTGTTTTGCTTTGAGGCCATGTTTGTTATGTCTATACTTCAGAGGGTTCTCCTTCTATTGTAGGGAAATGGTTAGTGGACAACAAATTTTTATTCTCTAAAATGAAGCCATTTGCAGACAACAAACCTGATGTGGCTCAAATGGTGAAATTTGTCTTTGATAGAGTAGAAAACATTATGGGAGAGGAAAAAAATGCTGGTTTACCAGCATTTTGTTCTTTTCCCACAATGTTTTCTGAAGCCATTTTCCTGGAGCTTGGTAAAATCCTGGATCTTTTGGTAAAGGGTTAAAATTGATAGACCTAATCAGATAAAAGGTTATTTCTTCATTGTAGACATTTATAGTACACAAATACCTATATAAAATACATCAGGTATGAACTAAACTTACACTGCAGAATAGCGCTGAAATTGTGTTTACAGTTGAAAGTAAAGTGGATTTGTTTTTCCCTGAGAGAATTGTGGAGGAAAAGGAAAGTGGATTTCTAGAGATTGAGTCTATATTAAAAACAGCTTTGGGTGAAAGTTTAAAAAGTCTTATTGGATTTATCTTCAAGTAATTGTAAGTACCTTACCCAGAATTTTTTACTACTTGTTTTAAAGCATAAAAACTTCTCTGAAGGCAAATCAGAATGTTACCAGTCTGTTTGGAATTGGCTGTTACTATTTTTTCAGTATTACTACTTTTTATGCCTCTGAATTTGACAGCTTTTGAAAACAACTCGTGAGATACAAAGGATATGAGTAAAATTGCATAGGAGATAATTTTGTTGAACAAGTCCAACTAGGAAGAAGCCAAACCCCTGTAGCTCAGTTGGTAGTGTACAGGACTTGAGAACAGGAGGTTACTGGTTCGATCCCCAGCTCGGCCAATTTCTTTCCAAGGATTGATGATAGTCATTGTGACAGGATTCATTCCCCTCTGACCATTGTTTCGACGATGGTTATGTGGGAAAGCAGCCAGTGGCTTGGAAAGAATATTGTGCATAGTACTGGTAAAAGAAACTCCAGGAAAGCATGGATAGGTGCACTGGCCACTGTGATATAACTGAAATAACGTTGAAAACGGCGTTAAACACCATACAATCAATCAATCAAACCAACTAGGAAGAAAGCTACTAAGGAGTGTTCGGTAAGCTTAATAACCCATATGCTGCTGAATAAGTTAAACAATACCTTCAAGTCAATAGTAAAAACACAACTAATGTTATTTCAAACTTATTTTTTGTCAAAAAATACCTCCTTGTTGGATAGTGTAGATCAAAGATCAGATAGCACATTCTGTAGTCTGATCTTGATCTACACTGTCTGTGAAAGGTTAGTCAGTAGGGCTTAGCAGCTTAAGAGATAACATTTTTTATCAACAAGTTTGATAAAATTTTACCTGAAAAAGCCAACATGTACAAATATTCGATTATTTTTATCAAATAACTGTACCTCTAGCATTATAGTTTATGATATGTTAAAACAGAGACTTACAAGTTACATGCACATGTATATTGATATTTGCATGAAACCGTTTCGATCCTTTGACAACTGCTTACCTCATGAATGTAGAATTGTTCCAAAGAAACTTGCATGCTGCTTTTGTTTTATATCAAAAGATGATAAAATTTGTACCTTTGTCATGATCATCAAATCTGACATAAACTTTCACCGAAGGGTGCTGTCTGACAACCAAATTTTTGGCTGCAAACACTTGATTGCAACTGCCATCAGACTGTGGCCCTCTATTTTCCCCTGATTTGGGGTAAAAAAGATGCCATCTGGCAGCAGTTCCTCTTTAGCACAACATTTAGAGCTATTCAAGATCATACTGTTAAGAAAATATATTTTGAGAGAATTCCTGGTAAAATCAACTATAAGTTGATTTAATTTGGATTGGACATTTTTTCTAATTAACAGCGTTAACTCTACTAAACGACAAAATTTTAGACTCAACCAAACTGATAGCATTTGAAGACAACAAATTAAATGTAGCTCAAAAGATGATTTCTAACAATGAAGGGGTAGAAAACATGGTGGGAAAAGGAGGAAATGCTGGTGACCAGCATTTCATTTTCTCTTTTTCACTCTTCATTTTCTCAAGCTTTCTACTTAAGGATCATTAACACTTGGGATTGTTTGGTAAAGGGCTAAGTTAAGTTGCTTCTACAGATAGTGAAGATTAAGATCAGAATGCACAGAAGATGGATGCTGATCTTTGATTTACACCGTCCTGTATGTAACAGGCTATATTGGACAAGGTTCTTGCCTCAAACAGTGCTGAAATTGCAATTTATAGGTCCTTTTTTATTGTCACATTATGCATTTTTCAGTTACATACTGTAAAATCTTAGCTAAATTGATTTCAAGTGTGTTGAAGAGATATGGGTAGTCATTCTGCACACATACCTGTAGACTGTCAAATTAATGGATTCAATGTGGGTTTCCACTCCATACAAAATGGATCTCTTGGTCTTTGATCTGCACTTTCCTATTTTTGGTGTGATGATTAAAACCCAGATCGACTAGATATTGCATTATTCTGGTATAAAATTGACTCATACTTTCGTGTGTTTGAATGCTATGGGTTTATATGAGGCATGCTCTGGCAAAAGGGGGCTTAATGCATCTCTGTGATCCATGATGCAGGTTGACCTGGGTTGATACCTTTGGCAGATGCATTAAGCCCCCTTTTCACATAGCATGGCTCACAAGATTTTGGCTAGAAATTATCAATGAAGTAATTAGTTAATTCTCTATTAGACAACATTTTGAACTCTTCAAAAGTAAAAGCATTTGCAGGTGTCAGATGTGGCTTTTATGATGAGATTTGTCATTGAAAAGACAGAAAACAATGTGGGAAAAGGAGAAAACGTTGCTACCCAGCGCTTTTTCCTTTTCCAACAATGTTTTCCAAAGGGTCATCAAAACAAGGGATTGTGTGGTAAAGGGTTAAGAAATTCATACACAATGGGTCGGGTTTTCAGTTTTCTGGAGACTTGTTATAGCTTGATGCAGCACACAAGTATTGTCGCCATTCGTCTGATATGAAGTGTTTCTGTAAAATAAATATTTGACATTTAAATTTAATTCATACCTTGTTAGAGGTAAATCTTCAACATGAAAGGGCTTTATATTTAATATACGCCTCATTCAGTTCCCATGAATGGGGTCAATGCATTTTAATGTCATCCAGAGAATTTTCTGTCGAGCTGTCATCTTTTAATTCTTTTTCAACACAATCTAATGTTTTAATGACCCTGAGGAAGAAGGCTTTGAAAACGTGGGGAAAGGAGAAAATACAGATAACCAGCATTTTATCATTTCATCACAGTGGTTTCTACCCTCTCAAAGGCTATATGCTGCCATTTGAGCTACATCATACAAGTTATGTGTTAATGCTTTCAATATGATTGATTGATTGTATGGTGTTTAACGCAGCTTTCAACATTATTTCATTTATACTGTACAATATTCTTTCCAAGCCACTGGCTGTTTTCCCACATAACAATTGTCTTAACAGTGGTCAGTGGTGAGAGCAGAATGAATCCTGTGGCAATGACTATCATCAGTCGGAAAGGAATTGGCCGAGCCAGGGATCAAACCAGCAACCACTTGGTCTCAAGTCCTGTACGCTACCGACTGAGCTACCAGGGCTCAGTGTTTTCAGTATGAACAGGTTGACAAGAAAAGTTGTTTGGTAAACATTTTACTCTTTACCTGTCCTGTTTAGCTTTGTCCAAAAGCACTTCAACCCTTTACCAGATGACAAAACTTTAGCCTTGTCCAAATTGAAGGCATTTGCAGACGACAATTTCAGTGTGGCTCAGATGGTGCAGCTTTGCTTTGATGGGATAGAAAACATTGTTGGAAAAGGAGAAAATGCTGGTTACCAGCTCCTTTTCCCACAATGTTTTCTAAAGGTTTCTTTCCCAGGGGCGTCAAAATGGCGTCATTGTGCAGTAAAGGGTTAAGACGCAAAATGTAGCTCATATAATATGATTTTTACGAAGAGCTGTAGCAAAAATTGTGGTAAAAAGAGGAAATACTGGTTACCAGCCTTTTGAAAACATTGTGGGAAAAGGAGAAAATGCTGGTAACCAGCATTAAATTTTTCTCCTTTTCCCATAATGTTTTCTACCCTATGAAAGAAATATTGCACCATTTGAGCCACCATGAAATTGTCGTCTGCAAATGCTTTCGGTTTGGACAAAGCTAAAATTTTGTCGTCTGGTAAAGAGTTAAGGAGATAAAACATAGGATTTTTGAGTAATGGCTAAGCTTTTACACATATTTGGGAACTGTTAAGAATAATGTCCTTACATTCACTGTGGTTCAATAATTTTATGAATTTTTTTCTCAGGTTCAAAAGATATTATCAATTCAGTGACATATAGTTGAGGCTTTGAAAAGTATGCGCAGAGTAACAAATGACGTTTTTAACTGTTTACCATATGACAAAAATTTGGACTTGTCCAAATCCAAAGCATTTGCAGACGACAAACAAAACGTGGTTCAAGTTGTGGGGTTTGCCTTTGAATGTCAGAAAAGATTGTGAGAAATGTAGAAAATGCTGGTCACCAGCATTTTCTCCTTTTCCCACAATGTTTTCATAAAGCTTTCAAAGGGTTGTAAAACTCAGGATTGTGTTGTAAAAGGTTAAGAAGCAAAGGGAAATACATGGTAGGAAATGGAGCAGTTATATGATTTGTTTCAAGCAGTAGCTCTCTTTTTGAACAATGTTTATCAGGGTTGACTTCCGTTAGGATATGAAAACAGTGCAGAAATAGGTTAATGCTTAAAGAGCCTTTCACAGGTACTTGTAATATGGCAAATAATGCTGAAAGTGGAGTAAAACACCAATCCCTCAGTCAGTAGGTTTGATAATTTGATAATTTGTGCTTTGTGTAAATTGTAATAGCTTGTGATGGGTCTCCCATAAGCCTGGACAGTAAGAGCTTAAATCATCTGCCAGTTTATAAACATTTGGTTCAGAAAATGATTGAAACCCCTCCTTCCCATTATCATGTGCTGACCGTTAGCAATAAAGGGTACAAAGTATCTATCCCCTTCACAGCCATAGGCAAAGAAAATGTGTATTGCAGATCTGTGCATAGATCAGGATCAGAGTGCATGTTCTGTGCATTCTGATCTTGGATCTATGCATTAAGCTTGTTTAGTCAAGCCAGTAAGAAAAAAATCTTTCTGAGCTTCTTTGGACTGCATTTTCAACCACTGGGAAAAAGTCCACTTTTATCATACCAGTGCTGAGAGATCTAACTAAATGGTAGGTAAGATAGGGTAATTGTGTGATGCTATTGTGTTCCCTGTCATTTAGATCTCAGATTTTTGTGTTACTACTGTAATAAAACTATTCTTCTTCCTGTATCTTCTTTCAAATCTGATGAATGCCTTTTCCTCCTTTTGTTAGCTGTTTGGTCATTCACCCCCATGTTTAGGATTTGGACTCTGTCAATGGAATAAGTCTATCAACCCTTAACCACACAGTCCCAACAACAGGATTCATTCCTCTCTCACCGCTGATCATTGTCTCAACTACGGTTATATGGGAAGCAGCTAGTGGCTTGGGAAGAATATTGAGCAATGGTAAAAGAAGAAACTCCAGGAAAGCATTGAAAGGTGTGCTGGCCACAGCAATATAACTGACATGATGTTGAAAACAGTCTATGACACCAAACGATGATCAACTGTGAGAGAGGAACAAATCTTGTTGCAATGACTATCATCAATCAGCTGAAAGATTGGCCAAGCTTGGGATTCAAACCAATGAACCCTTCTAGTCTCAAGATGTGTATGCTGCCAACTGAAATACTAGGCTTGGCTGCTCATTTTTGCAGATTGTTTTACAAAGTCCATCCACAACAAGAAGTGGAAAAGGAGAATAGATGGAAAACATTGTGGGAAAAGAAGAGAAAGCTGGTTTCTAATATTTACGATCTTGACCCAAACCCTATGTTTTTGGTATTCATAAATTTTTGAAAACAATTCAAATGATTATCTTCAATAAAGTATTTTGTTATGGCTTTGAAAGGATCGAAAACTCTGTGGGAAAAGGAGAAAATGCTGGTTACTTACATTTACAATTTTGACCAAAACCCTTCATTGTGGGTGTTCACAAATTCTTCAAAACAATTTAAATGACTATCCACAATAAGGGAAATTAATGGCTTTTTGTTATGGCATTTAAATGAAAAAAATTGGCTTTGGAGGTTGGAAAACACTGTGGGAAAAGGAAAAAAAAATTTCTTAAATCTTTGATCCTGATCAAAAACCTGTCTTGTGGATATTGATTAATTATTTCCAAACAATTCAAATGAGAACCTGTGCAATAAAGGATTTTGTTAGCTAAAAACATTATTCAGGAATGTTGAAGTCAGCATGTCACATGTGTTTACCATACATGTCTCCATACAATCCCTGCCCTGGCTACTATTGAATGACAGGTTTAATTGATCTACCTCAGTTGACCTCACCTGTGAACTTTGTTTTGAATGAATTGGCAACTTTAACTCAGTACCAGATGACAAAATTTTAGCTTTGTCCACATTGAAATTGTTTGCAGACAACAAATTCTGGGTAGTTCAAATGAAGGGAGGTGTCTGTGACAGAGTAGAAGGTATTGTGGGAAAAAGAGAAAATGCTGGTTACCAGCATTTTCTCTTTTTCCCACAATGTTTTTAAAAGCCTTCTTCAGTAGTTGAAACTGGGTGTTAAAACTAGGATTGTATGGTACAGGGTTAAACCTGCGATACATTCCCAGGTGTTACATATTTATTATCCATTAACATCAATAGAGCTGAACCTAGATCAATTTAATAATGACCTATGTGGACAGTGTAGATCAAGATCAGACTGAGTCTCCACTGTAGGTTTCTTTGCCATATACTCTGACAAAAACAGCTTTGAAATGGCAATATCTTCATCTTTAACACTGGGTGAAAATGCCCATTTCATTTATTTAGCACTATGAAGGATTACATTCCTGTTTGTTCTCTTTTTGTCATGAAATATACAACAACATGGAATGCTTGGTGACAGAATGTGCATCGGCTTAGCTCATCTTTTAGTGCACTCATGTTCAGTATTTCTAGACACAGGATGATTGAGTTATCCTTTTGTTTTTCATAGATTGCTGAATGAATTAATTTGCAGTCTGCAAATGTATTAATTAATAAATATTGTATAACAATTGGCATGTTTTTATGTTAACTCTTTACCAAATGACAAAATTTTAGACTAGTCCAAATTAAAAGGATTTGCAGAGGACAAAGTAAATGTGACTGAAAGTTGAAGAATTGTTTTGGAAAGGGTAGAAAACATTGTGGGAAAAGGAGAAAATGCTGCTTCCCAGCATTTTCTCCTTTTCCAACAATGTTTTCAGAAGCTTTTTTTCTCAGGATCGTTAAAACTCTTATAAGACTGCATGTTTCAAGCAGTAGTCCAAAGCTTGTTAAAAATCCAAAACTTCAGTAAGTTACAATGGATGAGTTTTTTTGTAAAATACTTCTGTTATGCCAAGATTTTAATAAGGTTACTGTTTGACATATTCTTGGCTATTAAGTATGTTTTACTTTATGTAAATATGCAATGCAATGCATGAAACAACCAAAATAGCAATGTTTTTGGTCCTTTTGTTAACCCTTTCCCAAACAAATTGTAGACTTGTTTAAATTGAAATTTACTGCAGACAACAAATTCGGAACTGGTACCAATGAGCTGTAGATCTCTGGTAGACTAGAAAAGATTGTGGGAATTGGAGTAAATGTTGGTTACCTGCATTACTTCTGTTTCCACAATGTTTTCAGTAAACTTCTTCCTCAGTGTTTTTAAAACAAGGGATTGTTTGGTAAAAAGTAAATTCTTTCCATGACAACAAAATTTTACACTTAACCATATTGAAAGCAGTTGCACAAATTAGATGTGACTTACTGGATTTGATCTTTAAAGAGTAAAAATACATCATGGAAAAAGCGAGAGAATGTTGGTTACAGGCATTTCCTCCTTTTCTCACAAAGTTTTCAAAAGTCTTTTCTTTGGTTGGTTTATGAAAACAAGGGATTGTTTGGAAAAGGGATAAAGAGTGACAGATTCCATTAACTCTTTAACAAATGATAAAATTTTAGACTTGTCCAAATTGAAAGCATTTGCAGACGACATAATGTACTTGACTGAAAAACTGCAATTTGTTTTGGGAAGGGTAGAAAATATTGTTGGAAAAGGAGAAAATGCTGGTTACTAGCATTTTCTCCTTTTCCCACAATGTTTTCAAAAGCTTCTTTTCTCAGGGTCGTTAAAACTCGGGATTGTGTGGTAAAGTGTTAACTCTTTAAGAAATGATAAAATTTCAGACATGTCCAAATTAAACGCCTTTGCAGACAACAAAATAAATGAGACTCAAAAATTGAGATTTGTCTTTGGAAGGGTAATAAACATTGTGGGAAAAGGAGAAAATGCTGGTTACCAGCAATTTCTCCTTTTCCCACTATGTTTTTATAGGCTTTTCTTCTTAGAGTCGTTTAAAGTGGGGATTGGGTGGTAAAGAGTTAAATCTTCTGATGATTGCATAGAAAAAGTTGAAGGACAGAGGTGGACAATTTTTTAGGTTTGGTTTCAAGGTCAAAATACTGGACAGATATTTATACAGCCTTGGGCAGACAACGAAAAAAGAGAAATGGACAAAAAATTACCGATGAAATATTTAAATTAATAGGCAAATGATGACCTGGAACATAATAAGTGTTGATGTTGTGACATGTTAATCCATATGCTGCCTAATAACTTACATGATAGTCTCAAGCCGATGGTAAAACCCCAAATGTCCATATTTGAAAGTTATGCAGGTTGGGGAAATATTTCCTTATTGGACATTGTAGATTCAAGATCAGACTGCACTCTCTGTGCAGTCTGATCTTGATCTATTCTGTCTGCAAAAGGTCTGTGAGTAGCGCTTAGCAGCCTAAGGGTTAAGGAAACATTTAGCATGAGGTAGCTGGATCTGAATGAATAAACTGAAGCTGTACCAGACAATAAAATTTTAGACTGATCCAAATTGAAGCAATGGGAGGAACCAAATTAAGAATGGCTGAAATGGTGGGATTTGGACTGGGGAAGGATAGACAACATTGTAGGAAAAGGAGAAATTGCTGGTTAGGATAAGGAGAAGTTACTGGTTATCAGTATTTTCTTCTTTTTGCACAATGTTTTCTAGAGCCTTGGGATTGTTTAGAAAGGGTTTACTAATCAAAGTATTGAAAGACGAGATATAATTATGAAGCAATGTAGCAAGAACCTTTTTTTTTTCTGAAACTAGTGAATTCTGCACTAAAGTTTAAGCTATCTAAATTCAAACCTGATTTAGCCAAAAGCAGGCTAAAGGTTCAGTAATAAAGCCCTGCACTGGGATTTAAGTGCTGTTGTAGACAGTGTAGATTAAGATCAGACTGCATCAGAGTGTGTAGTCTGATTTGGGATCTACAATCTCCGCTTTTTTGCCAGATATTCTAACAAAAAACAGTCCTGAAGTTACAGTAACTGCATACTCTGCACAGATTGATATATTGTGTTTTATTATCCCACGCCATAGGGGTAGAGACAGTTTTTGCATTGTCTGTCCATTTGTCTGTCTTTCTGCCTGTCTGTCCATCTGACTCTCTTTCTGCCTGCCCGTCTGTCCATTTGTCTGTGTATAAGGACAGGTATCTCCCAAAATCCTTGAGGAAATTTATGAAATTTCATACATGATAGTCAGTAAAATTTAATGCCGTTTCATGAAAAAAGGGTGCTTTTTTGGCAGGGGCAATATCATTTCATCGAAATAGCTTGTTTATTTAGCACTATATTAAGGGTTAACATAAAGTTTCTCATTTTCCCTATAGTTTAGATCACAGTCCGACTGTTCTTGGGTTGACACTGTCCAATATCACAGTAGTCATATGGTGCACTACATTTCGTCGTAAAGTGGTTTCGTCGAAATCCATATATGTTTTAAAATATGGATTGCTAAATTCCTAGATTTATTTCATGAAAAGCACTTTCTGGGAGGAAGATTTGAGCCACAATTTGTCTGGGTTTGGGTAAGAGTCAGGGCTAGGGATCGTTTTCAACGAACATGGTCTTCAACGAAATGTCATGGATCCATTATCACGTATTCAGACCAGAAATGGCCATCAAATTATAATACACATATTTAGGTCCATTATTCATACTGAAAGTCTAACAGAAATGATATTATGAATAATGAGAGGACACAATGAAGATGTTTATTAGACTGTTTGCCGGTAATAAATCACATGAACCCTGTTCCAAACAAACATGAGTGTGAACAAACCTGATGAAGAAGGCTTTTGACAGCATTGTGGAAAAAGAAGAAAATGCTGGTAACCAGCACTTTCTCCTTTTCCTGCAATGCTTTCTATCCTTTCAAAGACAGATCTCATCTTTCGATGTGCACTTAATAAGATTTCGTCCTCTGCAAATAATTTAGTCAAGTCTAAACTTATGTCCTCTAATGAAGTGTTAACTTGTTACCACACAATCCTGACTGTAAATGACCCTGAAGAAGAAGGTGTTTGAAAACATTGAGGGAAAAGGAGAAAATGCTGGTAACCAGCATTTTCTCTGTTTCCCACAATGTTTTCTACCAGTCACAGGCAGAAATCATCATTTTCACTACATTTATCATCTGCAAATGCTTTCAATTTGATCCAGTCAAAAATTTTGTCATTTAGTAAAGAGTTAATTGTATGTCACACTGTAGCAGTGTTATGGTGAGTAGGGATGTTGTATATTTATGTGAGATTCATCCTGAGAGTATGGGATATGCAACCTTTTTTCTTGCTATTTTATTTTAATGCTTAACCATACTGCAAAATGTTGGACTAAATTGAAAGCATAAATTTTGTAGACAACAAATTAAAAGTGGCTCAAACAATGTTTTCTATCTTCTGAAGGGTAGAATACATTGTTGGTTACCAGCATTTTCTCCTTTTCGGACTATGTTTTCAAAAGCCTTCTTTTTCAGGGTCATCAGTATTTTGGTTTGTGTGGTAAAGAGTTGAAAGAATTACACCTTTCGACAGATGCCAAAGGCATCTTTTGAGAGCTTTGCAGAGCAAGATCGGATAGATTACAGTATCAGGGTTCAATCTAGAAATTTGTCAGAATGGGCCATTGGCCCATCAATATTTTAAAAAGGGGCCACCAGTATTTTGAGATGGGCCAGCACTTTTTAACGACCAAATAACCAGGATCTTGGCATTTTCAAAGCTCAATTATTACTGACTTGCCATACAAAGGAAGTAAATTCAGATAATTTACTGCTTCTGTATGGGGATAGTGATTGAGTTTTTAAGAGGTCAAATTATGTGACAACACTAAAATGTACTTGTCCTAAAATTGTCAGTGCCTCAAGTCATTGCATTAGTTTCTTTTGATGTATACAGATACCACAAGTCATCAATTTTTTTACATCGTCGTAATGAAGTCAGTGAAATTGAGCCTTTTGTAGCCACTCAGTTTGAAATTTTTTTGCATACGATTTCCCAGCTTTTCCATCAGCTGATTGTTTTTCACCATTGGTTTTACCCGATTGCTGCGTTTTCGCTTGTTTGGCGGAATTTCTGCCAGAAATCACTGATTCGTTTCTGTGTTTGCATTGCCGACATGTTTCCAACAGCTGGTTTCCATCACATTCGTTCATGCACAGTGAAAAAATCAATATCTGATTACCAGTAACGCTGTCCGTGTTGTTGCGGCGCTTTGCAGTCAAATTTCAATACCGCGGAAAGCGTCTTCTAACACTGACTCGCTAAAAACTATACTAAACAAAAGTTAATGGTGGCGCACAATGGAATCGGAAAAGCACCGATGCATTGCATTTTGTGCCGATCCAGCGCACTGGAGTTTCAAAAATGGGCCAAGGACTTTAAAATCGCACCAATTGTGCAAAAACGCAGCCTAGATTGAACCCTGCAGTATATGCATTAAAATCCTGATTGATCTACACTGCTTGGCATTATTTTGTAAAATATTCTGGCACAAACAATATCAAGAGCTAATAGAGACAGTTTTGGCATTTGAAAATTAATTGGGACTGTTTTGGCATTTGATTTCTGCTATCTTACACTTTACCACACAATCCCGACTGAAAGAAGAGGCTTTTGAAAACATTGTTGGAAAAGGAGAAAATGCTGTAACCACAATGTTTTCTACCCTATCAAAAAGAGAAATCATCATTTTAGCAACATTTTATTTGTCATCTGCAAATGCTTTCAATTTGGTCCATTCCAAACTTTTGTTGTTTGGCAAAGGGTTAAGTGAACAAAAACACTACCTACAGAGTGAGAGATGAAAAATTGCCAGAAAGAAAGTTTGCCTCAACCAGGTATCGAACTCGCAACCAACATGCCATGAGTTAGATACGCTATCCACTGAGCTAACTGGGGAGATGGACGTACTACAAATGGACCTACTGTACTTAGATCCTATTAAGGATGTGTAACAAGGTGGTGCAGTGGGCATTCAATTGGCAGTACCCGCTTGCAAACCGAATGAAATTATACCAACTGCAACCGGTTTTACAATTTTTCAGGCAAGGGCAAGACAACCTAAGAACTAGTTTAGTGTAAAGGGGGCTTTAGGCATAATTAGGCTAAATTACACATTTTACCTGGACCGCAACCCGTTTTACGATTTTGGTAGGACAGGGGCTTAAGATTACACAGCAGCCGGTTTTAGAATTTTTGGGCTAAAATAACCAAAGAAATAATGACGGGGTAACAATGACATACAAATTTCCATATTAAAGGCCCAGTTGTGGCCAATAGTGGCCAAAAATCAATGCAGGTGTTGGAATGCATTTAAATTTAAATCATAGCATTTAGAAGTATGGAAATTATTGGGAAGATGACAGTCTGTTATTGTAAGGTATGTCCAAGTGTTAGTCGATGTTAGAAAAATGAATTTTAAAACCAGGTAAAAAGTAAACAAAAGATAGAGGGACCTGACTACATGTTTCTTTGTGTATACTAGTACATGATTTATCAAGGTGCATGGATTATGTCAGCATGATTATTGATGATAACTATGCACGATCTGACACATTCAATGAAAGGGTCAGGTTTCAATGTCCATCCATGATCATTACACCTGACCTGCATACAGTGGTCAGGACATAAGTGACCATTATCTACCAAACTGCCGGTAGGATATAAAACACCTGTCATGAATGTGACCGATAGCTTGGTCATTCATGTTTCATATTTGCATAAAAAAATGGTACACACAGAGCATTTTCCAAGAACATTCACATTTGACACAGTGAGAAGAAATTAATTCTTAACCCATTCCTGAATGACAAATTTTAGATTCTTTGAAATTGAAAGTATTTGTAGAAGACAAATTCTGAAGTGGTACAGATGATCTTAATTTTTTTGACAGAGAAGAAAACAACTGCTGGTTACCAGCTTTATCTTATTTTCCCACAATGCTTTTAAAAGCTTTATTTCTCACAATCATTGAAACTCAGGATTGTTTGGTAAGGGGTTAGAGCTCTGGATGAACAAAATTAAAATTTTCAGTGCAGCCAGTACAGATCAGGCAACAGTAATAATTGTGCAACAATTGGTAACCAGCATTTTCTCTTTCTCTCACTGTTTTCTGCTCATTCTAAAACAAATTTCATCTTTTTAGCCACATTGTCATCTGCATATGCTGTCAATTTAGACAAGTTCAGAATTTTGTTTGGTAAAGTGTAAGGCTACAGAAAATTCATACCTGTATGATACAAACTGTACATAGCAATTTGGTATGCTAGTACATTGTATCAGCCACAAGGTCTGTAATTATGAAGACTTGCGGAAAAGACATTTTACCAAACGATGCTGAGCTTTTACAAGCCCGCAGAAAATGCCTTAGAAAACCTTGGAAAGGGGAAAAAAAAGGTGGCAACTATTTTTTTTTTCCTTTTCCCACAATCCTTCCACCAGTGCTATAGCCACGTTTAACTTGTTGTATACAACTGCTTCATAATTAACTGGCTTGCAACTTTATTTCTTTGAAACTGGCTTGCAACTTTATTTCTTTGAAAGAGTTAACCAGGTTTTAATCCTATGAAAAGGAGAAAATGTTGGTAACCAGTATTTTTTCCTCTTTCTACAAAGTTTTATACTAATTCTGGTTCTTAATCCTTAGAGCGCTAAAGAAATCTATGAGACATTTTCATCCTAGAAAAGTGCAATTTTATGATTGCTTTTCTCTACAATGTTTCAGCAAATTAGACAGTGTAGATCAAAGATCAGGCTGCAAGTTTTGTGCAGCCTGATCTTGATCTATACTGGCCACAAAGGCAACTACAGCAGAATTTCGTTAATTTGCACTTCGCTTATTCGAAGGTATGTGTTGGTTTGTATGCTATCTCCGGTCCCGACTTTTATGCTTCTTTATCATTGTTAAATTTCTCCGAGTACTTCGAACGTCGGTGACCCGTAATTCGTAGTGTATTTCATGCCCCCCAAAGCAGTTTTTTTAACACAAACTCCTACCTTTAATTGGTATATAATTAATCCCCTTGCAAACTTAGGAAGTTGTGAAAACATGTGACCAACCTTGATTTTCACACCTGTTGATTGACAATGCCGACTGGTATCATTTCAGTCGTCAACTGGGCGCGAGTGTAATTAAAGGCATTATTTGGTTTGTCACATCAATTAATCAATCAAAAGGACAATAATTCCAAAATTCCTTAAAACATCCGACAAGGCCTAAACGTATAACGGTCTGCAGCGATTACTAGAAAGACCGGAAAACACCGTATGACCGGAAAACACAGGAAAACGCCGAAAAACACACAAAATACAGCAAAATACATATCGAAAGGGAGAGAGTGTCGGAAGAGTAGGGTTATATGTTAAATAGGGGTGTTGGTGAAAGAAGTTATCAACCTGTGCTTGCCGAAAAATACCACATCATCCCTTTTCATTTTTATCGCCGAAAATCATCGCGTAGCGCCCCCCCCCTTTCAAAAATCGGGAAAAAAGCAATCCATATAGTAAACTGTTGGAAGGGCTTCATTTTCATTTCATTATGGTTACCTAGTCATTGCGGATATGGGGGCAGGATATTACCTTTTACTTGGCTAAACTCCCTAAATAATGCTGGAAAGCACCATTTGGTGTTTTCCGGTCTTTCTGCTGGTGACCCGGTCTGAAGTCCTCTGAGTGATTTGATCTCTAGAAGGGGAAATCACTCTGATGGATTTCAACAAACGTAAAAACAATGGATAAATTTGTTTCGCTTTTTTATTATGATAAACATGTACAGTATTTATACATGGATGAAAAAAAAAAAAAAAACGATAAGTAAACTTTCTTGTATCAGATGATCACGTGATATTACCCCCGTTTCAGAAGCTTGCTCCTATGTTTTTCACACGTCTCTTCGCTAGGTGAGTGGAGTAACAATCACAAAAATAACATCAGATCAAGCCTTTAGGTTGAAGGAACGGGAGATATACATGTATAGTCAGAGCCAGTGCAGAGTACTGCAAGATAGGCTGCGTAAATCTGATTTTCTATTTCCGTATATTTACGGCACCAAAAATACCCGAACACAGCCACACTTTTTTATTTGTACTATGTTTTGTTCGAATAAAATACTCTGGTCCCTTGCGCTACAAATTACTGAGGTTTTACTGTATAGTCATGAAGGGCATTTAACTCTTTACCAAATGGCAAAATTTTTGACTGGACCAAATTGAAAGCATTTGTGGATGACAAACTAAGTGCAGCTTAACCCTTTCCCAAACGATAAAATTTAGACTGGTTCAAATTGAAAGAGTTTGCAGACGACAATTTTGAATTTGATGAAAATGACAGAAAGTTCTCCAGATGGGTAGAAAACACTGTGGGAAAAGGAGAAATTGCTCATTACGAGCAATTTCTCCTTTTCCCACAGTGTTTTCAAAAGACTTGTGCTGCAGACACGTGAAAACCAGGGCTTGTTTGGGAAAGGGTTAAATGGTGATTTATGTATTGCATAGGGTAGAAAACATTGTGGGAAAAGGAGAAATTGCTCGTAATGAGCAATTTCTCCTTTTCCCACAGTGTTTTCAAAAGCCTGCTTTTTCAGGGTCATTAAAAGTACGGATTGTGTGGTAAAGGGCGGAAGTGTTTCATTTTGTCTATTAATATTTCTACTGTTACTCTACTGTTACTCTTATTTCCTTTAAATGTTTGCTCTTAAATTTTGCAGAAGTTTTGAAGTAAATACAAAAAAGCAATTACTAAAAAAGTTAAAGGCAGGTAATATTTGTATATCTTAAAAGTCATGTTAAAAAGTGACATTCTGCCACATTGTTTTCATAAGTGGAATTATGGCCTCTGAAAAAGCCAATTAGCTTGATTGTTGAAAAATGACAACTCTTTCCTAATCAGTTCCAAGTTTAACCCTCTATCGCACAATGCCGCCTTTTATTGACCCTGGGAAAGAAGCCTTATGAATACATTGTGGGAAAAGGAGAAAATGCTGGTAACCAGCATTTTCTCCTTTTCCCACAATGTTTTCTACCCTATCAAAGAAAAAAGCACCATTTGAGCCACATTGAAATTGTCGTCTGCAGATGCTTTCAATTTGGACAAGGCTAAAATTTTGTCGTCTGGTAAAGGGTTAACAACTGTAGGAAAGAAGGCTTCTGAAATACTGTGGGAAATGGAGAAAATGCTGATAACTAGCATTTTCTCCTTTTACCACAATGTTTTCTGTGTTTTCAAAGATACATTTCATCATTTGAGAAATTTTCAATTTATTGTGTACAAATTCTTTCCATCTGGACATGTCAGAAATTTTGTTGTTTGGTCAGATTTAATGAAAATTGTTTATTGATTGATAGAAGGTAGAGATTACTGTAAAATTTGTCATTGGCTTTAAAAGAAAGGTAATTTGATTGTCTTTTTGTTGAACATACCAATTTTCAACAAAATATTAGGTGCATTTCAAGATAATTGAATAATTTGTTGTGACTTCCTTTGAAAATATATAATTATTATTAGCCATGCTCTGGCAAAAGACATTTAACATTATCTCCCTGATGCATGATACCATGCAAGCAAATCCATTTTGTCTAACAACCGACTGAATCATTTGGTAGAACAGTCCTTTGATGTGCAGAAAATTTACAAATAGCTGAAAGTTTCAAAACATGTCAGCCTGTGCAGTTTGAGTGTATATGTTTTGCAGATGTATTAAACTCCCTTTTCACAGAGCATGGCTCATATAAATTTAACATGTAACACAACACCGAAATTCACACCGATTTGTTCAAATACTTTTGTTCATCTTTCTACACAAAGATACCCAGAACTGTAAATATATGAAACATTTAGTTAACATATTATCAAACAGTTTGAACAGTGTTTTACCGACTGAAGATGAAGGCTTTTGAAAATTATGTTAACCAGCATTTCTTCCTTTTCCAACAATGTTTTCTACCCTTTCAAAGAAAATTTCTATGATCTAAGCAATATTTGATTACTCATCTGCAAACGCTGTGAATTTGGACACGTCTAAAATTTTGTCACAGCTGTAAGATTGAAAAAAAAAATCATCTACAGGTGTATGTATTAACCCTTATCACTTAACCACACAATCCACAGTTTTATCGACCTTGAGAAAGAAAGCTTTTAAAAACATTGTGTAAAAGGAGAAAATGCTGGATTTTCTCTTTTCCACACTGTTGTCTAACCGTTCGAAGACAAATCCTGTTATTTGAAACACATGGTATTTGTTACTTGCAACAAGTCTAAAATTTTGTCATGATTTTACCCTTTACCACAAAATTCTGAGTTTATCAGCCCTGAAGACAGGAGGCTTTTGAAAACATTGTAGGAGGAGAAAATGCTGGTAACCAGTGTTTTCTCCTTTTCCCACTATGTTTTCTACCCTTTCAAAGACAATTTTCAATTTTTGAGTCACATTATCTTGTTGGCTGCAAATTCTTTATTCCTCTACCACACAATCCCGCTTTTTAACAACCCTGGGAAGAAGACCTATGAAATATTGTGGGTAAAGGAAAATATGTCAGTAACCAGTATTTTCTCCTTTTCCCACAATATTTATTTGCCTTTCAAAGACAAATTACATTATTTTAGCGACATTTAATTTGTCGTCTTCAAATGCTTTTAATTTTGACCAATCTAAAATTTTGTTATGTGGTAAAGGGTTAAATTCGGACAAGCATACCATTTTGTCCTTTGGTAAAGAGTTAGAAGGTTGAAAAACTTTCAACCACAGTTGCCATTGCGGGCAGTGTAGATGAAAATCAGACTGTTCAAAAGATGCAGTTTGATCTGGATCAATACAGTCTGCATTGGTAAAACATTGTAGAAGAAAACAACCTTGAGAGTGCAATTGTTTGCATCTTTAATAATCTCTAGACCGAGAATGTCTGTTGGGTTTTTGCACATTTTGAGAATGAAGTAAAACAAATCTTCAGGTGGATGGATGATTTAAGGCTGGGAATTATCTTTTGCTTCCTCTATCATTATTGTACTGGGGTGTCATGATATAATAACATTAATTTTTGAAACTTGACCGAACATCACCTTTTCCAAATATCTTATAAGTAACTAGATATCCAGATTTGAATGTTCATGCTCAGTGGTTTGTATAAAATCAGGCAAGAAATATGACTGATGTAGCAGCCCAGGTGTTGCATGTATTGTCTTTTACTTGACTCTTTACCACACAACAAAATCGAAGACTTGTCCAGATTGATTTAGTATTTGCAGACGACAAGTTAAAGGTTGCTCAAATGACAGAATTTGTTCTTGATAGGGCAGAAAACATTGTGGGAAAAGGAGAAAATGCTGGCTGCCAGCATTTTCTCCTTTTCCTACAATGTTTTCAAAAGTCCTTTTCCTTGGGGGGGTGTTAAAACTTGGGATTGTGTGGAAAAGGGTTAATATGTTTACCAGGCAGAAAGAGTTTTACATAGGTCTAAATTGAAAGCATTTGGAGACGACAATTTAAATGTTGCTAAAATGATGAAATTAGTCTTTGAACTGGTAGATGACCTGTTGGGAAAAGGAGAAAAAGCTGGTTAGCAGCAATTCCACCTTTTCCTGCACTGTTATCATAAGCCGTTCCTTTCAGAGGCATTAACAGTTGGGATTGTAAAGGCTTAAACACATTTTAACCCATTTGTATCAAATAGAAGGCAGGTTTTACCAGAATGTCCCTCAAAATATCAGAGAACTGTAGATTGATGATTAGACTGCTTGCTCTGTGCATACAGGACCAGGGGTTTGATGACTTGAATCACAAGCTTGGCAAAATTTCTCTCTAAGGCCGGTTTGAATCCCCAGCTCGGCAAATTTCCTTCCAAGGAATGATGATAGTTATTGTGATGGGGTTCATTCCTTTCTCACCGTTGATCATTGCACTGATGATGGTTTTGTGGAAAAGCAGCCAATAGCTTTGAAAGAATATTGTGCAAAGTACAGGTAAAAAAAGCACCAGAAAAGCATGGATAAGTGCACTGGGTGCACCCGGATATAACTATACAAACAAAGCCGTCAGTATGAAAAAAAAATTAAAATGAGCCATGCCCTTTGAAAAGGGGTCTGAATGCATCTGCGAAAAGTATTGACCAAGGTCAGCCTGTGCAGTCTGCACAGGCTGACCTGGGCCAAAACTTTTCGCTATCGGTCGATTTTCTGTATGTCCAAGAACAAGTCTACCTCATGATTCAGTCAGTTGTTAAAAAAGTAGCTATGATGGATCCATAATTGTGATGGCTTGACTGGAACAATGCATCACGGAGATGCATTAAGCCCCCTTTTGCCAGAACATAGCTCAAATATTTTTGTCTGGTAAAGAGCAACCATGAAATCACTATTATATGGGCCTTCTTTCTAAAGAGAAGTATCTGTTGGATTCATCTGAAGCTCACAGGGCTAACTTCCTGTACAGCAAATGACATAATGTGCTCTATTTAGATTGCACTATGCTAGCATTATCATGAAATGTCAAATCATATGTATGAACATAGTGGTAAAGTGGTAGATTACCTGAGATGAATCACATGAATTTATATGTCACCATTTTATTTGTGTACAAGAATTGTTTTCCTAATCAGGGTGCACTGACGTGCTTCACCTGTATTTTGAAAATAGGTACTCATTGTCAAGTATAGTCAAACCTGGTTCCACCGTCTAGGCCCTGATTCTGATGTCATGATTTAGTCTTCAGATTTCCCACAATTCTTGAAATTGTGGTGAATCATAGGAAATTGCAGCAAAGACGTGACACTTTCAGCATGAATCCCTATTGACTATAGATGATCGTCAAAGGTACAGATTAGTAACTGGGCCACAACAATTTTAAACTGTTTAGAATTGTTGCGGCACTTGTATGATTTTTTTTTCCCAAACCAGAACTTCCTAGTGCAGTTGTAACTCAGTCTTGCTTTTTCATACAACCATTGTCATAGTCATTCAAGGACATTCGTTTCGAAAAATGGATGATGATTCTGTACAATTTCCAAAATTATACTGAAACATATGTTTGTTTTAACATTGTTTTAAGTCTTTATTTATCATTGTGAAAAAATGGAATTCATGGCAATTCATCATAGTGTTCTGAGGACAGTGTCATGGAATCCTGCAAGACTGTACAAATGGTACATCATCTTGACACAGCTGTTTACCACTCAATCCTGAGTTTTGATGATCCTAATATAGAAGGCTTTTGAAAATATTGTTGGCAAAGGAGAAAATCTGGTAACCAGCATTTTCTCCTTTTTCCTCATTGTTTTTAAAATACCTTTTTCTCAGAGTTGGTAAAACACAGGATTCGGTGGGAAAGGTTTTAAGTTTTAAAGTCTTGCAAAATAAGAATTGAGTTTTTTGTTAGAGGAAAATCTGGGGAGGATAACTCTGAGACAATCTTTTGAAAATATGAGTAGAGTTATTTCCCTTAAATGATGTGAGAGGGTTCTTCACACCATCAGATGTTTCCCTACAACAGGATCCTTACTGACCTTTTAGGAATCCTACATTGTTCAGTGGTAAAGCGTAGCATTCTTTATCAGGTGGTCTGGGGTTCAGTCTTCACTAGAATTCCTGTGTTTTTCATGAGAGTGTCCTTGGGAGAGACCCATGAGCTGCAGCCTGGTACTGGTTAAACCTAGGACATGCATGGATAAGGAAGCTGTTGCTGTGATGATAGTGAAATAATGTTGACAGGCGCACAAACCACCATTAACTCAATTTATCAGTGTTTAAGGATTAGACATTGAAGATTTTTGACCCTATCTTAACTCTTTACCTAAGAAAAACTTTGGACTTGCCCGAATCCAAGGCAAGTGCAAATGACACATTAAAATGTGGATCAAGTTTGGGGATTTATCTTTTAACCCTTTACTACACAATCCTGAGTTTTAATGACCCTGAGAAAGAAACCTTTTAAAAACAAAGTGGGTAAAGGAGAAAATGCTGGTAACCAGCATTTTCTCCTTTTCCCACAATGTTTTCTAAGACAAAAATATCAAAGACAAAAATCATCATTTAAGCTACTTTCAAATTGTGTGCAAATGCTTTCAATTTAGACCAGTCTAAAATTTTGTCGTTTGGTAAAGAATTTAACGCTAGAGAACATTCTTGGAAAAGGAGAAAATGCTAGTTACCAGCATTTTCTCCTTTTCCCACAATATTCACAAAACTCATCCTCCTCAGGGTTTTTAAAATCAATTTGCGCTTGGCACCAAACAGGTCAAAAACCTTTTTTTTTGTGTGTGTTTTGTGCCATTTTCAACAGTATTTCAGATATACTATGTTTACCAGTATACCTGTCTATGATTCAATCCTGCAGTTTCTTTTTTACTAGTACTCATGCAAAACTCTCCAAGCCATTTACTGTTTACTGCACAAGTGCATTGAACTGAACACATTTATTTCGATAAATTCCATACATGTATGTATATTTACTTGCTTCCTCTTTTAGCACTGTTTACTCCTGCCTTATTGTCTGGAGAGATGATTACATATACTGGTAATTGATATCAGATGGTGCCTTAAAATTTCAGTGCAGTCAAACTGGCTGATAAGATACAATAACTTAAAGAAACATCCTTTCAGCCAGAGAGAAAAAATACTGTAAAAATTTGATAGATTGTAGAATGGTTCAGAATTTAGTCAGCTGTGTAAACATAAATAAATTACTGATATATATGTATGGCGTAAGGGATAAATACACACATTGGAAATCTTCAATTTAAAACAGAAAAGGTCACAACAGTGATTTCTTTGAATGTCCCCAGTAAATGAAATGCATTTTCTATTGAGAAAAATAATCTATACAACCTTGCAACTGTCACGGGCAGTATTTGGCATGAAGATGCACAAATGATTATAGTTTAATAAAATAAAGATTAAAAACTGGCTGAAAAAGAGTATAGATATATCTTTAATCAGTTTTGTACGTGAAGATTTTTTTTCTCCTCGCCATACACCAGACTACTTCAGAAAACAATACCTTAAAAACTCAGGATTGTGTTGTAAAGGCTAACAAATACATATGATAATATTGGCAATTTCCCTGGGGGAAAAAAAAAGGACCAAGAAAGAGTGCAAATTCCAGACAGTATTTGGCCAGAAAATCTTGCATGTAACAAGTGTTTATATTTCTTCCAAGGTCTTTTCAAGAAGCTGTCTTGACTCTTCTTTGTTTTACATAATCAAGAAAGTTTGTTTAGGCAAAAAAAAAATTCTGAAATTTACAGTAAGAGTGCCAAACTAATGAACTGTTCATCTCCTCTCTAGATAGGGATGTTGCAAGCTCAAGGCTTTTTTTTGGCCAGAACAGCTGCCATAGCTTTGAACCCTGTAGTTCCTAGATCAGACTGTATAGAATTTGCATTCTGATCTGTTACTTCTCGGTCACCAAAAGCAACCAAACTTGTCCCTGTATCAGAAGAATTGTCTCAACGTTTGAGTTGTTGGTTGTCAGTGATAAAAAAGGAATCTGTCATTTGTGACACTGTGGGGCAACAGTGCTCAACATTAACCCTTTACCAGACGGCAAAATTTTAGCCTTGTCCAAATTGAAAGCATTTGCAGAAGACAATTTCGATGTGGCTCAATTAGTGCAACTTTTCTTTGATAGGGTAGAAAGCATTGTGGGAAAAGGAGAAAATGCTGGTTACCAGCATTTTCTCCTTTTCCCACAATGTTTTCAAAAGGATTCTTTCCCTGGGGCATCAGAAGGCGTCATTGTGCAGTAAAGGGTTAACCATTTACCACACAATTTCGAGTTTTAACGAACCCGGTGGAGAATGCTTTTGAAAACATTGTGAGAAAAGAAGAAAATGGTGGTAACCAGCAGTTTCTCCTTTTCCCATAATGGTTTCTACCCTTTTACAGACAATTTCTACCATTTCAGGTACATTTAATTTTGTGGTCTGCAAGTACTTTCAGTTTGGACAGGTCCTACGATTTTGTTGAGAGGTAAAACATTTATCCCTTTTAGCACGATGGGCAAAAATAGGGACCATTGCAGATAGCTCAGATGAAGATCAGACTGCACAGAATGTGAAGCGTGATCTAAGATGAGTTTTATGTAAAAAATATTTCTTGCCTCAAAAATGAAAGTTATCAAATGGTTACATTGAAATAGGTTTGCCATATAACTGGTAGTTAAGGTTTTTCCAGATTTGAAGATACATCTATACTTGTTTTCAGCAAGTTTAAATTTCAACTTTATTTTTGGCCTGTTTTAGCCAGTTTCATCTTTAATTTATGAAACTATTATCATTCTTGTATCCTCATGCCAAATGTTGCCCCTTACAGCTGCAAGGTTGCACAGATTATGGCGGATGGAAAATGCATTTCATTTTTTTCAGCATTCAAAGAAATTACTGTTGTCATTTCCATTTTTACATGAGGACAAATCTCTGGAGTTTGTCTATTCATCTATATTGGTAATTTATTAATGTTTACACAGCTGACCAAATTCTGAGCCATTCTACACACTTGCAAGTTTGAATAACGTTTTTCTTTCTGGCTGTAAGGATGTATCTTTAACTTTTTCACTACTGATGACGACATTAGTACCTTTTGCGGATGGTGTAGATCAAGATCTACACCATCCGCTGCCAGATGCTAGACTATGATGCAGTTCATATTCAATAGCAGTGGAAATCTTCTTTTAGACCTCAAAAAAAAGTGGAATTTCTTGAGCTAGAAGTGAAAGAGTTAAAGGTCAAGGGAAGGGTGATTGCTGTCATTAAGTCAGTATCTATTGCAACAGAAGGGCAATATCATGATAAGACACCTTTAATTTTTTACCATACAACAAAATTCTAGACTCCTTCATTCAGAATGGATTTGCATACGACAATTAAAAAGTAGCTCAAATGATGGGATTTGTCTTCAAAGGCTTAAAACACACTTTGGGAAAAGAGAGAAGATGCTGATTTGTCTTTAAAGTTTCCCAGACTGATGTTTTCGAAACCTTTCTGTCTACTAGTGTTGAAAAACAAGGGGCCTATCGGGGACTGTTACCCTTAGGGCGCAGTATAAACCCAATGGACACTTTCAGTCTAGAAATTAGAACCATATAATTGCAATTAGAAGATTGCTCTTGTTCAGAGTGTTTCGGCAAAGAGGACAATGTAGATCAAGGATCAGACTGCATGTTTTGTGCACTCTGATCTTAATCTACACTTGCCGCAAAGGCAACTATTGTTGTCAAGGCACTTTAACTCTTTACCAAAGGGCAGACTTTTAGACTGGTCCAAATTGAAAGCATTTGTGGACGACAAATACTGCGAGATTTGTCTTTGATAGGATAGAAAACATTGCGGGAAAAGGGTAGTTAAAACTTGGGATTGTGTGGTAAAGAGTTAACTATTAAAGGTTTGAATAGAAGCCATTACTCATATGATACATCAAAGAGTGGGCAACATGTCAGGGTGACTTGACTTTTTATCTGATTTAAGAGACTATTTTGGGTATCACCCACCCCAAATTGTCTGCCTATCTCTTTCACTGTCAAAGAAGATGGATGAAACCTTGGGTTTGGAGTAATTCCATTGTGTAGCTTATAACAAAATGATGTTCAGCAATTTGTTTATCAAGCCACTATTGGCCCTTTACCAAAATTTTCTTGATATAACAAACCTGAAAAAAAGTACATTTAGAAAAATGAGGGAAAGGAAGAGAGTGCTTGTAATCAGCATTTTCTCCTTTTCCTGCGAGGTTTTCTATCCTATTGAAGGCAAACTCCATCATTTCAGCAGCTGACAAGTGTAAAATTTTGTCCTCCTGGTAAAGGGTCACCTTATTACCATATGAGAGAATTTTCAGCGGGTCTCAAAAACACCTTTATACAATATGGGAAATTAACAAAAATCAAGTTTTATTACATGAATACCTCTGAAGACATGGTGGTAAATAAACTCCTTGCTCTTTATGAGCTTATTTTCCATTTGCCATAATCTTTTCCAGAGTTGGTCTGAGGATGCAAGATGGAAGCACTTGCCTGCAGGTGGTAATGGGTTAACTCCTTCCTAAACAACATATTTAACCCTTAAAGCGCTGAATAAACCCAATGGACATTTTCATTCTAGAAAAAGACCAAGATGATTGCATATTCATGGCTTCCTTGTTTTTCTATACTGTTTTAGCAAAGTGGACAGTGCAGATCAAAGATCAGACTGCACCTTTTGTGCAGTCTGATCTTGATCTACACTGGCCGCAAGGGCAACTATATTAGAGAAAGGCGCTTTAAGGGTAAACTATTTACCAAATGACAAAATTTTGGACAGGTCCAAATTCAAAGCATTTGCAGAAACACAAGTTTAATGTAGCTCTAATGATTATTTCTGTCTGTGATAGGGTTGAAAACATCATGGGAAAAGGAGAAAATGCTGGTAACCAGCATTTTCTCCTATTCCCACCATGTTTTCAAAAGCCTAAACTTCTTCAAGGTCATTAAAACTCAGGTTTGTGTGGTAGAGTTAAGACTACCAAACTGAGAGCAGCAGGTGACAAATATGAAGTCAGTACAAATAAAATGAAGTTCTTAGAAAGGGTAGAAAAGATTAAGAGAAAAATGAGAAAATGCTGATTACCAGTATTTTCTTCTTTTCCCACAGTGTTTCAGAAGGCCTCTTCTCCAGGGTCATGAAATCATGGGATTATTTTGTAATGTGCCAAAAAAAAAAAAACTTTGGGGTTTCATTTTCTCTTGTCCATTAAAGTTTGGGCTTTCCTTGTATTTATCTTTTTTTTTAAAGAAAATAAATTGCGAGCAAAGTTTTAAAAATCATATGCAAGCAAAGTTCATTTATAGTGCAGTTAAATTTGTTTCTGATTTTGTTATTATTTGTTGAAAAATGCATTTTGTCACAATGTTTCTAAAAGTGATCTGTAGAAGGTGGAGTAGAAATTGCATTCAACTGTGGGGGAATTGGATTGAGAAACATGTTTTATGTAATTTGGATATAAAAATAAAATCACAGTGATAAATTTGTCATGAAGATGCTGTTTAAATACCTTTAGGGAAATTTACTGCAGTTACTTTGAGATAAAATTTCAGTTGGGATATGAAATTTCACAAAAAGGGGTTTTATGGCTAAAACTTGATACATGGATGTGTGCAGGACAGCAACACAACTCTACACCTGATATGGAAGTTGTCAATCCCCTCAAATCCCCCAAAAAATCACCACCATTCAAGTTAATTTAGGTCCATTTTAGCCATTAGAGCAAGAAATATTTTTAACCAAATCGACATTTTCAATCTAGTAATTATACCCAAATAATTACAATTTCAAACTTGCTCTTGTCCAGAATAGGTGGGCTAAGCAGACAATTGTAAATCAAGATCAGACTGCATGTTTTGTGCAGTCTGATCTTGATCCACCTTTGCTGTGAAAGGCATTTTAAGGTGTAAGACTTCTTAGCTTCTCAGGGCATTAATTTCATTCCCTGGAAACGTCCTACTACTGGTACTTTTCTATACATGCTGTATGAAGAAGTCAATTGCTTAACCTCTACTCACACAATCCCGACTTTTAACGACCCTGGGGAAGAAGCCTTTTGAAAACATTGTGGGAAAGGGAGAAAATGCTGGTAACCAGCATTTTCTCCTTTTCCCACAATGTTTTCTACCTTGCCCAAAACAAATTTCAGTTTTTGAGTCTCATTTATTTTGTCGTCTGCAAATGCTTTCAATTTGGAAACATCCAGAATGTTGTCATTTGGTAAAGAGTTAAGAAAGACTGTTCTCTATAAAACTTGCAAGAATCATTTAAGGAAAATATGAACAGGTACACTGGCCATCTTGGTTTACTTCAGCCATGCTCTGGCAGAAGGGGATTTAATGCATCTCTGTGATGCATGGTACCAAACAAGTCATCATGTAATTATGGATCCACAAAAACCATTTTGTCTAACAACTGACTGGATCATGAGGTAGTATGGTCCTTGGGCATGCAGAAAATTTACAAAAAGCAAAAAGTTTCAATCTATCTGAGCCTGCGCGGACTGCGTAGGCTGGCATGGGTTTATACTTTTTGCCAATGCATTAAACCCCTAAAAATGTAGAGATTTATCTTTTCAACTCTTTACCACACAATCCCAACTTTTAATGACCCAGTGAAAGACGCCTTTTGAAAACCTTGTGGGAAAAGGAGAAAATGCTGGTAGTCAGCATTTTCTCCTTTTCCAAAAATGTTTTCTAACCTTCCCAAAACAAATTTCAATTTTTGAGTCAGATTTATATTGTCGTCTGCAAATGCTTCCAGTTAGGATGAGTCTAAAATTTTGTCGTTCGGTAAAGAGTTAAAGGGTAGAAAATACTATGGAAAGAGGAGAAAATGCTGATAACTAGTATTTTCTCCTCTTCCCACAATGATTTCAATAGCCATCTTTTCCAGGGTCATCAAAGCTCTGGCTTGTTTGGTGAAGGGTTAAACCTTTACCAGACGACAAAATTGTAGCCTTGTCCAAATTGAAAGCATTCATAGACTGCAATTTCAATGTGGCTCAAATGGTGCAAGTTTCCTTTGATAGGGTAGAAAACATTGTTGGAAAAGGAGAAAATGCTGGTTACCAGTATTTTCTCCTTTTTCCACAATGTTTTTAAAAGACTTCTTTGCTGGTGTCGTCAAAAGTTGGCACTGTGCGGTAAAGGGTTAAAAGCAAAAATAGCAGAATTTAGAGAACGTTCTGAAGTCTTGCAAATATGGATATGGAGATACCTGAACAAAAAAAGGAAACAATTTTGCTGCAAAACATTGAGAAAATGCTGATGAAATTTCTTTATCTTGAAAACTTGTTCAAAAGTAAGCTTCTGTATGATTGGTTTATGATATAGTGCTGCAAAATACCATAGGGCATGACTTGGGTCTATTGTTGAATGTGTAGATCAAGATTGAAGTGTTTGAAATTATTCAATGTGATCTTGGATCAACAAAACCCAACATTTTGTGAGATTGTTCCTGACCTAAGAAACTGCAAAATTGCAAGGTCACTCCCTTCTATATACTGCATATAGCTTAGAAGCTGCCTGTTCATTAATCTTGAGGCTTTATGATTAACTTTTCTCTGTCATGCCTTAAATTCTCTTTTAGCACAACTTTCATACTCAACCTCCTTCAATGACTGAAAACCCAATCCACTGAAATTCCATCAGAAATGCTTGACAGCATGCGCAGACAGTATAGAGACAGTATTAGACTGCTTATTCTTTGAAGTCTGATCTTGATCCATGCTGTATGAAAAAACTCTGGTAGTTGCTTTTGGTCCTGAAAGGGTTTAACCCTTTACCACACAGTCCTGAGTTTTAACGACCTTTAGAAAGAAAGCTTTTGAAAACATTGTGGGAAAAGGAGAAAATGCTGGTAACCAGCATTTTCTCCTTTTCCCACAATGTTTTCTATTCAATACAAGGCAAGTTCCACCATTTGTGCCACCCTTGATTTGTCGTCTGCATATGCTTTCAATTTGGGAAAGTCTAAAATTTTGCAGTGTGGTAAGAGTTAAAGGTGTCAGTTTACACCTTTGACAAAGTGCAGTGATGAGAAAATAAAAATTGCATCTATCTTTTTTGCAGATTTATCTTATTGCATAAAAAAAGAGACAACTACGCATTTTATGAAAGATCTGAATTATCGTAATTTAAAGGCACACTAGCTGCCAAATGTAAACAATGGGGGGGGGGGGGCAGTTGTCAAATTGCAAAGTTAATTTCATACCATTTTAAAGTATGGATTTTACATTGCATTATCAATCTGATAATGTGCTACAGTGCAATCTGTCACAGTTCCAGTTACTGGCAGAAAAATGTATTGTAAAACTGAACGAAAGTTGTCAACTTTGATACATAGTTAGTTTATCAATATATTTTTCTGCACACTGGGACTTTGACAGGTTGCAATGTAACACACTATCAGACTCTTAAATAATTATTATATCCATACTTTAACCCTTTACCAAACTACAAAATTTTATACTTGTCCAAATTGAAAGCATTTGCAGACGACAACTTAAACTTGGCTTAAATGATCAGATTTGTCTTTTGAAGTTTAGAAAACATTGTGGGAAAAGGAGAAGATGCTGGTTACCAGCATTTTCTCCTTTTCCTACAATGTTTTCAAAAGGCCTCTTCCTCAGGATCATTAAAGCTCGGGATTGTGTTGTAAAGAGTTAAAATGGTGTGAATTGTATTTGTGTGCAATTTAACCCCCAAATTATTTACATTTGGCTGCTGGTATGCCTTTGAGTTTGTATACATCATTTCGCAATAACCAACAAAAAACATGATTTCAATTTCAAAATCAATTGACATTCTAGTGCTGAAACTGGTCATAGGCATTGACATGTTAGCAAATTCTATTTTTGAAATCTACTTTTACATGCTTAGCATTAAAAGGACATATCAATTTATAACTACAGGAAGACAAAAAATATTTCAAATAATGATAAGGAGATGCAAAAGAGAGCTCTCCCCCCTCCCCCACCCCCCAAAAAAAGTAGGTTGCTGAGACAAATATGAGAAAAAACAAAACTTTGTATGTACTCTTTCTGAGGCCTCATTTTCAGTCAAATTCTCATGAAAGTTGGGGCTGCACTTAGGTCAACTAATGAAACACTCACAAGTGTTGTGTTGAGAAAAAACTTAATTTCCAGTATGCACTCTGAATATATTTTGTAATCTGTTTTACATCATCACCACCAGAATCTCTTCAATTTTAGAAATCCCAGATCATTTTCCTCAGGTGAGCGCTTTAGCACCAATGGCCCTCTTGTTTAACCCATTACCACACAATCCCGACTTTTAACGACCCTGAGAAAGCAGCCTTTTGAAAACATTGTGTGAAAAAGAGAAAATGCTGGTAACCAGCATTTTCTCCTTTTTCTCACAATGTTTTTGACCCTTCCCATAACGAATTTCAATTTTTCAGCCACATTTTTGTCGTTTGCAAATGCTTTCAACTTTAACTACTGTAATCTTTTGTCGTTTGGTAAAGAGTTAAAGGATAAACTTAAAATTTTCTCAGAAGACTAGGAAGTAAGGATTATAAATCCAACAACCAGGCATGCAGCAACAATTAATCCATTTTAGGATCTTTGCAAGTGTGATTCATCACCATCATCATGATAAGATGACATGACATCACAAAACAAAACATCATTAACAGATCATAATGCATGTTTGCAATATTAATGAAAAAAACTAATGAGATAAGTGGATAAAAAAAAAAAGCTGTTCAATTCTTTACCATATGACAAAATTTCAGACTAGTGTAAACTGAAAGCATTTGCAGACAACAAAATGAATGTGACTGAAATTTTGAAATTTGTGTTGGGAAAAGTAGAAAACATTGTTGGAAAAGGAGAAAATACTGGTTACCAGCATTTTCTCCTTTTCTCTCAATGTTTTCAAAAGGCTTCTCTCCGAGGGTCCTTAAAAGGCGGCATTGTGTGATAAAGGGTTAATTAAGTCAGCTTTAAAAAAAAAAACAGGTATGATGACTAATTTGTCACTTCCTCTCTGCGGTTCATGTTGTGCACCTCACCGGCCATTTTCTAAAATTTGATGGTTTAGCCCTTTACCACACAATCCCGAGTTTTAACGACCATGAGGATGAAGCCTTTGAAAACATTATTGGAAAAGGAGGAACTGCTGGTAACCAGAATGGTTTGTAAACCACAATGTTTTCTACCCTATCAAATATGAATTCCATCATTTGAGCCATGCTTTAATTGTCGTCGGGAAATGCTTTCAATTTGGACAGTCTATATTTTGTCATGTGGTAAAGAGTTAACTCAAGAAGATAAAGTTTTAGGCAAACTCAAAATGACAGCCTTTGTAGATGACAAATGAACTGTGGCTCAAATGGTGGAACAATTGTCTTTGAAAAGGTAGAAAACATTCTGGGAAAAGGAATTACAGCATTTTCTCCTTCTCCCATATTGTTTTTAAAAGCTTCTCTCTCATCATAAGGCCCGTGAAGAGGACAGCCTTTGAACCCTTTACTACATAATACTGAGTTTTTATGACCCTGGGGAAGAAACCTTTTCAAAACATTGTGGGAAAAGGTGAAAATGCTGGTTACGAGCATTTTCACCTTTTCCCACAATGTTTTCTTGTACCCTTTCATGGACAACATTACAATAGTTGTACCTATATTAGTGTGTTGTCTGCAGAATAATGCTTTTGATTGATTGATTGATCGATTGTATGGCGTTTAATGCTGTTTTCATCATTATTTCAGTTATATTGTGGTGGCCAGGGCACCTGTCCATGCTTTCCTGGAGTTTCTTTTACCAGTACTCTGCACAATATTCTTTCCAAGTCACTGGCTGTTTTCTGACATAATCATTGTCGAAACTAGTCAGCAGTTAGAGAGGCATGAATCCTGTCACAATGAATATCATCAATCCTCTGAAAGAAATTGGCTGAGCCTGGGATTGAACCAGTAGCCTCCTGTTCTCAAGTCCTGAGCTACCGTGGCTCTCATGAGCTACCGTGGCTCAGCACAAATGCCTCTGAATTTGAACAAATACAAAATTTCGTTGTTTGGTCAAGGGTTAAAACATAGAGGTTAAAGAAAAAACTGCAGATTTGTTTCACCAGCAATTACTCCCCTTTCAACAAAAGTTTGTAAATAAGTCATGAAAGAAAATAAAATTGTGTAGCAAGGCTGTTTTTGAAGAAAACCCATCGTGAGTCATACTTGTGTGCAATATCGTTGTCATGCGAAAACTTGACATTTTCTCATGTCACTGACATTACTGAAGATACTTATTTTAAACTTGGGGTAGTAATGTTAACTATCAAAGAGGGAACGGAAACAACTAGGGGTTTACAACCTTGAAATATTTTTGACATGGTACCCCCCTTTTTCGACTTAAAATTGTTACTGAAAGAGTAACTGTAGCGGAGCAAAAAATTGAAATTTGCAATGGGATGGGTGGAAAACATTGTGGGAAAAGGAGAAAATGCTGATGACCAGCATTTTCTCCTTTTCCCACAACGTTTTTAAAAGGCTTCCCTTTTAGGGTTGTTAAAAGTCAGGATTGTGTGATAAAGAGTTAAGCATTTACCACAGTACCAAGTGTTAATGACACTGAAGAAAGAAGAATTTCAAAAACATTATGGAAAAAAGAGAAAATGCTTGTAACCAGCAGTTTCTCCCCTTTACAAGGTTTTCTACCTCTTCGCAGACAAAATACAGTTGACTGAGCCACATTTACTTTCTTATCTCCCAATAAGTTCAATTTGGACAGGCCTAAACTTTTGTCCTCTGCTAAAAAAATAGTCATTATTAAATATAACTAAGAGAAATTATAGATCAAGTACAGGACCTTTGTAACTCTTTAGGAGCAATTTCTCCAATTGTCTCAATGTTCTCAATATATGTCTTCTACAGACGAGGAAATACAGATTTGTGCAAGGAATATTGTAGTTTAAATTTGACAACTGTGAGAAAGTCATTTATGAATGAAAAATATGAAATTTCATTGTAGTACTTCTGAATGGAAATCACTCAGTCACCGACTTTGAATGGTGGCCAGACGTTTCAATATAATGAACTGTAAAGTGCAGGTTTGACCCTTTCCGAGTAATCCCATGTTTTTCAGACCCTGTGGGAAAAGGCTTTTAAAAACTATGTGGAAAAAGGAGAAAAAGATGATAAAAGAACACTGTGTTCTTTTTCCACTATGTTTTATTTTCTTTCAAAAAACAAAACTCTTCATTTTAGTCATATTTGTAGTTTTTATTTTGCTAGAGTGAAACTCAAATTTTGTCTGTTAATCCTTTACCAGTCGACAAACTTTGAGCCACATTGAAATTGAAAGCATTTACAGACGACAATTTCATTGTGGCGGAAATGGTGCATTTTTTCTTTGATAGGGTAGAAAACATTGTAGGAAAAGGAGAAAATGCTGGTTACCAGCATTTTCTCCTTTTTCCTACAATGTTTTCAAAAGGCTTCTTTCCCAGGGTGGTCAAAAGGCGGCAAAATGCAGTAAAGGGTTAAATTCATTCAATGAGAGAAAGGTCATTTACAGTAATTAATCTAAGTATAGCATGTCCCTTACAATGAGGTGAAACTTACTCTATTTACCAGACCACAAAATTTTAAACTTGTCAGAAATGAAGACATTTGCAGACAACAAATTAGATATAACTCAAAATATGGAATTTGTCTATCATGGCGTGAAAAACATTGTGGGAAATGCTGGTTACCAGCATTTTCTCCTTTTTCACAATGTTTTCAAAAGCATTCTTTTTCAGGGATATTACAACTCTGGATTCTGAGGGTTAAGATGCTAGCCATGTTTTTTTTTTTAAATGGAGATACTCTAAGGACATTGGGTTTCTAACCTCTTGAAATTGGATTCTCTTGACACCATCACAGTTGAAGGTATCATGTTTGTTTGTTTTGATTTTATTACTACTTTGACAGTATTTTCTGTGAACTGTTTTCTACGTGACAAAACTTTAGACCTATCCAAATTAATGGCATCTGCAGATGACATATTTAATGTGGCTTAATATATTTCTTTTAAAGGGTGGAAAACATTGTGGGGAAAAGGAGAAAATGCTGGTGATCAGCAATTTCTCCTTGTCTCCACAATTTTTTCAAAAATCTTTTTCTTTAAAGCCATCAAAACACAGGGTTGTTTTGTAAAGGGTTAACCCTATACCACACAATCCCGACTTTTAACGACCCTAAAGAAAGAAGCCTTTTGAAAACATTGTGGGAAAAGGAGAAAATGCTGGTAACCAGCATTTTCTCATTTTCCCACAAAGTTTTCTACCTCTCCCAAAACAAATTTCAAATTTTCAGTCACATTTATTATGTTGTCTGCAAAAGCTTTGAACTTAGACTAGTCTAAAATTTTGTTGTTTGGTAAAGAGTTAAAGCGGTCGATTGAGTTTTTTTTTGGTTGCAATTCAGAATTTCTTGTAAAACACTGATACAACTACAAATTCTTTTGCACGTACTAAGAAACTGTAGTTATAGTCCAGTTAAAAGGTGCAATTTTCATGTTAACAGAATGGTCATTTTGCAGTCGGTAACTTGGTCTATTTTTATGAGATCAGATGTGAAATCTTCATTCTAATTTGAATACAAATCTGTGGTTTTGATCATGTGACATTCCCACAAATCTTTGCAAAATTCTGGTGCAAAATGTAAAAGTACATTCAGAGGCATAAGGAAGCCAATTAAGGAAATATTTTGTCCTTACTTTTATCTTTGTTGCACTAAAATGTGGATCGAAGATCAGACATGCATGTTCTTTGTGATCTTGATCTCTGATGTCTGGTGAAAACTTGAATAATTGGCTTTGGTGTATGAACCCTTTGGCTGCTAAGCGTGACTCACTGACCTTTTGTGGACAATGCAAATTAAGAATGTGCAGTCTGGTCTTGGATCTACACTGGCAGATAGGGAGACGTATTTCCCGAAATTATGCATTTTGAAATAGCCAATTCAGGTTTTTAAAATTGGCTTGAAAGTTTCTTTTCACTGATTTAGCTGGATAAGGGTTGATAACTGATGTTTTCATAAGCAATTTTTAGACTTTCAAATGATGCATTATTACCTGCAGTCTGATCTTGAGTTACATGTCCATAAAATATGAGCCAGATATGTCTTGCAGCAAATAAAATTGTCAAAACATTGTGCCAAAGGGAGAAATTGATTTTAATGAAGCGATTTGTTTGCTTGCCATTTTGTTTTAATATGTATTCAAGTACTGAACTCTCAATCACAGAATAATCGTTTATAATTAACCCTTTACGACACAATCACATGTTTTAACAACCCTAAGGTGGGAAAGATTTTGAAAACATTATTGGAAAATGGTGGTAACCAGCAATTTCTCCTTTGCCCACAAAGTTTTCTTCCCATTGAGAGACAAATCCTACAGTTCCAGCCACATTTACTTTTTGTCGTGTACAAATGCTTTCAAGAGTCTAAAATTTTGTCCTAGTATTAACCCTTATCCTGCTGAATAAAATCAAACTTTAAAGCTGATAGTATAAACCCAAAACTTTCCTGTTTCAAAGGGATTTTTGGAGGGAAGATATCTCCTTATCGGACAGTGTAGATCAGAGATCCGACTGCACGTTCTGGGCAGTCTGATCTTGATCTACGCTGTCCGCAAAAGATCAGTAAGTCGCGATAAGCAGCCTAAGGGTTAAGATTTAACGTGGATGCATGCAATCATATCTGCTGCAAATTTGTTGCAGAATGTAATGAGTTCACTCTACCAGATGACAAAATTTTGGCCTTGTCCAACGTGAAAGCATTTGCAGATGACAAATTAAATGTTTCTCAAAACATGAAATTTCTCTTTATAAGGATAAAAAACATTGTGGGAAAAGGAGAAAATGCTGGATACCAGCATTTTCTCCTTTTCCCGCAGTGTTTTCTAAAGCCTTCTTTCTCAGGGTCGTTGAAAGTTGGCAATTGTACGGTAATGGGTTAAATTTTTACCCAACAACAAAATTTCACACTCACCTGAATAAGATGAGGGCAGATTAAATGTGTCTCAAATGATGGATGTTTTTTCTGAAAGGTTAGACAACATTGTTCGAAAGGAGAAAATGCTGGTAAATCTGCATATTTCTCCTTTTCCCATGATGTTTTCTGCAGAAGCTTTCATTGGGTGGTTAGAAAGCAAGATTGTTTGGTAACGGGTTAATCTGTCGAATTTGCTATCTAACTATCTATTGATCATAGATTGGGTGGAGTCATGGCAAGCTATTTTTATGAGTTTCTACCATCAAAGACTTCTGAAAAGATTTGCAAACATGTCCAACTCAGAATGTACTGGTCAGTATTAACTCTTTGGGCATCAGATTAACTCTACAGACAAATTTTTGAGTCAAGAAGTAAGACACAGATCAATTTTATGACTGATTTTGATCCTAAATGTCACAGCACAGTGTTAAGTGTAGATCAATGATCAGATTGTTCATTCTGTGTAGTCTGATCTATTGATCTACTCTAGCCACGAAGGCAAGTAAAGTTGTGAAAGGCCCTTTGACCTTTTATGGAACAATTCCATATTTTAACGACCCTGAGAAAGATAGTGTTTAAAAATATCGTGGGAAAAGAAGAAAGTGCTGGTAATCATCATTTTCTCCTTTTTCCACAATGTCTTCCATTTTTTCAAAACAAAATCTCATGGTTTGGGTCAAACTTTTATTTGTCATTTGTCTGTGAATACTTTGAATTTGGAAAAGTTTGAAATTTTGTCGTCTGGCAAACAGCAAGATGAGGAAAAAAAGTTTCAAGCATTTGCAGATGACAGATCAAATGTGGCGCAAGTAATATTTTCTCTTTGTGATAAGGTAGAAAACCTGATGGAAAAAGGAGAAAATGCTTTTTCAGTCAGGGTTTTAAAATCTGGGATTGTGTGTTAAAGGGTAAAAGGGAAAAAAATTTGGAATGCCCAATAAAGATAAAGTACTTTAGACTGACTCTGTAAATAATTGTTGGATAATTCCGATCAAACAAAGTCAAAATGGGCCCAGATAGACATCAGTATGTCCTTATTGGGGTCATCCTAGAAATCATGAAGATCTGCTTTCATGAAGTTTGTTGGCCCTTAGAGCACTCCGGATGAACCCTTAGGCTGCTTAAAGCGTGACTCACTGACCTTTTCCGGACAGTGTAGATCAAGATCAGACTGCGCAGCCTGATCTTGGATCTACTGTGTCTGGTAAGGAGATGTTTTTTCTTCAAAAAATTTAGTTTGAAATGTCATTATGTGGATTTTTACTATCAGCTTGAAAGTTTCATGTAACCTATTTAGAAGGATAAGGGTTAACTATAATTATTAGCTTTAGTGGACTTCTTAGAATAAGATCAGACTGCACAGAACATGTAATCTCATCCTAGATTTACACTGTCTGGTCTTTTGATTGATTGATTGTATAGTGTTTGATGCCATTTTAACATAGTACTTTATTTACCTCGTGGTGGCTTAAGTGCACTAATATCCATGGTTTTCTGAGTTTTTTTTTACCAGTACATTTTACAATATTCATCCGAAGCCAGTGGCTTTCCCACATGACTGTCATCGAAACAATGATCAGCATCCTGTCGCAGTGATTATCATCAACCCTTGGAAAGAAATTTCGCTGTGCTGGGTATGTCTTATACTTTTTCACATGTTTTGGCACAAAGTTCATGTCAAAATTACTCTACTTTGACGGTGTTTGGAAATAGAAATCAGTCAACCCTTTACCACACAATCCAAATGTTTTAACAAGCCTGAGGAAAAAAGCCTTTTGAAAACATTGTGGGAAAAAGAGAAAATGCTTGTAACCAGCATTTTCTCCTTTTCCTGCAATGTTTTCTTCCGTGCGAAAAAAAAAGTCACATTTGTCATCTGCAAATACTTTCAATTTGGATAAGTCTAAAATTTTGCTCTTTGGTAAGGGTTAAAGCTTCTGAAAGAAAGAATGCGATGAATGACAGTGAAAGTCATTGCTATGGAGACTGGGGACATAAACAGTTCATTGAAGCCCTCAGGACTGCAAATTGTGTGTCAGATAGAATAAGTTATGGACTCGAGTCCATTGAACAACTGGGTAGTGCAAATGCTGCGAGACTGAATAAATTATGGACTCAAGTCCATTGAACTACTAGGGACTGCAAATTATGTGTTGGCATAAAATAAATTATGGACTCTTGTCCATTCACTCCTATTGCTCAAACATTATCAGGGCATCTTGTGACATGTTTGATTTTGTGGTATAAATTTGCACATTTTGTTCACTCAGCAACCTTCAACTTTCGACTTTTATCATTTTAACCCTTTACCAAACAATACATTTTGGACTTTTCTAAATTCAAAGCATCTCTAAACGAAAGATTTGAAACTGGTATAGTTGCAGAAGCTCTACTGTAGAAAACATTGTGGGAAAAGGAGAAATTGCGTTACTTTCAAATTTTCTTTTTCCTACAGTGTTTCCAAACTCTTTCTGTGTCAGAGTGGTTTAAATATGGGAATGTTTGGAAAAGGGTTAAAGGCAGCATAGGGTGTTTTAGACAAAAGTGTAGATCAAGATCAGACTGTACAGAACATGCAGTCTGATTATTGATCTGAGCTTTTGAACATCTAGAGAGATACTCTGGTCCAAAATAATTTTAAAATTTCATAGAGGAAGTCAGCTTTTCATGACTGAAATGTCGGGTTTGGCATTTTGGCTACAAAGGCTTAAACATTTAACCCTATACAAGACAATTTTATTTTAGACTCTTCCATATTGAAGATATTTGTGGATGATGAAGTAAATGTGGGTTATGCTATTTGTCTTTGGGAAGTTAGAAAACAATTTTGGAAAAAGAGAAAATACTGGTACCCAGGGTTGTATCCAGCATTTTCTCCTTTTTCCATATTATATATTTTTTAAAAGCTTTCTTCATCAGGGTCTTTAAAACTGACAGGATTGATGTGGTTTTGATTCAGATTGAATAATAAGAATTTGATTGAAAATTTATACTTTCTACCCACTATAAAGCAGGTAAAAAAATTCCCTTCATTAAATGGGTTAGAACATTTATGCTAATAGGCAATCTTAAATAGATTATGCAAGTGCTTTGGAGACAGTTTGACCACAGTGCAATAGTTAGGCAAGACTCAAGTGAAACAGATAAAGAGGCTTCATAAAAATTCATTGTTAACCCTTAACTCTTTACCACACAATGCCAAGTTTTAACAACCTTGAGGAAGAGGCTTTTGAAAGCATTGTGGGAAAAGGAAAAAATGGTGGATACCAGCATCTTCTCCTTTTTCCACAATGTTTTCAAAAGGGTTCTTCATTAGGTTCTTAAAATCGGGATTGTGTGGTAAAGGGTTAAACAATATATATTGGTAATTTACGTGTGTCAACACAGCTGACCAAATTCTTAGCCATTCTGCACACTATCAAGATTAACACCATTTTTTCTCCCTGGCTGTAAGGATGTATCTTTAATACAAATAGGTTTAAACTGATAAGGTTTTAACCCTTTCACCTCATAGACACCATGTTGCTAGCTTTTGCAGACAGTATAGATCAAGATCAGGCTTCTCATACCATGTAGTCTGATCATTAATATGGCCATAACCCTTTACCAAACAACCCCTAGTTTTCACGACCCTGAAGAAGACTGCCTTTGAAAGCATTGAAGGAAAAGGAGAAAATGCTGCTATGCAGCATTTTCTTCTTTCCCCACAATGTTTTCAGATTCATTTCTTTTAGGCACATTTGATATATGGTATGCAAATGCTTTTAATTTATACCAATCTAACATTTTTCGTTTGCTAAAGAGCTATAAGGATTTTCAGCTCTTGAGAGAAAAAAGAAAAGATGATGACATCATATGAAAATTGTGAGCTAGTTACTTCTTCCATAGTATGAATTCTGTGGTTTCTTGAAAGTTGTTTTTTATTTGGTCGATAAATATTGCTTTGAGATTGGAAGATTTGATCATATGTTAAATTCAATTAAACAGGTTGCTGAAAATGAACAAGAAAAGAATGGTTTACAAGGATGGTAGGGACAAAATCGTGGTTTTCTTGCTGTAAGGAATATATTGTAATTTATGCAGTATCCATGTTATTTCAACTTTAAAGCATAGACTATTTGGATACTGGTTATTTACTTGCCTGTTAAACCAGTGCTTTACCTGTTAACCATTTACCACACAATTCTAGGTTTTAACGACCCTGATGAAGCCTTTTGAAAAGGGAAAAGGATAAAATGCAGGTAACCAGCATTTTCTCCTTTTCCCACAAGGTTTCTACACTTTCATAGACGGTTACCATCATTTCAATTAAATTTTAAATGTCATCTGCAAATTTGGACAGTGTAAAATTTTGATGTCTGGTAAATAAGTTGATAAAGATATTATGTTAGTCTAGTTTAACATGATTAAGTTTTCTTTGATGGCCTCCAGAAAATGAAATGGATTTTCTATCAGTATCTCTGTGAGGAATTCAAGAAACAGTTCCAGAACAGTTCTTAAATATAGTTCTTGAATAGTTCATGAACATGAAATGGCCATTCTAGAACTGATGTTCAAGAACTAAATCTAGAACTTTCATGTGAGGAATTCAAGAAACAGTTCTAGAACAATTCTTGAATCTAATTCTTGAATAGTTCATGAACATTAAATGGCCATTCTAGAACTGATGTTCAAGAACTATATCAAGAATTTGCTGTGAGGAATTCAAGAAACAGTTCTAGAACAATTCTTAAATCTAGTTCTTGCAAAGTTCATGAACATTAAATGGCCATTCTAGAACACTGATCTTCAAGAACTTACTCAAGAAAAAAAAATGTTCTTGAACACATTCTAAAACAAATTCTTGAACCTGTAATACTAGAAGTATAATTTAAGGTTTATGAACAATTCTAGAACTGGTTAAAGAACTGATCTAGAACAGCAATTTGGTGTTCAAAACTTAATCTATGGGATCCTTGTTACTCCTCCATATCCGGAGCTATGGACTTGGCTTTTCAAGATTCAAGCTGCTGTAGTCTTTTTTCCTGGTGAGTTACTATAAAGAAAAGACAATCAAGACAACTAACAATACACAAACAATTTAGAATTCTTTGTATTGGATTGTCCTCTCTTTACCAAATGACAATAATAATTATTAATTAATACTGTCCTCACCCATATTAAAAAACTTGCAGACATCAAATTAAATGCCACTCAAATGATAGGATTTGCTATTGAAAGATGAGCAAATGTGTGAAAACAAGAAATGCAAGCACCATTTTCTTTCTTTAATTCTGTGTTCAAAAGCTGTTTTCAGGATTGTAACAAAACATGTCACTGATAAGTGACACACTGTGTCGATGTGGTAGTAATCCATAATTTGTATCCTATATATCTTGATCTTTAAACAGATTTGAAAAAAAAAAATTGCAAATCTAATGAAATTAAGGTCTAATTAAAACTATTGCATAGATCTACTAGATACTAACAGGATAAGTCATTCTCGGTAAAATCGCCAAACTGGGGTCACAAACACGAAAAACTCTGGGATGAACTTGTTTGGGGACAAAGGAGCAACGGCCGGAACAAAATAAAAAAACAACGGTCCACGATGATAATGGAAAGCATTGCGAGACTAATCTATTTAAAGATTTTTCTCAATGAATTAATGTTCTTCAGTCGAAATATCTGTTTTGTTGCAAGTTTCTACAGAAGACACACACAGAAAAAGAACACAAAAGTTCAAACGATTTTTACCTGACTTTCAAGCATTGTCCATATTTCTTCCCTGTGATATCATCATCCGGGTCTGATGGCATTTTACAGAACTAGCCAATAAAAACGAACAAGAAGAAATCAACATCCAATCACAAAAGGCCGAGGAGAGCTCGGCCGATTCCATAACTACATATAACGGATTTAAATTGGACAACAGTTGATATTACGCATGTAGTATATATTTGAAAATGCCACCTAGCGGAAGCTGATGTAGAACTGCGGTTCCCCCAAGATTTTCCGCATGAAAGTAAACATGAACATGTTCCTCCATATTCTGTATGTTTCTTTTTTCAGAAAACCGCAAATTTGCGACTTTTTTGACCAGCATAATACTTGGAACTGTTAGTAAACTAATATACCTAGATCTTTATCTATTGATATGACGAGATTAATATGAACGAAGTTGATACGCGTAAATAATTAGCTCACCTGAGCACGAAGTGCTCGAGGTGAGCTATTGTGATCGGTCAATGTCGTCGTCCGTCCGTCCGTCCGTATGTCCGTCCGTTCACAATTACAAAAAAAATCTTCTCCTCCTAAACTGCCAATCAGATTTCAATCAAACTTCACAGAAATGATCCTTAGGTGATGCACTTTCAGAATACTTCAAAGATTTGAATTCCACGAAGAACTCTGGTTGCAATGGCAACCGAAAGAAAAAACTTTAAAAATCTTCTTGTCCCAAACTGTAAGGGCTAGAGCTTTCATATATGGCATGTAGCATCATCTAGTGACCCTCTACCAAAATACTTCAAATTATGGCCCTGGTGTTAAAAATTGGCCCTATGTTGTGGGTTCTTGGATTTCACATAGAGATAAAGAAGGAAATCTTTAAAAATCTTCTTGTCCCAAACCGTAAGGGCTAGAGCTTTCATATTTGGCATGTAGCATCATCTAGTGGCCCTCTACCAAAATACTTCAAAGTATGGCCCTAGTGTTGAAAGTGGCCCTATGTTGTGGGTTGTCGGATTTCACATAGAGATAAAGAAGGAAATCGTTAAAAATCTTCTTGTCCCAAACTGTAAGGGCTAGAGCTCTCATATATGGCATGTAGTATCATCTAGTGGCCCTCTACCAAAATACTTCAAATAATGGCCCTAGTGTGGAAATTGGCCCTATGTTGTGGGTTCTCAGATTTCACATAGAGATAAAGAAGGAAATCTTTAAAAATCTTCTTGTCCCAAACAGTAAGGGCTAGAGCTTTCATATATGGCATGTAGCATCATCTAGTGACCCTCTACCAAGATACCTCAAATTATGGCCCTGGTGTTAAAAATTGGCCCTATGTTGTGGGTTATTGGATTTCACATAGAGATAAAGAAGGAAATCTTTAAAAATCTTCTTGTCCCAAACCGTAAGGGCTAGAGCTTTCATATTTGGCATGTAGCATCATCTAGTGGCCCTCTACCAAAACACTTAAAATTATGGCCCTGGTGTGAAAATTAGCCATATTTTGTTGGTCTCGGATTTCACATAGAGATAAAGAGGGAAATCTTGATGACAATTCCATTGTTTACACTCTAGGGCCTATAATTTCGGCGATCATTTTCGTACCTGCTCTGATTGTTGGTATTGTCATATGGATGAATCATTTTCAAAACTAAAACATTCCAGCAAAAAACAAGAGGCAAGTGGCCATAACAATGACAGCTGAGTTGCATTTCAGGTGAGCGTTTTAGGACCATCATTTTTATGTAGATATCTACTTTCAGTTTCCTTTGTCAAACTTGTCCTCAAGCGCGGGTTCCCCTGTATAGGTCATACAATTTCCGCTTTTCTGTTATCAATAATGCTAAAGTGATAATATCCAGAAAGAAAAAGATTTGCAATAATATCTTTGAGTGATGATGCAGCCCAAAATTTCAGGCCCAATAGAATAAGAACTTTACATATTTCTAGATGGTACTAGAAATCAGATAAATAAGTCTTATTTCTATTTCTATTTCAGTGAAGTTTAACAAGAAATTCTGAGTGATATTGATTGTCCATAATTTTCTTATTGACTGCTTAGGTTGACAAGGTTTTAACCTTAGCTTCCTTGAATATAACCACTATTGGTCACTTAACATCTTTATTTCAGTATTAATAATAAGTCCAACAACAACAAAAAAGTTTACTATAAACTCATTTTCCGTGTTGACTCATGATTTTTTTTGTTTCACTCTTAAAAAGTTAGATTTGACCCCAGAAATTTTCGGGTCAATAGGTTATCAACTCCTGAATTTCAGAGACTGGCTAAAGCCGTGCCTATTCACCATCTGGATTTATTCAGTTTTTGGCTTGACTTTACCGTTATGTAAGAGATTGCGGCAATGCCGAGATTGCTTGTAACTTAATTTTAGTAGCTAGCATATTAATGCGATCCCACTTGGATCAAGTGGAAAGACAAGTGGCAATTTTCAAAACATTGTAACAGAAAAAATTTAAAATTATCTGATCGATTGACTTCAAAAATTTAAATGAGTCTGCAACATTTATATTACTGCCATTTCACATAAATAAGGGATAATATAGACACATATATGATCCCTGCATAAATACACTAGACCTTATGGCTTCTAATGTTTCTGAAAGTTTGCACATGTATGCATCTGAAATGTAGAAAAGCATTCTGGACTCATTTTTATGCAAGTTGAAGGAAAGACAACTTGCTAATTTTTGCAGCAAAACATACTTATCAAATTCTAGATTTCCAACTGCTGAAGAACTGGTATAATTCTAGAACCAGGGTTTGTGGAATTTGGTCAATGTATTAAAACATATCTTCTAGAACCATTTGTATTTTAGGCCAAGAACTTTCAGAACAGTTCAAGAACTGGTGGTGTTCTAGAATAATTGTTCTTTCACTTTTGTGCATTTAGAACCAGTGTTCAAGAACCATTTGGCTTCTAAAACCTCAGTTCAGGAACTGTTTTATTAGTTCAAGAACAGGTCTTAAGGTCTATGAAAGGTTCCTGAATGTTCAAGAACTTTCAGATCAGTTCAAGAACTGGTGGTATTCTAGAGTTAATGTTCTTTCACTTTCGTGCTTGTAAAACCAGTGTTCAAGAACCATTTGGGTTCTAGAACCTCAGTTCAGGATCTGTTTTATTAGTTCAAGAACAGTTCTTAAAATTCATGAAAGGTTCTTGAATGTTCATGAACTCACCACTTGTTCTTGAACATTTTTCGCAGGGGTAATTATCAGTATGCAACCTTACAACTCGGGGACAACATTTGGCATCAAGATGCAAGAATGATTTTCGTATGATAAGATAAAAATGAAATGGGTTAGAAAACCGGCTAAAAACCAGTATAGATGTATCTTTAAGGTCAAATTTACTAATTGAGCACTTTTAAGATTAAATTTTCTCCATCGATGTCACACAGATTAAGCAATGATATCATTTACATGGGTGCTCCATGGATTAATCATCAAGGAAGGGCTGATAGTTTTGACTTTAAAGTTTATACTTCCTTAATCAAAATTTACTTTGTGGTTTTAAAGGTTTGATCTTTTTATTGCTTTATGGGCTGAAAGTATGCAAAAAAAATCAAATGTAAAAGATTGTATGTAAATTTCTTGAAGGTACATGTGCAAACAGAGAGAGGTTTGGGCTTCATCCAGGGTGTGGAAATTCAATCAGTTTTAGTGGTATCATAAATTTGCCATTGGATGGGTCATATAAGGACATACCACTGTTGTGGTTTTGACTTTTATGGAATGAAAGTTGGATAACTTAAATAAAAAGACATTAGATACGCTTTAAGACCTTCAATACCTCCCATGTTGATTGACACATGCAGATTTTTTTGTTGAGGCTTCTAGAATTTGTGACAGTCAGTCTTTAACCCTTTATCTTACAATCCAAACTTTTAATGACCCTGAGAAAGATGCCTTCGTGAAAACATTGAGGGAAAAGGAAAAAATGCTGGTAATCAGCATTTCTCCTTTTCCCACAATGTTTTCTACCCTTCCCATGTGGTAAAGAGTTAACTCTATACCAAACGACAAAATATTTTACCAGACCTAATTAAAGCATTGGTAGATGACAAATTGAATGTAGCTCATATGATGATTTCTGTCTTTAATTTGGTAGAAAATATTGTAGGAAAAGAAGAAAATGCTGGGTTCCACCATTTTCTCCTTTTCCCACAATGTTTTCAAAAGTCTTCTTTCTCAGGATCATAAAAACTTTGGATTGTATGGTAAAGGGTTAACGTTTACCAAACAATCAAGTTTTAACAACTGTGGGGAAGGAGGATTTAATTCAGACTGTATTTTTTGCGCCATTTTCTCCACAAGAAGAAATACACAATGAACCAGGAGAATCATAAAAAAAATGCAATCTAGCGCAGTTGAAATTACCTGCTGCGTCAATTCAAGATTGAAACATGAGTTATTTTCAGTTTTGGGTTGATAATAAATGAGCGTGAAAATGCAATTTGAACGCAGTATGTTTTGATTGGCTAACATTGACCAGTCACCAAATGGTTGACCTTGACACGCTGTCGGTCTTTTCTTATCGTGATTGTAATTGGCAGGTTAAAGAGAAGGAAGTTTTGAAATTCGATTCTTGACAGGAAAGACCTACAGTTGTAATAAAATTCAGTCTTTTAAATCATGGAAAATATTATGGGAAAAGGAGAAAATGCAGGCAACCAATTTTTTTCTGTATTCACAATGTTTTCAGAGATGTTTTCAGAGATGTTTTTAGTAAGGTTGTTGGGGATTCTTTGGCAAAATGCTAATTATGGCAGAGTTTTTGTACTTAACAAGGTAAGGCCGGCCACTAACAGAGACCAGCCACTAACAAAGACTGTATTATGGCTTTCGTGCTGCTGATCTGTGTTTATTAATTGTTGGTTACTTGATGTCATGAAATCTAGAAAGATAAGTTCTTTTCCCAGGGATTGCGATGAAGGAATGTAGTTTTCTCAAGGTTCCTGCCAAAAATAAAACTAGCTGAAAAAAAAAAATCATGAGACTATTATTAGAAAATTGAACTGAAGGTAACTATACAGAATATTATGAGTTCTTATGCCCAGTAACAAAATTTTCGACATATCTATATTCAGAGCTACTGCAGATAAGAAATAAAATAAGGTTCAGACCCTGAGATTTGATTATGAAAGGGCAGAAAACGTTGTGGGAAAAGGAGAAAATGCTGGCTACCTTTATTTTTTACTCTTCCCTCAATGTTTTCAAAGGCCCATTTTTTCGGTTTTGTTAAAACCGTCACGACTGTGTCGTTTATATTGACACAGACAGTAAATGTTTGTGAAAACATTGTGAGCAGAAGGAAAAAATGCTGGTAATCTTGTTCAATGACAGTACAATCATTTGGGTCACATTTGCTGTCTGCAAACCCCTTCCAGTTTGGATGAGCGTAAAATTGAATTATTTTGGAAAGAGTTAATGCAGTGAAAATTGTGACACCTTGGTATATTACACAATATGAAGTTTTAAATGGGAAGTCTAATTTATTACTGGGATACCATATTATGTACCATGTGGTGATATATGATATACTTGCATTTCACATTCTAAATTTCCCCTGAATAAATCACCGCTGACATAAAACTCTCTTCTTACTTTTAATTTTTTACCTGTGACAAAATTTTAGACTTAATATCCAGTTTGAAATCATTTCCAGATGATATACCAAATGTTGTGAGAATGATGGAGTTTGTCTGCAAATGGATTGATGACATTGTGAGAAAAGGAGAAAATGCTGGTTACCAGCATTTTCTCCTTTTCCTGCAACATATTTAAAAGTCAAGCCTCATAGGGTTGTTAAAATTCTGGTGCATTTGATGTATAAAGAATGAAGAAGGGACATACATGTATTGCAGATTCTGGGGCTTCTACTTGTACAAAACCCTAATCCTGGTGACCCCGTCCCTCCCTACCCCAACCCCACTCGCCCCCATTCCTTCCATCCTGCAGTCTTCAGCAAACTTAGGTGCTGACCGCTGAAATACTACCAGCTGTGTTATTTGTCACTTGTTATACTTGTACAGGATCAAAATGTACCGAGTACGAAAAATAAATCTATCATGTTTATTGGAAAGGTTTTGAAATTTCATAGGATGTTTGTGAAGCTTTTCAGCACTTGTAATAACTCGCATCATGATGTGTAGGTATGAATTTTGTCATAAGTTCTGGAAATTTGTATCTCTAAAAAGTATACTCGTGGTCACAACCATCCACTGTAATTCTTGTGCCTACAGGAGGGTACCACCCCAAATGATGGAGGAACTCCGTTCCCCATATTACATAGCGTTCAGCTGTGCCCCATATTACATAGCGTTCAGCTGTGCACAGGTTATCTACCTTTAATCCATTACCTCACAATCCTGAGCTTTAACGACCTTGAGGAAGAAACCTTTTGAAAAGATTGTAGGAAAAGGAGAAAATGCTGGTAACCAGCATTTTCTCCTTTTCCCACAGTGTTATCTACCTTTTCAGAGACTGCAAAAGCTTTCAATTTCGACAAGTCGAACATTTTGTTGTTCTGTAAATAGTTAAACTCTTCTGGCATCTACATGCAGGCAGCCATAACCCACCTGTGAAATTTATCTCTGCTATTTAAAAGGTTTTTGATAGAGCTGTCAAAATGTTGCCCAGGTACCCATAATTTCTATGCAGACATGCATTTCAGAGGTGTTGCGAAACTGGAAGCTGAAACTGTAAGCCGTTTTCGAATGCTTCGACCTCAGGGTATGTAATAAACCCAACAGTTATTTCGATTCTAAATAGAGATAGGACTAAAATAATTGCAATTTCAAGGTTGCTTTTATTCAGAATATATCGGCAAAGCTGACAGTGTGGGCCAAAGTAGACTTCACATTTTATGCAGTCTGAACTTGACCTTGGCTGCTGAGGCAGCTTAACACTTTACCAGATGACAAAAAACAGATTGGCGCAATTGAGAACTTTTGCAGATGATACATGAAGAGATGCTTGAATAATTATATTTAACTTTGAAAGGATGGAAACTACTGTGGAAAAAGGAGAAAATGCTGGTTACCAGCAATTTTCCTTTTTCCCACGCTTGTCTTCAAAAGGCTTCTTTGTCAAGGTCAAACTCTTTACCAAACAACAAAATTTTAGACTAGTCCAAATTGAAAGCATTTGCAGGCACAAAATAAATGTGACTGGAAAATTGAAAGTTGTTTTAGGAAGGATAGAAAACATTGTGGAAAAAGGAGAAAATGCTGGTTACCAGCATTTTCTCCTTTTCCCACAATGTTTACAAAAGGTATCTTTCACAGGGTCATTAAAAGTTGGGATTGTGTGGTAAAGGGTTGACACTCGGATTGTTCTGTAAAGATTTAACCCTTTCCCAAACAACAAATTTTAGACCCTTCCAAATTGAAAGCATCTGCAGACAAGGAATTTTAATGTGGTACAAATGAACTGATGTTATTTGACAGAGTAGAAAACATTGTGGGAAAAGGAGAAAATGCTGGTTACCAGCATTTTCTCCTTTTCCCACAATGTTTTCAAAAGGCTTTTTCCTCAGGGTCGTTAAAAGTCGGGATTGTGTGGTAAAGGGTTAAGTAATTGAAGGCCCTTTTCAGTTAAACAGGATGTTAGATACATTATTTTGAATTTCAAGGAGTCAAATGTACATTTAAAAAAGAAATACCGGTATGATTTAAATTTGATCGGTATGATTTAAATTTGATCGCAAATGTAAGATTTGCAGATGCCTATTCTTGGACTCATACTCTCCTATGGATTTATAGCTTTCTCTAAACTGCAGGTGGTTGATCTTGTTTCACCTGTATGTTGATCAGGAAAATATTCGGAAATTGTAATCAGTAAACTGTTTATGTTAGTGGGAGCTACATTTAGAAAATCCAGGATAAATTGTCAGAAGCAAGGTTCCAGTAACACCAGGAGTATACACTTCCCTGGAGTAACATTGAAATTCTACTTGAACAGTTTTGAAACCCTACAGAGTTCCAGATAGACTGATGGTATTCTAAATCCATTATTTCTCTTCCAAACCCTATGTTGTGGGTACTTATAGGAATTGTCTCAGTGAGACGATTCTACTGAGTACCCATAACATAGGGTTCAGTGGAAGATAATTAAGATTTCCCATTTTGAAATCAAAATCACTTCCTCTGTCTGGAGGTCTATCCTACTGCTGAAGAAACTGACAACAATTGGATAGTTTTGAAAAAAGTGTTGACATTTTATAATCTGATAGCATCAACCCTCAAAGCGCCAAATAAAACCAACAGAAATGTTGGTCCTAGATATATTACCCGAATAATAGCAAATCATGGATGCTTTTGTATGTTTGTGCAGCCTGATCCTGATCTACACTGGCCACAAAGGCCACTATTGACATGATAGACCCTTGAAGGGTTTTAAACCTTTAACTACACCATCCCCTGTATTAACAACCCTTGGAAGGAAAGGCTTTGAAAACATTCAGCATGGAGAAAATGTAGGTAACCAGCATTTTCTCATATATTTTTGCCCTAAGAGGGTTGCTCCCAGCTTCCCAGTTTGTCCTTTTACTACAACGTTTTCTATCATATGAAATGCTCCTAGTTCGGCCAGTGTAAAATTTTGTCATGTAATAAAGAGAATAAGAGATGCAGAAGCTGACTCTGCAGGGTAGCAATGGGACACTTTTGAAGGTGTATTAACCCTTTACCACATAATCTCGAGTTTTAACAACCCTGAAAGAGAAGGTTTTTTAAAATATTGTGGGAAAAGGAGGGAATGCTGGTTACCAGCAATTTCTCCTTTTCCCACAATGTTTTCTACCCTATCAAAGACAAATTCTATCATATGAGCCATATTTAAATTTTTGCTTGCAAATGCTTTCAGTTGGCACAAGTCTAAATTTTTCTTGTGTGGCAAAGAATTCACCCATAAATTGCCTTTCACCAGAATGATTGCTTTACATCCAATGTAGATGAAGATCAGACTGCACAAAACATGCAGTCTGATCTTTGATCTATACTGTCTGCTTTGCTTAGACATGCTAAACAAAAGCAACATTGAAAATAAATATCTGCTGGGTTATTCAAGGCTCTAACTTACCTCTTTATCACACAATGCTGTCTTTTAACAACCCTAACCAAGAAGGATTTTAAAATTTAAAAACATAGCATGATAAGGAGAAAGTGCTGGTGACTAGCATTTTCTCCTTTTCCCGCTATGTTTTCTACCCCATCAAAAATCGATTCCATTATTTGAGCCACATTTAAATTGTCATCTACAAATCTTGTCATCTTTCAATTTTAGACCAGGCTAAATTTTTGTTATTTGGTAAAGAGTTAAACCTTTACCAAACAATCCAGAGTTTTAACCACTCTTAGGGAAAAAGCTTTTGAAAATATTGTGGGTAGAGGAGAAAATGCTGGTATCAGTATTTTCTCCTTTCCCCATAATTTTTTCTACCCTGTATTAAAGAGACCCATTATTTAAGCTAATTCTAAAATGAAGTCTGCAAGAACTTTAAATTTTTACAAGTTAAAAATTTTGCCTTGTGATAAAGGTACATAAGCTGAAGACAATTTCCTGAACAGTTTGGGTTATTTATAGTAAAATTTCCATTTCCATGATTGCCCTTGTCTTTGCCCTTCCAGAATTTGCCTCCACTGAAATGTCTGTGGCTAATTAACTTTTCGTGAATGTTGAATTTAGAATGGACTGGTGGAAACTATTTTCTTTCGAAAAAAGTTTGTATTCTTTTACTTACCTGTCATATATTTTTTGTCTTTAACTTGCTACCAAACAAGAACAATTTTACACTTGTCCAAATTTAAAGCATTAGTAGACGAGAGAATAAATTGCACTCTGAAACAGAATTTGCTTTTGGAAGGGTAGAAAATATTGCAGGAAAAGGAGGAAATTTTGGTTACCAGCCTTTTCTCCTTTGCCCACAATGTTATCAAAAGGCTTCTTTGGTAAGATTCTAAAACTCTGGCTTGTTTGGTAAAAGGTTAATTGGGGTGTTTGCTAAGTTAGAGATCTTAATTGTTAATTAATGAAGTAAATGTATTATAGGTAGGACTTTATTATTATTCTTCTTTTACTGTATACTATTTTTTTTTTCTCTTTTTACAATGTTATATAAATTCTTAGTAAGTAGTAAACTCATTTGAGTGAAAAATTAATCCATAGGCTGTGGTGCACCTAGCACACTGGATTTGTCATCTGCAAATGCTTTCAATTTTGACAAGTCGACCAGTTTGTTGCGTGGTATAGAGTTAACTCTCTACCAAACAACAAAATTTTTGACTCAACCGAATCTAAAGCATTTGCAAGCGACAAAGTAAATGTAGCTCAAAAGATGTTTTCTGTATTTTGATAGGGCTGAAAACATTGTGGGAAATGGAGAAAATGCTGGTTGCCAGCATTTTCTCCTTTTCCCACAATGTTTTCAAAAGCTTATTGTTTCAGTGTTGTTAAACCTCGGGATTGTTTGGTAAAGGGCTAAGCACTATTGGTAAGCCTAAAAGCGGTAATTGTCTAGGAATTTTACAGACTGATCTTGATCTTCAGTGTCAGCCAAGGCAGCTAAAATTGTGATTGGCATTCCAAGAGTTTACTCAAATTAGCTTGGCTGTCTGCTTAACTGTCCCCTTATTGATCTGCCTTGTTGTCATTCAACATTAAAAAAATTTGACATTAAGAGTATGGCTTAAAGTAATAATAGCTGCCAAAAGTAAACAAATTGGCTGTCAAAATGCATTTCAATTTAAATTATACTCTTTAAAAGTATGGAAATTATTGTGAAGATGACAATCTGTTACTGTCATCAGGTTACCAGCATTTTCTCCTTTTCCCACAATGTTTTCAAAGGGCTTTTTAGGGTCGTTGAAACTCAGGATTGTGTGGCATTGGGTTAATCCATACATACGATTCCAATCAAAGTTCCCTAAAGTTTTATTGCTCTCTTGAAATGCATTTTATTGCATTTTTGTGTTGTCAGGTTCACTTTTCAGTGAACCTTAAAAAGTTCAAGCAAGTTTTATTGAATATAAATTGGAGTTTTGTTGTTGATAACTAAATTGGGTAAAAATGCCTTCAAATGAACCATAACGGGAAAATTACGCTATAAACTTTATCTTTCCCCATGATGGATCTTGGACTTCTACATTTTACAGAAATGGCCAATAAATTAGTGTAACCCTTTACCACAAAATCCTGAGTTTTAATGACCCTCAGAAAGAAAGTGTTGAAAAATATTGTGGGAAAATGAGAAAATGCTGCTAACCAGCATTCTCTTCCTTGCCACAAAGTTTTCTACCATTTCATTGACAACTTAATTATTTGTGCATTATTTGATTTGTCGTCTGCAAATGCTTTGAGCTGAGCTCCAGCACAGGACTTGAGACCAGGGCATTCCGGTTTAAATTCACAGCTTGGCAAATTTCTTTCTGACGATTGATGATAGTCATTGAAACAGGATGCCTTCCTCTCTCGCCACAGATCATTGTTTCGAAGATGGTTATGTAGGAAAGCAGCCAATGGCATTGGAAGAATATTGTGCGGGGTATTAGGAAAGCAGGGATAGGTGCACAGGCCACCATAATATAACTGAAATAATGTTGAAAACAGTGTTAAAAGCCATCAAATGCTTGGGAAGAACATTGTAAAAAGTACTGGTAAGAAGAAACTCCAGGAAAGCATGGATAAGTGCACAGGTTGCCGCAATATAACTGAAATAATATTGAAAATTGCTTTAAACACCACTTAGTCAATCAATCAAGCAAATGTTTTGTATGTGGTTAAGTCTAAAATTTTGTCCCTTGGTAATAATGATTTTGTAAGGTTTATCTGTGATTTGTCTACAGCACCCATGGCCTTATGGATGGTGCGAACAAAAAGTTGCAGAGCAAATGGCTGAAAGCAGCTTTAGCAAGAATTTAGAATTAAACCATCAAGATAAAAAGAAAATTATGCTGATAAAGTCAAATTCCTGTTTTTCAATATTATGAAAGGTTATTTCTCACATAAATGTTGGAAGTGGTGTTCATGAAGTTAAAGATTAAGATTAAACCTTTTTTTTTTGACACCAGATATCGGTCATTAATTTGCATCCCACTCAGCTGAAGCACCTGACTGTATGCAGCAACAGTTTTGCTTTCTTTTGTGAGTAGGAAATCCCAGGAATTTTAGATCCTGTTTTGAATTGGCTAAAATCGATTGTCTCACAAATCTTTTCCCTTTCCCAACATTTTATTCAGGTACCAAAATGGATCAGACATTTCGGAAACTATGTTCCTCAAAAACAATCCCTACCCACACCCTTACCCTAATCCAGACGAATTGTAGCTTAAGTCTTCCTCCCAGATTGAGCTTTACATGAAATAAATCTAGGAATTTAGCTACCAGTATTTTAAAAGATACATGGATTTTGACGAAAACGCCCTTTTGACGAAATGTCGTGCACCATACTAAAATAGCTCAAGGCATGCCTTAGCCAATCAACCAGTTTTGTTGTCTCCCTCACCAAGTTCAAAATATCAGTGGATGACTTTATAAACATTGCAATAAATATAGAAATAGCTGTGAAGCGGTTTTATAAATGTCTTAAAGTACTGTAAAGAAGACATGGGATTGTCCATTTAAACATATGTTACAGAGAAGTATTATCTGTTTAAAAATGATATAAACTGACCTCTTTCACCCCAAGCCACCAGAAAAGATCTTTTGCTTGCTCTCTTCAATTTTTTTTGGAAAAGTTAACTTGACAAGGGTCAAGTTTCTGTTGGTAAGCCTGTACATACTGACAACTGTGACATATCCTAACATACCTGACATACCATGTGAACTATTTGTCAGACTCATGACTTTAATCCTGTCCATAACAAAAGCATTTTGAAGATGATAAATTTTATGTGGCTCAAATCATGTGGTTTGTCTCCAAAAAAGTTAAATACATTGTTGGAAAAGAAGGAAATGCTGATTACCAATCTCACAGTGGTTTCAAAAGCCCTTTTCCACAGGATTGTTTCTATTTTTAAGGGCTTATGAATAGTTATAAGAGACACTGACCTTGTTGAATACTTAAGCTATCTGATTGGTAGAGGCAGAACATCTGGGCCTGGAATTTGGAATCTGAATTTAGTTTTATGACCTGAATTTTTCAGGTAGATTAACTTTGTGACCATTGCCTTCTTTCTTCAGCAGTGCACAGACTCTAAAAAAATATGAAAAGTGAAATTAGTTTACTGTTTCCTTGAAACTTGTGAGTTGCAAGTATGAGAGGTCACTATGCTTGTACAAGAATGTGTTAAAATAGCAGTGCTTAATTGTCTGTTGTTCATGTACAAATTAAATAGGTTTCTATCAGGTCAGTCATCCTTCCCAACAGCCAAAATTCTGAAACACATTTGGGTGATTCAAAGCTGAACTATTTATATCTTACCATTTGTATTAACCTTTTCCCAAACAAACAGCCAAGCCCTCATAGCTCAGTCGGTAGTGTACAGGACTTGAGAACAGGAGGTCGCAGGTTCAATCCCCGGCTTAGTCAATTTCTTTCCGAGGATTGATGATAGTCATTGTGACAGGATTCATTCCTCTCTCACCACTGACCATTGTTTCGACGATGGTTATGTGGGAAAGCAGCCAGTGGCTTGGAAAGAATATTGTACGGAGTACTGGTAAAAGAAACTCCAGGAAGGCATGGATAGGTGCACTGGCCGCCGTGATATAACTGAAATAATGTTGAAAATGGTGTTGAACACCATACAATCAACCATACAATCAATTTTCCCAAACAGAAATTTTAGACTCTTCCAAATTGAAAGTATCTGCAGACAATAAATCTGATGCAAAAATCTTTATCTTGTACAGTTCTGAGAATATCTACACTCCATATTTATTATAACCCCCTTCAACGAAGTGGGGGTATATTGTTTTGCACATGTTGGTCCGTCCGTCCGTCGGTAGACCTTACCTTGTCCGGATAATAACTAGACACAGAATTGACCTAGGTTCCTCAAATTTGGCACAGACATGCGTCTCGGAGTGTAGATGATCCCTATTGATTTTGAGGTCAATCAGTCAAATGTCAAGGTCACAGTGACCGTCAACATGTTGATATGTAGACCAAACCTTGTCCGGATGATAACTAGACACAGAATTGACCTAAGTTTGTCAAATTTGGCACAGACATGCGTCTCGGAGTGTAGATGATCCCTATCGATTTTGAGATTAATCCATCAAAGGTCAAGGTCACAGTGGCCTTCAACTTAATGATATACAGACCAAACCTTGTCCAGATGATAACTAGACACAGAATTGACATAGGTTCTTCAAATTCTGTACAGATATTCATCTCGGAGTGTAAGTGATCCCAATTGATTTTGAGATTAATCCATCAAAGGTCAAGGTCACAGTGGCCTTCAACTTAATGATATATAGACCAAACCTTGTCCAGATGATAACTACACGCAGAATTGACCTAGGTCTTTCAAATTCTGTACAGATATTTATCTTGGAGTGTAAATGATCCCTATCGATTTTAAGGTTAATCCGTGAAAGGTCAAGGTCACAGTGACCACCAGATGATACAGGGCCAGCGCTGCCGTTCGCCACTTGAGCCATTTGCTAAAAAAAAATTAAAGTCTCAAAAATAATCATATGTGGCTCAACTTGTGGCTACAACATTTTATTCGCGTATTATCAGAGACGTAGTAAGCATCGAAGTCGACTGGGAAAAAGCGGAAGTCAAACGTGCGTGCCGAGAAGAAAATCGATAACCCAGTCTGTGTATCGGAGACTGTTTACAATCTTGTCTGTATACACACTGCGGTGTGTATAATTATGTGAACTGTTGACAGACTATCACGTTTAACAATTGAAGTGGGCTATAAATCAGACAATTACAGGATGTTAATTACTTGATTAGCGATTATTGCCGACGCATGTCGGTACTTTGACCCATCTCCAGTTAAAGATGGACTTGTCAACAAATTATTGGCAATTAAAGGATCGAATTATGTGGATGTTTTTCGGCGATTGATATCAGTTTATGAACTGTGCCACTTCCTGTATCAATGTAGCAATAGGGGGGCATGACTGTTTTACAAACAGACATCTTGTCAGAGTTTATCCTGTCCTCCAGAAAAATTTAACATACATGCTCTGTAAAAAGGTGGTTTAATGCCTGGAAAAACGTATCGACCCATGTCAGCCAGCACAGTCCATGCAAGCGGACTTGGGTCATATCTTTTTGCTACAGGTAAATTTTCTGCTTGTTGAAAGACAATCTGCCTCATGATTTAGCCATTTTCTGGATAAATTGGATTCATATTATCTGACAACTTTGTTTGGTATAGAGCATTTTAGTGCATTATGGAGATGCGGTTCCTTTAACTCTTTACCAAACGACAAAATTCTAAACTGGTCCAGATTGAAAGCATTTGCAGACAACAAAATATCTGTAACTAAAAAATTGAAATTTGTTTTTGGAAGGGTAGAAAACATTGTTGGAAAAGGAGAAAATGCTAGTTACCAGCATTTTCTCACAATGTTTTCATAAGGCTTCTTTCACAGGGTTGCTAAAAAGCCGGGATTGTGTGGTAAACCCTGAGGAAGAAGGCTATTGAAAACATTGTGGGAATAGGAGAAAATGGTGGTAACCAGCATTTTCTCCTTTTCCCACAAATGTTTTTGTACCCTGTCAACAACAAATTTCGTCATTTGGGCAACCTTTTATTTGCCATCTGCAGATGCGTTAAAAAGTTTGACAAGTCTAATTTTTCGCTGGTTCGGTAGTGGGTTACACTTCCTTTTGTTCCAGAGTACTCCTCATATGTATACATGCCATATTGATGGTGTATTGTTTCAAGCAACCTGGTTAATATGCCTGTGATACAAACAACCTGTTAAAGTCCACTGTTACACAACCGACCCAGTTTATTTACAATTCGGTCATGTTAACCCTTTACCAAACAATCCCAAGTGTTAACGATCCATGGTAACCAGTATTTTCTCCTTTTCCCTCTTTGTTGTCTACCCTTGTCAAAAGACTTAAGTTAACCCTTAACCCTTTGCAGACGACAATTTCAATGTGGCTCAATTGGTGCAACTTTTCTTTGATAGGGTAGAAAACATTGTGGTTACCAGCATTTTCTCCTTTTCCCACAATGTTTTCAAAAGGCTTCTTTCCAAGGTGGCATTGTGCGGTAAAGGGTTAAAGCTCCTTTCATAACTGTAGTTGTCTTCTCGAGCCAGTGTTGGTTAAGATCAGACTACACAAAATGTGCAGTCTGATCACTGATCTACACAGTTCACTCTGCTGAGACATTCTTGACAATGAGGACCTCTCGTCATTGCCATTGTAAGGATCTTATTTGGTGAATGGAAGTGTTCCTGGAGTTAAGACGGCGCTCTAAGGGTTAACTCGTACCACCTTCAGAATTGTTAGTCTGCAGATGCTTTAACTAACAAAATTTTACAATAGTCCATATCGACAAATTAAGGTGGCTCAAATGACAAAAATTGTCATTGATAGGACGGAAGACATTGTGGGAAAAGGAGAAAATGCAGGTAACCAGCATTTTCTCCTTTTTCCACAATGTTTTCAAAAGTCTACTCCACTAGGGTTTTTAAAAAAAAAGGATTGTGTGGCAAAGTATTAAATTTTCTATTTCAGAGGTATTTTGGGGGATAAAAATATCTCCTTATCGGACAGTGTAGATCCAAGATCAGACTGCATGATCTGTCCAGTCTGATCTCAATCTACACTGTCTGCAAAAGGTCCTTGAGTTGCACTTAGCAGCCTAAGGGTTAAATATTTACATACCAGGATCAGCTGTAACTTATCCATTGTTTCCAGGTATTGAATTCCCTTTCAAGCTACTGTCACACTGTCAGCAGGCTAACTTGCTTTGTCTGTGTACTGTATTGTAATTGTAAGACTGTGCTAGATTGTATCCAGAAGTTGTGGATCAGTCTATTAACCTTTAGAGAGCCGAATAAACCTATCAGACATTTTCAACCTAGAAATACGACCCAAATAACTGAAGTTCCATTATAGCTCTTGTCGACAGTGTTTTAGAAAAGCGGACAGAGTAGATCAAACATCAGGCTGCACGTTTTGTGCAGCCCGATCTTGATCTACATTGTCCGCAAAGGCAACTATAGTTGTGAAAGGCACTTTGAGGGTTAAAAGTACATGGCAAAAAGGCACACAAAAATAATAGGCAAGGGGCTGTGTGCTTCAGTTTGCTCCATGGGCGACACCCTGCGTGAGGTCGCTTTAAGGGTGTAAGGTTAACTCTTTACTACATAATCCTGAGTTTTAACAACCCTGAGAAAATAGCCTTTTGAAAACCTTGTGGCAAAAGGAGAAAATGCTGGTAACCACCATTTTCTCCTTTTCCCACAAGGTCTGCTTTTTTCACAGACAACTACAATCATTTCAGCCAGATTTGTCATCTGCAAATGCCTTCAATTTGAACAAGTCTAAACCTTTATCATTTGATAAGGAGTTAAGGTGTAGGATTAGTAACCTGACAAGGCCTTGGGTTCAGTTCTCACTGGAGGCACCCAGGATTTTTCATGGGATGTCCTTTGGAGAGAGACACTATGCAACTCTAGCCTAGCACTGGTGCTGTGATATGACTGAAATAATTCTGAAAAAAGTGTAAACCACTGTTCAGTCCATCGATTCAAATAGGCTGCTGTGAATCAAACACCCATATATCTAGGTTTAGCTTTGTACCAAATGTCAAATTTTTGACTTGTCCATAATGTGAAAAATTTGTAGACTGCAGTACCCGTGCTAGGCTAGAGCTGCTGAAAATTCTTTATGTGGAAAGTTACAGTCAGTGGCTAAGAATGTTACTGGTTAAACTCAGGGAAAGAATGGGTAGGTGCACTTGCCCCAGGATATAATTTATGATAATAATATTGAAAATGGCTCAAAAACCAATTACAAAACATGATTTGATTGTTAAACTGAGAAACTGTGCAAAACTTATCTGTACCATTTCCAAAATCATGACTTGTGGCTTGGTGTTGATGTTGTGGTTTAAAATTGCATGAAATTTTTGTGGACAGTCAAGGATCCATAAAAGCCTTCTTATCAGCTATTTACAAAAATACTCAGTGTAGAAGTATCTAAAGTAGCAATTAAACAAGACATAAGTAGTTGTTTAGGGCATACAGACATACATAACCAACACATCTTCAACCAGGACAGAAGATCCAAAATATAGCATTTTCATTACTGTCTTGCAAAGATTCTGGAAAATGTAGGTCAGAAGACAGGCTGCAATTTTCTGTCCCAATGTGTTAAATTGAAACCGTCTGTTTTTTAGCATAGCTGAATGCCCTGGCTTTTGACCTACGTTTTGGACCTGATAAAGAATGAATAGATGGTAATTTGCGATTGGTAAAAAATGTGCACATGTTTATTCAGCAGGCCCCTGCTGGCATATTTGCTCACACATTTATGAAACCACTGTTAACAAGCATTCCTACTGCTAATCGATACTCCATGGTCTTGATTCATACCATAGTAGCAAAATAATGTTGTAGAGAATGATTCATTTTTGACCTACATCAGCCTTTGTGGAATGCGCAGGCTGACATGGGTCGATAATTTTTTGCAGGTGCATTAATCCCCCTTTTCACAGAGCATAGCTCAAATAGCTTGGTCAGGAACTGTCAGTAGAGTGGTTTAGGCCCTCATGGACCTATTTTTGTATGCTAGAACAAAATCTGATTTTGTGAAACTTTAAGACCAGGGTCCGTATTCACCAACCATTCTTAAGAACATTCTTGGTCTTGTTCTTCGAAATTTTCCAATTTTGAAAGTAACACACCTTCTGATTGGCTAAACCGTACGGTTTAGCCAATCAGAAGGTGTGTTACTTTCAAAATTGGAAAATCTTGAAGAATAAGTCTAAGAACGTTCTTAAGAATGGTTGGTGAATACCGACCCAGATAAGAAAAAAAAAACTGTATGAAAGGAAAAAGGGCCAGCAATATTTATGAGATGGGAAAAGCAATAAAATATGCATAAAAATAATATACCCCTAAAAACTGTCTGCCCCCTGTGGCATGAAAGTATGTACCTCTTTGTGATAAAATCTCAGCTTACTGAATTGAGGTATGTTGTATTTTGTCAAATTTAGCAAATTTTATTGAAGTGTCTGTTTTCGAAAATATCAAATGACATGCAGAATGTGACCACTGTTGATTTTGGTCAGCGACATGTTGGGAGGATACAATTTTTACACTTAACCAGCTGAATAAGCGAAATGAAACTTTCAAGCTGATAGTAAAATCCATTAAAGACTGCTATTTCAAAGTTATATGGGGGGGGGGGGGATCTCCATATCAGACAGTGGAGATCCAAAATCAGAATGCACATTCTGTGCAGTCTGATCTTGATCTAAACTCCTCACAAAAGGTCCTTGAGTCATGCTCAACAGCCAAAGGGTAAACCCTTTACCAGGTGACAAAATTTCAACCTGTTGAAAGTAAAAGCATTAAATTTTGCAGACAATAAATAAAATGTTTGCGAAATAATTTGATTTTCAGTGAAAGGTTGGAAAACATTGCTGGCAAAGGAGAAAATGTTGGTTAGCTTTTTCTACTTGTCCCACAATGTTTTCAAAAGCTTTCTTTACAGGATCATTAAAACCTAGGACTGTGTGTTAGACTAAAAATCTTACTTTAATTAAATGAGTTGAAAAAGAGGCTGAATATAAATTATGCAATGTCAAGGCATTTGTGACCTTCAAAAGCATTTGACCATGTAGCTCCAAGATCAGACAGCAAGATCAATGCACTTTTATCTTGATCCACTCTTTCCATGCAAGCATATCTTGCATTTGCATTCCAAAAGCATGTCAGCAGGGTATAGTGTAACTATGTACTAATACCACAGTTAGCTATAACCTGCTGTAGAAATGAGTAAAATGGAGGCCAGTTTGACTTTGCCATGAAGCCCTTCAACTTAAACCTATGTGAAACAATTCCATGCTTTAATGACCTGGAGGAAGAAGACTTGAAAACATTGTGGGTAAAGGAGAAAATGCTGGTAACCAGCATTTTCTCCTTTTCCCACAATGTTTTCTTCTGTTTCAAAAACAGATCCTTTCATGTGATTCACTCACATTGAAATTGCTGTCTGCAAAAACTTTGAGTATGGATCAGTCCTGAAATTGTATCATCTAGTAAAAGGTCGACACATTATTGTACAGGCTCTATCTAGACCCATCAAAACAATTTTGTAAGTTGCCAAAATAAAAAGGACAAATATTTGAAGGTTAGAGAAATATGATTTCTAACAGTGAAGAAACCACAGTGGGAAATGGAACAATTAATGCTTCGCTGTGAGCATTTTCTCCGCTTACTGCAATATTGCTAAAATAACAACCACAGCAGAGTGAAAGGTCGTACATATATTTGTTAAGTAATGGGTCGATTAGGTTTAGAAGCCACTGTCTAATTAGCCTAAATGAAACATTCTTACTTCTAGTTAGTAACATAAATAATGTTGATTACTACGAGGACCCAGGTCATAAGGCAAGTAATATATGTACATGCGGAGTTGCTTTCGATCAGTAGAAAGGCATAGGGCGTAACTCTTCACCATTCAACGAAAAATTCAGACTTGTCTGAATTGAAAGCCTTGGCAGAATACAAATATGGCTTGAGTGATTTGATAATTGTCTGTGTGAGGGTAGAAAACATAGTGGGAAAAGGAGAAAAGGCTGGTTACCAGCATTTTTCTCCTTTTCCCACATTATTTTCAAAAGCTGTCTTCCCCAGGGTTGCTAAAACATGGGATTGCTTAGTAAATGATTTATTGGTCCAAAGGTTGACTGTCAGAGCTTTGCTGGGCCACTTATCTTTAGAGCATTGATGAAAGTCATTGCAACAGGGTTTTTATTCTTCTTTCAGTGCTAGACTACATGCAGTCTGATCTTTGATCTATACTGTCGAGTGTCCTGTGAGATTAGATCAAAATGGTAGAGCCATTGCAGTAATTAAGTCCTCTACGTGATTGTAAATGCATGTTTTATTCATTTAATGGAATCCGGTATCTCAGTTGATAACATACAGGGCTTGAGACTAGGGGGTTGCTGGTTTGAATCCCTAGCTGGGTCAATTTCTTTCTTGGTGATAGTCATTGTTACAGTACTCATTTCTCTCCCACAGCTGATCTTTTTTTTAACTGTGGCTTGGGTAGAATATTGTAGGAAGTACTGGTAAAAAAAAAAAAACTCCAGGAGAGCATGGATAGGAATACTGGCTGCTGCAATATAACTGACTTGTTGTTGGAAACAGCATTTAACAATAAACTGTATTTAGCCTGCGATATGGGTTTATATTGGCCTTGCTGCAGGTCAGTCTGTCTGCAGCTCTGTCTTAACTCTTTACCAAACGACAAAATTTTAGACTTGTCCAAATTGTAAGCATTTGCAGATGACAAAATAAATGTGAAAAATTGAAATTTGTTTTGGGAAAGGTAGAAAACATTGTAGTAAAAGGAGAAAATGTTGGTTACCAGCATTTTCTCCTTTTCCCTCAATGTTTTCAGAAGGCTTCTTCCTCGGGTCGTTAAAAGTCGGGATCATGTGGTAAAGGGTTAACCCTTTGAGCACCAAATAAATGCATCAGACATTTCAGATATTCTCATCAACACATAAGACCCATATAATAACAGTTTTAGGGTTTTTCTTCTCCAGAATGATGCAGTAAAATAGACATTGTGGGTCAAGATCAGATGTTGTGTTTTGTGCAGTGTAATCTTGATCTACACCTGCTGCGAAGGCAAATGTTATCATGAAAGGATTTTTAAGGTTTAAACATGAGAGAATTTATGATGTAAAATTTAAGAGCCATAACGGTTTAGGACTGGGAAATCAAGGTATGCGACACTGACTTGATAATAGGTAGACTGTGGTATTTGCTCTCATTTAACGGCTTTACCTCCATCCAGCTTGTTGTAAATTTATTTGGAACATCACTTGTCAACTCGTTTGCAAGCACATTAGTAAAGTGATGCTAATTGGATTACAGTATGATCGGACAGGGTTAATTGGAAAAGTGAAAAATAACTTTGTATTCAGTATTTGTAAGTTTATACTAAAGTAAAGACAAAGATGTAAATAAATTCACTTTTCTTTCTTTGTTTTATAAAGACATTTTTATACTCTTTTAAATGGTTCTGCAGCTCTTTGTTGTTTTTCTGTAGTTTGTCTTTAGCTTTTGTTGTTTTTACTGGAATTATCTGATTGGGTTGGCTATCAGGGGGATATTCATGCTTGTGATTTATTGCTTTGTAAGTTTTGTGAAGTTTTGGTGAAGTTTTCAAGACTCATGAAAATCTTTTCTAGTAGTCTTTAAATGGACTTTTTTCAGACTTTGTTAGGATGATGGAAGTTAACTCTTTACCAGACGACAAAATTTCAGACTTGTCCAATTTGAAAGCATTAGCAGATGACAAATAAAATGTGACTGAAATGAAGGAATTTGTGATAGGGTAGAAAACGTTGTGGGAATAGGAGAAAATGTTACCAGCATTTTCTCCTTTTCCCACGATGTTTTCAAATGGCCTCTGTCTCAGGGTCGTTAAAACTTGGGATTGTGTGGTAAAGATTTAAGTGTATTTTGTACTTAATTTTATAAATTTTATATTCATACTTCTTTGCTGTTGGTATAATTATTATTTCACCATAGGTTACATGTTTCTCAGTTTTGTATGTCTTCCTTGGCTTGATTCCTTTATATTTTTATGAAGTTTTAGTTTCTTTATGGAGGAATGATATTTTCAGGATTAGTCTTCTTTGTTTTGAAATAGCATGAAACAGTGTAATATTAGAAGCAATTATGATCTTTCCTTTCGTAAGTTAGTTAGTTTACCAAATGATACGCTTCTATGCATGTGGTGTCCATGGTTGTGAGATAGAGTGTCAGCCTTGTAATCAAAAGGTCCTGAGTTCAATACCCAGGAGGGGATGTCTACTTTAGGCCTGTTCATTGGCCCACATAATCGGAGCAAGTGCTGGTGTAGTTTCCAGGAAGCAGAATCGAGAGAGATTAGTATCAGTTTTAAGAACTTGTTTCTCAATCGATGTAAAATAAATATGTTTAAACTAAATTAAACTGTGTATGTCCAAAATGAAAGCATTTTCTGATGACAGCTGTTTCTCAAGTGATGATATTTTGTCTTTGAAATTTTAGCGAAAAAATAGTGTGGGAAAAGGAGGAAATGCTGATCACCAACATCTTATCCTTTTCCAACAATGCTTTTTTAAGCTTTCACCTTCGAGATCATTAATTAAAAGACAGGATGGTGTGGTGAAATGGTTGACTGCTGAATTTAGAAAAAAAAAAGGGGGGGGTGATGGTAGGAAACTATTCTGAATGCAGAAAGCTAACATCAGTATTACGCTCTTCATTCCAGTAGTGCTTTTTTTTCTACTATTTGGCACTTCATGTTGATATTTGATATAGGATGAAAGGGAGACATTTTGATTAATGAGGCCAAATTTGATAGAAAATATATTTGAACAAATAATGAAATTTCATCTTGAAGTTTCGTGAACTTAAGAACAACATTAGGTCAAGTAAAATTTCAACAGTATCATCTAAAACCTTGGAGTGCCTTTCAGAACAACCCAGTTGCTCGTACTGCTCATATAGATCAAGATCAGACTGCACAGAATGTGCAGTATTTACTTGGGTCTCCACTGCTTAACCCTTTACCACACAATCACAACTTTTAACGACCCTGATGTTAAAGCCTTTTGAAAACATTGTGGGAAAAGGAAAAAAAATGCTGGTAACCAGCATTTTCTCCTTTTCCCACAATGTTTTCTACCCTGTCAAAGACAAATTGCATCATTTGAGTCACATTGAAATTGTTGTCTGCATAAATGCTTTTAATTTGGATGGGCCTAAAATTTTGTTGTGTGGTAAAGAGTTAATATGATGATTATAAGTCATTGCAACAGGGTTCAACCCTCTCTCACAGGTATCTGATCATTGTTTCTAAGATTTTTATGTTGGAAAATAGCCATTGGGTTGGGAAAAGTACTATATAAAGTGCTGGTGAAAGAAACTCAAGGAAAGCATGGATACATGCACTGGTTGCTGCAATATAAATGTAATAATGTTTTTTAAAAACAGAGTTAACTCTTTACCACACAATCTTGACTTTGAATGACCCTGAACAGGAAGGCTTTTGAAAACATTGAGGGAAAAACAGAAAATGCTGGTAACCAGCCTTTTCTCCTTTTCTGACAATGTTTTCTACCCTTCCCAAAACAAATTTCAATTTTTCAGTCACATTTGTTTTGTTGCCTGCAAATGCTTTCAGTATTGACCAGTCTAAATTTTTGTTGTTTGATAAAGAGTTAAACATCTAACAAAACAAAGAAAAATTCAAACTTAATGCTGCATGTTCTGTGCCATCTCATCTTGATCTTTGTTGTCAGCATGGATGGGATGATGGACTTGGCATGAACACTTTACCAAATGACAAAATTTTAGACCAGTTCAACTTGAAAGCTTTTGCAGATGACAAAATAACTGTGAATCAAAAATTGAAATTTGTTTTTGGAAGAGTAGAAAACATTGTGGGGAAAGGAGAAAATGCTGGTTACTAGCTCTTTCCCGTGTTTTCTAAAGGCTTTTTCTTGAGGGTTGTTAAAAGTAGGGATTGTGTGGTAAAGGGTTGAAAGACACCACATTAGATGAGGCTAAAATGATGGGATTCATATTTGAAAAGTAAAAAACATTGTAGAAAAAGAAAATTCTGGTTACCAGCATTTTCTTTTTTCTCACCCTGGTATCAAAAGCTTTCTTCCTCAGTGTCATTACAGGCCCTGCGTGGCTCAGTGGTAAAGTATAGGAGTTGTAACCTGAAGGCCACAGGTTTGAGCCTTCCTAGAAGCTCTGGTGTTTTTTGTTGAAGTTTCCTTGGGCTACATACTTCAGAGCCCTAGCCTAGTGCTGGTGAAACCCTTGACATATACAAATATGTCACTGTGATATACTGAAATGATACTGAAAGCGGCATGTTACATTTAATCAATCATCCTCAGTGTCATTAAAACATAAGATTGTTTGGGAAAGGGTTAATTTGCTGGTATGTTTTTGCTAGATAATTATTCACCTGTGCAATCATTTTTATGTGAAGATAAGATTTAGATACCAGGAGATATATAAATAGACTCTAGATGTAGGTTTATGTAAATTTATTCTTGCAGCATTGAACCTGAGTTTAATTGCTTATGTGGACATTGTAGATTAAAATCAGACTACACAGAATGTGCAGTCTAATCTTGGATCTGTACTCCACACTTCATTGCAAGATATTGTTGCAAATATAGCCCTGAAATTGCAATATCCTACATCTGTAGAACTGACTATGATTACCTATTTTCTTCATTCAGCCCAAAGGGTTTAGCTTCATTTTCCCAGGCAGCATTGCATCTAAACACTTTGATCCCAATGGATGACTTCATTGGCTTTTGCAGATGGCTTGTACAAGATCAGACTGCACATAACATGCAGTCTGGTCTGGGATCTGTGATTCTAAAATAAGAAGAAAAAATTGATTTATTTGAAGAGGAATTGCAGTTTTTCCTGAAACAGATTATACAATATTTTATTGTGGGAGAGAAAGAATTCAGATTCCTGGCTGATTTGATTTTGATGAAATGTATGATAATGGGCTTCAAACCATGGACTGTAAAGCTTAACCCTTCAGGTGCTAAGCCGCGACGCACTGACCTTTTGTGGACAGTGTAGATCAAGATCAGACTGCACAAAAGGTGCAGTTTGATCTTGGATCTACACTGTCCCACAAGGAGATATTTTTTATCCAAAAAATAAGTTTGAAAGAACATTTTTGTGGCTTTTACTGCCCTGTTGAAAGATTTATTTAGCTTTTTTAGCAGGATAATGTTTAGTATCAACTGCTTTTTTGTACGGTGTGGATGTGATCAGAATGATAAGTCTTTACAGTCTAATCTTAGGTGGGTTCTGTTCCATATATTTATACTGTGAAATTATCATTAACTGAAATTCATTTTTTGCCAGATGACAAAATTTCAGACTCGTCCAAACTCTAAGCACTTGCAGATGACTTATTAAACAATGCTCATGTAACAGATGGTGAAAAATATCATGGCTTGACCGGGATTCGAACCCAGGACCTCAGGAATACCGTTCCTGCACTCTAACCAACTGAGCTACCGAACCACATGTCGATACGGCCGCACGATATGTCACCAATTACCTGTACCCGGCTACATATACCCCCTCCTAATTTAGAATTCGTCCCGAATTCTGGAGACATGAGAACCTTTGTGAAACGTTTTTGAGGTGCCTAAGCAGTAGCCATCCACATTGTGGGTTATTTATGGTGGGCGCCAAATGTAACAGATGGTGAAAAATATCATGGCTTGACCGGGATTCGAACCCATGGCCTCAGGAATACCGTTCCTGCATTCTAACCAACTGAGCTACCGAACCACATGTCGATATGGCCGCACGATATATCACCAAATACCTGTACCCGGCTACACTCAAATGGAGGAATGTGTCTTTGAGAGATTAGAAAACATTGCGGGAAAATGAAAAAATGATGGTTACCATCATTTTTTCATTTTCCCACAATGTTTTCAAAAGCCTCTTTCATAGGGTCCTTAAAACTCAGGATAATTTGGTAAAAAGTTAAGCATTTTGTAAATTTTTTTGTAAACTGCAAGCGTTAACCTTAAGATTGTATATCTTGCTTGCATGCTGTGCAAATATTCCTGTGTTCAGGTCTCCAAGAATACAGCAATAGAAAGTCTTGAAGGGACTTTTTTTTTGTTGTGCTGGTTTTCAGCATTTTCTTTTGTCACAGTTTTTTTCAAAATTTTTATTCTTATTTAAAGTGTTTTTAAATTTGATTGTGTGGTACATGCTTAATGGATATCTGTGATATCTGTGACCAATAGTGAACAGTTTTGACCCAGGTCAGCCTAGGCAAACTGGCAAGCTGAGCTGGGTCAATACTTTTTGCAGATGCATTTAGTGCCTTTTTCACAAAGCATAACTAAAGAAAAATGGAGACTCTCAGTAAAAAAGATGCAGATGTTGCAGCCTCAAGATTGTTTTTGCCACAATATCAGGAGGGGCAGGTTCGCACAGTGTAGATTGAAGATCAGATTGCAAAGTCAGGTCTACTTCAGATAACTGAAAATGTCCATTTTATGTTTTCAGCAGGGTTTTGTTTGTGTGGTGTTAATGCCGTCCTCAACATTATTTCCGTTATATCACAGCAGCTAGTGGACCTATCCATGCTTTCTTGGAGTTTCTATAATCCTTACATTGCATATTATTCTTTCCAAGCCACTGGCTTCTTTCCCACATAACCATTGTCAAAACAATGATAATCAGCAAGAGAAGAGCAAATTCTGTTCCAACAAAGGGTTTTTAGCATCACTGGCTTCAAAGTTTTGGCTCTTGACTGTTTTTCCATAAACCTTTGCCACACAATCCCGACTTTTAACGACCCCGAGGAAGAAGGCTTTTGAAAACATTTTGGGAAAATAGGAGAAAATGCTGGTAACCAGCATTTTCTCCATTTCCTAAAATTTTTTCTGCCTTATGAGAGAGCTTAAGCTCATTTGCATCAGTTTTAGAACGGTTGTCTGCAAATGGTTTCAGTGTAGAAGAGCCTAATATTTGTTGTTTGGGAAAGAGTTAAAATGTTAAACAGTGTTTAAACTTTTTTGTCAGAAGTTTAAAGAAAGCTGGCCATAAATGTTTAGGATAGCCTCTTTATTTTCCAAAAAAAAAATTGATGGATTTAACAAAGAAAAGGATTGAAGGCAAAAGATTCAAACCATTTGTTGCTTTTAATGTAGGAACTGCCTCAAACTGCTTTTTTGAAGTGTCTTGAAACCAGATTTTATTTTGGCAAGTTATAGAACAAAATTATACAAAACCTGATAAATCTGTTTTTGCCTGCTGAGATGGTATGAAGATGTTGACAGAAAATACATGTTGAAATTATGACAGTCGTCCCATGTTTGTTTCATACTGATATTTTCATGCTAGTCACAGGCTAGCCACTGTTTCATTAGTATACCATTTGAAACACACTTAACCAAAATATAGCTCAATTACTTATCTTTAGAGGCGCCATTTTGTGTCTGCATTGGTATATGGCATATGAAATGACAGAAATTTTATTTTGATTTATTTTTGCCCCATGCAAAGAGCAGAGAGCAAACAATCATGTCCTTTAGAGTATAGCCCTTACCATATACATGACTGTATTAAAATTTTTGTTTAGTTCAAACACATTTATTTTACATTGGTTGAGAAACAAGTTATTACAACTTATACTAATCTCTCTAGATTCTTCTTCCTGGGAACTACTCCATTACTCACACCGAATATGTGGGCCAATGAACAATCCCAAAGTTGATATACCCACTCCAGGGTATCAATCTCAGGACCTTTAATGGTTATGAGGCTGACGCTGTACCTCACAACCACAGACAAATTTTTATTGACCCCCAAGTAACACAGTCAGTAGAGTACAGGACTTTAGACCAGAGGGTTGCTGGTTCGAATTGCAGCTGAGCTAATTTCTTTTTCAGGACTGATGATAGTCACTGTGACAGGATTCATTTCTCTCTCATCCCTGATCATTGTTTCGACAAAGGTTATGTTGGAAAGCAGCCAGTTGCTTCGGAAGAATATTTTGTAATGTACTGGTAAAAGAAACTATAGGAAATCATGGATAGGTGCACTGACTGCCATGACATAACAGAAACAATGTTTAAATTGGTGTTAATCACAGTAAATAACTTGAAATAAACCAACCAAAATTCTTCCAGTAAGGACATGAGTACATAATGTATGTAAACTATAGTTTAGATATGGCTGTATTACATTGGAAGCAGCATACAACACCATTCAAACTTAAAACATTGGCGACTGTCCCATTTTTTGCATCATGATTCACCTTTTATATTATGAAAAAAAAATGCAGGCTTGGTATATTGATAACTGTGAACGCTTTACCATACATTCCTGAGTTTTAACAACCATGACAGAGACAGCTTTTGAAAACATTGTGGGAGTTTTAATAAAACATTGTGGGAAAAGGAGAAAATGCTGGTAACCAGCATTTTCTGTGTTATCCACAATGCTTTCTACCCTATCAAAGACAGGAATCATCCTTTGAGCTAAATTTAATTTGTCACCTGCAAATGCTTTCAATCTGGTTTGAATCTAAAATTCTATTGTTTGGTAAAGGGTTTAGTCTGTACCAGACAACAGAATTTTAGACAAGACAATGTTACTAAGTTTGTATGTCAGACATCAAGTCGATTGTGGCACAAATGATGGGATTTGTCTTTACAAGGATAGAAAAAATTGTGGGAAAAAGGGAAAAATGTGTTTAATTCTTTACCACACAATCCGGACTTTTAACGACCCTAAGGAAGAAGCCTTTTGAAAACATTGTGGGGAAAGGAGAAAATGCTGGTAACCAGCATTTTCTCCTTTTCCCACAATGTTTTCTACTCTATCTAAGGCAAATTCCAGTATTTGAGTCGCATTTAAATTGTCATGTGCAAATGCTTTCAATTTGGACCAGTCAAAATTTTTCTTGTGTGGTAAAGAGTTAACTGTGGTTTTCTCCTTTTCACGCAATGTTTTCTAAAGCCTTTTTCCATAGAGTTATGAAAACAGGGGAGATTAGTAAAGTTGGGAAATTGGTAAAGGGGTTATCTTTACCAATAAAAAAAACATCAGTTTCTCTAATCTGCACCCCTCAGATTGGAGCAGTACAATACCTGTTTTCTTCCATCATAACAGTCAGTCAGATGGTGCTTTGAGATTAAAGTCTAAAATACCTGCAATATTTCATCTGGAATTCCTCAATTGTAGATAAGCAAAATTATTTACAATATTCCAGTATCCGAGTGCTCATAATTTTTTTCTAACCCTTTACTACACAATCCCTAGTTTTAACAACCTTGAGGAAAAAGCCTTTTGAAAACATTGCAGGAAAGGCAAAAAATGCTGGTTACCAGCATTTTTTTCTTTTTCCACATTATTTTCTGCCATTTCAGACCCAGTGGGGTGCCCTATTGTTTTTGGGTCACATGAGTCTGAAATTTGTGTGAAAATCATTTCTGAGCTCTAACTCAAAAGCTGTTTGACATAGGACCCTGAAACTTTATACAAGTGTTGCTCATGACCCAAGGTGTCCTATTGTTTTTGGATCACATGTGTCAAAGGTCAGGGTCACTGGAGATCTTTGTTTTGAAAATCATTTCCGTTCACTGATTGTGCTGCTTCAGTGACAAAGGGGGGGGGGGGTCTGCTTTGCGACAGTTCTATTTGTAATTGACCTTGTCTCCTTTTAGCTATCAAAAAGGTATTTTCTAAAACTCTTTACTGTAATGGAACTGATATTGTGTAGTTTATTACCTTCTGCTTTTGATTACCTCAAAACTGCTGTATGACTTTGACCTAAAAAATAAAACTGCACTATTTGTTGCTGAAGGTAGCAGTTAAAAATATTTGAATATCAGTAAGGAAAGTGAGAAAAAAGTCTAATGGTGTTGAAGATCTAACCAATGCTATTTTGTTTGAAATTAAACTTGCTCAGGGATGTAAATTTCATGCTTGTAAAGTGGAAAATTATAGTGATTTGTTACAAAAAATGATTTATAATTGTCCTCACCCGACTGGATAAATCTTGGGAATATGTCTTTTCGCTCCTTATCAGACAACAAAACAAAATTTTAGACTGGTTCATGCATTTCAGAATACAAAAATTAAATATGGCTTAACCCTTTACCATGCAATCCTGAGTTTTAACTACCTTGAGGAAGAATGCTTCAGAAAACATTGTCTGAAAAGGAGAAAACGCTGGTAAGCAGCATTTTCTTCTTTTCCCACAATGTTCTACCCCTTTAAAGATAATTTTTATCATTATAGCCACACTTGAAATTGTTGTCTGCAAAGATTTTCTATTTGTGCCAAGTCTAAATTTTTGTTTTGAGGTAAAGAGTTAAACATTTCAAGGTAAATTAAATGTTCCAATTTTATATTATTTACATTGAAAAAAATAATGGAGATCTGGGGTTTGGGTGAGTGGTTGCTTAGTCTCTGATTTCTCTCACTCTGGCTCCTTTCAGATATGTCCTGGGCAGCATTTATATTTTGTTAGCTTTCTTCAGAAGGAAAGGTAAAAAACATGAAAGGTTGTATATAGCAGATCCTAATTATCAATCAATTTAGGCTTTATGTTTTCAGTACCAGTTAATTGGTTTCTTGTGGGAATAAATACTGATGCATTACTGCAATGTGGTTTGCTCTGCCCTGAGCCTGTGTACATTCATTTAGATTTATGTAAGAAACCCATGTACTGTGGTAGTACTGTTTATGAAATGATAAAGTTGTAGACTTGTTTAAATTGAAAGCATTTTACAAGTGATGTATTAAATGTACCGGTCCTGAAATGATGGTAATTGTCTGCAAAAATGTAGAAAACCTTGTGGAAAAAGGAGAAAATGCTTATTACTAGTATTTTCTCCTTTTCCTACAAGGTTTTCAAAAGGGGTCTGTAAAACTTGAAATTGTGTGGTAAAGAGTTAATTGTCAAATGTTTGGTTATTGGATTTCTTATAACAGTGCCATGAAACAGGTTTGTTGAATAAGTTACTGTTCTAGATCACTTTACTTTTAGGTAGGCTGTTTTCGAAGAAAGAGTCGAGGTATTGTCATAGCCCTGTTGCCATCTGCGTCGTCGTCGCCATACAAAAACTTTTTAACATTTTTTAATACCTCTGTCACTACTGAAGATATTTCATTCAAACTCATGATTAGTTATTAACTCTCAAAAGGGGAGGCTACACAACAAAGGCAGGTAACCATCAAAATATTTTTGACTCAGTTATGCCCCTTTTTTGACTTAGATCATTGAAAATGAAGGATCTATTTCTAAGAGTAACTACGGCTGAGTGTTTGCACCTGCATGCTGTGCTATTCTTTTAGTACAAATGATAATATTTCTGGGTAATTTGTGTGTGATAATCAGAATGACTAATTTTGTCAAGGTGATGATCTGATTTGAACACCTTTCCTCATGATTAGAGTAAGGATATAGCAGCTTCTCAATTTCCACAATGTTCGGACCATTCCTGATATAAAATGTCCATTCACTACTAATAGTTTTACATTAATCTATGGGTTATCTTTCTAATGCCAAATGATTGATTGATTGATTGGTTGGTTGGTTGGTTGGTTGGTGGGTTGGTTGGGTTTTATGCCATTTTCAACATTCGCTCTAGGGGTCATATCATGGTAACAGCTCACATTTTCATGTTTGTCCTTGGTTTCACTAGTACTAGGCAAGAGCTCCGAAGTGTCTTGCAGGTTACAAGTCGTTCACTTTACCACTGGGCCACATGGGACCCCCAGTCTAATGCCAACTGAACATGGTAGACATTCTTAATCATGAGAAAAGGACCATAATGCATATCATAGCAAGAATGTTCCATTAACCCTGAGGCTGCTAAGCGCGACTTACTGACCTTTTGCGGACAGTATAGATCAAGATCAGACTGCACATTCTGTGCAGTCTGATCTTCGATCTACACTGTCAATTAGGAGATATTTTTGTCCAAAAAATAAGTTTTAGATAACATTATTTGGGTTTTTAATATCGGCTTCAAAGTTTCATTTTAGTTATTTAGCAGGATAAGGATTAAACACTGGACAGTGTACATCTAAGATTTATCGGTTGTTGGCGATCAGAACTTATCTTCATTGTCCTAGGAAACAGAATGATGAAGTTGTCTGCAAACTAAGGATAACGAGCAATAAATATCTGATATTATCTCTTGGCTAACAACAGCAAAAAACATGTAACAATTTTCTCTCATGCATTTTCGGTCTCCTTTTTCACATGCACACAGGGGAAAAAAAAAATTTTGCTCAACATCTGGGAATTTCATTGCAGTCATCTGATACTTTGAGTATCTTAACTCTTTCCAGAATTTGCCATCTTGTCCAGATTAAAATTGTTTCTGAGGAAAAATCAAATCTGGCTTAAGTGATGGTATTTGAGTGTAAAAGGGTAGAAAACAGTGTGGTTACCAGTGCTGGTTACCAGCATTTTGTCCTATTCCCACAGTGATTTCTAAAGCCTTTTTTCTTTGGGTTCTTATTACATGTGATTGTATGGTAAAGGGTTGACCCTTTAGTACATAATCCAGAATTTTAACCATCGGAAAAGGGAAGGCTTTTGAAAACAGTGTGAGAAAAGGAGAAAATACTGGTTATCAGCATTTTCTTCTATTCCCACAATGTACTTTATCCTATGGCAAAGCTAAAGCTCATATGTATTAGTTTTGAATTTGTCGTCTGCACGTTTTGAATTTAGGACAGTCTAAAGTTTAACGTAAGGGAAAGGGTTATCTGATGCTTGAAGTTAAAGATACATTCTGTTGCCTCATTTTCTGCTGTATTAACACTTTACCAAACAACAAAATTCCAGACTGGTCCAAATTGAAAGCATTTGCTGGCAACAAAATAAAGGTAACTTAAAAATAGAACTTTTGATTTTGGAAGGGGAGAAAACATTGTAGGAAAAGGAGAAAATGCTGGTTACCAGCATTTTCTCCTTTTCCACAATGTTTTCAAAAGCTTTCTTTTTCAGGGTCATTAAAAGTCGGGATTGTGTGGTAAAGGGTTATGGTGTGGACTTCATAGACTTCTTCCTTCTGTAGATGCTGCTGATATTCAAATGTGACAGAACATCACGTTCTTACATCTCTATCATTGACAGCTGTTGAAACCATTGTGGGAAAAAAGACTAAATGCATATAATGTTTATTTCTGTTGAATCTTATTTTCTCCATTGAGAATCTGTAGCATGTACTATTAGTATTGATTTGTACTGGTTTACCTGACTTGTAACCGGCCCGGGTAGCTCAGTGGATAGCGTATCTGACTCATGACCAGGTGGTTGTGAGTTCGATACCCGGGTGGGGCAAACTTTCCTTCCAGTGATGTTTTGCCTCTCACCTCTAATGTATGTGAGAAGATAGTCTTTGACTTGGAAAGAAAGTTGTGTCAGTACTGGTGTAAGAAAGCCAGGAAACACATGCGTAGGTGCACTGACCACGGTGATATGACCTAAGCTGTTAAAATGGCATTAAACTCCAATACAATCAATCAGTTACCGCAGTTGTGTCGAAGAGACTTAGTATTTGGTGCTATTTATAGATCTTGATACTTAACGATCAGGGACAATTTTCTCTGACAATACTTTTCGTTCACTTTGTGAGATGCTAAAAGTAGTCCCTGTTCGCATTTGTGCACTTTTAGGGTCACATGACCAACTGAAAATAACATGGTACCTTGTTGTTGGGTTGAAATTATTGCAAGTGACAGGACAAAACACAATACAAGTATTGACAATTCAAAAGAAAGTCTTCGTCAAGTTGTTCTTGCTACAAAGCCATGTAAAGAAAATCTTCAAACTTTCACAAAGTTGGCTGGCAGTGATATTTAAGAATGATTTTACTTGTATTTTATCTTTTATCTATTCATCAAAAGTCTTCATGTTACAGTGTCTGATTTCTTTGCTGCATAATATTTATCTCTTTACCAAACAACAAAATTTTAGACTAGTCCAAATTGAAATCATTTGCAGACGACAAAGTAAACATGACCGAAAAATTGAAATTTATTTTGGGAAAGGTAGAAAACATTCTGGGAAAAGGAGAAAATGCTGGAAACCAGCATTTTCTCCTTTTCTAACAATGTTTTCAAAAGGTATTTCTCCGAAGGTTGTTAAAAGTTGGGATTGTGTGGTAAAGGGTTATAGTTTATTCCTTGCATCTCATTGACATAATTTCACGATATCTATTGTGGATTACTCTGAAGTCCATTGTAAGAAATACTGACATCGCCCATTGTTGGAAACTTCTCAGTTTAGCACAATCTGTTCTTGTTTGGCAGTTTATGCATCCAGATGTTCTTCCATTCATGTACTATAGCTGATTACCCAATAACACAATTTTGGACCTGTCCAAATCCAAAGCATTTGCAAATGACAAAATCTGGATCAAATGGTGGACATAATCTATGAAAGAGTAGAAAACATTGTGGGAAAAGAAGAAAATGCTGGTTACCAGCATTTTCTTTTTTTGCTACAGTGGTTTCAAGTTTTCCTCTTCAAAAGTGTTAGAACTTGAAATTTTTTGGTAATGGGTAAACATGATTAGACTAGTCTTTTAAGTTTTGCACAAATATGGACTGAGAAATAGCCAAGGAAGTACACTGGATTCATTGAATGTCTCATTTTTTTTTCCCCTCATTTTGTTTCTTGTGTAACCCTTCAAGCGCCATAGCCAAAAACAGGCTTTTGAGGATGGCATGGATATAGAACACACTGCACAGAACATGTGGTCTGATCTTGATCTATACTGTTTGCTTGTTTAGTCGAGCCTTAAAGATAAAAATCTGAAAGATAATTTTTTGGAAGAAGAGAAATTGTTGGTGACTAGTGTTTTCTCTTTTTCCCAAAGATGTTTTCTATATCATAGTACCTCTGACGATTGTAAAAACTAGAAATTGTCATTAGAAGTCACCACTTTACCACACAATCTCCGGTTTTAATGATGGCCTGAGGAAGACCCTGGGGAAGAAATCTTTCGAAAAACAATGTGGGAAAAGGAGAAAATGATGGTAACCAATATTTTCTCCTTTTCCCTCATTGTTTTCTAACCTTTCAAAGACAAATACAGTCATTTTGAGCCAAAATCAATTAGTCGTCTGCAAATGCTTTGAATTTCGCCAAGTGAAATGTCGTTAGGGAATTGAGTTAACAGTTATCATATGAGAAAATTAATACTGCTTTTGTCGGTATGTAGTCATCAGCATTGGTATGTAAACTGTGACACAGAAAAGTGACCAGCACAACATGGAAAATGTAGGTAACACTTATGACTTCTGGGGATATACCATAACTCATGTTTAACACAGTTTAGTGGATATTTAGTTGACAAACTGGGTTACATTAATGATGTAAAACATCATCGGGTTTCCCTGTGACTATGACAATGTGCAATTATAGGGGATGATAAATGACAGTTACTGCAGCCCAGTCTTGTCATAATTGGTCACCTAGTCGTGATTTACTGTATGGTTGGAGCCCTTTATTCTAGTTTTTATCAGCTGCAGATATTGCAGCTGGGGGATAGGGTGGTTCTATAATCTGCTGCCCAGTCTTGTCAAAATTGGTCACATAGTCCATGATATACTGTATGGTTGAAGCCCTTTATCAGAGCTACAGATTTCAGCTCAGGATGCAGGGGTGGGGGTGATTATATAATATTCTCAAACGTTTAGCTATTAGTAAAGCCAAATTTATTACTTATCATACATTATTAGAATGGTGTTGATGAAAAAATGTGTATCGGTAGCCAAAATAGGTCTTTGGAACGTTTTAAACCATGCAAATACTTCTTGTGGATTTATTACCTTTGATGTTCGGTAACATTTGAGTTCGTTTTGGTAAAAAAGCAGTCAATTTCTTGGTAAAAATTTCTTTTGTAGACAAAGTCATATGGAGGTAGACAAGTCTTGAAAACATTGTTGCAAATAAAGCCATTTCTTCCTACTTTGACTGCCACTGGGCCTTTAAGGGTTTAACTCTTTACCATACAATCCCGACTTTTAATGACCCTGAGGAAGAGTCTTTTGAAAATATTGTTGGAAAAGGAGAAAATGCTAGTAACCAGCATTTTCTCCTTTTCCCACAATATTTTCTACCCTATCAAAGAGAAACTCCATCAGTAGGGCCACATTTAAATTGTTGTCTGCAAATGCTTTCAATTTGGACTAGTCTACATTTTTGTCATTTGGTTGTTATTGGTTAAAACACATCAGAACATGTCAAAAATTGGGTATTTGTCTAACATGGGAATTTATGGATTTGCTAGTCATATTTATGATACAGTCATGTCTTCAGTGTCGCTAGATTTGCTGTTACAACCAAGTTTTATCAGTTACTGAAACCTCATTCAAAGTCTTCTAGAAATAACTGTAACTTTTTCCAAGCTTTAATCCTGTGTAGCATTGTGTATGTGAAAAAAATACATGAGGGAAGAGATCATTTTGAGTTTTAGAAATGACCATGACCTTCAGATGATGACGTCAAGGGTGAACTTTTTACAACACAACAAAATTGTCAGACTATATTCAAAGTGTTTGCAAACGACAAATTAAATGTGGCTCAAATGATTGGATTTGTCTTGCAAAGGATTTAAAACATTACGGGAAAAGGGGGAAATGCTGGTAACCAGCATTTTCTCCTTCTTCCAAAATGCATTTTAAATTCCTTTTGCATATGGTCATAAAAACTTAAGAATTGTGTGGTAGAGGGTTAATGATCAACCCAATGATTGATGGTTGAAAACAGTCTGACATGACATTTATGAGGTTAAATTGTGTAAATGCTAAACTTTGAAATAGTGGAGATCTGGTGCCAAAGTTTCGCTGTTGTCATGCACATTTCATTTAGCGGTGTTTAGAAATGGAGGCTTTCAAGTGGTGTGGTTTTGTTACAGTTTTGTCTGCAGAGTAAAATATTTTGTGGATTGCATGGTGTTTTTTGGTCTTGAAATTTGAGGGTATTTTAATATTTTTTTGTTGGTATGGTTAAGTGTTTTGCATGACTTTGCTGTAGTTTGTTCTGTAATGTATGTCTTTGATGGTTTAGATTTATGACTAAACAGTGCCAGTTAACAGACTTAAACATTGGAGCCAGTCATAAGTAGATAATTGTTTCCATGACAAGGCTGCTTTTGCCTGAGTATTTCATATTGATCCAGGACAGACTATCAGAACTTGCAGTCTGATCTGAATCAAGACTATCCAGAAAGGCAACCACTGACTAGCACTCTTAAATATAATTTGTATCATTTGTATGTTTTCTTGTTGCAAGGGTTCAGTGTTGTTTCTTCTATTAATCCTTATCCTGCTGAGTAAGTTAAATGACACCTTCAGGTCGATAATAAAAACTCAAATGTTAAAATTCCTATTTCAAAGTTGTTATGGGGGTAGAAATATCTCTGTATCGAACAGTGTAGATCCAAGATGAGACTGCACATTCTATTCAGTTTGATCTTGATCTACATTGTTCGCAAAAGGTCAATGAGTTGCACTTAGCAGCTTAAGGGTTAACTCTTCTATAGTGATAGCTGGTATAATGCTGTTGTTGAGATTTTAGACTTGGATTTACCCTTTACCTCACAGTCCCACATTTAATGACCCGATTTAGGCGGCATTTGAAACATTGTTTGAAAAGGAGATAATGCTGATAACCAGCATTTTCTCCTATCCCCACGTTTTCTACCTTACCAAAGAAAAATACTATTGTTTGAGCAAGAACTAATTTTTCATCTGCAAAATATTTTCAGTTTGCAGAAGTCCAATACTTTGCCATCAGGCAAGGGGTTAACCCTCTACTTCATAGGCACTGTGTTTATGTATTCACGCTAACTACCCACATAGGTTTTACATGAAGAGAGTCACTGGAACATTATTGCAAAATGGATATAATGTTTTAAGCTTTGCTGTGGCAAAAGGGGGTTTAATGCATCTCTGTGATGCACTATACCAAATAAGTCATCTCATTACTAATTTATGGATCCATAAAATCATTTTTGTCTAACAACCGACCAACTCGAGTGGTAGAATGGTCAAAAAATTTAAAAAGTTTGACCTATGTCAGCCTGTGCAAACTGCACAGGCTGACATGGGTCGATACTTTTTTTGCATTAAACCCCCTTTTCACATAGCACGAGTCATTTCTCTTGGCTAGAATGGTATCAAAGGGTTTTTCTTATGGTTCATGTGGACAAACTGAAATACCAGTATATCAACATAAATGTAAGCATCTGCATGCAGTTTTCTCTTTTGACAGTGTCTTCTCTGTAGAAATGAGGGAAGCAATTGTTTAGTATAATTTTTCAGTACTCAGAGCAATATCTTTTGAAAGGGTGAAATTGGTTTTAAAGGTTTGGTGTCAAGAACAATTGAATTAACAGCAAGATTTATTTGTGATGGTGAATCACAGATTGTTATGTAAATCCTCAGTTTTGGGCCTCCTAGTATGTTCCTAATTCCATTGTCAGATCTAGTTGCTAAGGTTTGATAACTTCTTTATTTCATTTTATCAGGTTGCATACTGTGAACTTGATATTTATCCCCTCTCAGAACAGTCCCTAGTTTTAACTACCCAAAAGACAAATGCTTTTAAAAACATTGTTGGAAAAGGAGAAAATGCTGATAAACTGAGCATTTTCTCCTTCTCTTACAAAATTTTCTTCCCTTTCAAAGACAAATATCATGGTTTGAGCTACATTTGAATTGAAATCTGCAAATGGTTTGCATTTAGACAAGTCAAAAAATTGTTGTCTGGTAAAGGGTTTTATAAGTTTGATTACAGAAAAGGTAGGACTCCAATGTTTGATATGTATTGTCGTGTTGCTCATATTTTTCGGTGAAGTGCTCGGACTTGCATGTATTTTGATGGGTGACAGAAAGGTGTTTTTCGTTTTCGAACTAATAGACAAAACTGTTTCCTTGCATTTGAAGGGTTTGTCATAATTGTATTGGTCATAACTGAGAAGTGGGGCTGTATCTTTCAACATTTTCATCATATTTTGAAATCCGTTCATCAAGGAGTGAATATGTTTTAAGGTAAAAAAAAAATTAGGCATGGATAGAAGTAGAAAGGTTAAATATTGTGTCAGATTGAAGGACACGGGATGACACAACTATTGGTTCTTGTGTAATAGAGGTTTTCATCATCTTCTAGATTTTCTGTCTCAGTTTCAGTCTATATGATTTATGTCTCATAGGTGCCTGTCTTTGTAGAGAGTTCATCATTAAAAGGCTAAAATTTGGATATTTCAAAATCAGATTGATTTTTCATTGATTTAAGTGACTTTTGTTTATGGTGATTGATAATTAATCACTGTGAGAAATGGATCAATGACAGATTGACAAGATGTTGTTGACAAAAAACAATGTCCCCAAGATGTGCAATAAGTTAACTGTCAAGGGAAATTTGTGGAAGTGTTGAGAATCATAAAAACAGATCTTGTGTGTACTAGGTGTAATCACATTATGCAATAAATGACAGACATGGAGTATTGTGAGCAAAGTCTGCAGAAAAAACGGTTCTTGTACGACATTGGTAACCATAGTAACAGACGGACTGCTACAGAATATGAACTGGGCTTGTATCAGTCGAAGTTGAGGGAGGAGGGTATCAAAAACTTGGATTCTCAGGGCTGTGTGTCAAAGGACAGTGGATTAGACCTTGAACCTGACTCAAGATCAAATGTTAAACTTGGAGACAGTGACAATGACATTACCATGAGGGACCCTGAACCAGAGACTTTACTCCCAGGTCAAGGTCAAGGTTTTTTGAGATTCAGAAATTCTGGTGAATATGATGGTGGGTCCCTTATGCGATGGAGGATAAGAAATGGGATCCAGGAACAAGATGGTGGAAACCCTGATGGAAACAAAAGAGGGAGTGCTCATTTTCGTAGTTCTTTACACTGGGAGGAATTTTTTGGTAACTAATTTATCAATTTATTATCTTTTTTATTTCAGGATTATTTAGATAAATTGATGACAAGAAGCACCCAATTACTGGGACTTGTTAGTGGAAAGGGTATATTGATAATGGAGAAACTTCTCAAAACTTTAATATGTTAACTCTTTATTACGATTCATATGAGCCATGCTGTATGAAAAGGGTGCTTAATGCATCTGCGAAAAGTTTCGACCCAGGTCAGCCTGCGCAGTCGGCGCATGCTGACCATGGCCGAAACTTGTCGGTTTTGGTAAATTTTCTGTATGTCAAAGGACTAGTCTACTTCATGATACAGGCGGTGGTTAGACAAAATGGTTTTTATGGATCCATAATTGTGTGATGACTTGTTTGGTATAATGCATCACAGAGATGCATTAAGCCTCCTTTTGCCAGAGCATGGCTCATATATTCTCTTATGTATTCTTACATAATAATGGTTGAATAGTTATTTTGCAAGTAACATATTGTCAAACCATTATTATGTAAGAATGCTCAAGAAAAAATATGCTTGATAATAATTTTACCACAGGTCAAAATTTTATACCGGCTCAAAATGAAAGCATTTGCAGAGGACATAGCAAATGTGGTGCAAATTATTGAATTGGTCTGTGAGAGGTTAGAAAACATTGTGGGAAAAGGAGAAAATGCTGGTTACTTGGATTGTGTGGTAAAGGGTTAACTCTCTACCAGACAAGAAAATTTTTGGTTGTCCTCACTGAAAGCTTTTGCAGTTGGCAAATAAAATATTGTTTGAATCTTGTTCTTTATGAGTAGAAAAATGTGTTGTAACTACTCAGCTTTGGAAAAAAAAAAACCTTGGGAAAGGGTGGAAGTCTTGGCAACCACCACTTTTCAAAGACAAATGCAGGTTACTTGAGCCACGTTAGATTTGAGCCATGTTCTGGCAAAAGGGGGTTAAATGTATCTCAGTGATGCATAATACCAAACAAGTCATCACACAATTATGGATCCATAAAATCCATTATGTCTAACAGCTGACTGAATGATGAGTTAAGATGGTTCTTTGACATGCAGAAAATTTACAAATAGCAAAATATTTTGAACCATTTTAGCCTGCGTGAACTGGGCAGGCTGATATGGGTCGATACTTTTTGCAGATGCATTAAACATCCTTTTCACAGAGCAAGACCTATTTTGTTTTATGCAAATAATTTCTGCATAGAGAAGGCTAAAGTTTTGTTTTCGTTTAGAGAGTTAATGATATGATTGCATGATATGATTGCACCTTCTGTGCAGCCTATCTTGAATCTACAGTGTCTACAAAAGCATTTTATGCCTTAAGATGGATGAAGTACAACTGCCTCATATTCATCTCTCAGCGCTGATCATTGTTTTGACAATGGTAAAGTGGGAAAGCAGGCAGTGGCTTTGAAAGAATATTTTGCAGACAACTGGTAAAAGGAAACTGCAGGAAGGCATGGATAGGTTCTCTAGCTGTAGCGATATAGATGAAGAATGTGTAAAACACCATACAGATAAACAACTGACTTATGTTGCTAAATCAAGAGAGTTAATCTACATTTGATAGGATGGATGGAGTTGCTTCCCATTTATTATTGTGGAATTAGCAAGGGAATCGGAACAAAAATTTGAAAACCTTTCAGTTGCGTAAAACAAACCTACTGTTCAGTGCACATGATACTGATAATCATTATCTGTTTACCACATTACCAAATTTTAAACTGGTGCATAATGAAAGAATTGTGTAGGCTACGAATCAACTGCAGCTCAAATGATGAAATCTCTCTTTGATAGGGTAGAAAACACTATGGGTTGAGGAAAAAATACAGGTTACCGGCATTTCTCCTTTTCCCATAATGTTTTCAAAAGTTCCTTACCCCAGGAAAGTTAAAACTTGGAGTTAAAGTAATTAAAAAAGCAATGACTAAACATAGGTAGTTAGAGACAGGTTATGTAAGGGTTTATTGATTTATAGTCATTGATCAGATAGAGGGACAGACTGATATGCCCTGAGGGCTTGGATCACTGTGACCCTTACCTTTGCTTGCATGTCCGAATGTTTTCATTATCCTCGGAACTCATTACCTTGTTAACCATTCGCAACAATCCCGAGTTTTAATGACCCCGAGGAGGGAGCCTTTTGAAAACATTGTGGGAAAAGGAGAAAACGCTAGTAACGAGCATTTTCTCCTTTTCCCACAATGTTTTCTATCCTATCAAATACATAAACCATCATTTAAGCAACATTTGATTTGTTGTTTACAGATGCTTTCAATTTGGTCCTGTCCAAAATTCTGTTGTTTGGGAAAGACTTAATGTGTTACCACATTAACAAAATATTTTGCTGGCTAATATTATCCTTTTACAACTTAGCTTACTTTTGTGGACTCTGTAGACCTAGATCAGACTGCACAAAATGTTCAGCTTGACCTCTGATCTTCACAATATCTGCTACGTAGAGATATTATGATCCAGAACAGCCTAGATTTTGCAGCTTTTCTTGACCTTAATGCCAAACTATTTGTTGTTCAAATAATTGGTCTCCTAGAAGGGTAGAAAATACTCCAGGAAAAGTAGGAAATAGTGGTCTTAAGCATTTTCTCCTTTTCCTTCAATTTTGTCAAAAGAACTTTTTGTAGGTGTTTTACAACATTAACCTTTTACCACACAATCCCGAGTTTTCACGACCCTGAGAAAGAAGCCTTTTGAAAACATTGTGGGAAAAGGAGAAAATGCTGGTAACCAGCATTTTCTCTTTTTCCCACAATGTTTTCTATCCTTCCCAAAACAAATTTAAATTTTTCAGTCACATTTATCATGTCGTCTGCAAATGCTTTCAATTTGGACTGGTCTAAAATTTTGTCGTTTGGTAAAGAGTTAAAGGAGGGTTAGACCAATTTGAGGGATCAATCAATATGTCCACCATAACCTGTCCATCCATCACCTGTCAACATGCGCCATCATATTTACCTTTTACCAAACATCTCATGTTGTTAGAATTTTGATGAAGATTGCTGTTTGAAAAAAATTATGGAAAGGGGAAAAATTGCTGGTAACCAGCATTTTCTCCTTTTCCCTTCCAAAGACATTAACCCTTTACCACACAATCCCAGCTTTAAACGGCCCTGAGAAAGAAGCCTTTTTAAGACATTGTGGGAAAAGGAGAAAATACTGGTAACCAGCTTATTCTCCTTTTCCCACAATGTCTTCTACCCTTCCCAATGTAAATTTCAATTTTTATTTCAGTCACATTTATTTTGTCATCTGCAAATGCTTTCATTTTGGACTAGCCTCAAATTTTGTCATTTGGTATGGAGTTAATCTTATCATTGGAGCCATCTTTAGTTTGTCATCCTGAAATGCTTTCTATGTTGACAATTCCAAAATTTTGTCTTACTTAAATTCTGAAGCAGTAGGAATAGCCCAGTTGCTGCAGTTTAACCCTTTACCGCACATTGTCGCTTTTTAACGACCCTGGGAAAGAAGCCTTTTGAAAACATTGTGAGAAAAGGAGAAAATGCTGGTAAGCAGCATTTTTCCCTTTTCCCACAATATTTTCTACCCTATCAAAGAAAAATTGTACTATTTTAGCCACAATGAAATTGTTGTCTGCAAATGCTTTCAATTCGGACAAGGCTAAAATTTTGTCATCTGGTAAAGGGTTAAGGGCTGTGTCACAAAATTTGGAGACACTGTAGATCCATGATTGGACTGCACATTCTGTACAGTCTGATTTTGATCCACAAAGGCAGCTAAAGCTCAGCGCTCGGCCTTTTAGAAGGACCTTAACCCTTAGTGGGCTGAATAAACCAATTTGACATTTTTCAGTCCAGAAATAAGATCGAAATTTTTGCTATTTCAAGGTTACTCTTGTCCACATTGTCTTTAAGCAAAGTTGATGATGTAGATCAATGGTCAAACTGCACATACAGTGCCGTCTGATCTTTGATCTACATTGGCTGTAAAGGCAACTGAAGTTAGGTTTTTAACGCTCTACCGCACAATCCTGAATTTTAATGACCCTTGGGAAGAAGCGTTAGGAAACATTGTGGGAAAAGGAGAAAATGCTGGCAACCAACATTTTCTCCCTTTCCCAAAATGTTTTCTACCCTTTTACAGTCAGGTTTCATCAGCTGAGCCACATGTAACTCTTTACCAAACGACAAGTTTTTAGACTAGTCCAAATTGAAAACATTTGCAGACGACAAAATAATGTAAATCAAAAATTGAAATTTGTTTTGGGAAGGCTTGAAAACATTCCCATAATGTTTTCAATAGGCTTCTTTATTGGGGTCGTTAAAAGTCGGGACTGTGTGGTAAAGAGTTAATTTGTTGTCTGCAACAACTTTGAATGAGTGTAAAATTTTGTCGTTTGGTAAAGAGTTAAGAAGAACTTTGTTTACTGATTTACTTCCATGTCAATCAATGACAATATTTGGACAAATTGTTTGTACAAATTGTTTGTGATCTGAACTTTTGATGAATGTCCAGATGTACCCAGTATGACATACAACAGGCTATTACATGCCAGAAGGGGGTTTGACTATTTCACTACCTGTTCGTCATAGGTATGTCCACCTGTCTGTCTGTATGAAATTTCTTGTGCATAAATATCTTGCAGTTGACCAAAGAACATTAAAAATTGAACATCGTAATATTGGTGACCATAATTTGCAGTTGTGCCTATTGCTTTCAATTTCGACAACTTGCTAATTTTGTTGTGTGGTAAAGAGTTAACCCTTTACCACCCAATCCCAAGTTATAACGTCCCTGAACTAGAAGGCTTTGGAAAACATTGTGGGAAATGGAGAAAATGCTGGTAACCAGCATTTTCTCCTTTTCCCACAATGTTTTCTCCCCCATCAGACTCAGAAATCATCATTTGAACAACATTTATTTTGTCGTTTGCAAATGCTTTCAATTTAGTTGAGTCTAAAATTTTGTCGTCTGGTAAAGAGTTTACCCACTTTTGCCAGAGCACTACCTAAATACAGGGTGAAAACCACATAAATTTCATGATGTCCATTTTAATTACTGTTGAAAACTGAAAGGTCCCTGCCCCCTTGAGTAATCTAGGTAACTGATAGGTAAAAGTATACAGGGCTATCTTTATATCAGGTGTGGGTGAGCTGGGCATGATTACCCAATAAAATTGTAATTCTTCAACTGTCAGATTGTTCTTTCATTCATTGTTTCAGTTGCACTTTGAGTAAGGTCAGGCTTCTGTTTAATGAGACTTAAAAAATTTTGGACTCGTCTAAATTTGATGTAAATGCAGACAGCAACCTTGTCTGTAAATTGACATAATTTGTTTCTGGTAAGATAGAAAAAAATGTGGGGAAAAGAAGAAAATGCTGGTACCAGCATTACCCATATTGTTACAGATCATCAGACTTATTATAATGCCAAACTTTTTATTGGCATGATTGAAATTTACCTGTAGTTTATACACAGAGTGATGTACATTTTGGTGCAGTTGAACCTTTCAGGTCAAGTACTCTATAACTGGCATTCTTTTAAACAGAACTTTAGCCAACATTCTTCCCTAACCACTTACAGCTTTCCTGCATAATCACCATTGAAACAGTTACCAGTACTGAGAGAGAGGAATGAAACTTGCTGCAATGAATATCATCAATCCTTGAAAAGAAATTGGCAGAGCTGGGGCTTTGAACCTCACAAGATTTTAAGCTCTGTATGTTTCTGTCTGAGGTATCATGCCTGGCAAGTTAAGTCATTGGATGGTGTCTTTGTAGGGCACTGACCTTGTTTCTATCAAATTGTTAACAGTGGTCATTATGTGGATTATGGACATTAGAATGGTTTGACCTTTCATCATTAATGTTGTGTCAGCAAACCAAAGTCGTTAAATCTCTGGATTGTGTGGTAAAGGGATATACAAATCATTATGCCAGTGCTTGTACAACCAGGGGTTTTAAGACCTTTGAAAACAGTCTGGGAAAAGGAGCAAATGCTGGACCACAATGCTTTCTATGCTTTTAACTCTTTACCAAATGACATAATTTTAGACTTGTCCATACTCTAAGCACTTGCAGTCAACATATTCAGTGGAGCTCAAATGTTGGCATATGTCTTTGAAAGGGCAGACATCAAAGAGGGAAAAGAAGGAAATGGTAGTTACCAGCATTTTCTCCTGGACCAACATTGTTTTCAAAAGGCCTTTTTCGGTCAGGGTCGTTTAATTTGTTTGTATTGGAGTTTGATGCCGTCTTTACAGCTTAGCTCATATCACAGTGGTTAGTGCACTTATGCATGTGTTTCCAGGCTTTCTCACACATATCAACACAACTTCTCTTTTAAGCCACAGACTGCTTTTCTCACATGCATCAGAGGTGAGAGGCAAAAAAAAATGGACATAAGGAAAGTTTGTCTCAGCCTGGTATCAAACCCACAATCACAGGGCCATGAGTGAGATACACTAACCACTGAGCTACCCGGCTGGGCTCAGGGTCACTTAAACACAGGATGTTTTGGTAAAAGGTTAAAGACAAATCCTATCATTTAACCCTTTACCAGACAATCCCAAGTTTTAAGGACCCTGAAGGAAAAGGCTTTTGAAAACATCGTGGGAAAAGGGGAAAATGCTGGTAACCAGCATTTTCTCCATTTCCCACAATGTTTTCTACCCATCTTAGAACAGATTTCTAATTTTGAGTCACATTTATTTTGCTGTCTGCAAACGCTTTGGATTTGAACTTGTCTAAAATTTTGTCGTTTGGGAAAGAGTTAAGCCAGATTTAATCAGTCCACTGGAATTGCTTTTAATAATTTTGTGATCTGGTCAGGAATTAAATTTCATAAGAATCTGTGGCAGACTTCCTTTGAAAATATTGCTGTGCAAATGAAAGCCTTTCGCTAGAACAGGAAAAGGTTGTTAAACTGAAATAATTACACAGATCGTAAGAAAAGGTCATTGGTGTAACCGATAATAACATAATTGAGAAGAAAGTGAAAGTTGAATAACCTGGCTTGAAATACATGATTGTAAAACTGACAAAATACCTGATCGGTGTTGACAGAGTGGGGCCCTGGAGGGCCCTGGTGTCCATAACTCTGACAACATAAATAGTTACAATCAAGTTAAACAATTATTCACCAGCCGATATAGCTCAGTAGGTAGAGCGTAGGACTTGTGAACACAATGTCCTACAGATTGTGGGTTCGTATCCCCGGCTGGCCAACTAAAAAATTACTAATAGTCTTTCGGATGAGACATTAAACCGAGGTCCCGTGTGACGGTGCTATACACTGAGCACGTTAAAGAACCACGCGAAGCTCTCAGTAGTTTCGACCTGTATCCTTGCACTATCCCCCCGTAACAACTAACCGTCTTCTGGGGGCGTCGCTCAGATGGGCAACCGGTAGCGACGATAAATAAACGGAAATAACCAACCAACCAAACAATTATTCCATTAAAGATCGGAATGACAGAACTTGTAGACAGACAAATGTCAATAGTCTTGTTTAATTGAATTAACCTTTTACCAAACAATCCAGTGTTTTCATAATCCTCGGGAAGAAAGCCTTTGAAAAATTTATGGGTAAAGGAGAGATTGCTTGTAACAAGCAATTTCTTCTTTTCCCACAGTGCTTTTTACCCTATCAGAGAACTTTAGCTCATTTGTACCAACTTCAGATTTTGTCGTCCGGAAATGCATTTAATTTGGGAGTGTCCAAAAATTATCATTTGGGAAAGGATTAAATGGTGTGTGTAGAAATGCAAACCTAATTTTCCAATGTTCTCACATTTTCACTTTTATAAGCAACTTTAATCATTTATTTAACTTTTTATAAACAAAGATAACAAACTTTTTAGAATTTTCCATATTAAAAGGTGTTTGTAGATAAGAAACTGGTTGTGGCTCAGATAATTGGATTTTTGAGGCTAAGATAATATCATTTACATGTAGAAGGTAAGAAAATACTGTGAAAAAAGGAGAAAATAATGGACACAAAAATGTTTTCAGAAAAGCCTTGTTATTCTCCAGGTCTTCAAAACATGAGCTGAATGGTTAAGGATTAACCCTTTCCCAAATGACAAATTTTGGACAGGTCCAAATTGAAAGAGTTTGCAGATGATAATTTCAAATTTGATGAAAATGGCAGAAAGTTATAAAAAAGGGTAGAAAACACTGTGGGAAAAGGAGAAATTGCTCGTTATGAGCAATTTCTCCTTTTCCCACAGTGTTTTCAAAAGACTTGTACTGCAGACATGTGGAAACCAGGGCTTGTTTGGGAAAGGGTTAAACTATGCATGTTATCTTGACTAGTTTGAGAAATTTGAGCAAAAGTCTGTCAGGTCAGGCAAAAGTCTGTCAGGTCACAAGAAAACGTGTTTGCAGGAAACAATCTATCAGTGTTGTCAAAATAAAGGCAGAAGTGTGGGTTAAGAAATTCTTTGTTGATAGCTAATATCATGCTTTGTTATAAAAATAATTCATTTTTCGTGTCTTCTCTTTTTTTTAAACTCCCAGTTGAAAGCTTGTTCCATATTTTTTTTGTTAAAGAATTTCTTTTCTGAAAGATTAAATTTTTAACGACCCCTCTGAAAATAGCTTTTGTAAACATTGTGGGAAATGGAAAAAATGCTGTTAACCAGCATTTTCTCCTTTTCCCACAATGTTTTCTACCCTTTCAATAGAAAATTGTATCATTTTACCCACATTAATTTGTTTTCTTGAGTTCAGGTACACAGGAAACCCACTTTAACTCTTTACCACACAATCCTGACTTTTAACGACCCTGTGAAAGAAGCCTTTTGAATACCTTGTGGGAAAAGGAGAAAATGGCTGGTAACCAGCATTTTCTCCTTTTCCCACAATCTTTTCATCCTTTCCCAAAAGAGAAATCAATTTTTCAATCACATTTATTTTGTTGTCTGCAAATGCTTTGAATTTGGACCAGTGTAAAATTTTGTCCTTTGGTAAAGAGTTATTTGGTTTAGAAAATATATCTGAAAGTACTGAAATAGCAGAGAAAGAGCAACTTTGCCACAATATTGTTTTGTCTGAAGATCAAAAACACTCATCAATTTCTGGTACTGATTTTTATCAAGTGGGCTTTTGATGACAAAGGTGATATATGTGTAAGTTGAAGTATGTACTTCACACTTGGGGGCAGTGAAAGGCCCACTAGCAGCATAAAGTAAACAAGGAAGGGAAGAAAGGTCACTGGCACAGAAATAATTATATTTGTAACAAGGATTTTATTGTATCCAGTAATTTTTGGGTAATCAAAATAACTTCTTTTATCACTGTATTTATGATACAGAACAGTAGCAGAATCTAATTATCCCATACATTTGTCTTTCGGACACTACATATTTAAGTGTTTCCTCAAGTGCGTGTTTGTTGACACTTTTTACTCTCTTGTCCCCTCTAAAAATCTTTAGTTGTGTTTTTTCTGACACTTTATTTAGATTGATATTTTCCACGATCAAGAAATATCTATGATAGTAACTGGTATTGCGTTTTCTACTGTGCACCAGTCTAACTGATAACTTGTTCAAAATGGAATTTGGAGATAAACATGGGAACCGATTTTGTCATGTTTCAAAGAATCTTTGACTTGTACTCAACATCAAATGTCACCCACTCTGAATGAAAAGGGACTTTGGTTCGTGTACAGTTTATAGCATCAGATAGTAAAGCTTACCTGGATAGCAAAAACTGATAAAATTCAGAACATTAAACCCCTAAAGTGTCTTTCACAATTAAAGTTACCTTTGCAGCCTGTGTGGATCAAGAAAAGGCTGCACAAATCGTGCAGCCTGATCTTTGATCTGCATTGTCTGATTTGCTGAATCACTGTAGACAAAAGCAACCATGAAATTGCAGTTATTTGGGTCATATTTCTAGGATGAAAATGTCTGATAGGTTTATATCTAAGGGATAAGATGTTCCTAACCTTGACTATTCATGATTTGGGCATTAAATGTTGTCCACACAGAGGACTTTTGACAGCATTTTATGAAGAGTGTCACTTTTCCATAGTTAGAAAATCCAGGCTTCAGACCTCCATAATATCTTTAAATACTTTGTGTGCCCAGAATTTAGTTCTGTTTAAATCAGTTTATATTTCATTCATTGCGCAAATTATACAAATCATTCTTGATAATTATTTCTTGGAAATCTTGATAAACTGTCACGGCCTAATATGGATAATTCCAAAGGTTCAACATGGAATTTGAACTTGGGACTTCTGATGTGAGAGGCTAGCATTCTAACCATACACTACTTTTGCCAACTCTGCCACAGGCAACATTATACTAAGGTGCCTTTCCAGACACTGTAGACCAAGATCAGACTGCACCAAACATTTAGTGTGACCTTGAGTTAAATTGTCTGATAGTTTTAGCAATATGATATTTGTGTTTTCTCTGGTGTGATAGAAGCATCATGCAAAGAATTAAATAAAATCCTTCAACAATTCTTGTTCATTTCTTTACTGTGTTTATTTACGATCTTTTACCTTACTGTATATGTTATTGAAATGAAAAGTCTTACAACTATGCTGCATCCGAAAAATTCCTGGCACATGCATGTACCAGAGTTAGAAGATGTGTACAGCTATGATATTTTAACCCTAACCCTATACCACACAATATCGACTTTTAACGACCCTGAAAAAGAAGGCTTTTGAAAACATTGTGGGAAATGGAGAAAATGCTGGTAACCAGCATTTTCTCCTTTTCCCACAGTGGTTTCTGCCCTATCAGTGATAGAAATCATAATTTTCGCAACATTTAATTTGTTGTTTGCAAATGCTTTCAATTTGGTTGTGTCCAAAATTTTGTCGTTTTGTAAAGAGTTAAATTTTAAGAGCTTTTCATGGCTATTGTTGCTTTTAGGCCAGTATAGATTAAGATAAGACTGTACAAAACATGCAGTCTGATCTTTGATCTACACTGTGGCTTTGCTGAGGTTACACTCCAGACAAGACCAGCCTTTAAATTACTCTGAACCTATGAGTCGTATTTCTAGGATGAAATTGTCAGTGTGGTTTATTTCGGGCTCAAGGGGTTTGGATACACATGCAAAGCTAAAATGTTTTCCTTATTCCCTCTGGTATCTTCATTTGCATGTAACTTAATGAGAATGATGAAGAGCCATAACTCATTCTTGTATCATTCTTGTCACATGGTATACATAGTCTGAGCTGATGTATGGCTTTTGAATTACACCTGGGCTCCCATACCCTTGTCTGATAAGCCTATCTGGTGGATTTCCTTGTAATTTATCATTTACATGAGTTTACAGTGTATAAGCCTTGAGTCACTTAACCCTTTACCAGATGACAAAATTTTAGCCTTGTCCAAATTGAAAAGCATTTGCAGTTGACAATTTCAGTGTGGCGCAAATGGTTACCAGCATTTTCTCTTTTTCCCACAATGTTTTCGAAAGGCCTCTTTCTCAGGGTCGTTAAAAAGCGGCATTGTGCAGTAAAGGGTTACTTATCTTGTACTGCAGGAATAGAATAGAGTTAACTCTATACCAAACAACAAAATTTAAGGTCTGCCCGAATTCAAAGCATTTGCAGATGACAAAATAAATGTGAATCAAAATTCAAAATTTTATTTTGGAATGGTGGGAAAGATAGTGGAAAAAGGAGAAAATGCTGGTTACCAGCATTTTCTCCTTTTCCCACAATGTTTTCAAAAGCTCTTATTTTTCAGGGTTGTTAAAACTCAGGATTGTGTGGTGTAGGGTTAACTCTATACCAGTTCTCAATATTGGAAACAGTATTATAAAGAAGACAAATTAACTTCTTGCCACACAATCCCAAGTTTATTGACCTTGAGGAGATGGGCTTTTTTAGAGCATTGTGTGAAAAGGAGAAAACACTGGTACCCAGCCTTTTCGCCTTTTCCTACGATGTTTTGTACCCTTGCAGAATATGAACCAATTTTGATGTCATTTGCAGTTGCTTTGGATTTGGACAAGTCCAAAATTGTGTCATGTGGTAAAGAGTTCATTGTTTCTTAGATAATGGAATCTGTCCGTTAAAAGATAATGGGATATGTCCTTAAAAGAGTGGAAAAATTGTGGAAAAAGGAGAAAATAGCCAGCATTCTCTTATTTCTAACAATGTTATCAAAAGCCTTCTTGTTCAGGGTCGTTAAAACTCGGGAATATATGGTATATGGTTGATATGGGTTCACAAGAGAACTGGTGTAGAATTTCTCTAAAAAAATACTAAATAAAAATGCAACCTCATGGTGTTTTAAATTTAGCACTATGATGGATGACCAATGAATAAGTAAATTGTAACATAGTAAATTTTATCCCCAGTCTGACATTTGTCAAGCCCATCTGTCGACCCAATAGAAGTGAAGTCAAATTGTTTGGCATGTTTGTGGTTCAACAACAGAGGATAGCTTTACCCTTGCAGTGCCAAGTAAAGGACATTGACATAAATATATTATGCAGGAAGTAAAAAGTGCCAGATACTGCAATTGGAAGGTTGTGTTGTCAGACATGTTATCAGAGCTTATCCTAATATTAGTGAAAGATACTATTTCCATATTTCTATGACCTCGAGAAAAAAAGGCTTTTAAAAAGATTAGAAAAAGAGAAAATGTTGTTATCCAGCATTTTCTCCTTCTCCCACAGTGTTTTCAGTCTCATCAAAGGCAGATACTTTTGATATGAGCTAAATGTAATTTGTCATCTACAAATGCTTTGGACATGTTTAAAATTTTGTTGTTTGGTCAATAGATAATACACTCAAAATGTGACTGCATGTTCTGAGCAGTCTGATCTTAGTGTATTATGGTTATTGAGATTAAAAGTTTCATGGAAAGTTTATGAAATTACAGTTTGCATTTATTGAACATAATTTTTTATTCATTGTACTTTTTGTAAGACTTCCACTTTTTATATTCATATAATTGTGATTACAGAAATGCTGCAAACTGTAGTGTGCTAACCCTTATACTGCTAAATGAAAAAAACAAAAAACTTTCAAGCCCAAAATATACACCCAAATTTTCCTATTTCAAAATTATTTTTTTAGGAAAGTTATCTCCATATTGGACACTGTAGATCCAAGATCATACTGCAAGTTCTGTGCAATCTGATCTTGATCAATTCTGTCCGCAAAAGGTCAGTGAGTCGTGCTTAGGAGCCTAAGGGTTAACCTCTCAACAAACAGTCATTGTTGAAAAACCCTAGGGAAGAAGGCTTCTGAGAACAATGTCGGAAATGGAGAAAATGCTGGTAATCAGTATTTTCTCCTTTTCCCACAATGTTTTCAACATGTGATTGTGTGATAAAAGTGCTAAATGAATGATGTTATCACAGTGACAGTTCCAACAAAAAAACCGAAACCAGATAGCTAGTCAGTAGTGTACAGGACTTGAGAATAGGGGTTCCAGGTTCAATCCAGGCTCGGCCAATTTCTTTCCGAGGATTGATGCTAGTCATTGTGACTGGATTTATTTCTCTCTCACTGGTGACCATTGTATCGATGATGGTTATGTAGGAAAGGCTTGATGATAGCTTGGAAAGAAAATTGTGAGTAGCACTGGTAGAAGAAACTCAAGGAAAGCATGGATAGGTGAACTGGTCACCGTGATATAACTGAAATAATGTTGAAAACGACATTAAACACCATTCAATCCAACAAGAAAATTTAACTATTAAAAACTATTGAATGTGTTTTCCCCAGATCATCTGTTTCACAAGTAGCATACTCACAGTCACACAGGTAGGAAACCTTTCTGTGATTGAAGTAAGCATGAATTTTATTTGCTGTGTGTCAAGAATGGCCCCAACTTACCTGTCTAAATGTACAGTCAGCAGGGGTTGTTAAATCTTAGACACATTGTCTGATTGTGCTGATTAGTTCCGAAACATGGAGAGAAGAGTTCTGTTAATTATATGAAAATCGTGATGTATTGTTGTGCATTGTGTTGACAGGATGGATTTTTGTGACTCAACAGAGGTGCTTAGTTTACTTGAGCATCTGTTTGCAGAAGGTAACCATACTCTTTGTTGTCTTTTCTGTATTCCATTTGCCCAGAGAGCCCTTTGTTAACCCTTTACCACACAATTCCAATTTTTTACCCTTTACCGTGCAATGCCGACTTTTAACAACCCTGGAAAAGAAGCCATTTGAAAATATTATAGTAAAAAGAGAAAAATGCTGGTAACCAGCATTTTCTCCTTTTCTCACAATGTTTTCTACCCTATCAAAAAACAACCTTGTATATTTTAGCAACACTGAAATTGTTGTCTGCAAATGCTTTGAATTTGGACAAGGCTCTTTGTTATCTGGTAAAGGGTTAATGAAGCTGAGGAAAAAGCCTTTTGAAAACCTTGTGGGAAAAGGAGAAAATGCTGGTAACCAGCATTTTCTCCTTTTCCACAATTTTTTCTACACTTTCACAGACAATTACTGTCATTCCAGCAAATTTAGTTTGTCATCTGCAAATGCTTTCAATCTGGACCAGTCTAAAACTGTTGTTTGGTAAAGAGTTAATGACCTGGAATATTTTTCAATGAGAAAAGGAGACAAAAGAATATTTTAATTTCAAGGCTGTGCTGGGGTGGATGCTACCAAGGTAGCAGAATGTAGATCAGAGATCAAACTGCATGTTCTTCAAGTGATCTTGATATACACTGCTGCAAAAGGCACATAAATTGTGCATATTGCTATGTCTCTGTACTGCACAATCCTGAGTTTTAACAACCCTGTGGAAATAGTCATTTGAAAACGTTGTGGGAAGAGGAGAAAATGCTGGTAACCAGTATTTTCTTCTATTCCTACAAGGTTTTGTACACTTTCACGGACAAGTACAACCATTTCAACTAAATTTAACTCTTTATCAAATGACAAAATGTTAGACTGGACCAAATTGAAAGCATTTGCAGACAACAAAATAAATGTGAGTGAAAAATTGAAATTTGCTTTGGGAAGGGTAAAATGTTGAGAGTTTGAGTACCAAACAAACAATGCATCATCAAGACATTCCAGATTGGTAAATAAGATGCTTTTTTGATTTGAATACATCACCAAAGTATCAGACTGTGTCAGAATCAAGATCAGACTTCTCATAGTCTAATATTGTACTACCCTGTCATAGGCATTCTTACCTTATTAGCTTGGCTGTTTTGAAGAATACAGCAGGTTGTTTTCAAATCCCAGTCATCTGCATCATCAAATAGCAACATTAAATTTTGTACCAAATTTAATTTGCTGTCTGCATTCATTGCTTTCAGTTTGGGCTAGTTTGAAATTTTGTTGTTTGGTAAAGAGGGAAGCTTTATAAGGTATTAAACACATAGGGATGGATAGAAAAAGGGTTTTTTAGTAAGACAAAAGGAGGTTATCACATACCAGAGTGATGACCATCCTAATTAGACTATGTGCATTTGAATAATGAGGTTATGCTTGGAATTTGATCCAGGGGTTGGCCGAGACCTTTGTCTCAGCACCAAATCTTTGTGACCCCAGTCTAGAACTGCTTGACCCATTTTTCTTGAATAAGATATCTGAGTGGCTATTATACCTATTACCTTTTAGGTTATTTTTAGACATGGAATGAAGTAAAATGCAGGTGATGCAGAATTAACCCTTTACTGAACAATCCAGACTTTTGAAGACCCTAAGGGGAAGGGTTTTTGAAAACATTTTGAGAAAAGGAGGAAATGCTGGTAACCAGCATTTTCTCCCTTTCCCACAATCGTTTCTGCCCTTTCACAGACAAATCCCATCCTTTGAATTGCATTCAATTTGTCATTTGCAAATGCTTTCAGTTTGAACCAGTCAAGGGATTTGTAGTTTGTTAAAAGAGTTGACAATGAAAATTAAAATGGACTTTCCCTGCTTGGACAGCTTTTAAAAATTCTTTTCTGAGAAAGGAAGCAATTTTGTATAATAAACACAAGCTGCTTTTCTCTCCGTGTTTTCCTTATATATAAAAAAAGTTGTGTTTCAGTTTTTAGCTCGCTTGAGCACGAAGTGCTTAAGGTGAGCTTTTGTGACTGTGGGGTGTCTGTCGCTCGCCCTCCATTGGTGTATCATCAACTTTTACCTTGTGTACACTCTGGAGGTCACATTTTCAGTTCGATATTTGTGAAACTTGATCAGACTGTTTGTCTTGATAATATGTCAAACAAGTTCAAAAACAGGTTATGTCGGATAAAAAAACTAGGTCACTAGGCCAAATTGTAGAAAAACCTGGTGTACACTGTAGAGGCCACATTTTGGTCCAATACTCATCAAAATTGGTCAGAATGTTTGTCCTGATGATATCTTGAATAAGTCTGAAAATAGGTCATGTGGGTTCAAAAGCTAGGTCACAGGTCAGTTCTCAGAAAATCCTTGTGTACGCTCTAGAAGCCACCTTTTCCGTCCAATATTCATGAATGTTGGTCAGAATATTTTTCTTGATAACATCTTGAACAAGTTTGAAAGTGGGTAGCGACAGGTCAAAAACTGGGTCATCATTTCACATGTTTGAAAAATCTTTTGTACTCCCTAGAGGCCACATATCTGGCCCAATATTCATGAAAATTCTTCAACATGTTTGTCTTGATGATATATAAAACAAGTTTGAAAGTGGGTCACATCAGGTCAAAAACTAGGTCACCAAATCAGATATTAGAAAAACCTTGTGTACACACTAGAGGCCGTATTTTCAGTCCAATATTCATGAAAGATGGTCATAATCTTTGTAAAGGTATGATGTCTTGGTGAAGATTGAAAATGGGTCATGCCAGATCAAACAGTAAGTCACTAGGTCAAATCTTTAAAAAAAACCTTGTGTATGCTCTAGAGGCCAAGTTTTCAGTCTGATGCCCATGAAAGTTGGTCAGAATGATTGACTTGATGAATCATTATGTCTTGGGCATATTTGAAAATAGGTCATATGGGATTGCAAACTAGGTCACTAGGTCAAATTTTAGAAAAAAAACTTGTGTTTGCTTTGGAGGCCTTATTTTTAGTCCAAAACTCATGAAAGTTGGTCAGAATATTAATCTTGATAAATTATCTTGGACGAGTTTTAAAATGGATTGTGTTGGGTCAGAAACTAGGTCACCAGGTCAAATCCTTGAAATACCTTGTGTACGCTCCTGAGGCCACATTTTCAGTCCAGTTCTTATAGGAAATTGGTCAGAATATTTGTCTTGATGATATCTTGGATGTGACTATAAATGGGTCATGAAAGCTCAAAACCAGGTCACATGGTCAGATCTTGGAAAAAATTTGGACACTCTAGAGACCACAGTTTTTCTCTGCAATACTCATGACAGTTGGTCAGAATGTTTGGATGATATCTTGGACAAGCTTGAAAGTGGGTGATCTTGGGTCAAAAACCAGATCACTAGGTCAAATTTGTAAAATACTGCTTTCACTCTAGACAACACATTTTCTGTCCAATGCTCATGCAAGGTTGGTCGGACCATTTATATTGATAATATCTAGAATGAGTTTCAAAATTGGCAATGTTGGGCTATAAGTAGATCCTGAGACAAATTCTGAAACAAGCTTCTGTGTGCACAAGAGGCCACATTTTCAGTCCAATACTAACGAAAGTTTGTCAGAATGTTTGTCATTATATCTCTGAAGAGATTGGAAATTGGTCGTGTTTAGTCAAAAGACTCGGGTAAGTGACTTAAGGGCCGTCATTGCTCTCTTGGTTATTCGGAGGTCCTGCATGGCTCAGTAATGACATTGCAGGATTCATAACCTGGAAACTGTTGGTTAGATCCTCACTTGATGGACTTGGGTTTCTAGTGGGAGTGTCCTTGAAAAAAACACTTCAGAGTCCTGGTGTAGTACTTGTTAAACTGGGGAAACACATGAGTAACTGAGCTGTCAAGATGATAATAATGTCTAAAATAATACTGAAAGGGACCTAAAACATTATTCAATAATTTTTTTTCCATTTTTTATGTGAGTGTACAAGATTTTAGCTGGTTTATTATTAGCCTGTCTTGTATTGGGTTAAGTATGCATCAGATACGCTCTATCTGAGAAAAGAGGAAAACCCTCAAAGCTCCAAATAAATCCAAGACAATCTTAGTCCAGGCATTTGACCTCAAAAATTACATTTTCATGTTTTGATGATTACTCTTGTCCAGAATATGTCAGCAAGGCTGTCAGTGTGCATCAAAAACTAGACAGCATGATTTGTCAGTCTGATCTTGATCTACTGTAGCAGCATAGGCAACTATAATTGTGAAAGGCATTTTAAAGGTTAACTCTTTACCAAACAGCAAAATTTTAGACTGGTCCATTTTGAAAGAATTTGAAGACAACACATTAAATGTGATTGAAAAATTAAAATTTGTTTTGGGAAGGGTAGAAAACACTGTAGGAAAAGGAGAAAATGCTGGTTACCAGCATTTTCTCCTTTTCCCACAAGGTTTTCAGAAGGTTTCTTTCCCAGTGTCGTTAAAAGTCAGGATTGTATGGTAAAGATTTAAAGGCTGAAAACGATGATTCATAGGATGCTATCAGCTCTCTTCTTTAACTGTTTATAATTTCATGTGAACTCTTTCATCACGAATGTTTAACCCTTAGGCTGCTTAGCGCAACTCCCTGACCTTTTGTGGACAGTGTAGATCAAGATCAGACTGCACAGAACATGCAGGTTTGACTTAGAATTTTCAGGAAAACTGACATTTTACAAAATCTCTGTTTTTACTGAAGATATTAGCTGCAAACTTGGATAAGTTGTTAATCATCAAAAGGGAAACCTATACAACAAGGGCAGATAACCATCAAAGTACTTTTGACAGAGTTATGCCCCTTTTTCAACTTAAATTTTCACTGAAAGTCAAGACCCCAAAGCCGTTCACTGGTACCCGCATACGGTGCTCTTGTTTTCTGCCCTTCCAAAGCCAGATTTATTTAACAGCTGCAGTTGCTTTCAATTTGGACCAAGTCTAAAATTTTGTAGTTTGGTGTAAGTCAGAAGCATAAAAAATAGAGACAAAATCTACATGAAGTTTGGAGCTTAACCCTTTACCACATAATCCCAGGTTTTAATAACCCTGAGAAAGAAAACTTGAAAACATTGTGAGAAAAGGAGAAAATGCTGGTAACCAGCATTTTCTCCTTTTCCCGCAATGTTTTCTACCCTTACAAGAAAATTTTTCCCAAGTTGTGCATTATCATTTAGTTGTCGTCTGCAAATTGTTTCAATTAGGACCAGTCTAAAATTTTGTCAATTGGTAAAGAGTTAAAATAGGGACATAGACATATGGCTTATGATGAGTTTGTTTATATACACAGAGGATGGGATAGTTTAGAATATTTCGCTTCTGTAATATCTTTTTGAGCACTTTCTTCCTGGATTTATATAAATTGGACAAGCCATGAAAGAAAGGTGAGGTTTGTAACCCCAGCTGACATGCCCTGAAAATTTGCTAACTGATAACCATTATAGAACAAGTGATAAGTGATGATATGATGGAAGGGAAATTAGTCAGTTGGGGAAAGATGAATGTAAACCCTTTCGGAATATAAACAAGACCCCTTTTTTAGGGGTCTTGTGCCGCTTTTTCAAAAACTGTGGTAGAAAAAGGAGCAGTTGTTTGTTAAATATTTACCACATTATAATATTGTAGACTTGTCCATACTGAAAGCATTTTGCTTGAAATAATTCAAATATGGTTCCAACAATGAGATCTGTCTGTTACAGAGTAGAAAATATTGTGAGAAAAGAAAAAGACTTTGGTAAGCAGCATTTTGTCCCTTTTGCCATTTCAAAGTTATTTTTGAGGGAGAAATATTTCCTTATTGGGCATTTTAGATCAAAGATCAGACAGCACATTCTGTGCAGTCCTACATTGATCTACACTGTCTGCAAAAGGTCCTGGAGTTGCGCTTCAAACACCATTCAATCAATCGGTGAAATTTTAGAATTTGGTAATGGGCTAACCCTTATATCAGGGAAATGAAATTTTCAAACCGATAGTTAAAACCCGAATAATGCTATTTCAAACTTAACTTTTTGGAAAAAAAAATCTCCTTATCGGAGAGTGTAGATCCATGATCAGACTGCACATTCTCTGCATTCTGATCTTGATCTACACTGTCGACAAAAGGTCAGTGAGTCATGCTGAGCAGCCGTAGTGTTAATTAAAGGGGATTAGCTTTCATAGAAAACCCCTGTAGTAAGATGATGGCTCTTAATCCCCACTAAACATGCAGATATTACAATTTCAGAATTTTTTTTTTTAATAATATCTGAAAAAGAAGAAGACAGATCAGACTACAGGCTCTGTGTAGTCTGATCCATCTTTGCCAGCCAAGGGTCACACCACCATGTGGATTTATTCAATAGAGCCATGTGGTGATCATCACCCTTTAATAGCAAAGATGAGTCTGATCTTGATCTACACTGTCTGCATATGCTATGATATCTAGGTTCAGCACCACATGGCCGGGTTAACCAGCGAATACAAATAGTTCCCTTTATCCTAAAAGCTTTATTTCCCCATAATAAAGATTACATACATTTACAGAGAATTCTAGATAACATGAGCCATGCCCTGGCAAAAGGGGGCTTAACCCCAAGGCTGCTAAGTGCGACGCACTGACCTTTTAAGGACAGTGTAGGTCAAGATCAGGCTGCACAGAATGTGCAGTCTGATCTTGGATCTACTCTGTCCAATAAGGTGATATCTTTCTGTCAAAAAGACCTTTCAAATAGCTAAATTTGGGTTTATACTGTTGGCCTTTAAGTTTCCACTTATTTATCAGGATATGTGTTAATGCATCTCTATGATGCATTATATTAAGCAAGTCATCACATAATTATGGATCTATAAAATCCATTTTGTCTAACAACCGACTGCATTGTGGGATGGAATGGTCCTTGGACCTGCAGAAAATTTAGCAATATCAAAAAGTTTGACCCATGTTGGCCTGTGCTGAAATGGTTCAATACTTTTTGCAGATGTATTAAGCCCCCTTTTTACAGAGCATGACTCATATTGAATGAAAAGCTCATAGATTTAATCGGTTTTTAACAGGCATTATGAATTTTCTTACCTTGTTACACATTTGAGATATGCAAAATAGCTATGTATTTTGTCAAAGCAGTTTAATTATACTCATGACATTGGTGACCCCGATTTCTCTCTGAAAATTGTGACGAAATATTGTCATCTTTCGATTCAAAATAGTATCATTATATGCAAATTTCTTCAGAACTATTTTTCTTCTTTGATATACACACCTGTCAAAGAAGCAAATAGGTTTCATGTACATTACAGTACACGTAAGCCTATATTCATGAACTATAATTTAATTCTTGAGCTACAGTCATGTGATAAAAAGAATATGACATTCGTTGGCTAATTTGAGGTAAAATTTTAAACTCATCAACAAATTAAGATTATTTCATTAAGTTTGCCAAAGCCTATTATAATTTTGTTTCAAATGCCACTTCATGTCAGATCCTTTATATCTGTGATGTGTGACTTAACCCTTTACTGCACAATGACGCCTTTTGACGCCCCAGGGAAAGAAGCCTTTTGAAAACATTGTGGGAAAAGGAGAAAATGCTGGTAACAAGCATTTTCTCCTTTTCCCACAATGTTTTCTACCCTATCAAAGAAAAGTTGCACCATTTGAGCCACATTGAAATTGTCGTCTGCAAATGCTTTCAATTTGGACAAGGGTAAGATTTTGTCGTCTGGTAATGGGTTAACAATACAGCTCAGATCTCATGTAGGAAGAGGGCCTTGTTATCAATTTTACAGGGAGGTATGTTAGTTTTTGGTCCTGTCTACCAGATCTGGGATTTGATTATCTATGGTTTCTATCATCTCACACCTGGTCTGATCTTGTTTACAGTTCAGCATGGTTTTGGAGGGTGGGAAAGTACTATACCAGTTTGTCCAGTTTTCATGTTTGTTTGATGGTGCTCTATGCCACTTTCAACAGTATTTTAGTTATAGCATGGTGATAGTTCACATTCCACATGTTTCCTTCTTAGCACCAGCTATCAGGCTTCTGCAGTACCTTGTCCAAGGGCCTTCTCATATAACCAGACCGAATGGGGGAAACAACCCTTAAGATTAAGACTAACTCCACTGAAATGCCTATGATCTCAGGAAGAGTTTTGAGTATGCAGACTTGGCAAATGGCTGTAGTTTATGACCCAAGGACCACAAGTTTGAGCTTGGGCTAAAATAAGACCATTTAACCTATTATCACACCAACAACTTACAAAAAGAAAAAGGTACATTTTTGCTTTAAAGTCAATGGTGATGTCAGCATTGAATCAACATCATTGTATGGTGTTTAACACCATTTTCAACATTATATTAGTTACATCACGGTGGCCAGTGCACCTATCCACGCTTTTCTGGGGTTTCTTTTTACCAGTACTCCGCACAATATTCTTTCCAAGCCACTGGCTGCTTTCCCAATCGAAACAATGGTCAGCAGAGAGAGAGGCATGAATCCTGTCGCGATGACTATCATCAAATTACTTTGACACTTTACTACACAATGTCGCCTTTTAACGACCTTGGGAAAGAAGCCTTTTGAAAACGTTAGGGGAAAAGGAGAAAATGCTGGTAACCAGCATTTTCTCCTCTTTCCACAATGTTTTCTGCCCATTCAAAGAAAAATTGCACCATGTGAGCCACATTGAAATTGTTGTCTGCAAATGCTTTGAATTTGGACAAGGTTGAAAATTTTGTCATCTGGTAAAGGGTTAAATAGCTGAAGCAACCTCACTTTCTACCAGTATTTCTCCAAATCATAGCTGAATCAGAATCTGGATAATTTATTTTCTCACACACTGAAAAGTGCATGTAAGTCAACCGGAATTTAGAATTTGATAAAATACTTCTGGCCACTCAGTGTGTCTGCATTTGAAGAATAGATCTTTCAACACAGCATTTGATGTTTCTCAGGGAGGTCTTTGCAATTGTGAAACTTAATCAGATGCTATCAGAATAATTAACCTGCCTTGACTTTCACCTTGGAATGGAAGCAGGTTAACTCTTTACCACACAATCCGGACTTCAAACAACCTTGAGAGACAAGACTTTTGAAAAGTTTGAGGGAAAAGGAGAAAATGCTGGTAATCAGCATTTTCTCCTTTTCCCTCAATGTTTTCTGCCCTATCAAAGGCAGTATCCACCATTTGAGCCACATTTGATTCGTCGTCTGCAAATGCATTGAATTTAGCCAAGTCTAAAATTTTGTTCTGTGGAGTTAACCCATAACTCTTTACCAAACGACAGAATTTTAGTCTTGCCCATATTAAAAGCATTTGCAGATGACAAAATATATGTGCCTTAAAATTTGAAATTTGTTCTTGAAAGGGTAGAAAACAATGGGAAATGGAGAAAATGATACTTTCTAGCATTTTCTCCTTTTCGCACAATGTTTTCAAAGGCATTCTTTCTCAGGGTCATTAAGATCTGGGATTGTATGGCAAGGTTTAAAGCGCCTTTCATAAAAGTAATAGCCTCTGCAGCAAGTGTAGATCAAGATCAGACTGCACAAAATGTGCCGTTTGATCTTTGATCTACACTCTCAGCTTTACTGAGCCATGCTGGACTAGAGCAGCCTTAACCCTTTACCACACAATCCCGACTTTTAACAACCGAAAGAAAGAAGCCTATTGAAAACATTGTGGGAAAAGGAGAAAATGCTGGTAACCAGCATTTTCTCCTTTTCCCACAATGTTTTCTACCTTTCCCAAAACAAATTTCAAATTTTGAGTTACATTTATTTTGTCGTCTGCAAATGCTTTCAGTTTGGACAAGTCTAAAAATTTGTCGTTTGGTAAAGAGTTAATAATGCAATTATTTGCATCTTATTTCTAGACTTAAAAAAAGTGTGCATTTTGGTTTATTTGGCATTCCAAAGTTTTACCCTTTGCCTACTAAGTGCGACTTGAGGCTTTTTGTGGACCTTTTAGATCAAGATCAGATGGCACAGATTGTGAATTCTGAGCTTGGATCTACATTGTCCACCATATTCAAACCATTCACAGATGACTAATTAAATTTGATACAACTCATCAGATTTTTCTTTGGTAGGGTAAGACACATCATGGGTAAAGGAGAGAGTGTTGGTTACCAGCATTTTCTACTTTTCCCACAATGTTTTCAAAAGTCTTCTCACTCAGGGGAGTCCCGGCTGGGTAGCATAGTGGTTAACGTATCTGACTTGTGACCTGTTGGCTGCAGGTTTTATACCCAGTTGAGGCAAAGTTTCTTTTAGGTGATTTTTTGCCCCTCAGCTCTGGTGCATGTGAGAAAAGTAGTCAGTGGCATGGAAAGAAACTTGTGTCAGTGCTGATGTGAGAAAGCCAAGAAACACATGCATAGGTGCACTGACGGCCCTGATATGATCTAAGCTGTTAAAATGGCATTAATCTCCAATGCGAACAAATTTCACTCAGAGTCTTTAAATGCACAGAATTGTTTAGAATGGCTTAAAGTTGATTGAATTTTGTGCCTTGTAGATCTAACAGACTGCTGTCCATGAAAGAAATTCTGGCAAGAACTGAGAGATTTTTGGTAAACTTAGAGTAAAATATTTGTTGGCTTATCAAATCTGAAATTTGCAAGCACGAGGAAAACAGCTTGCTTATTTTTGTGGTTAAAAACGTAAAACAGGTTCTTTACCAAACAACAATATTATTGGCTTGTCCATATTGAAAGCATGTGCAGATGACAAATGGAGCTGCATTTATCTTGTCGTCAAATGCTTTCAATATGGATTGGTCTAAAATTCTATACCTTTACCACATTATTCAGTGTTTAAGAAGGCTTTAGAGAACAGGAGAAAATGCTAGTAACCAGCGATTCTCCTTTTCCCATAATATTTTTTACCCTTTCAAACACATTTTTTACCTTGTTTTCTACAAATCCCTTGAATATGAACATGTGTAAAAATTTTGTTCTCTCATATAGTTTAACTCTTTAACAAATGACAGTTTTTTGTGCTCAACCAACTTGAAAGCATTTGCAGACAACGAAATAAGTGTAACTCAAGTGATAATTCATGTCTTTGATTGGGTGGAAAACTGTGAGAATAGGAGAAAATGTTGGTCACCAGCATTTTCTCGCTTTTCCACGTTTTCAAAAGGCTTCATCCTCAGGGTTGTTAAAATTCGGGATTGTGTGGTAAAGAGTAAAAATCTCATTAGGCACATTGCCACCATATTGTTTTAGGACAAAACTTTGAAATTTTCCTTGGTCAGCTTTGTAGTATCATACCAACTCCTCTTTCTTCTCTTTTGTATCATTTAACCCTGTACCACACAATTCCAACCCTTAACAACCCTGAAAGAGAAGGCTTTGAAAACATTGTAGGAAAAGGGAAAATGCTATTTTTCCTTTTCCTGCAGTATTTTCTACCCTATCAAAGACAGAAATTTTGCAACATTTCATTTGTTGTCTGTAAATGCTCTCAGTTTGGTCCAGTCCAAATTTTTTTCGTTTGGTAAAGAGTTAATAGAAACCAACCATTAATTAGCTCCACTGGCCGAAGGCCAGCGGGCTAATGTCATGGCCCGGGGTCCGTCGTGCGTGCGTCCGTCCGTCCGTCCGTCCGTGCGTTAACTTTTATTTCAAACATCTTCTTCTCTGAAACTACCCATCCAATTTTCATGAAACTTCACAGAAATGATCCTGCCATGGTCCTCTTCAGAATTTCTTGAAAGAATGTGATTCCTTCAAAAACTCTGGTTGCCATGGCAACAAAACTGAAAAATATGGGAAATCTTTAAAAATCTTCTTGTCGGAAACCATAAGGCATAGGGCTACCAAATTTGGCATGTAGCTTTATGTAGTAGACCTCTATCAAGTTTCTTCAAATTATAGCCCTGGGGTCAAAATTGGCTCTGCCCCAGGGGTCACAAGTTTTACATAGGCTTATATAGAGAAATCTTTAAAAATCTTCTTGTCGGAAACCATAAGGCATAGGGCTACCAAATTTGGCATGTAGCTTTATGTAGTAGACCTCTATCAAGTTTCTTCAAATTATAGCCCTGGGGTCAAAATTGGCTCTGCCCCAGGGGTCACAAGTTTTACATAGGCTTATATAGAGAAAACTTTAAAAATCTTCCTGTACCTAGCCATAAGGCCTAGAGCTACCAAATTTTGCATGTAGCTATATCTAGTGGGCCTCTACCAAGTGGGCCAAAATTTTAGCCCTGGGGTCAAAATTGGCCCCACCGCAGGGGTCACAAGTTTTACATGGGCTTGCTTACATAGTGACAACTTAAGAAATCTTCCTGTTTTGATTTTTTTTTTAAATTAGCCTTGCATCAGGGGTCTTATGTTTTACAGAGGCTTCATATGGACAAAACTTGAAAATCACCTTATTTTTATGGCTTTATCTTGTGGACCTCTACCAGGGTTCAAGTAATTAAATAGCTCTGGGATCAAAAATGGCTTTGCCCTGCGGGTCTCAACTTTCATATGGGCTTTTACAGAGAAAACTTTGTAAGTCTTCATTTTGAAACCATTTGGCTCAGCATTGAAATGTTTATTATTTATGGTTTATATTTATAAGCCAGTGGAGCGATACAGGGCCATCATGGCCCTCTTGTTTTTGAATAGGTGTCAGGTAAGTGATATAGGACCATAATGGTCCTCTTGTTTCATGTTGCAATAATATGGGATGAAATATGTCCTTGTTTGGAAAAATGCATTGTATTTCGAGATCATTTCATAGAATATCGGATAGGCTTTTGCTGACAAAAACTAATCCATTCATGAATTGCTTTGCCTCAGCCGATTAACCCTTTACCACACAATCCTGACTTTTTACGACCCTAAGAAAGAGGCCTTTTGAAAACATTGTGGGAAAAGGAGAAAATGCTGGTAACCAGCATTTTCTCCTTTTGCCACAATGTTTTCTATCCTTCTCAAAACAAATTTCAATTTTTCAGTCACAGTTATTTTGTCGTCTGCAACTGCTTTCAATTTGGACCAGTCTAAAATTTTGTTGTGTGGTAAAGAGGTAAAAAAATTATTTAAAATTCTGAATCAGTCTCTGGATTGGTTGTTGAAGGTTTGACCGGTGTTCAGAGGAGCAACATGGTTCTGTGTTTGGAGCAAAGGAACTGGTGATCTCTTGATGTAACAATAATAAATGTATTATGTTTACTTTTGGAGGTGATGCTAATGATTGGCTGATGGTCTTATTTACATTATTGGTCCTGCTGTAACCTATAACAGCTGGTTAACTCTTTACCAAACCACAAAATTTTGGACTTGTCCGAATCCAAAGCATTTGCAGTCAACATATCAAATGTGGCTCAAAGGATTTGTGTGGCCTTGAAAGGGTAGAAAACATTGCGGGGGAAAAGGACATAATGCTGGATACCAGCATCTTCCTCTTTTCCCACAATGTACATGTAAATACTGTGGATTGTATGGTCATGCGTTAACCTGGTCACCTTTGTTGGAGCTCTGCCCACAGTTCTCTTTGATATCAGGTTAGCCCATAACTGTATAAATACAGGTTTGTGTGCCCCTGCCAACTGTAAACAATTGCTTCTTAGAGACAGTTGCTCATTTTTCCACAATGTTTCCCACATCGTATACCGGGGAGAATGTCACTAGTTCTTCCCTTAACTGTCACTGCAAGCATAGCTTTTGTGGATGGCATAGATCAAGATCAGACTGCAGAAAACCCCATCAGCTACCTGATGCTGGACTACGACAGAATTCATCTTCAATTGCATTGGAAATCTGCTTTAAAAGATCACAACAAAAAGTTTCCTGAGTTGGTAGTGAAAGAGTTAAAAAAAGTCAAATAGTTTGTAGTTCGACAGCCTGCAATGCACAGTGCTGCCTTTTAATGATCCTGGGAAAGAAGCCTTTTGAAAAAATTGTGGGAAAAGGAGAAAATTCTGGTAACCAACATTTTCTCGTTTTCCCACCATGTTTTCTACCCTATCAAAGAAAAGTTGCACCATTTGAGCTGCACTGCAAATACTTTCAGTTTGGACAAGGCTAAAATTTTGTCATCTGACAAAGGGTTAACAATGCATCCTAGTATAGATCTAATTGAAGCCTACAAGAAACATGAATATGTGAATAGCTGCTCAAAAATGACCAGAAAAATGTCTTTACAAGTACAGAAATGATAAATGTTGAATTACAAATCATTCTGATCATTTTATTTTATGTATTTTCAGGTTCTTCCCTTGATCTGACACCAACCTTGCTAGGAATCTATGACAAGATAGCATCAGCCAGTAGGAATGGAGGTGCGGGACCAACTGACCAATCCGAATGCGACTATTTCCTGACAGATGAGTACCTGCAGGATGGTTCAGATGATCATTGTCATTCACCAAAGTCTTCTCCTTCCTTAGAGAAGAGAACTATTTTTAGACATATTGAATCACATGATCTCAATAAACCAATCAATAGGGTAGAGTGGGATGATTCAGTTGAGGATAACAATAACAAAATAAAAATGGAATCAAAACTTTTACAAGAAGATAGTGATAGTAAGAAGAGACCTCTTAGTCTCAGTTCAATGTCATCCTCATCAAGCTCCTCGTTGTCAAGGAAACCTAAGCGTCCAAACCTTAGTGATTATGTTGATGTAAGAGACGGAGGCTTAGATATTGAGAAACTTGATAATATACTATACATAGACGACAGCCCTGAAGGAGAACTGGCAGAGCTTGTTGAAGGGAGGACAGATGATGAACTCTCTTTATACTCCGTGGATAAACATAAATCAGGGGGAGATTCAGATTCCCAATTTTCTGCTGACCAATCATCAAACTATGGGGACCAATCAGAAAACCTCAATTCGACATTGTCTCTGCACCAGTCAGACTCCAGCTTGTGCTATACCCCATCCACTTCAGCCAATTGCAGCACTGCAGATCTTTCTGTCCAATCAGATTTGAGTGTAGAGACACTCAAACAGCATAAGCCTTCTAGAACACCCTCAAGATCATCCAGTTCCTGTGTGAAGCAATCAGGACATTATGTTAGTTATGTCCAGAGAGTTGTTGCAGAGCTTGTTGAAACAGAAAGAATTTATGTCAAAAACTTAGAGGACATCAAAGTGGTAAGATTTTTATCAGAGAATATTCTGGTCTCTTCCTGACTACAAAATTTTGAACTGGTCCAAAGTGACGGCATTTGCAAAGGACACAGTAATTTTGGCCGAGATTATGAAATCTGTCCATGAAAGGGAAGAAAATACTGCGGGAACAGGAGGAAATGCTGGTTACATTCAACCTTTCTGAAGAAGGGACAAGTCTGAAACTTTGTCTTGTTGGTGAACAAGCAAATGTGTGATAAATATGCCAGGATCTTTAACCCTTAAAGGGCCTTCACAGATATAGTTGCTTTTGCAGCCAGTGTAGATAAGATCAAACTGCACAGAATGTGAAGTCTGATCTTTGATCTACATTGACTGCTTTGCTGAAACACCATAGACAAAAAAAGCCTTGAAATTGCAATTGTTTAGTTTTATTTGTAGACTGAAATGTCTGTTGGGTTTATTCGCAGGCCTTTGAAACTCTATTGGTTTATCATGGAACACTTCAATTTTCCTTGGTCGATCATCGAACACTTTTGCACATTGGTGCATTGCCTGTATATCACGGAATGCTCAAATTTTCATTTACACCATTACTATTAATAGCACATTGGCAACTGTCTCTTTATTGTATATAGTAAGACAAGGTATGCAACAAAATCGAAGAAAATTTTTACCCCTCTCCCCTTTTAGAGATAATATTTAACCGAAAACAAAAAAAATAAACTTAGTTACCGTTGCAGGGTTCACAAATGATTTTTCTTGTGTACACTGACCTTCAAAAGTTCCAAACGGCCCTTACCATAAAGCAATAGCTCTGATCTAAAAAAAACTTAAAAGGCTTCTTCATTTTCCGGAGCGCCATGCGCTGACGTCACACAATTTATTATGACGCAGTGAATTATAAATCATGTGAAAAGGCATGCCAAAGTTTTTGACCAATGAACGGTAAATATGTGTTTAAAAATATGCGAAATGGAAGATGAAAATTGTGATACTGGATTAGATAAAAAGACAAATTATAACAGATGAAATATCAATTTAATAATTTCATCAATATATCAATAAAAAATTTCAAATCTTTGTTTGATCAGCGGGATGATAAATTGTGTGACGTCAACACATGGCAATCCAGAAAATGAGGAAGCTTTTTAAATTTTTTTTAGATCAGACCTATTGCTTGATCACAAGAGCCGTTTAGAACTTTTGAAGGCCAGGGTACAGAAGAAAAATCATTTGTAGACCCATCTGCAACGAAAACTAGTTTTAGATTTCCATTTTCGGTTAAATATTATCTCTGAAATGGGAGAGGGGTGAAAATTTTCTTCGATTTCGTTGCACACTTTGTCCTACTATATACAATACAGAGGCAGTCGCCAATGTTCTATTTATAGTAAAGGTGTCCACTAAGAAAAATTTTGTTATCCCGTGATCTAGATCAATGGAATTTCAGTGGTCTATGGTTTATTTTACGTTACGTGGGTTATTGTTAGTTAAAACATTAATGGTACTGAAATGTAGATATGGTTTTGGCAAACCACAAAATTGAACAAAAATTCATAGGCCTTAGATAAACCACAACTTTCAATATGATTGAACCAAACCCTATCATATTTGTAAATTAAAAATCAAACTAAGATTTTCAACAACACTTAACAAGAGAGTGCCAAGTAAATCTAGCCCTTAAAGCAGCTTTCACTACTATAGGTGCTTTTGTGGCCAGTGTAGATTAAGATCAGATTGCACAAAACATGCAGTCTGATCTTTGATCTTCACTGTCTGCTTTGCTGAGACATTCTAGACAAAATGACTTTGGCATTGCATTTAATTAGGTCTTAATTCTATGTTAAAATGTCTTTTGGGTTTATTGGGCTCTCTAAGGCACTAATAAATGTTTTACATGTGGTATTTAGACAATAAAACTATAGTAAGTGTGATGTCAGAATGGCTTTTGTCTAGAATTTCTGAACAAAGAGGACACAGTGGATCAAATATCAGACTGCACATTTGCAGGCTGATCTTGATATGCAAAGGCAGCAAATGTAGGGACAAGATTTCGATCTCTCCATGCATGTCCCTACCCTCCATCTTTAACCCTATGACAGGAGACAGACCCTCAGGTAAGACTAAAATAACATTAGAGTGCTGATTTAACCCTTGACCACACAATTCCGACTTTTAACGACCCTGAGAAAGATGCCATTTGAAAACATTGTGGGAAAAGGAGAAAATGCTGGTGACCAGCATTTTCTCCTTTTCCCACAATGCTTTCGGTCCATCCCAAGACAAATTTCAATTTTTAGTCACATTTATTTTGTCATCTGCAAGTGCTTTCAATTTGGACTAGTCTAAAATTTTGTGGTTTGTACAGTACCAAAGTAGTGGGCATTCGTCATTTCTTCATTCTTTTTCAGGGCTACTACCAATATGTAATAGAAAACCCACGTCTTGCAATTACCCTAACAGAGAGGAAATACTTGTTTGGCAATGTTGTTGAAATACATAACTACAGCTGGTATGTCTTCTATTGTCATCTACCATTTTATTTTATTTCTGAACCCCTTCATTAATGACCTTTAGAAAGAAGGCTCTGAAAACATTATGGGAATGCTGGTAACTAGAATTTTTCCCTTTACCCACGATGTTTACATCCTTTTATTGACAAATTGGACTATTGAGCTGTATTTGATTTGTCCTGTACAAATGTTTTTGATTTGGACAAGTCTAAAATTTTACCGTTTTGTCAACAGTTAACCCTTTCCCAAACAAGCCCTGGTTTTCACGTGTCTGCAGTACAAGTCTTTTGAAAACACTGTGGGAAAAGGAGAAATTGCTCGTAACGAGCAATTTCTCCTTTTCCCACAGTGTTTTCTACCCATTTTGAGACCTTTCTGCCATTTTTATCAAATTTAAAATTGTCGTCTGCAATCTCTTTCAATTTGGACCAGTCCAAAATTTGTCGGTTGGGAAAGGGTTAAGAATACATTGATGAAATTCCTCCTCAGGGTAGGTAGTAGTAAACAGATTATGCAGTTTTAACCCTTTACCGCACAATGCTGCTTTTTAATGACCCCGGGAAAGAATCCTTTTGAAAACATTTTGGGAAAAGGAGAAAATGCTGGTAATCAGCATTTCCTCCTTTTCCCACAATGATTTCTACCGTATAAAAGAAAAATTGAACCATTTGAGCCACATTGAATTGTCTGCGTTCAATTTGGACAAGTCTAAAATTTTGTCTTCTGGTAAAAGGTTATATCTGTGCAACAGTTGAAATGGAGAAAGCGGGTGGGGGGAATTCGTAATCATTTTCATCATGGCATGGCATGAGCTCTACCAGTCACTTTATCTTCAGCGTAGGCTTTAACTCTTTACCAGACGACAAAATTCTAGCCTTGTCTAAATTGAAAGCATTTGCAGACGTCAATTTCAGTGTTGCTCAAATGGTGCAACTTTTCTTTGATAGGGTAGAAAACACTGTGGGAAAAGGAGAAAATGCTGGTTACCAGCATTTTCTCCTTTTCCCACAATATTTTCAAAAGGCTTCTTTCCCAGGGGCGTCAAAGGGCAGCATTGTGCGGTAAAGGGTTAACTCTTTACCAGACAACAAAATTTTAGATCCATCTAAATTGAAAGCGTGTGCAGACTACAATTTGAATGTGGCTGAAAGAGGAGGAAACATTGTGGGAAATGGAGAAAATGTTGGTGTCCTTTTCCAAAAGTGTTTTCTAAGTCTTCTGTCTCAAAGTTGGTAAAACTTTGGATTGTATGGTAAAGGGTTAACAATCAAGACAAATAAGATTTGGATAGAGTGATGTAATTTGTATTTGTAAAGATGGAAAACAGTGTAGGAAAAGGAGAAGATGCTTGCCAACTGCATTTTCTGTTTCCGTCAATGTTTTCAAAAGTTTCAGTTTAAACATGGGATTGTCTGGTTAAGGCTTTAACCTATATATTTTACATCAGGTATGGAAAAAAAATCTCTTAACTCCTTACCAAACAACAAAATGTTAGACTATTCCAAATTGAAAGCATTTGCAGACGACATTATATATGTGATGGAAATATTGAAATTTGTGTTGGGAAGGGCAGAAAACATTGTTGGAAAAGGAGAAAATGCTGGTTACCAGCATTTTCTCCTTTTCCAACAATGTTTTCACAAGGCTTCTTTCTGAGGGTTGTTAAAAGTCGGGATTGTGTGGTAAAGAGTTAAACTGTCAATAATGAGCAACACTCTGGCAAAACAGGGTTTTAATGCATCTCTGTGATGCATTATACCAACCAAGCCATCATATGGTGTGCAACACACGAAAAGGGGGCCTTTGGACAATTGAGTAAAGTGTTGTCCTGGATTAGCCTGCGCAGACTGTGCAGGCTAATCCGGGACAGCACTTTATGACTACATAAGATTTTTTCGTACAGTAGACTTTCGTGAAATAGAAAATCACACAAAAATGGGAATTGTCGTCTCGGATTAATCACAGACTGCACAGGGTTATCTGGGATGACACACTTTTACGTAATTGTCGGAAGGCCGCTTTTCGTGTGTTGCACGCCATATAATAATGGATCCATAAAATCCATTTTGTCTTACAAACAACTGAATCATGAGCTAGACTGGTCCTTTGACATGCAGAAAATTGATCAGAAGCAAAAGCTTTGACCTGCTTTTGCAGATGCATTAAACTCCCTTTTCCCAGAGCATGACTTGTTAATAACCCTCAATGATTGCTTCCTGGAAACCTTTACCAGCCCTCACATCAAAATTTGGATAGTTTTCAAAGGTTGGCTTTCCTTATCACAAGATTTGAACCCAAACTTTTAATGAGAGAGCCTGCCGGTGTACTCTTACACCACTGTCTCATACCACAAATGAAATTTTAACCCTTTACCAAATGACAAAATTTTAGACTTGTCCAAATTAAAAGCCTTTCCAGAAAACAAAATGAACGTAACACAGAAATTGAAATTTGTGTTCAGAAGGGTATTAAATATGGTGGGAAAAGGAGAAAATGCTGCTTACCAATGTGTTCCAAAGCCTTCTTTTTCAATGTCCTTAAAAGGCAGCATTGTGTGGTAAAAGTTTAGGTTGTCTATGGTGCAAATGACATGAATTGCAGAGTTTACCTCTTTTTCAGACCAAAAATATTTAAACTTGTCCAAATTGAAAGCAGTTGCTGTGGAAAACTAAAAATAGTTCAGTGACAGAATTTGGCATTAATAGGATAAATAAGATTGTTGGGGAAAAAGAGTGAATGCTTTGCCATACAATCCTGAGTTATAACAACCCTAAGAAGGCTTTGAAACATTGTGGGAGAAGGTGGAAATGCTGGCATTTTCACTTTTTCTGCAATGTTTTCTTTCTCTCTTTTACAGACAAATCTCATTATGTGAGTCACATTTAATTTGTTGTCTGCAAGAGCTTTCAAAATGGACAGTTTTATAGTTTCTTCATCTATGAAGTCTTTACCACTGTATCCCAACTATTAATGACCATTTGAAAGAAAGGTTTGGAAAACATTGTGGGAAAAGGAGAAAATGCTGGTAACCAGCATTTTCTCCTTTTCCCACAATGTTTTCCACCCTTCTCAAAACAAATTTTAATTTTTGAGTCATAGTAAATTTTATTTTGTCATCTGCAAATGCTTTCAATTTGGACTTGTCTAAAATTTTGTCATTGGTGAAGGATTAAAGTATTAAGAACTGTAACAGCTGCCGTTTTAATTGCTAGCCTTATTGTTCAAATTTTCATCATTTTATTTCTGTCAGAAAACTGCAACTTCAATTTTCAAATAATATAAAACTTTCTTTACAGTGGATTTCTTCAAGAACTTGAGGAATGTGGAATGGACCCGATCAAAGTTGCTGACTGTTTTGTGAGGAACAACGAAGGCTTTGTTATCTATGCTGACTATTGCACAAACTATCCAAGGTAAACTGAAGTTTTGGGATACATAATCGTATTTATTTTTTAACCCTTAAAGATACATCTATACTCGTTTTTCAGTCAGTTTTTTTTTAATCTGTTTCATCTTTATTTTATTAAGCTGGAATCATTTTTGTTTCTTCATGCCAAATGTTGCCCCTGACAGTTGCAAGGTTGCATAGATTATGACGAATAGACAATACATTTTATTTTCTGGAGGCCTTCATAGAAATCACTGTTGTGATGTTTTCCGGGTTTAAATCAAAGATTTTTTAGATATGTATTTGTCGCTTACACTATATGTATCAGTAATTTTTCTATGTTTACACAACTGAATAATTCTAAACCATTCTACAGTCTTTCAAATTTTAACAGCGTTTTTCTCTCTGGTTGAAAGGATGTATCTTTAACTCTTTACCAAATGACAGAATTTTTGACACATCCAAATTTATAGCATTTGCAGACAACAGATTGAATGTAGCTTCATTGATGGAGTTTGTCTTTGAAAGAATTGAAAATTTTCTCCTGTTCCAACACTGTTTTCAAAAGCCTTCTTCCTCAAGGTCATTAAAACCTGGGATTGTGTGGTAAAGAAATATTGGATCTGTCATAACTTTAGTTGCTTTATTGGACAGTATAAATCAAGATCAGATTGCACAGAACATGCTGTCTGATCTTTGATATTCACTGTCATTCAGTAGTGTAATATATTCCAGTCTAAAGCAACCTTGACAATGCATTGATTTGGGCCATTTCAACAGACTTTAAAATTTCATGTCTGTTGCATTCACTTGGCTGTCTCAGGGTTAAGACCTCTAGTTCAATTTACTCTGAAAAACAAATTTGTTATCTGCAGAATGCTTTATTAGGACCAGTGAGACAAATCTTATTATTCTTCTTAGTCTTCTTCTTCTTCTTCTCATTCTCCTCCTCCTCCTCTAATTCTTTGAATTCTCCAACGTCTTTCTTGATATTAGCAAAGAAGTTGTATTATTATCATTATTATTTTATGGATAAGTCTAAAGTTTTGTTGCCTGGTAGAAAGTTGAGTATAAGGCCAACTTGCAACTCTGAAAGATGCACTTAAAGATGTATGTTAGTGGCTCTATGCTATATAAAACCCACATTTTTTTCTCCACCCAGATAACTGTAGACGTGTATGCATGCATTTTCATTTTCTCAATTTCTCCTTTGATAACAAAAAAAAGAGATTGTAATTAAGTGGAAACATTTCCTCTGATAAAAGGGGAAAAAAGCAAATTACACTTTGCAGTGGGGGCATATCATTTAACCCTTTCCCAAACAAGCCCAGGTTTTCACGTGTCTGCAGTACAAGTCTTTTGAAAACACTGTGGGAAAAAGAGAAATTGCTCGTAACGAGCAATTTCTCCTTTTCCCACAGTGTTTTCTACCCTTTTGAAGACCTTTCTGTCATTTTCATCAAATTCAAAATTGTCGTCTGCAAACTCTTTGAATTTGGACCACTCTAAAATTTATCGTTTGGTAAAGTGTTAAAGTCATCACAACAGAGTTCATTCCTCTCACCACTGTACATTAGATAAGTTTAACTCTTTATCACACGACAAAATTTTAGACCCGTCCAAATTGAAAGCATTTGCAGACAACAATTTAACTGTAGCTCAAATGATGCAACTTTTCTTTGATAGGTTAGAAAACATTGTGGGACAGGGAGAAAATGCTGGTTACCAGCATTTTCTCCTTTTCTCACAATGTTTTCAAAAGGCTTTTTTCTCTAGGTTGTTAAAAGTCGGCATTGTGTAGGAAAGGGTTCTCTTTACCATGCTACAAAATTAAAGGGTTGGCCAAATCCAAAGCATTTGCAGACAAATTAAATGGTGTTCAAAAGGTAGAATTTACTTGCAAAAGGGGGTAGAAAACTTTGTGTGAAAAGGAGAGTATGCTTTCTCCATTTCTCACAGATGTTTTCGAAGGACTTCTTCCTCAAGGTCATTAAAACGCATGATTGTGTGGTAAAGGAATTAATCTACTTACTTTATTTTGATTGTGAAACAAGTTTTTACAACTAATATCAATCATTCTCAATGATTGATGCCTGGAAACCCTAACTAGTACTAGCATGTGATGTGGCTAGTTTCAAAGGTTGATCCTGCTCATTACATGATTCAAACCCAGAACCACTGGACGTTATTTTGATGATGTTTATGTAGAAAAGCAGGCAGTGGCTTGGAAAGAATGTTGTGTACAGAGACTCCCGAAAGGCATGGATTGGTGCACTGGCAGCTGTACATGTTACAAAACTGAAATAATGTTGAAATGGTGTTTAACTTCATATAGGCAAATTTCATTGTACTTTGTAGAGGCAACAAAATTTTAGACTTGACCATTGTGTATGCATTTATGCAGACAAATTAATAGTGGCTCCAATAATGGAATTTGTGGAAAATTATATCTTGGAAAATGAGAAAAGTATGGTTACCAGCTTTTTCTATAGAAGTCCCAAAATGCTGATTTTTGGCCCACAGAATTTGCCCTTGTGATGGAAGTATTTGTGTATGGCTTATCTTTTGCCAGACAAAAAAGTATGAGACTGTCCAAATTGAAAGCATTTGTGCATGACAGATTAAATGTGGCTCAAATGATAGAATATGCTTTGAAAGGGTATGAATTTCCGGAAATTTCTTTTCCCACAGTGGTTTAAACGCTTTTCTTTCCCAGAGTCGTTAGCCCTTTACCACACAATCCCAAATTTTAACGACCTTGAAGAAGAAAGCCTTTTGAAAATATTGTGGGCAAAGGAGAAAACGCTGGTAACCAGCATTTTCTCCTTTTCCAAAAATGTTTTCTACTCTTTCAGAGACAATTTTCTCCGTTTGAGTCACATTAAATTTGCAGTCTGCAACTGCTTTCAATTTGGACCAGTCTAATATTTTGTCGTTTGGTAAAGATTTAAAACTTAAGGATTGTTTCGAAAGGGTTATGCTGGATGAACTGGCATTAAGAAAAGTAAATCACACTTTGCAGTGGGGGTATTTCAATGCAGGTTATTGGATTTTAAAGAGAAATTGTATAATCTTGACCCTTAGGCTGCTTAGCCTGACTCAAAGACCTTTTGCGAACAGTGTAGATGATGATCAGACTGCACAGAATGTGCAGTCTGATCTTGGATCTATACTGTCCAAGAAGGAAATATTTTTCCCCAAAAAATTACTTTGAATTGGCAACATTTGACTTTTTACTATCAAATTGAAATTTTCATTTCAGATATTTAGTAGGTTAAGGGTTAACCCTTTACTGCACAATGATGCCTTTTGACGCCCCTGGGAAAGAAGCCTTTTGAAAAATATGCTAAAAGGAGAAAATGCTGGTAATCAGCATTTTCTCCTTTTCCCACCATGTTTTCTACCTGATCAAAGAAAAATTGCACCATCTGAGCCACACCGAAATTGTTGTCTGCAAATGCTTTCAGTTTGGACAAGGCTAAAATTTTGTCATCTGGTAAAGGGTTAAATACTGCGACTTGTAATATCTGAAAGGGGGGGGGAGTAGGGTTTATCATTGAAATGATATTATGTCAGTCATTATGTATCTCAGCACATTTTTATAGCGTGCATAAACCTGAAAGGTTGCCAACAGCGGAGATTATGCAAAACTCGAAAGGTTGCCAACAGCGGAGATTATGCAAAACTCAGAAAGTACAGTTTACATAATAGTTCACTTTTGTTCTTTTTTTTTTTTCTTTCTTAAATCATTTCCGAACAATTCCAAGTTTCAGTGAGCCTGAGGGAGAAAGCTCTGAAAAACAGTGTGGAAAAAGGAGAAAATGCTGGTAGCAGTATACTCTCCTTTCAAGCAATAGCCCCAGTCTAGAATAAACACATACAGAAAAGGGGCCAAGAATGTACTCTAAGTATGCCTTTGTTCTCTCCGTACAGTGCTGTAGCAGTGCTGACCAAGGTGATGCACGACCCACAACTGAATGAGGTGTTCAAGCAGCGACAAATAGCCATGGGACACAGTCTACCTTTAGGAGCATATTTACTGAAACCAGTCCAGAGGGTCCTCAAATATCATCTTCTCCTTCAGGTAGGGCTTAACACACTTACGCTAATAGTGATGCTGGATGCTTTGTTTTTGGCGAGCCTGCTTGCGATAAGCGAGACATAGAACTTTGTCACAATGTCGCTTCGTCGTATGTGCATCTGTCTTAATTTGCCCGAACCAGAACTTTTACATTTGTTGATGGATTTCAAAGTAATTTGACACAATTGTGCTCCTTAACAAGTAGAAGTACCATTTGAAACATTTGTTCTAGTAGATCCAAGATCAAGATCATACTTGAAGGTCAAATGACAAATTAAAATTGTCATGCATAGAGCTTGTCAGAACTTCAACTTCTTCATTTATGGATGGATTGAAAGTCAATTTTAAACAATTGTTCTCCTTTACCTGTATATATATCATTAAATTTTGTTCAGGTAGATCCAAGGTCAAGGTCACACTTAAAGGTCAAATGGTAATATTGTCATAAATTCAGCTTCTCCCAGCCATAACTTCTATATTTATGGACGCATTTGTTCTCTGTTACCAGTAGAAGAGCCATTTGAATCATTTGTTCAGGTCGATCCAGGTTCAAGGTCACACTTAAAGGTCAAATGATAAAATTGTCATTAATAAAGCATGTTTAAGCCATATATTCTACATTTTAGATGGATTTCAAAATGATTGGGCACAAGTATTCTCCTTTATGGGTAAATGTGTCATTTAAAATATTTGATCCTGTATGTCCAAGGTCAAGATCACACTTTAAGGTCAAATGATAGAATTATCAAAAATAGATCTTGTCCGAGCCATAACTTCTACACATACGGATGGATTTCAAAGTAAATTTGCACAATTGTTCTCCATTATAAGTAGATGTGCCTTTTCCAGTTTGTTCAGGTTGGTCCAAGGTCAAGTTCACACTTGATGGTCAAATGATAAAATGTTTGACAACTTTTCTACTTAATGAGTAGTGGGTTTCTCTCTGAATTATTCATTTAAGTGGTTTCAAAGTCAAGGTTATATTTGAAGGTGATAAATTAACCTTCTTCTTGTTCATAAATAAGGATCACTCCTATCCTCATGCAGATTTGAAGATAAAGGGATCTGAAATAAGACAAATGTACATTGAGTGATTGGTTACCTTTTTTTACCATGTGTAGCTTATGAGGTTCTTTACTAACTCCCACATGGCAGGCCTTGACATATGTTGCCCCATAGTAACCTTCCAGTTTTATTTAACACCACCCACTGGGGTTTATTCTAAAGTGCTTCATGGATGTGTATTTATCATCTTTGGCACATCAGAATTCTTACCTGGGGCCGAGGCAGTGCCCGTTTTTTGTAAGGTGTTAATTTGATAATGATAATGAGAATTGGTTCTCATGTCCACACTAATTGAAGAGAAAAGTGCAGCCAATATGATTCGAGAATTATTATGCAGGCCCTTATTGGTTACTTCTGTGGGTGTGTAGCCCATATCATCCAATCAGAAAAAGTACATCATGCTTGAAAACTGAATAAAACTCCATGATGCTTCCATCATACAGCAGAAGTCTTAGCTGCACATTCTTTTTCCGCAAACGGTCCTTGAGTCATGCTTAGCAGCCTAAGGGTTAATAATTCATAGTAAAGGCTATGACCCAAAAAATTTTGGAGGTGTCAGTTTATTTACTGACTTCATCAGAAAGATTTCTGGAGATTGATGTCTTTGACTGCTAGCATTTTAAAGGTTAAACTTTTGCTCAAGAGGTAATATGCCAAAGTTGCCTTTTTAGAGCTTCTATGGCTAGAATACCTCACAATAATTATTAGACAGTTTAGTTCCAAAAATATCCTTCACAGTCTTTACACAAAAGAAACTATGTGTGTACAGGCCTTGTTGTTGCCCTGTACCAATCGCAAACCGATCCAGTGTTTCAATGACCCTGATGGAGAAGTACTTTGAAATCATGGGAGAGAAAGGAGAAATTCAATTTGGGAAAGTGGAAGATTTTGTTGTCTGCCAAAGAGTTAACTCTTTACCAAACAACAAAATTTTAGACCTGTGCAACTTGAAAGCATTTGCAGATGACAAAATACAAGTGACTGGAAAATTGAAATGTGTTTATGGAAGAGTAGAAAACATTGTGGGAAAAGGAGAAAATGCTGGTTACCAGCATTTTCTCCTTTTCCCATAATGTTTTCAAAACGCTTCTGTTTCAGGGTCGTTAAAAGTCAGGATTGTGTGGTAAAGGGTTAAATGTGGAGTGTACAAGACACCTATTAATACATGCAACCAGTTAATACATACCTTTGTTATACTAATTTCAGAATATTCTAAAACACTACAGTAAAGGTGATCCAGGCTACCAGAAACTTGTAAAGGCCCTGGATCACATGACGGACATGTCACATCAGATTAACGAGATGAAACGTAAACATGAACATGCAGTCCGGGTACAGGAGATACAAAGTCAACTTGAGGACTATGAAGGAGAAGATTTTACGAGACTTGGAGAACTTGTGCTTGAGGTACATGTACTTCAGCTTTATAGGGAAGGGAGCAGTTATTTTAAAGAAGGGCATTGATTACTGTACCGATCAGAAATACATGCTTTAACCTTCATGAAGCATCATAATTCAAAATTCAGCCTTTCTTATTCCCTGTTAAATCTTGTCCAAAACACAAAATTTTAGATCTGTCCAAATTGAAAGATTTTGCGGATGACAAATCAAATGTGGCTCAATTGTTGAAATTTGTCTTTGAAAGGGTAGAAAACATTGTGGGAAAATGAGAAAATGCTTGGTACCAACATTTTTCCTTTTCTCATAATGTTTTCATAAGGGTTCTTCCTCAGGGTCATTAAAACCCTGGATTGTTTGGTTAAAAGGTTAAACCTCTATGATTTTTCAATAGATGATCATATTCTTTTTGCATTAGCTCTGGTTCATTAATATGTAGCACTGGTAACTCACATCCTATGAACTTGTTCCTTTTTCATACTCTATTAAGTACTTTTGATGGTACAAATTTGTTTTCAGCTCGTTATGTTAACTCTTTACCAAACGACAAAATTTAAGATTTGTCCAAATTGAAAGCATTTACAGACGACAAAATAAATGCAACTTAAAACTTGTATTTTGTTTTGGGAAGGGTAGAAAACATCGTGGGAAAGGAGAAAATGTTGGTTACCAGCATTTTCTCCTTTTCCCACAATGTTTTCAAAAGGCTACTTTCCCAGAGTCGTAAAAACCAGGGATTGTTTGGTAAAGAGTTAACGCATAAGGTAGGTAAATATCAGGAGGATTGCATATAAAGTTTTGTCAAAGTTTCGAAACTTGTTCAGGGTATGATATGGAGGATCTTACATGAGTGTTTATGCATTATCATTTTTATCAAACGAGTTGACTAAAAATGTATGCATTTTAGTCAACAAGTTTAATAAAAATGATAATACATGAACACGAATGTGAGATTCTATTTATCTCATAAAACAAAATGACAGGCAAAAAATTTCCTTCATCATCACCTTTAGCCTATGCACCATTCACAGGTTCATGTTTCAAGTTGTAGTTAGGTTTCAAATGTGTACATACACAAGCAGTTGGTTCTTTTATATATACACCGAAAGTAGAATGAAACATTTTCTGAAGGGGGGAAAGTCCACCTATTTCCGCAGTTTTGTTGATTTAAAAGACGTTCACTGCATTTCTTGCTTTTTATTAAACGTGAAAATCAAAAACTCTCCACGCATATATGCCTTAGCAACAATGACGCCATTTTTCTGCAAAACAGCGTAGTCGTACAAATTCCAGCACATACTGTGGCTGGTTTCTCCGGCTTCATGTACTCACAAGTAAAAATTTTCAGAACCGGGACCCAAAAAATGATAATACACTAGTGTATTATCAAATATAGTCATGGGTTTAATACACAGCTTGGGGAGGTTTTATGTGATAAATATTAATTTGTCATTGTGTAAAGGTATCTTCAGCTAATACATGTACAAAGTGTGATTATGCTGTAATTTCATTCTTTTTCCTGACTGACTATGTGGAACTCATATTTTACCTGTAACTGATTGACTTCTTTATTCCAACTCCAGGGTTCATTTCGTATGCATGGTGTGAAAGCTTCAAGACAAGTGTTTCTATTTCAAAGAGGTGTAATCATTGCAAAGCGCAAGGAAGACGGAATGTTGAGTTGTAAAGCCCATATACCAGTATGTACTTTAATCTTTTATCGTATCATGCCTTGTTTTAACGATCCCAAAGTGGCAGGCTTTTGAAAACCTTGTGGGAAAGGAGAACAGAGGAAGACTTTATAAAAAAATGTGGGAACAGGAGAAAATGGTGGTAACCACCATTTTCTCCTTTTCCCACAATGTTTTCTACCCGTCCAAAAACAAGTTTCATTTATTGTTACATTTATTGTGTTGTCTGCAAAAGCTTTCAATGTGGATAATGTCTAAAAATTTGTCATTTGCAATAAAAGAGTTATTGTCAGGCATGTAAAATATAGACATGTTTTGATATAAGGATAATTTAGTGAAACCAAAATTTGATATTTCTTATCATAATTATTGGTACAGCAAGATAAACATAACAGTACATGTAAAGAGAATTTCGCATTTCTATCATTTTTCAGCTGTTGAGTTATAGTCTAAGTGAACACATAATTGAAATGTTAAGTGTAAGAGATTATTTTTGGTGCTGAAATCAGTTATTACATTTTGACAGCAATTTCTCAACAGTGTTTTCAGATCCTTATCAAACAGGAACCAACAAAATAATTTCACATTTACGGCAATAATTCATGGAAAATCATTCTTGCAAAGGAGTAAATGCCAGTTCTTGTTATGAGTTGTTTCCCTCGCCTCAATGTTTGCTGCTGCTACACAAAAAGATATCCTCATCTACAGTTTGTAACAAATTCACCAAGTTATTTGACTCCTCTGTAATTTATGTCTTTCAATTTTCAGTGTGCAACCCTGATGTTAGTTGAAAGTATCCCGAGAGAGCCCCTCAACTTCCAGATTCTTCCTTTCGACAACCCAAGAGGTGCTCATACAATACATGTAAGTATGGTATGATGGTGCGGCCATTTATTGTTTGGTATAGGGTAAAATTACAGATATGGCAAGGATTATATAGGGCAATTTAAAATTACTGTGACAAATGATCTTACTGCCTTTTATGCTTATTTTTAGTGGGCTGTTGTCAAAGAAAGCATCAAGGTATTGTCACAGCCCTTGCAGCATCTTCATCTGCCTGCAAAAACTTTGTTATTTTATGATATCTCTGTCATTACTGAAGATGTTTATTTCAAGCTTGGAGTAGTTGTTAACTATCAAAAGGGGAACCAATATGATAAGGACAAAAAACCATCAAAATATTTTTGACAACAATGTCTCTTTTTTTACTGAAAAATTTCACTGAAAATCAGTCTATTTCTAAAAGCAACTGCAGCCAAGTGTTGGCACTCATATGCAGTACTCTTAGTATTAACATTGTTATCCTGTACTTACAGTCACGTAACTTGGACCAGAAGAGAAAATGGTGTCAAGAGATAAAACGGCTGATCTTAGAAAGTTACTCTAGTAAAATACCTGATAATGTGAAGGATTTGGTCATGGAAAAACTGGGAAAAAGCAAAGAAGAAGATGGTAAGAGATTGTGTTTTTCTTGATAATGATTCACAAATAGCGTTATGACAGAAGAAGAAAATTCCTCACATTCAAATTATTGTTTAGTCACAGTATTTTTGAAATAAATCTGCTGTAAGACAAAAGTTGATGACTGACTAAAGTCTATTTTAGAACAAATAATGACAAAAGGATAATTTGCCTGTGATAATTTTATCCAGTTGCCACAAATTTTAGTGTGTATGTACACAAACTTATTCAGGATCATCCCTGTTTTACAAGTATATTTTCGAAGTTGCTTTTTCTTTATCAAATTACAAAATTTTAGACTTTTCAGTGAATGGTATCTTAAAAATATGTATGTGAAAGGTACAACTCTCATGGTTGTATATCTATGTATACAATAGTTGTATATATTCTCTTGTGGTCAAAGTTGGATAGAAAATCAAGTGCCATAGTACACAAGAACTAAGCTCTGTTTGACTCTCATGTATATTTCATGTATGCAGTAGCACTCATCTTCTATCCTATGGTTAAACCATGCATATAGTGATTTAACCTAGTATTAGGCAAGAGTATTTTAATAATTATTATATAACAAAGAACCAGCTCACATGGTTTTTTATCAGTATACACAATAGTACCATATATATCACTCATGTAGTTGAAGTTGTGTAGAAAATCACTCACTGATGCTCATGTATATTGAGTACTCATGTATATTTCCCACATACAACGACGCTCGTTTTCTATCCTATTCATATTTATCTGTTTATACAAACCAATGAATATGTGTTTGGATTCTGTAGAAATGAAGGGTATTTTTCTCCTTTTGTTTTCAGACTTTGCCCAGCAAGGAACTCCAGATCCTGGAAAAAGTCATGTGACCACACCAGACTATCTGGAGAAACGTTTGAAAACCAGAAGAAAATCAGGGCCCGCTCTGATACAGGGTTAGTTTGGGGTATTTGTATTAAATGACACAGTTAAGTCTGTACCAAACAACAAAATTTTAGACCAGTCCAGATTGAAAGCATCTGCAGACGACAAATGTGACTTAAAAAATGGAATTTGTAATGGGACGAGGAGAAAACATTGTGGGAAAAGGAGAAAATGCTGGTTACCAGCTTTTTCTCCTTTTCCAACAATGCTTTTAAAAGGCTTCCTTTTTAGGGTTGTTAAAAGTCGGGACTATGTGGTAAAGAGTTAACTCTTTATCAGACAACAAAATTTCAGACTGAGTCAAACTGAAAGCGTTTGCATATGATACATTCAGTGCAGGTCAAGTGATAGAATTGCCTCTGAAAAGGTAAGAAAACATTTTGTCAATATTGAAAGTAATCGATTTTGCAGACAGCAAAATGAAACTTGCTCAGAAGAGGGGAGAAGTCTTTAGAAAGAGTTGAAAACATTGTGGAAAAAGAGAAAGAGCTGGTTACAAGTGTTTTCTCTTTTTCCAACAATCTTTTTATAACCCTTCTTTCCAAGTATTGTTAACGCCTTACCACACGATCCTGACTTTTAACGAGCCTGAGGGACACGGCTTTCGAAAACATTGTTGGAAAAGGAGAAGATGCTGGTAACCAGCATTTTCTCCTTTTCCAATGATGTTTTCTCACCTATCAAGGACAAATTTTGTCATTTCGGCCAACTTTAATTTGTTGTCTGCAATTGCTTTGAGTTTGGACCAGTCTAAAATTTTGTTATTTGGTAAGGAGTTACAATATTGTTCTGATTGGAAGACATTCTGTTACTTTAAGAGAAAAATGCTGATAAATCTTACGTAAGATAAAGTGGCACAGAAGGAGAATTACACTCAGTGGTTATTACTCTTGTTTAACTCTTTACCAAAAAACAAAGTTTTAGACTTGTCCAGATTGAAAGCATTTGCAGACAACAAAATGAATGTGACTCCAAAATTGAAATACGAATTTGGAAGGGTAGAAAACATTGTGGGAAAAGGAGAAACCAGCATTTTCTCCATTTCCCACAACATTTTCAAAAGCTTTCAATCTCAGGGGCATTAAAAGTCAGGGTTGTGTGGTAAGGGTTAACAAAATATATGGAGGGGAAAGGAGGTATTGCTGGAATGGAAATGTGAATTCTAAGTTTATGTTGTTGAAATGGCTTTGCTTGTCTTCATTAGAAGGCAGACATCAACAGTCAAACTTTAAACATTTACCAGACAATTCTGCATATTTACAACTCCCAAAAAATGGCTGTAAAGAATGTTGTGAGAAAAGGAGAAAGTGTTTGTTATCAGCATTTTCTCCTTTTTTCCATGTTTTCTACCCTCTCTGGGACAAATTCTATGATATGAGCAATTTAAAAGAGTTATGTATGTGGGTTTAAGTGTGCTCTTTTCTGTTATGTATGTCGGTGTAAGTATACTCTGTTCTAACCATCATTTGAAAACTGTTTTTATGAGACCTTTTTTCATCTTTCAGAGATATTAAAGCCACAGAAAGGCAGAAAAGTGCAACATGGCAGACCAAGGGTAGGTACTGAACTAAAATTTTGTGTTTATATAGAACTACAATAGTTCTTCTGAAATAGGCATGTGTTTAGTGTATGTCTAAACTGTTTCTCAAAATGAATATACCCAATTTTTTAGCTTGGCTTTTATAGAAGAAAATGCCAAGACTTGTAATAGCCTTGTCTTCATCATGTGCATTGTGCAAAAAAAAACTTCGACAAAATCTTCAAACTTGCGCTATTTCAGTATGATCAAAAGGGGAAACCATACCAAAAGTGCAGGTAACCCTAAACACATTTGACATAGTTATGCCCTGTTTTTGTCTTAAAATTTTCACTGGACACACATGTACCAGCAGCAGAACATTGGCTCCAACATGACATGCTCTTGTTGTTTGTGTGTGTATGTAAAAATCAGGTGTAATTTTTTTTTACTGCTTGTACAGTGCACATTCCTGAAATAAACTATTTTTCATGTCATTACAAGCCAAAAAACAGCTGGGTCAGTATTCACCAACCATTCTTAAGAACATTCTTTGTCTTATTTTCCAAGATTTCTAATTTTGAAAGTAATACAACTTCTGATTGGCAAAACTATTTGGTTAAGCCAATCAGAAGTTGTGTTACTTTCAAATTTAGAAAATTCTTGAGAATAAGAATATAAGAACAGTCTTAAGAATGGTTGGTGGATACTGATCCAGAGCTCAAAAACATTTATACACTTGCATCACATTGTCTGTTACTGCAAAACTTGGCTCTTGTGAGAAAAGATAGTAGGCTTAGGCAGGTATGGCAGTCTTTTTATCAGTTACACAATACTTAGATCAAAACAGGGTGGGACACAACAAAATCACATCAATGTTCATCATCTCTGTAACTTTTTATCTAACAACTAAAATTTTAGACTTACCAAAATTGAAAGCTTTTGCAGACAAAAAAATTGATAGGACTTAAAAACTTAATTTTGTCATTTGAAAGGTAGAAAACACTGAGGGAAAAGGAAAAAATGCAGGTTACTAGCATTTTTCCCTTTCTAAGTATTTTCAAGGGCTTTCTTTCTCAGGTTTGTTAAAATTTTGGATTGTTTAGTGAAGGGATAACTTATTACCTATGATATTTGGTATACATCCCAGAAATATATGGAGCAATTTTTCTTCTCCTTCACTATTTCAAAAGTGGTCTGTTGCAAGATGCATAAGATGATGAGCTTTAACATTGTATTTTCATCTTTCAGGCTGAAAGTGGACCAACCCTAAGACCAGTAAGTATTCTTTGAGTGTTTTTATGTACCGGTAGATATGTTACAGTTCATAGTGTTTGATGTCATATGTGTTCTAGCATTTATACAAACCTGCAGTAAACTACTGTTTATCTCAGTATAATGTAAAATTCTCAAAGGTGGGTTATTGTGATCGGTTTTTGTCCATTGTTTGTAAAAAGCTTGGCACAGTTGAACAAGATGGCTGCCTGTTTCCACTCTTTTAAAGACAAATCCAATTATTTCAGTTTCATATTTCATTTGACTCATGCAGATTCTTGATATATGAACAAATTTAATATTTTGTCTTCTGGTTAACCCTTTACCAGAGAATCCAGACTTTTAATAACTCTGAGAAAGAAAGCTTTTGAAAACATTGTTGGAAAAGGAGAAAATGCTGGTGGTCAAGCATGTTATCATTTCCCCACAATGTTTTCTACTCTTTGCAAAGACAAATTTCACCTTTTAGGTGACCCTCAGTTAGTAGTCTGCAAATGGTTATGATATGGACAAGTTCAGAATTTTGTTTTCTGGCTGGTAGAGACTTCATGGTAAATATAATGACAAATGAGAAATATCAGAAGGAATTTGAATATGGAAAGCAATGTTGGAAAAGGAGCAGTTGCTTTTGAATAAGTTGTTGCTCTATGAAAAACTCTGGCTTGAAGCATTTTCTTTCTTTCCTGTGATTATTTTTGTGACTGACATCATGTTTTTTCAATCAACAGATGCAAGCTTTAGAGAGTTTCCTACACAACAGAGAAGTCAACAGAAATACTAACAATGAAGTGGTAAGTTTGATTTGAGGTGGTTTTATCTACTTTATTTTGAGCTTTTTTATATTTAGCTGAGCTGTTTTTGGAGAAAACCTTCAGGTATTTTCATAGCCCTGTCATTGTCTGTGTCATGTCTTCCGTTTGAATATGGTTGAGAATTCTGGTACATTCATGTATGCGGTAGTTTTCTCTCTGAAAACCAATGGGTTTTTTTCATTTATATTTTATTCATTGAAGAAATGAAAATGTCCCGTTGACTAAGAGAAAGATTAACACCCTTCACACAATCCTGAGTTTTAACCCTGAGAAAGCATTTGAAAACAATGTTGGAAAAGGAGAAAATGTTGGTCGCCAACATTTTCTCCTTTTCCAACAATGTTTTCTATCCTTTTGTAGACAAATCCAATCATTTGACCCACATTGAATTTAAAATACTGCCTGTATATTGTTTAAGAATAAGTGTATGAAATACAATAGATAGAAAAAAAGGGAAAGAAAAAGGAATATGATTAAGATTTCCTTTCATTCAAATGTTTCCCTTGTGTGTGGTTTGTTAAAGTAAACTTGTGATTTGTCTGAAAACAGCGTATGTGTAAATAAGTTAATTTCTCAGTGGTTAAACTTTCCACTTAACAAACACATGTTTCAAACCCCAAGGAAGACGGCCTTAGAGAACATTTTGGAAGAAATGGAGCAAATGCTGGTAATGAGCAATTTCTCCTCTTTTTCCTGCATTTTTAAAGACCTCATCTGTAATTTGGCTCTTTGCCAAGCAACATTTTATACCTGTCAAAATGGAAAGCATTTGCAGACGACAAATTAAAAGGGACTGAAATGATGGGGTTTGTCTCTAAGAGGGGGGGTAAAATTTTGGGGGGAATCAGAGAAAATGCTGGTTACCGGCACTTTCTCCTTTTTCCCACATTATTTACTAAATCTCTATTCCTTTTGGTCCTTAAAACTCAGGATTAAGTGGTAAAGGGTTAAGCCACATTTGTTATCTGCTAGAGCTTTAGAATTGACAATCTGAACTTTTTTTGCTTGTAAAGATTTAACCCTTTACCCCACAATCTCCAGGTTTAATGACCCTGGAATATTAGACTTTTGAAAACATCGTGGGTATAGGAGAAGATGCTGGTAACCAGCATTTTCTCCATTTCTCACAATTTTTTCTAACCTTTCAGAAACAAATCCAATCGTTTGATCCACATTTAACTTGACGACTGCACATGCTTTCAATTTAGACCAGTCTGAAGTTGTGTGGTAAAGAGTTAACGGATAAAGTACAGGTCTAGGAAACTTAAATGTGAGAACTGCTGCTACATATATAATTTTTTTAATTATACAATAGATAAGGTCATTGACCATGACTCTTCATGTTGATATTTTGCAGGAGCACACTGGGTTCAGGTCCTATATTCCTGGAATGTCAAAGGGAGATAAACAGAATCAAGAGAACCAATACAGTGGCAACAACAAGCCAAATCAGCCTGTATCTGTGAGGCGCAGTCAGAGTTTCCAGTCCTCTACAGACAAAAGTAAAAGAAAATCAATGAACTTTTCTAAGGAACATCATGGGAAGGATTCTGTTTCCATGGATAACCTGTCTCAATCAGAAGGGTCAGCAATCAGGACACACAGTTTTCGTTTGGCTACTCGAATTTCCCCTATCCGTTTGGACTCCAGAGATGAGTTAGATGGAACACAAGTTGAGGATGTGAACAGAAAAAGTGTCTTAACTGATCAGACTAACTTAGATAATATTCCCCCAGCTATAAAGCTTAGTATTGAGAGAGAGTTAGATAAACAAGGATATTCATTTAGTGTAAAAGATGTGGTATTGAATGGTAAAAATACAGACAATCTTGATGGAAGTTACTTGGAAGAATCTCAGTTGGGTAAACATGGAAGATATGCAAGCATGCCTGTTCTCAATTCTGTAATACCCAATTCTCCAAAACCATCAAGACTAGCTTCTGAAGGATCAGAGACATGTTTGACCAAGTCTGATCCAAAACGATCACCTTGTCTACGTTACAAGGAAATGAGTGTTAAACCATACTTCAGTACATACATCAAAAGTTCAAGATTGCCCTCAGCAAATGATGCAAACACCACAGACTTAAGTAGACCAGGGGAATCAAAGCACATTCAAGCCTTCAATGATGCCTTTGCAAACTTAAGAAAATCCCAAGAATCTATAGACAGCAGATCTTCCTTATCAAAACCACTAACTCTCACACAGCCAAAACCTTTCACATCAACTCTAAAATCATCAGCAAGTCTTCTGTCTTCTCAAGCCAAGTTGAACAAGTGGGGAAGTTCAGACAGGTTCACAAAAGGTTCATTGTCTGATCTATCTCATTTACGGGAGGATCCATGGATACCTGATAAGCAAAGATCTTACACAGAATCAAACATAAAATCACCAGTTAAGGTTCAGAAGTATATAAAGAATGGAGAAACTGGTAAACATGACAAAAATTTCTATAAACCAATGAACAAGGAGATGAGTAGGTTAAGTATGGATTTTGACACCATCAAACATGATCGATCAAGTACATTTACAAATGAGGATAGGACATTTTCTCGTGATAATCTGGACTGGTTTGTCTATGCCAACAGAAATTCACTTCCTGTATCTGGTTTTTCTATGGAAGAAGTGAACAAAAGTTACAAGTACTGTACCCCACCCAGAGATGCCATGATTCCTCCAAAATGTACAAAGGATATAGTTGGAACATTGCCCAAGAGTCTGAGACATCGGAATACAGTTTCTGGGTTAGTAAACCCAAGCATGTTTGAAGGTGAAAAGTCTTGTGTTCAAGGTTATGATGTAGGTGTCAGTAATGCAGACAGTAGTGTATCACTGTCAGCGACCACCTCCAGCAGTGAGACATGTAGCAGCCCAGATATACTGAAAGATGTGTTTGATGATTCCTACATGTCACTGGATCCATATCATAGGGAAAGATCCTCTCTCTCTCGCTCCCTATCATCTTCAGAAACTCAAAGAACAACAAAACTGAAAAGCAGAAGACACATTGAAGTGGACAGACCAGCTTCTGCAGACATCCTGGAAGATATCAGTCATATTGACGCAAGTGAAAGACTTGTGGCTGAGATGGAGAATTACATGCAGCGTTCCTCCTCCTCCAGCGGCAGTGGAAGTATTACTTCTTCCAGCAACATTAACAGATTCCCAACATCTATACCAACTTTTGAAAGAAAAGAGGAAGCCAGGAATAAGAATCGGGATTCCTGCATTTCAAATGGGTCTGCTTCGTCCTATGAGAGTGCAGGTCAAGAAGTGCATTCTGATAATGAGGATAGACTTGTTGACTCTATTAAACACAAGTTTCACAATATAACAAATAAAATAACTGGTAAAAAGGGAAGTGACCAAACCTCATCTAACCTTGAAACACATCAACATACAACAAAATATAAACAAGAAGATCATCCAACAAAACTATTGCCATCCAAGAGTCAAAACTTCAGTCTTAAGATTAAATCAAGCACCAAAAACACAGACCCAGATTTGTCTACTATCCTGAAGGAAAAAGAGCCAGGCAGTGAAGCTATTGGGGCCAGAATGGCAAACACTGACTTGGATGATTACGCAACATTTTCACTTCCACGCTCTCATCATATTAGTGCAGAAGATAATGTGAAATGTAGTGAGTCACCCAAGACAAGGGTTGTCCACAAACAGTATGGCAGATACTCCAATTCCAATCTGGTCTCTCCAAATTCACCAAGTTTGTCTTCAACCAATTCTCAGTTCAAGTCTCAGTCCACTCTGGCAGTTCCTTTGACTCCATTACAGAAATCAAGTAGCACGCAACAGTCTGACTCTGCATTTTCAATTCACAGTGTTGAGATAGACAGTAGTAGTCCTGAAGGTTCATTTAGAGATGAATCTGAGCACACCACTGGAGATATAAGTAAGGATAAAACTATTGATGGGAAGATAGAGCCTGTTGATACCTATGAGAGGAGACTCTCAGCAGTGTTTAACAGTGATGAGGCATTTAGGGACTCGGCAGTCTATGATATAGAAGACATTGATTCTCCACCGGTGACAACCTCTGAAAGTGAAGCCAGTGCTATGCATGTTCCAGAAGGTCCAAAATATACATCTTCTCCAATGGTTCCAGCCAAAGTTCCTATTAAGGCTTATGTCCAGCAGCTTGAGGAGAAGAACAAAGTGAAAGCTCCCCCTGTTTTGAAAGTAAAGCCAAAAGAACCAAGTTCTGCTATTAAGCAGAAGATTGAAAGTCTTGCAGCTAGTGCTGAATATCACAGTAAAAGCTCCAGCATCAGTCGCAGTATGAGCACTAATACCAGCCGCACTAACAGCCACACAAATAGCCGCTCTTCAAGCAGGGCATGCAGTGAAGAAAAACATATTCCACTCACTTCTGCTGCGCTTAAAGAATATATTGACACTAAATTTCCAATGGATGGTGAATCAGCAGAGGGTATATCTTTCAGAAGTAGATCAAGTTCAACAGGAAGCTTGAGTCAGCTGAAGGCAGCTCTGTCTGTGGGCAAACTAAATCAGATTAACTCTGAAACAGACAACCTGGTCATCATGAAAGGCTGGGTGAAAGAACTTATTGGGAAATTTCAAGACCAGAAATGACTTAATATGTGATTATTGATAATTAGATTTGATATTAATGAAGAAAAATCATAAAAAAAAAATGGGGAAAAGTACATTAAAAAAAATAATTATGTCGCAGAATATTTTCATTTTTCATCAGTTGGAAGACCAATAGTTAAGCATGTCTGATTACCAACAGAGGTCAATTCAGATAGAGGTCTATATGTTTTAGTGGCAAAATTATTGTTAGTGCCTTTTGAACAAATTTAATGTGATAACGTAGCAAAATGGTTGATGTTTTAACAGTCCTGAAAAAGGACCTGGAAAATATTGTGAGAAAAGGAGAACTTGCTGCCTACCAGCATTTTCTCCTTTTTGCAAAAGGCTTTCTTCTCTTTAATTCTTTAGCATACAATCCAGAATTTTAATAATCCTGGAGAAGAAGCCTTTTGAAAACACTGGGAAAAGCAGAAAATGCTTTCATTCCATCATTTTTTCTTTTTTCCACAATGTTTTCTGCTCTTTCACAGCCAAATCTCATAATTCCAGCAACATTTTAAATTGTCATCTGCAAATGCTTTTAATTTGGACAAGTCTACATTTTTTGTCCGGTAGAAAGTAAATTCTAACTGTTCAAACCAAATTAATTCTCTTGTCTACATATGTTATTTCTACTGACAAGTCAACAACTTTATTATCTGGTTTAAGCTGTTACCAGACGACAAAATTTTAGCCTTGTCCAAATTGAAAGCATTTGCAGATTATAGTTTCAATCTGGCTCAAATGTTGCAATTTGTCTTTGATAGAGTAGAAAACATTGTGGGAAAAGGAGAAAATGCTGGTTACCAGCATTTTCTCCCTTTTCCCACAATCTTTTCAAAAGGCTTCTTTCCCAGGGTTGTTAAAAGGCGGCATTGTGCGGTAAAGTGTTAAAAAAAAAAGGATTTGTCTTTGAAAGGGAAGAAAACATGAGAAAAGAGGGAAATAAGGCTGGTTCCCAGCATTTTCTACTTTTCTCACATTACTTTCACTGGCTTTTTCCTTCAGGGTTTTTGCACATTATGTTTGTTTTGTGAAGGGTTAAACTCCCTTTAACCTTTTACCACACAATCCCGACTTTTAACGACCCTGAGAAAAAAGCCTTTTGAAAACATTGTGGGAAAAGGAGAAAATGCTGGTAACCAGCATTTTCTCCTTTTCCCGCAATGTTTTCTACTCTATCACGGACAGAAATCATCATTTGAGCTACATTTACTTTGTCGTCTGCAAATGCTTTCAATTTGATTGAGCTCAAAATTTTGTCGTTTGGTAAAGAGTTAACTCGATATAGTTGGATTAACTCTTTAGGAAACAATCCTGCGTTTAAATGACCCTGAGGGAGAAGGCTTTTGAGAAGATTGTGGAAAAAGGAGAAAATGTTGATAAAAAGCATTTTCTCCTTTTCCCAATACGTTTTTCTACCCAATCTATGACCAACCCTCAGTATGAGCCACATTTAGCCTGTTGTCTGCAAATACTTCAAATTTGGCCAAGTCTAAAATTTTGTTTAGGTAAAGAGTCAGTGCTTAACTTTCTTCTCCTGGCAATTGTCTTATTGTGACTTTTGTTCTGAAAAAGGAAAACAAGTGTGGCGTCCTTGTAAATAATGTACTTCCTTTGGCATCCATGTCAGTAATGCACTTCTTAACGGATCTACACAATGGCCTCTTAGAGATTGTTTTGCTGTCCAACAGTTATGTTTTGCCATCTTATTGATGTGCATGTCAACAAATAAAAACTACTTGCATCTTTTTGTAGGTGGGAAAAAGAGAAAGGCAACTTCAGGAATCCTCTGTATTCAAAATCTTGGTTGTCATCTAGAGTAGAATGAACAAAATTTTGAGTTTTTTTTTTATGACAATAATACATTGCTACCACTTAATACCAAGTGGTGCTTATTCACACCATAGCAAATGAATATGAAAGGGAATACTCCTTTTCTTGTACTCATTGGTAATTTAATATTTTTTAACCCTTTACCATACGACCAGATTTTAGCCTTGTCCAAATTGAGTGCATTTACAAGAGACAAATTAAATTATACTTAAAGCTTGACAACTGTCATTCAAAGGGTTGAAAACATTGTGGGAAAATGAGAAAATGCTGGTTACCAGCATTTTCTCATTTTCCTACAATGTTTTCAAAAGGCTTCTCCCTCAGGGTTGTTTAAAGTCAGGATTGTGTGCTAAAGGGTTAAGGGTTAGAATTTGTTACTGTTATGTTTACATGTAGTTTCAGACACAGTTTCAGACACTTCTTTTTTAGGAGCAGCTGCTCCTTTTGTACAGGTCCCTTGTGCTGTCTATCATTTTTTTAAAGATATTTCTTGGTGCTATTGGTATTTATTGCTATTGCTATTGGGGATTTACTGTGTGTTGTACTGTTACCAAAGAATCTTGTGTTAAGTCTTCTGAAGATGAACACTTTTGAAAATGTTGTGGAGAAATTATTGTAAACCAGCAATTTATGATTTACCAAACAGTCCTGGGTTTTAACGACCCTGAGGCAGCTGCCTTTTGAAAAGATTGTGGGAAAAGTAGAAAATGGTGGAAATCAGCTTCTGCTTTTCCCACAATGTTTTCTACCCAGTCAAAGAACTTTTTTTTTGTACCACTTAAAGATCTGTCATATGTTGATGCTTTTCATTTAGAAGAGTCTAAAATTTTGTCCTGTGGTAAAGAGACAAACGACAAAATTTTTAGACTGGTCCAAATTGAAAGCATTTGCATACGACAATTTCAATGTGGCTCAAATGGTGCAATTCTTCTTTGATAGCATAGAAAACATTGTGGGAAAAGGAGAAAATGCTAGTTGCCAGCATTTTCTGCTTTTCCCACAGTGTTTTCAAAAGGCTTGTTTTGCAGGTTCGTTAAAAGTTGGGATTGTGTGGTAAAGAGTTAAACTCTAAAAATTGGTGTCTGGTGAAGACTTAATCTGTATACCACCTGAAATATATTTGGAGCGGATGATATTGCGCATATCTGTACAGAATAAGCTGACTCAACATGTACATGTATGTGAATACATCATGACGACAGCAGTTGTTCCTCGATATACCGTAAAGAATTTCACCATCTGCCACAATGTTTTCAAAAACAGTTTGCAGCATTTTGAAAAAATAAAAAATGGTGTCTGTAAAATGGAAGTGTCTCTAAAATGAAATGCATAAATTAGTGCAAAAGAAATTGTGATAGATTTCCTGAAGCTTTGATCAGATGGGCTGTTTAGCCCTGTACTGAACAACCTTGTTAAACCGAGCAGCTGTGTAAAACATTATGGAAAAGGGACGTGCTGAAAACTAGCATTTTCTTCTCTTCCACAATGAAGACCACTATTTTAGAAACAAATCCCATTATTTGAGCCACATTTAATTGGTCATCTGTAAAATCTTTGAAATTTGGAAGTGTCTAAATAAAGGATCTTACATGATAGTGTATCAGAGCTCCAGATAGAGGGAGTGATTTTGATTTCAAAACTGAAAATGTTAATTATTCTCCCTAAACCCTATGTTAATAGGTACTCATTAGAATCATCTCATTGAGACGATTCTAATGAGTACCCACAACATAGGGTTTGGAAGAGAAATAATGGATTTAGAATACATGTACCATCACTCCCTCTTATCTGGAGCTCCATTGTATGTATTTCTATCAAATGAGTTTACTAAAATTATATTATGCTACGTTGTTGGTGAGCATCATATACTCAATTTACTGAACAAGTTTGATAAAAATGATAAAACCTATACACAAATTTTAGATTCTGTTTATCACATAAAACAAATTACAGACACGTATCCTTAAACATAACTTTTAGCCTATGAACCGTTCACTGGTCCATGTTTACAGAATGTACTTAGTTCTCTTTGAAGCATGTACATAGATCTACACAAGAAGATAGCTCTGTGACGTTTACATCGAAAGTAGTATGAAATAGTTTATAGAGGGAGTAAATTGAAGTATTTGCACATTTTTGTTAATTTTGGAAAACTTTCGCTGCATTTTTTTGTGTAATTAAATATGAAAATCATGAAACTTTTCACATACATGTCTTAGCAATGACATCATTTTCCCGTGAAATGGCAAAGAAGTATAATTTCAAGCAAGTGCCATGGTTGCTTTTGCCTGCTTTACGCCCATCAGCCAGAACTTGGACCCAAAGAAGTGCACTTAACTGGTAGCCTGTTATCAATCTTGGTCTGTCGGACAGTTATGGAAGATACACCAGGTACCAGTTTAATTATACACTAGTTTATTATCAAAAATAGGTCGTAGTTTAATATACAGTTGGAGGAGGTTTTATGCGATAAAATTCTTTTAAAATGAAGTTGCATGAAACAATAGTTGCTACTGTTTTGTATATTTTGTGCTATTATGTTGATGTATATCATTTTTCGATGAACAATATTTTTTTCACTTTGAAATTATTATCGCTTTTATTCTTTAATAATTTGGAGAATAAATTATTGTTTTGTATAATACATGTATATTGTATTTTTTGCCTTCCAAGTTATTGAGTGTCTAGAATATCAAAGAATTGTATCCTGTTTTAACCCTTGCCTCTATACCAGACCTCCAGATAAGAGTGAGTGATAGTATTCAAAATCTATTATTTCTCTTTCAAACCCTATGTTGTGGGTACTCATTAGAATCATCTCAATGAGACGATTCTGATGAGTACCCATAAAATTGAGTTTAGTGGAGAGTGATTAATATTTTCAATATTGAAATCAAAATCACTCCCTCTATCTGGAGCTCTGCTCTATACCAGATGACAGAAATTGTAACTTGACCAAATTTGGTTGATTGATTGTATGCTGTTTAACGCCGTTTTCAACATTATTTCAGTTATATCGCAGCGGCCAGTGTCCCTATGCATGCTTTCCTGGAGTTTCTGTTACCAGTACTCCGCACAATATTCTTTCCAAGCCACTGGCTGCTTTCCCACATAACCATCGTTGAAACAATGGTCAGCGGAGAGAGAGGAATGAATCCTGTCGCAATGACTATCATCAATCCTCGGAGAGAAATTGTCTGAGCCGGGGATCAAACCAGCGACCTCCTGTTTATGACCAAACTTGGAGACAGGTGACAAAATTTTAATTCAGCTAAAATGGGATTTTTCTTTCAAAGCATAGTAAACATTGAGGGAAAAGGAGAAACTTGGTTTCCATCATTTTCTCCCTTTTCCACAATGTTTTTAAAAAGTCTTTTTTCACAAATCCCTATTCCCATAATGTTACCAAAGGCCTTTTTTTGCTGGGTATGTAGACGCAGGATTGTTTGGTAAAGACTTAACCCTTTACTAGATGACAAAAATTTAGACTTGTCCATGCTCAAATGATGAATTTTACTTTTGATACGGAAGAAAACATTGTGAAATAACGGTGTTTAAATAAATAGATTTGATTCATCAGAATCGTCCAATATGGCATATTGGATGTTGTAATGGGTCAAAACTATTTCTTTGCTTCACATTGTTTTTCCAGAGCTGATTTCAAATTCTACTGGCCAGTCAGATTTGTTCAGAATATATTTCTTGCAGTATTAAAATACTTATCTCACAGTGGGAGGAGAAATACTTGTACACCCTATTTACTTGCTAAAATATTTATCCTTTTGTTTTATTCAATGTATTAGCGCGAAGATAAATTAACTTAGAATACAATAGAACTAACAACCTTTTCTACCCCAGTTTAGAGATGTGTGAAACATTTTGGACTTGACCAAAGTGAAAGCTTTTGCAGATGACAAATGCAGCTCCAATGATAATTTTTGTCATCAATAGGGTAGAAAACATGGTGGTTAAAGGATGAGATGCTGTTTACCAGCATTTTCTCCTTTACCCATAAGGTTTTCAAAAGCCTTCTCTTTCAGGGTTGTTAAAACTCTGGACTGTGTGGTAAAGGTTTAGGTATTTCCAACAACTTTGGACAGATGAATATGATAGCTAACATCATAGTAACTTGGCACCTTTATTATCAGACATCTCAATCATTACAGACATGAAATCATTATTACATTCCATTTTATCTTTCCCAAATTTCAGTCAACCCTTTATCAGGTGACAAAATTTTGTACTTAAACAAAAAGTACTTGCAGACGACAGTTGTAGATCAAATCATACTTCTGTCTTTGACTGGACAGGAGAAAATGCTAGTTACAACTTATACTAATCTCTCTTGATTCTGGTTCCTGGAAACCACACCAGTGCTCGCACTGAATGTGTGGGCCAATGCATAGTCCAAAAGTTGACACCCACTGCTGAGTATTAAACTTGGGACCTTACGGTTGCAAGGCTGATGCTCTACTTCATGACCATACACGTCTTTTGTCCATGGTCGTTATAAGTCAGGATTGTTTGCAAAGGGGTTAAAGGCTGAACTAAACAGGCAGACGGCACAGATTATTCTCTTTTTCCCATGATATTTTCTACCTAGCCAAATCCTACTACTAATGCCACATCTGCAAACACTTTAAATTTGGATATGTCTAAAAATGTTGTTGTCTGATAAAGAATTAACACTTTTCCTTAGACTCCGGATAACGTTCCTTCATTTCAATTTTAAACTGCTCAAAGAGTTGTTTATTTCTTTGGTGTTCCTGGGTTTTATTGGCGTGAAAACTGTTTTCTTCTTTGAAACCCCTGTGCACAAGGAAAGCATTGTTCAGCACAACAAACTGGAAACCCATCAGGTGCATTTCACATAACTGAAAAATGGAAAGAAAAAATTCAGATAACCTTTTACCACACAATGTAATTTTTTAGACCTGTCCAAATTGAAAGAATTTGCAGACAACAGTCTAAAGGTGGCTAAAATGGTGAAAACTGTCTATGAAAGAATAGAAAACATTGTGGGAAAAGGAGAAAATGCTAAGTACCAGCATTTTCTCCTTTTCACATATTTTCAAAAGCCTTCTTTATCAAGGTAACTGTACAGGACTTGAGAACAGAGGGTCGCTGGTTCAATCCCCAGCTCAGCCAATTTCTTTCCAAGGACTGATGATAGTCATTGCGACTGGATTCATTCCTCTCTCGCCGCTGACCATTGTTTCGACGATGATTATGTGGGAAAACAGCCTGTGGCTTGGAAACAATAATGTTTGTGGTACTGGTAAAAGGAACGGGGGGGAACAGCGTTAAACACCATACAAACAATCAATCATTTATCAGGGTTATTAAAATACAGAATTGTGTGGTATTGGGTTAAATTACTGTATTCATTTCAGGAGGTAAATAGTCGACTCTAGCCCTGTATAACACAAACCCTCTTAATGATCTTGGCAAGTAGAGAGACAAAGATCAGCCTGCACATCTATGTAATCGCATCTCAGTCTTTGAAGCTATTGCTCTCTAGCCAAGCGAACATTTTTTTAAGTGTCTGCATAATTATGTTTTCAAGATGGACAGGTTTCAAATTTTGTTCTCTTGTACAGAGTTAAGCTCTCAATAACAAAATCTTGGATTTGTGAAAATTGAAAGCACTGGCAGGCGACAGATAGAAAAAGTCACAAATGAAGAAATATGCCTTTGACAGTGTATAAAACATTGTGGGAGAAGGAGAAAATGCTGGTCACTAGAATTTTCTCCTTTTCTCACAATGCTTTCAAAAGCTTTTACCTCAGAAAATTAACCCATTACCACACAATCCTGAGTTTTAAGTTATTTAACAATCCTAAAGAAGATGGCCTTTGAAAACATTGTGGGAAAAGGAAAAATGCTGGTAATCAGCATTTTCTCTTCAAATTTTCTATCCTGTCAGTCATGGAACCTATTACTTGGGCCAGATTTGTCATCTGCAAAAGCTTTCAATTTGGACAAGTCTCAAGTCCTGTTGTTCCGTACAAAGTTCAAGCCTGGAACTGTTTTGTAAACTAATGGTTGACCAATATACCTGACTGATCCTGTTAAAGCCATACTGTACAAATCTGATGTCAAATGGGGGGATCCTATGTCTCTCTGCAATATAAAATGGCTCCCAAGGTCTTCTCCACTCAACTGTATATGCTATTTCTAGAAAGTTGTATGTGGGAAACGCCAACCACTTGTCGTAGTCTAAATCTCCTTGGCAGTCCGTGCAGAGTTTTACATAAAACTGTCTAATACTGCCCTCCTTCACAAGCTGCGTTAGAGTTTCTTTGTTCAAATTTTCAATGTTTTCAGACTTTGACTCAAATGATGGCAAAACAAATGCCTTTTTGCTATTAGTGTTAGAAGTTTTGTCCTTTCTCAGTTGCCTTTTCAGAAGATATTGAAAATTGTGATGTAAATCTTTTGAAGGCACAAAGTCAATATCTGATACAAGTATGTATGGTAGTGATGCGTACTGAATGGCAATATTTCTCAATGTATTGCTTGGATATGACACATCTTTATTGTAATTCATACCATCATTCACAAAATAGTCCGCAGATGTTAAACATGTACTCTTCATGCCAACAACTTCATATTTTTGCCTTGATTTTCGGATTGGAAACACAATATGAAAGCTGACTAACTTTTTCACATGTTCATGACACTGATGGAGATTTATTATGGATTTTAATGCTGATAAAATGTGAGGTTCATAAGTAAAAACTGTCAGAGAAATTGGAGCATTCCACTGCTTTGCAAGATCTGGTAAGTAATGTAAATGGTTTGGAGTAGAATGAAGACACAATGTAATTCCAGTCTGGTTTTCTATTTTTTGCTCATTGGCTGGTTTCACTAGGTTTGGAGTAATAAAGTATAAACCAGTCTCATCTATAATATCCATTTTTCCTAGTTGTTGTACACAGTCTCTGATCATTGAGGCAAATGTATCCTGCTGTACTTTGGAATGTTTCTCAAATGTCTGTACGAGGGGATGCAGCAGGGTGAATCTATTCAAATAAAACATCTGAAGTACAGTCAGGAAAACCATCAGAAAGACTGCGATTCCAATGAAATAGTTCAGAGAGATGACACCTTGACATGTCCTCTTTTTCATGTTACGCTATACCTGAAACAAAAGAGCGACAAATTTTACAAGGAAAATTCAAAATGAAATTCGAATCCATTCTTGTAGAATATGGATCATCATGTAAAGAATTCCATTGAAAACATTGTGGAAAAGGGAAAAATTGTTCCAAGCAATCTTTCTTTTGGTCACAACATTTTCAGTTTTGATTTTAGAGAGACAAGCATAATGATCTGCAGATGATGTGTTAATCCTACAATATCAACAAAAGGCTTTTGAAATTAAAGTATGACAAGGAGAAAATGCTGATAACCCACATTTTTTTTTTTTCTTGCATTAATATTTTAAAGTTTTTCTAAATCTTATGATTTATGCTTCATTGAATTTCTTATCTGCCATTGTTTTCAATTTGGACAAGTCTAAAACTTTGTTGTCTGGTAAAAATTACTTTGTTTCTACATTATTCAACAATATTTTCATTGTTATTTCAAGTACATAGCAGCAGCCAGTTCACCTTGCCGCTTGTCCTGGAGTTTCCTTTACCAAGGCCTGTACTAACCAACCATTCTTAACCCTTTACCAAATGACAAAATTTCAGACTGGTCCAAATTGAAAGCATTTGCAGAAAACAATTCATTCAGATGTGACCTACATGATGGAGTTTGTTTATGATGGGGTAGAAAACAGAGAGGGAAAAGGAGAAAATGCTGGTTACCTGCCAGCATTTTTTCCTTTTCCCACTATGTTTTTAAAAGCCTTCTTTGTAAGGGTTGTTAAACCTCTGGATTCTGTGGTAAAGGGTTAAGGACATTCTTAGTCTTATTCTCCAGAATTTTCTAAATTTGAAAGTAGCACAACTTCTGATTGGCTAAACCATTTTGTGCTACTTTCAAATTTAGAAAATTCTGGAGAATAAGGCCAAGAACGTCGTAAAAACCTTCTCACAACCATGCAAATAACAGTAAACTAGGTAATTCCTTGTGTTTTCTACCTGTATTTCTATATATGTTTTAAATTTAAAGCCATCTTTGCATGAATATGAAAACTAGCAGATAAGGCTTAAGAATATACTGTGGAAATGGATAAAAAACTGGTATCCAACAATTTAGCCTTTTTTGCACAGTTTCCTACTTATTTGAGGACAAATACTTTTATTTGAACCACATTTAACCCTTTACCAGACAACAAAATTTTAGCCATGTCCAAATTGAAAGCATTTGAAGACGACAATTTTAATGTGGCTCAAATGGTGCCATTTTTCTTTGATAGGGTAGAAAACATTGTGGGAAAAGGAGAAAATGCTGGTTACCTGCATTTTCTCCTTTTCTCACAATGTTTTCAAGACTTTTTCTTCAGTGTCGTTGAAAGTCAGGATTGTGCGGTAAAGGGTTAAATTGTCATCTGTAGCAGTAAAGTGAGGATTGTAAATTGCAGACTGACACTATTGTTAACCCTTAATTCTTTACCAAGTAACAAAATTTCAATTGAGTAACATTTATGTTGCCTATCTCTATAAACTGGGACAAATAATTATTTTCTATATGTCTTTGTCTCGCATTTGGCTTAAATTTAGGTGCTATAAAACATTATAATGTTGGTAATGGTTACAACCTAAAATACAGACATCATCAAACTATGTGCATTACTAGCTGTTCACAAAAATCACCAGTTTAAGGCCATTCACAGAATAATACACTTGACAATTTTAAATGTAACTCAAAATATAAAACTGGCCACCAGCATTTCCCATAATGCTTTCAAAGGCCCCTTCCACTGGGTCGTTAAAACTTGGGATTGTGTGGTAAAGAGATAAGTCCCTCGAAATTCACCATAATGATAAATTTAAATACTGTAGGCCTTATTTGACTGTCCCTGTAAATCATTTGCAAGAACACTATTACATCAAAGTATTTACCAAAGAACAAAATTTAAGTCACATCAGTAAAATATAGACAACAGCAGAGACTCTATTTCAGTCCGCAGTTCCCAAATTGACTACAATAACATCAATGAAATCTTGGGGGCGAAATCTCTCAGTGACGAAACCTCTGGTGGCGAGTTGGGTCATCGGCAAAACCTGAATTCAACGACATGTTGACTTGTTGTTATCGAGTAAGTAATTCGGTTTCTTCTACTTTAATCTGTACGGGGTCCCTCTTTCAATTTTGTTAGAGCACGAACTGAAACCACTGAACAAATACTACAGGGCTCCAACTTTCAGTATCTTCATTTTACTGATATTCTGTTTACATTGGCGCCGGAAAATCATCAGAGCGCCTGCGCAATTCTCTGTAAACACCGAATCTGGAGCCTAAACACCGGAATGTCGCTCACCTAAGCCTTTTGATCAAACATAACCCATTTCCAATCTCTTCCGATATAACATGACAAGCATTCTGACAAACTTTCATGAGTATTGCACTGAAAATGTGGACTCTAGAGGGTACACAAGGTTTATTCAAAGATTTGTCTCGGTGACACAGTTTTTGACTCAGTTTGACCCATTTCAACAAAGAAACCATAAAGACAAAATTCTGACTAATTTTCATGAACATTGGACTGAAAATGCGGACTCAACAACATGCGCAAGGTTTTTGTCTAAGATTAAGCCCAGTGACCTACTCTCAGACTCGACATGACCAATTTTCAAACTCGTCCTGAATATCATCAAAGCAAACATTATATATATAATAATATCAAAAATTTGTTCAGCGCAAACATTTCGGTTCTGTATCATTTCTATTGATAACAGTTCCATGATAAAGAATATGTGCCGATAAATGTGGGATCGTATGCAAGTAGTTGTGGTGATGTCATATCTGGTCTTACAGCAAAGGACAGCATTTCTATCGTGTTTGTTAAATTCCCAAATTGTACCGCTTTTATGATGTTAGCGCCAACTATATTTAGCTATGTTATCATTTCATGAAGTTCTAGTTTAAAGTCTCTGCATATATGATACTTACATGCCTCCTCCCTTTGATTATTACTATTTTTATGTTCCATTGATCAATATTAATATTTCGAGCCTGAATATTTATCTTATTTAATTTACATTCATTCTTCAGTTAGCTTCATTCCTGTACTTAAGTTTTACAAATTACATCAATTTCAAATTTGATTAGTTTCGTTAAAGGTTCGACATTTCGTAACATTCCGGTGTTTAGTCATATACATTTCGTAATCATTCGTTTCATTCCGGTGCACCCATCCGAAAAATCGTTTTCGTTTTGACAGCTGGTCGAAGTTCATTTCAACAGACAACGCATTATTTCTGTATTGAAGCAAATATCTTTTTTGGGGAAGTTGTAGGAACAATAGAATTACGTGTAAGAATATAGTTTTATTGTTTATTTATAGTAGTTTATCAGTTTTCAGCTGTCGTTAAGTGTTATTATTCCTACACTGCTCTGTGAATGTGATTGAAATTCATGTGATATTCTTTACTCAACCAAACAACAAAATCTTTGACTTGTACAAATTAAAGCATTTGCAGACGACAAATTAAGTGTTGCTGAAATAAATGGATTTCTCCAGAAGACATCGTAGGAAAAGGATAAAATGTTGGTACCACCATTTTCTCCTTTTCCCACAATTTGTGAACAAACACTTATCATGACTTCTGTTAAGTGTGTATGCACTTTCAATTTCACTTGAAACAAGAAATATCTTTTAAAAAAATAGATGCCTGATGGCGTAAAAGTTTCCCACAAATAGGCAGGGGCCCTTAGAATAAACATGTTGACATTTTTTACCAATCACAAATTTCAGTTTTTTTTTTTTCATTAGGGCCAAAAGTAGGTCTAAAGCCAGCACATTCAGCTACACCTTATGATCTGGCAATTTAAATGCTAAGTATGACATCTTGCCAATGAAATAATCCAATACATTTTAGTTTCATATTTCTTGTCTTGCCCAAGCTGATAAAAAAAGAAAGGCGATAAACTGTGGAAAAATGCACTTTAGTATTACTTTAAATAACTTCTGGAACACACGCAGTAAATGTCAAACCTAGTTTCAATTTCAACGGAAGTAGGTTAATGGATATTTACGTTTGATAAACATGGAAGTATGAGAGAGAGAAATATTAGTAATTTTGGTGTTTTTGGAGAGATGAATTCTTACCACATGACAGAATTATAGACTTGTCTAAATTGAAAGCATTTGCAGAAGACAAAAGAAATTTATGTGGATCAGATGATAAACTTTGTCTTTGAAAGGGTCAAAAACATTGTTGGAAAAGGAGAAAAAATTAGTTACCGGCATTTTCTCCTTTTCCCACAATGTTTATAAAAATTTTCTTCCTCAGGGTTGTCAAAAGTTGGAATCATGGGGTAAAGGGTTAATCATTGATCTAACAATCCCTGCCCATATTATTAGCAGTTAACAATAATATTGGTGCAAAATGGCACTGAATTGCTCTCAGGAGAACAAGTTGTGACACCTGACTCCTAGATGGGAAAATGTTTGACCCAAGCCTAATTCATGTAATCTGAACATACTTGGTAGAGATCCCAGATAATAATCTACACACCAAACATTAAAACACTACTCAGAATGATATGGATCAAGGGTATTTTTGTAGTTTTTGCTGTGAAAGCCTTTGTGAAAGTTATGATCCTAGACTGTGGCCATGTTTTACCCAAGGGGTGTAGTTAGTTTAATCCTGGTAGAGGTACATGTATACTTGTTGAAGCTACCTACCAAATAATGCAGTCAAGGCCTACTGTGTTGTTCTAGTTTCAACTGTGTAAAGTCTCTCTGAAAAAGGTTACCCTGGGACCAGGCCAATTTTGACCCAATGGCTAGATTTTGAACAAACTTGATAGTCATGGATTCACTAGATGGAGCTACTTGTCAAATTTAGTAGCCCTAGAATTTATGATAAGGAAAAAGTAGATTTTTCACTATACTAGTCAATGTTAAACTTGTGATCCCTTGCACACAGGACCTGACATACAATAAACATGCACTTACTTACTTACACCACAGGTACTCACACTTGTATAGATTGTACTCACAAATTATACACAGGCATTGACATACCCCACACAGGTATTGGCATTCTGTACACAAATACTGACATACCACAAAGTATTGACAAACTGTGCACATGTACTGACATACAACACACATGTATTGACATACTACACACACATTCAGATATACCACAACAAGGTACTGACATACACACATGTACATGTACTGACATATTAGACCCCAAGTTTTGATGTACATGTACAACTGAGTACTCGCAGGAACTGACATCCCATGCAAAAGTTCTTTTTAAACTTTACACAGGTTTTTATGTACTGCACACAAGTCTGGATATGGAGAGCTAAATAGCCGCTTGAATGTGTGCTGCACTGGACCACAAACATCATAGCAAAAGAAAACATGGCTGACTTGTCATTGAAGGAACATGAGCAATTGACTGAACTACTGTCACAGATTCCTCATAAGGTATGCATATTCTTATAAACACAAAAGTTTGCAACAAAGCATAGCTGAAATACAAACTGCCCTGGCTTGGATTGGAACCCCTCTGGTAATGAGATCCTTGTTTATCAAGGCTTAAAAGACCAGCACACTAACCACTGAGCGAAAGAGAATTCTCCCTAACGCAGTTGCTAGGTATTGATTTTGTATGGGAAGAAACTATGCTGAATGCAAGGAGTGATCTCCTGTAATAAGGTCATCATTTTGATGGCATGAAGCCTTATAAGGTAATGAAGTCTATTTTCTAGACAACTGACTCCATGAGCCAATCCCTGAGGAGCCAAAGCATTGCTGAAATACAAATGTCCCCAGCTGGGATTCGAACCTTTGCTGTAAAGATCCTTGTATATCAAGGTTTAAAAGACTTATACACTAACTGCTGAGCTAAAGAGAATTCTCCCTAACGCAGTTGCTAGGTTTTGATTTCATGCAGGAAGAAACTATATTGAATGGAAGGAGTGATCTCCTGTAACAATATCTTGACTAAATACCTTAAGCCTGGTAGCTCAGTCAGTGGCATACAGTGCTTGAAACCATGCTTTTAGGTTAGCTGCTGGATCCCCAGATTGGGTCTTTTTTTTTTTTATAGAATTGTTGTGAGCTGTTGTGACAGGATTCATTTCTCTCTCACTGCTGAATGGTGTTTCAGTAATGTTTATGTACGAAAGTAGCCAGTGGCCTTGAAATGCATGTTTTGTATAGTTTGATCTTGATCCACAACTGCAACAAAATTAGTGAAAGGCACTTGAAAACCCTGTAATGTTTTTCAACAACACTTTCTCCTTTTCCTATAATTTTTTCTTCACTATCAAAGACAAATCAAAAGCCACATTTGATTCATTGTCCACTATTGCTCTTTATTTCGACAAGTCAAAAATTTTTATATCTGGCAAGGGGTTGATAAATACTTAATCCTTTTACCGGATTACTGAATTTTAGCCTTGTCCAAATTGAAAGCATTTGCAGACGAGAATTTCAGTGAGGCTCAAATGGTACAATTTTTCTTTGATAGGGTAGAAAACATGGTAAAAGCAGAAGATACTGGTTACCAGCATTTTCTCCCTTTTCCACAATGTTTTCAAAAGGCTTCTTTCCCAGGGTCGTTAAAAGGCAGCATTGTGCGGTAAAGGGTTACGGATGTATCTCCCGTTTTGTTTAATTAGGTCCAAAGAGGGATCAAAAGTCAGCCGGAGATCCTTGAGTTAACTAGCATTGATGCAAACCAACAGTTCATTGCCTTAGGTTCTAATATTGGGACTGTATTCCTCTACGACAGAGAGAAACACACAATTGAAAGGCTTAGATCTGATGTAAGTGCTATCTGTCAACCCTTTAACCCTTTACCAGACGACAAAATTTTAGCCTTGTCCAAATTGAAAGCATTTGCAGACGAATGTGACAAAATGCTTCTTTGCCGGGGTCGTTAAAAGGCGGTTTTGTGCGGTAAAGGGTTAACTCTTTTTCAATTGAGAAAATTTAACACTCATGTAAACTGAAAGCATTTGCAGACGACAGGTAAAATGTTGCTCAATTGACTGGATTTTTTTACAAAAGATTGAAAAACATTGTGGGAAAAGAAGAAAATGCTGGTTAACACACAACTCCAAGTTTTAGCAACCCAGAGAAAGAAGGCTTTGAAAACATTGTGGAAAGAGTAGAAAATTTTGATAGCCAGCATTTTCTCCTGTTAGCCCAATATATTCTTTTGCCTATTCAAGGACCTTTTTCCACATTTTTTTTCATCTTTTTAAGGACTGATACTATGATTTGAAAACTATTTGGAGCGTTTCTTTAAATTCCTTCAATATTATTGAGTCTAAATTTTCCTGTTTGGTAATGAGTTAACAACACAATCCCATATTTATCGACCCTAAAGCTTTTGAAAATATTGTGGAAAAAGGTAGAACCAAAAGGGTAGGCAGATTTTGTTTTTCGTTTTTCCACAAATTTTTACCTATCTTCCCATAGACAGATCTATTCATATTACTTGTAAAATAACTTCTGCAAATGCTTTTTATAATGTTGAGTATAAAAGTTTGCTATCTGATAAAGAGTTTACCCATTAGCTGACAAATATGCCTTTTCATGCCCCCATTGTAGACAATTATTGAGAGGCGGGAAGATGAGCAATAGTGTATAACAAAGCAATTGATCTTTTTCTCACAGTGTTTTCCATATCATTCAAAAATGCCTTTTTTCTCCCTTGAATGTTCTTTTCTTTGCACCATTTTGTTTCAATTCAAAATTAAAACACTACCACCTACATACGAATAAAGAGAAATTGCAAGTAATGAGCATTTTTTTCCTGTTGTCAGGATGTTTTTACTTGTATTCACACATCAAATCTCGATATCTATGGATAATCCATAACAAAGCCATGCTTTGGCAAAAGGGGGCTTAATGCATCTCCGTGACGTATTATACATAGCAGTTCATTTTATGATTATGGATCTATAAATTACATTTTGTCTGACAACCAACTGAATCATATGGTAGGTAAACTGGTCCTTGGACATGCAGAAAATTGAACAATAGCAAAATATTTCGGCCCAGGTCAGCCTGCTCGAATTGTGCAGGCTGACCTAGATTGATACTTTTTGCAGATGCATTAAGGGGGATTTAAGCCCCCCTTTCACAGAGCATAGCTCATATTCAATGTTCATATTTTTAGGATGTTTTCCAAAGTCGTCTGCTGCAAACTTGTTTTACTCTTTACCAAACAACATAAGGTTAGACTGGTCCAAATTGAAAGCATTTGCAAATGACAATTTAATGTGACTAAAAAATTGAAATTTGTCTTGGAAAGGATTGAAAACATTGTGGGAAAAGGAGAAAATGCTGGTTACCAGCATTTTCTCCTTTTCCCGCAATGTTTTCAAAAGGCTTCTTTCTCAGGGTCGTTAAAAGTCGGGATTGTGTGGTTAAGGGTTAAGGAAGAGATTTTTGTTGATATTTAATTGTAGAAGGAGAAATAAAATATGTAAATTATAGTGACATATGATTTAGATAATATTGTTCAACCCTTTCCCACATGATCCCAAGTTTTAATGACCCTGTAAAAGAGGGCTGTTGAAAACGTTTTGGCATATGGAAAAAATAGCTGTAAATTTTGTTGTCTTGTTAGAAATTTGTAAGAATATAGTTTACAAAGATCACATTTTGCTTATTTGTATGGTGTTTAAAGCCATTTCCAACATTATTTCAGTTACATTACAGCAGCCAGTGTACCTATCCATGCTTTCCTGGAGTTTCTTTTATCAGTTTTTAGCACACAATTCAGTCCATTTCCCTCATAACCATTGTTGAAATAGTGTTCAGTGGTAAGAGAGGAAAGATCCTGTTGCAATGACTATCATCAATCCTTGGAAAGAAATTGGCCAAGCTGGCGATTGGAACCAGCAACCCCCTGGTCTCAAAGTCTTGCACACTACTGACTGTGCTATTAGGTGCTGCATAGTGCACTGTCATTGACAATGTTTTACTGATCTTTTGATACAGAACACCTTTGACTGTGTTATCTCTGTTTGCCTCCATCATGGATTGGACGATATGGTGGCAGCAGGTTTCGTGTCCGGAGCCATTTACATCTTCCAACTACCGTCCATGAAACTTGGGCATAGCAAAAAGGTAGGTTGGTCATTTTATCTGAGATTGGTTTGTCAAGTCAGGTTTTGTTCTTTTTAATGTAGACATATTGTGTCCTGTTAACCCTTTACTGTACAATCCTGAGTTTCAATGACCCTGACAGATGGCTTTTGAAAACACCATGGGAAAGAAGGAAATGCTGGTAGTCAGCATTTTCTCCTTTTCCCTCAATGTTTTCTACCCTTCCAAAGACAGATCACATCATTTGAGACACAATCAATTTGTCTCTTGCAAAATTAATTCTTTTAATCTGGGCTTGTCTGAAGTATTGTCCTTTGGTAAAGGATTAAGTAAGAATTGCCACAATGTAAATGCTGTATCCAGTACTTTCTCCTTACCAAATTATGTTTTCAAAAGTCTCATTCTCTGGAGTTGTTGAAAGAAGGGGACTGTCTGGTAAAATATTACCTCTTTACCACACAATCCCGTGTTTTAATGAACCTAAGGCAGAAAGCTTTTAGAAACACTGTGGGAAAAGTAGAAAATGTTGGTAACCAGCATCTTTCTTTTTTCTGCAATGTTTTTTCACATTCTTAAGACAAAACTCAACATGGCAGTAATATATAATTTGTCGTCTGCAAATGCTTTCAATTTTGTCAAGTCTAAAATTTTGTGGTTTGGTAAAGAGTTAAAGAACAGAAATGTACAATCTAGATTGCTTAGTGAGTTTATTGTCAGTATGTTAGTGAAGAAATATAAGGAATCACGTGTACTAGTTATCATGAACCTTCACATAGCTAAATTGATGAAGTAGACATTTTTAAGTTGTTAAAAAGAAATAAATGTTGCAATGCAAATACTTTTTTTTTGTAGCTGAGATATTGCAAAAATATTGGACAGTGTAGATTCAAGATCAGATTGCATTTTTCTGTACGGTCTGATTTTGATCTACATTGTCTGTAAAAAAAGAAACCTTTTAAACTTCCCAGAGCATGCTGAAGGTAAAAATAAATGAGCCATGCTCTGGCAAAAGGGGGCTTAATGCATCTCCATGATGCATGATATTAAGCAAGTCATCGCATGATCATGGATCCATGAAGCCCATTTTGTCTAACAACTGACTGAATTGTGAGGTAGACTGGTCTTTTGACATACAGAAAATTGACCAATAGTGAAAAGTTTCGGCCCAGGTCAGCCTGTGTTAATATTATTCACAGATGCATTAAGCTCCCTCTTCACAGAGCACAGCTCAAGTGTAACGGTTTTGAAATGTAGTTAAGTCATAGCAACGCATGTACATGTACAACTTTTAAGATCCTTGCTGTACACAAGTTTATGAACAGTTTAAAGACAAGGAGTAGTCAGTTACAGCAAGGAATATCTTCTTGCTATCAATGTTTGTCTTATAAGTGTTTTCTGACTTGGTAGCTATTTTTCCTATATGTCACATGTACCGGTACTTCTTTTTGATTGGTCTAAAATCACTGGTAGCCTGCACAATGGTGATTCAAACCATTACTTCACAATCCTGGGTTTCAGCGAGTTTTAGGATGACCGTCAAAAACTGTGTTGTGAAAAAGAGAAAATGCTGATAACCATCATTTTCTCCTTTTCCCACAATTCTATCTACTCTTCTACAAATTTTCACAACATTTGAGCTACATGCTATTTGCTGTCTGCAAATTCTCTCAATATTGACAGGTCTAAGAATTTTTTAGTTAAACCTGTATCTAATGTTGTAGCTGGAGAAGATTGTGGTTCCAGACTTACATGACAATCCAGTACAGTGTTTGACATGGACCACTAATGGAATGAAGCTGTATAGTGGAGATAGAAAGGGCAGTGTTGGATGTACAGAAGTAGATTTTTATGAGGTATTTCTTTAGCAGATTTGGAGCCCTGTAGCTCAGTCAGTAACATACAGGGCTGAAATCTAGAAGTTGCTGGTTGGATTCCCGGCTTGGCTAAATTTTTTCCAAGGACCGTAGTCACTGCATTAGGATTAATTCCCGTTTCACTGCTGAACATGTTTTTATTGTTTATGTGGGTAAACAGCTATTGGATTGGAAAGAAGTACTGGTAATAGAAACTCTGGGAAAGCTTTGATAGGTGCACTGGCTGCAGCAGTGTAACTGAAATGATCTTGAGAACACCAATCAGACAAACTTTACTGGAGTATCCCATGGTTTTACAAGCCTGAGGAGGAAGCTTTTGATACATTGAAGGCAAAGGAAAATATGCAGAAAACTAGTGTTTCTACTTTTCTACAAAGTTTCTTCTTACTGTTTACAGACAAATCACGTCATTGGAGCCATATTTAATTTGTTGCAAGCCCATTGTTAACCCTTTACCAGATAAAATTTGGACTCAACCAGATTGAAAGCATTTGCAGAGGACAAAATAGATGTAGCTCAAGTGGTGATTTCTGTCTTTGGTAGGGTAGAAAACATTGTGGGAAAAAGGAGAAAATGCTGGTTATCAGCATTATCTCCTTTTCCCACGATGTTTTCAAAAATCTTTCTCTTTGGGGTTGTTAAAAGTTTGGATTGTACGGTAAAGAGGTAAAAGAAGGTCTGCAGTGTTGTTTCATGTAGTTAGACCTGGGTTCGCATTCACTACAATTCTTAAAAATGTTCACAGTCTTATTCTCCAGAATTTTCTACATTTTCAAGTAACACAACTTCTGATTGGCTAAACCATTTGGTTTGGTCAGTCAGAAGTTGTGTTACTTTCAGATTTAGAAAATCTTAGAGAGCAAGACCAAGAATGTTCTTCAGAATGGTTGGTTAATACTGACCCTGTAGAAAGTACTGATGTGTCAAGTTTGAGTCCTACAAGGATATCTTAAACTCTTTACCAAATGACAAAGTTTTAGACTTTTCTAGAATTTAAAGATACATCAGTATTCATTCTCAGCCAGTTTTTAACCCATTTCATCTTTATTTATCAAGCTGCAATCATTCTTGTATCTTCATGCTAATGTTGCCGCCAACAGTTGCAAGGTTGCATAGATTAGGACTGACAGAAGAATGCATTCATTTTCTAGAGGCTATCAAAGAAATCACTATTGTGGCGTTTCCAGTTTTAAATTGCAGATTTTTTAAATATGGATTTATCCCTTACACCATACATAAGGTATTTTATCAATGTTTACACAGTTGACTAAATTCTGAACCTTTTTACAGTCTGTCAAATTTTAACAGGGTTTTTTTCTCTCTGGCTGTAAGCATGTATTGTTAACAAAAATGACAAATCAAAGGTGGCTTAGACAAATCAAAGATGGCTCAAACATTGTGATTTGTATTTTTATTTGTAGAAAACTTGAAAAAAGACAATACTGCTTACCAATGTTTTCAGAAGCTTTCCTCTTCAGGGTTGTTAGAACTCAGGATTGTTTGGTAAAGGGTTAACCCTTTCCCAAATGACAAGTTTTGGATTGGTCCAAACTGAAAGAGTTTGCAGACGACAATTTCAAATTTGATGAAAGTGGCAGAAAGTTACCAAAAAGGGTAGAAAACACTGTGGGAAAAGGAGAAATTGCTCGTTACGAGCAACTTCTCCTTTTCCCACAGTGTTTTCAAAAGACTTGTACTGCATACAACGTGAAAACCAGGGCTTGTTTGGGAAAGGGTTAAGACAGAAGACATTGCAGTGTCTGCCCCATAAACATAGATATGATCAGTCCAAAATTGTGTGTTATTTCAGTAATTGAAGAGATAGGCACTGATAAAATAATTATAACCTACTTAAATGAAGTATTATGCAAAAAAGATATTTTGTGCCCACCTGAGTAGCTCAGTGGTTAGCATATTTGACTCATGACCTGGTGGTTGTGAGTTTGATACCCGGTTGAGGCAAACTTTCTTTCTGGCAATTTTCGCTTCTCACCTCTGATTCATGTGGGAAAAGTAGTTGGTGATTGGAAAGAAAGCTGTGTTAGTACTGTTGTGAGAAGGCCAGGAAACACATGCGTAGATGCACAGACCTAAGCTGTTAAAACGGCGTTAAACTCCAATACAAACAAACAAACAAAGCAAAAATGATATTTTGCCTTTTTCCATAATGTTTTCCAACCTTTTAGAGAACTGAAGCCCATTTGTATTAATTTTGAATTTGTTGCCTGCAGATGTTTTGAATTTGGAAGGTTCTACAACTTTGTTTTTGGGAAAAGTTTAACTCTTTACCAGACGACAAGATTTTGGACTTGCCCAAATTCAAAGCATTTGCAGACATCAAATTTAATGTGGCTGATTTGATCGGACATGTCTTTGATAGAGTAGAAAACGGCTGATTTGATTGGACATGTCTTTGATAGGGTAGAAAACATTTCTCATTTTCCCACAATGTTTTCAAAACGTTTCTTGATCAGGGTGTTGAAAACATTTGATTGTTTGGAAAAGGGTTAATATATCAAATGTTTCTTTATTTCTCTCTCCCCTTTTGTTATCTTTATTTTAGGGTAAGTGCACTTCTACAGTGCTGTTGATTGAATCCAAGACAGAGATAGTTCAGCTTTCCTCTGGTCACAGGTCCCTGTTAGTATCCACTAAACACAGGTGTCTGTTATGTAGGATGGATGAACATAACAGGATTGTACAAGTTGGAAGTAAAGACAGAAAGATGTAAGAAATTGTAAAAAAAAATATTAGTGTTACCATCTGTCTCCCCCTCTGTCTTTCTCTGCCTGCCTTGGTCTTTGAATGTGTAATAAAATCAAATTTTTTAATCTCTTAAATGTAAGTTTTCTTAACTCTTTAAAAGGTGACAAAATTTTAAATTTGTCCAAAATCAAAGCATTTTGCAGTCAACAGATTAAATGTAGTTCACATGATGGAATTTGTCTTTGAACCCATTATGGGAAAAGAAGCAAATGCTGGTTACCAGCATTTTCTCCTTTTCCCATAAAGGTTTCAAAAGACTATTCTTCTCAGGGTTGTTAAAATGTTGGTTTGTTGGTTTAAAGGGTTAAAAAAGGGTATCTATTATGCTATTCCATAGAGATTTTGTGTTACAATTCATACTTCTGCTGATGAGACCATCAAACATAATTATCATGAAAAGAATGAGAGAAAGCTCAATCTCAAAATGTATACAATCAAACCTGTAACAAGCAAGCACCAAAGCACTCAAAATGTGCTTGAGGAAGACAGGGTCCATATTCACCAACCACTCTCAAGAACATTCTTAGTCTTATTTTCCAAATTTTTTTGAATTTGAAAGTAACACGACTCCTGATTGGCTAAACCAAATGCAAATTGACTTGATTGGAACACACAGAAGTGCAGAATGTTGTAATATTCCATTTACACATGTATTACCTATACAAAATATGCTTTTCCATATAGCTCTGTTTTTATACGCCCGTCGAAGACGGGACGTATTATGGGATCACCCGTGGCGGGCGGGCAGGTGGGCGGCGTCCAGTTCTTTGTCCGGAGCATATCTCCAAAACTATACTACCTACGGTTAGGAAATTTCATGCATGGATAGATCTCATCAAGGGGGAGTGCAGTGCACAGGAATCATAACTCTTGCTTCCTTAATTTTTGAGTTATTGCCCTTTCTTGTTTTTCATACTTGAATTTTGTCCGGTGAATATCTCCAATACTATACTACTTAGGGTTATGAAATTTCATGAGTGGATAGATCTCATCAAGGGGGAGTGCAGTGCACAGGAATCATAACTCTTGCTTCCTTAATTTTTGACTTATTGCCCTTTGTTGTTTTTCATACTTGAATTTTGTCCGGAGCATATCTCCAAAACTATACTACCTACGGTTATGAAATTTCATGCATGGATAGATCTCATCAAGGGGGAGTGCAGTGCACAGGAATCATAACTCTTGCTTCCTTAATTTTTGACTTATTGCCCTTTGTTGTTTTTCATACTTGAATTTTGTCCGGTGAATATCTCCAATACTATACTACCTACGGTTATGAAATTTCATGTCTGCATACATCTCATTAAGGGGGAGTGCAGTGCACAGGAATCATTACTCTTGCTTCCTCAATTTTTCAGTTATTGCCCTTTCTTCTTTTTCATACTTGCATTTTCTCCGGTGAATATCTCCAAAACTATACTACCTAGGGTTATGAAATTTCATGCCTGCATACATCTCATTAAGGGGGAGTGCAGTGCACAGGAATCATAACTCTTCCTTCCTTAATTTTTGACTTATTTTCATACTTGAATTTTGTCTCGAGCATATCTCCAAAACTATACTACCTATGGCTATGAAATTTCATGCGTAGATAGATCTCATCAACTGGGAGTGCAGTGCACATGAACCATAACTCTTGCTTAATTTTTGACTTATTGCTCTTTCCTTATTTTGAAACTTTAATTTTGTCCAGTGCATATCTTCAGAACTATACTAGCTAAGGATATGAAATTTCATGCGTGGATACATTCCATCAACGGGAAGTGTTGTGCATATAAATTTCAACTCTTGCTTGCTTAATTTTTCAGTTATTGCCCTTTCTTGTTTTTTTTTTCGAACTTGAATTTTGTATGATGCATATCTCTCAAACTATACTACCTCGGGTTATGAAATTTTAGGGCTGGATACATCTCATCAAGGGGTAGTGCAGTGCACATGAAATATAAATTGCTTATTTTTTATGCACCCTTTCAAGACAGGATGTATTATGGGATCAGCCATGGCGTACAGGCATCCAGGTAGCATAACTTACACATCTTAAAACCTATTAACTTTAAATTTGACAGTTGTGTTTGTTGTAAGCATATGGGGTGCAGTGTACACAAAGAATAAATCTTCCTTCCTTATGAGTAATTGCCCTTTCTTCTTTTTCATACTTAAATTTTGTCAGCAGCATATCTCTCTTACTACACTACCTATGTATATGAAATTTCAGTGATGCATAGATCTCAGATTATTAGAAACATAACTATTGCTTCCTTAACTTTTTCTTATTGTCCTTAGTCATTTTTCAGGCTTAAATTCAACACTATCGTATCTATGGATATCAACATAAAGTGTATAAACAAGAGTTCCGTCAACACAAATACACTGCCATTATCTTCAATCAACAGTAAAAAAAATATTCTGCACTACTATTTTTTTATACCTCCCTTTTATCATTATTATGCCCCAACTTTACAACTTGGGGTAAGACGGGTGTATCTTGCGACAATTTGCCGCTCTTGTTTAATATATGAATTAACCTTTTACCACACAATCCCAAGTTTTAACAACCCTAGGGTAGAAAGCTTTTGAAAACATTGTGGGAAATGGAGAAAATGCTAGTAACTAGCATTTTCTCTTTTTCTGCATTTTATACATTTTCTGAGACAAATTCCAACCTGGAAGTCATGTTTAATTTCAGAAATGTGTAATTTCCATATGGACAATTTTATTGTCTGATAAATAGTTAAGCCTTTACCACACAGGACCTTGAGAAAGAGGCCTATTGAAAACAATGTGTTGTATCCTTCCCAAAACAAATTTCAATTTTTTGGTTACATCTATTTTGTCGTCTTAAAAAATAATGCTTTCAATTTGGACTAGTCTAAAATTTTGTCGTTTGGTAAAGAGTTAAATGACATTTTATCCCATTTGTTGCATTACTTTCCGCTAATGATTTGTTCTATTACCTCAGAATTGGTGACTTTGGGGCTTGTTTCATTCCTGCCATGTGTAAACCAGATGATGCCCAGCTTTTTGCCTCTAGACCAGGATATAGAATCTGGAAAGCATCAATACAGGGAACTGTTAGCAATACATTCATATTCAAGGACATTTTAATGGTTCCACACACAGAAATAATATTGTTGCCATTTGAAATTACAGATATAATAAAAAGTGAAGGGTTAAATCAGTTTGGACCAATTCAGTTGTTGCGAAATAGATATTTAGTGACATGGAATGCAAGCTGTCTGTATGTAGTTGACCCAGATAAAACAGCATTAATTGGTTCCCAAAAACGCATAGGCTGTATTAAATCTGTGGTAGTTACAGAAGATGAGATCTTTGTGTTGAGGATGGGAACCGATAGACATGTTATCCGAATTGCATTTAAACCGCTGCCTTCCTCATCTAGCCAAAGTAAGTTGTTTGTAAGTATCATGACTTGATGTTGACATATCTCTAAGAAACTGGCGGCTTCATGGTTTTTTCTAAACTCTTTATTAACTGCACAGTGTAGATTTTCCAAATTTTTAAAACTTGCAGATGACAAATAAAATGTAGCTCAAATGATAGAATTTGTTTTCGAACCAGAAAATGTTGTAGGAAAAGGAGAAAATGCTTGTTCCAGCATTTTCTCCTTTTCCCATAATGTTTTCAAAATCCTACATCCTTAGAAAGGGATAATTTGGTAAAGTTTTTTTTATATTTTGGTCTTTTGTTTCCTAGTGTAATTGTCATTTTTTTCATTCAAGTATGGTAGTGTTATAATGTAAACTTAATGCATGATTATGGATTTTATATAGTCATATATTATTTTCGTTTTTGACTTAATGCGTCAGCAAACAACAAAATTTCGAACCTCTCCAAATCCCAAAGTTATTGCAGACCGCAAAACAAACGTAGCTCAAAGAATGGAAAGTGCATTTGAAAGGCAAGAAAACATTGTGGGAAAAGGAGAAAATGCTGGTTACCAGCATTTTCTCCCTTTCCCACAATATTTTCAAAAACCGTCTTCTTTAGGCTAGTAAATAGTCGGTATTGTGTGGTAAATGCTTAATGGAAATGTATTGTCCTGAGTGTCTGTATTTTGTGATGGTAAGGAAATTACATGATAAAATTAACCCTTAGGTTGCTAAGCGCGACTCACTAACCTTTTGCAGACACTGTAGATCAAGATCAGACTGCACAGAACGTGCAGTCTGATCTTGGATCTACACTCTCCGATAAGGAGATTTCTTTTTCCCCAAAAATGTCTTTGAAATAGTAAAAGTTTGGTTTTTACTATCTGTTTATGAGTTTCATTTCACTTATTCAGCAGGATAATGGTTAAGAGTTTAGACAAGCAAATTTAGTAGAAAGTACTTGCTTTCATTTTAAAGAATCATGTCAAAAATAATTTTAAGGCAAAGATTATGACTTTGATATCGTTTTCCTTCTAGTGCATCGAAATAAATATATGCTGTTGGCCTTCAGTTCTTGAGCAAGTACGGGATGACCAAATTCCAGTAACTAGGTAGTAGTAACTGCAGATAGTAATAGGTGGCTGCAGTTTTTGAGACAGGGTACTTTTAAGAAATAGAAAATGGTATCAATGTCTGTTAACCAAGACAATGAACTACTTTTCATGTATTTTTGTCCCACGTTTGGCTGATATTCAAGTATGAAATGTGGGGGTCTTTCAGTAAATGATACAACAATTATATTACAGTCCTGAGGCAATTACAAGAACAGCGTAAAGAAAGAGAAAAAGAAGAAGAAGCAGAAGACAAGGAAAGTGTTGCAAATGACAAATCTTCTTTTAAATTTTTGCAAGGAAATATTTTGGAAAAAGTCAAAAAGTTACCTAATCCATCAATTCTCAAGGAAAAGTTACAAAGTAAACTTAAAAGTGATCATAAGTCAGACACATCACCATCAAAATATGAGAGCCAAGCTTATGTTTTTGATCAGGATGAAGATCACACTACAGAAGAGCCGGCTCCCAGTGGGCCATTGCCACCTGTTATTGAACTTGATTCGCCGGAGTTGATGAAACTTACAATAGATGCTGTAAACATTAATGAAAATACAATTGAAGACAAAAGTCTTGAAATTCAAAGCATTCCTTTTATAGAAGGGTTTTCAGACCTTTCAAGTGGTAGAAGTTTAGAAACAGAAATAACAGAGGACCTGTCTGTGAATACAAAAAGGACTGGTACTGGAGCCATTTCTGCATTAGCAAAGTTACAAGAAGAACACAAGCAGTATGAAATTGCAGACCCAGTCTACAGAATAAATAGTGTTGAATTGGACAAAAATGTGAGAGACCCTTTTAGTTTTGTAGTTCCTGAGACAGAAGATGACAGTATAGTATTTAGTAAAAAGTCAAAAGGAAAGACAAAAAAGAAGAAAAAAGGTATAGTTTCATACAAAGATCGGTCTTCAGCTATTAAACAAATCAATATGCCTCATACTTTATGTAATAATTGAGCCCATTATTACTGAGATGTTTTTGTGTACCTTCAGTGTTCAGATTTTAACCCTTTACAGAACGAAAAAATTTTAGACCCTGTCCAGGTTCAAAAGATTTGCAGATAGCTAATTAAGAGCATCTCATATGACAGGATTTTACCACACAATCCTGAGTTTTAACAACCGTGAGGAAGAGACCTTTTGAAAACATTGTGGGAAAAGGAGAAAATACTGATATCCAGCATTTTCTCCTTTTCCCACAATGTTTTTCTACCCTATCAAAGACACCATTCCATCATTTGAGCTGCAATTAAATTGTTTGCAAATGCTTTCAACTTGGACAAGTCTATATATTGTTCATGTGGTAAAGAGTTAAAAGGGTAGAAAACATGGGAAAAGGTTAGTAGCATTTTCTCCTTTTCCCACAGTGTTTTCAAAAGGCTTCCTGTGGGTTGTTAAAACTGTGAATTGTTTTGTAAAGAGTTAACAAAACATTCTGATACTAGTATGTTATGTTTTCAGAATGGTATTTTCCTTTCCTCCAAATGTTTCTTGCCATAGATCAAGATCAAACTGCACAGAAAGTGCAGTCTGATCACGTATCTATACCAGATGCTTGTTTAGTCAAAGTTGTATTTTAAAGATCTTGTTAAATTTCAACAGATTGTATTTTGAGCCATCAATAGAGGTCAAGTTATATATTTGGCACCGATTGAGTTAATCCTGTATTATACAACAAACTTTGAACTTCTTCAAATTGAAAGCAAAGAATGATGGGATTTTTTTTTTGACAGAGTAGAAGACAATTGTGGGAAAAGGAGATAATGCTGTTACCAGCATTTTTTCCTTGTTCCCACATTGTTTTCAAATGCCTACTAACATCAGGATGTTAGACTTGCCCAAATAGAGAGCATGGCAGACGACAAAATAGATAGGACTTAAAAATTGAAATTTGTTTTTAGAAGGGTAGAAGTCATTGTTAGAAAAGGTAACCAGTATTTTCTCCTTCTCACATAATATTTTCAAAAGCCATCTTTCTCTAGGTATTTTAAACTTTAGAATTGTTTGATAAAGGGTTAAGACACAAGTCTGTTTGGTGCAGGGTCACTAGTTTTTTTGTCTGTGTTTTAGGTATCAAAGAACAAAAAGTGAAGTCACACCAGGTAAATGTAGAGAAAGATCAAGATTCTATTTCTGTCCATAGTGCCACAAGTGTCCACAGTGACATCAGTGAGACAATAAGTAATTCTGGTAACCAGGACAACCAGTCAATAGCAACAGGCTCCTCCTCCATGAATGCAGAAATATATGGACAGACTTTGATAAATGAGTCAGAAACTAGATCTAGTGATGAAATAGAGAACATTAGCACTGGCGTAGATGAAGCAGGAAATTCCACGATTAGTTGCCAGGGTGAAAAGGGTGATTGTTTGATACCCGTAATGATGGACAGTTTGAAAAAAGAAGACCTAAAATCAGGAAATGATATGGAAGCTGGCCAAAGTCGATCCTCAGAAGCGTGTATAGAACAGTCTATTTCACCTGATGCCAGTGCAGAAATACATTCCAGTCTAACCATGGAAGAACACAACATTTCAAATTTGGATAAAGAAATTTCCAGACTTAACTCCTTTTTAAGTGGAACATCAGAATTGGAGCAAGCTTACCCAAGTATTGACTCCGATACTCAGTCACTGGACTATTCACAAGCCAAGTTTCATGATATTTTACTGAAAGATATAAGAAATACTCAATTTGAAACACCATCTACAACAGATAGTTTGATAATGGATTCTGATAAAGAATATATACCAAGTAGTCTTGAACAACAGCTTAATGAACTTGAACATAGCGCTTCTATAGCAGAAGACAGTGATCATCAGACATTCACAGAGAATAACATGCCTGTTGGTCCACCATCGCTCACCTCCCTGAATTTGCAGCCCACATCTATCTATTCTATGTACAAGACACCTAGCACATCAGGGGAAGATTTTTATTCCAAATACGGACTGACATCTCCGGACATCTCTCTGAATACACCTGATCCATACAGTGAGCCAGCTGATCACTCACCTACTGTGGACCATAGCGCTGATCATACTGACAAAGAGGATAGTGAAGAAATTGATGATGAAACAGAAGACAGTGTAATGGAATCTTCTGTTAAAGTGTCTGAAATACCTAGCACTCTAAAGTCTGTGAATAACTGGACAGAAGTGAATGCCCCAGGAAACATTAACAGTTTATCAGTGTCACATACACATGTCTGGATAACAGACAGAAGCTGCAACATTTACTACAGCAGTGTGAAGGATGCTGGGATATCATGGAAAAAAGCCTCAGGATATGCCAACCAGATCTCGGTATCAGTGAACGGGAATATTGTGTGGCGCCTCTACAAGGGTGTGGTATATGCTGGTACAAAAATAACACCCAAACATCCTGAAGGGATGAAATGGGTGGAGGCAGTGAAAGATGTGATGTATATCTGTGTAGCAGAAAAATGTGCATGGTAAAGTTAGGTTTCACTCTTAACCAAACAACAAAATATTTTTCTTTTCTGCACTGAATCTGTTTACAGATGACTGTTTAAATTTGGGCTGAATTCCAGGGTCCGTATTCACCAACCATTCTTAAGAATATTCTTGGTCTTGTTCTCCAAAATTTTCCAAATTTGAAAGTAACACACCTTCTGATTGGCTAAACCATTTGGTTTGTTGTGTTACTTTCAAACTTGGAAAATCTTGAAGAATAAGTCTAAGAACATTCTTAAGAATTGTTGGTGAATACGCACCCAGGACTTGTATGTATTTGAAAAACATTGTGGGAAAAGGAGAAAATGCTGGTTACCGGCATTTTCTCCTTTTCCCACAATATTTTCAAGGCCCACTACCTCAGGGTTGTTAAAATACGGAATGTACAGGATTGTTTGGTAAAGGATTATGTAAGCTCTTTGTTGTACAACTACAAAATTTTAGACTTTCCAATGATAAAGAATCTGAACGTGCAGAATTGAATGTGTCTTAAATATATTATTTTTTCTCCATTTCCCATCATGATTTCAACAGTCACTTTCTCCAGGATTGTAAACTTTAAGGATGATTAGGTAAAGTATGAAGTCTGTACCTCCTGAAAAAATTGAGTGAAAACATTAAACTGGTATAGTGTGAAAACGTTAGTCATATCTCATAAAGCTTTGCCTTTAAAATTTTGAACATTGTGTTCAAAATATGCTTGTTTGTGACTCATTTCTGTACTGGCTACTTAGAGACATTGTCATATTAAAAAGTATGTTACATCTGACATCGAGGAAACATATTTGAATTAAAGGAATCTACTTTTTATGATTGAAACCATTTTCAGAATAGAAAGTATTTCTGGTTACAAGCAGTTTCTGCATTCACACTGTACATGTATTTTCAAAAAGTAGTATATGATAGGAGCATGAAAAGTCATAATTTGTCTGCTTATAAATCATACAGATTGGGTCCAATAACTTTTATGCTTGATCAACAAAATGTGCTATTGCATTTATATGACGAAAATGGCCTGTTCAATACCAAATGAAAACTCTGCCAATACTCAGAAAACTGACCAATTTCAAAGAAAACTAGGCCAGCATGATTCAGTTAGTATCAAATTCAAAACGGACAAGAAATCCTTGCTGCCATTTTATAAAATCATTAATTTAGTGACTTTGTATAGTCAAAGTTGAAGTCAGAGGACCTGTAACACGGCTATTACATAATTACTTTATTCATAACATTATATTACAGGTATATCAAAACATCGTACGAGGTGATGATCCAGAAAGGATTATCAAAAGAGCGTCCTTGTTACACTGCACAGTCTGTAGACTGTTCTCACAGGTTGAAACAGATTGTTTGCCAGTCAGGTGTGGTTTGGGCTTTAACAGAGAATTGTCAATGGCTGTACAGAGATGGAGTCACGGCAGATTGTCCTGAGGGTACTTTATGGAAGTCTGGAGACAGGTAAGAGATTGACATGATTGGTTGATTGTTCGTTGCCGGAGCTTTGCTAAAGATGTTCAAGTAACGTTCCTTATTTAATCGTTTACCAAAGGACAAAATTGTGGATGTGCCCAAATAGAAAGCGTTTGCAGATGACATATTAGTTGTAGCTCAAAAGATGATTTCTGTATTTGGAATGGTAGAAAACATTGTGGGAAAAGGAGAAAATGCTGGTCTTTCTTTTCCGTTAATGTAGTCAAAGGCTTTCTTCCTAAGTGTTGTTTAAATATTGAAATTTCAGATGTGATCATATTGAAAGCATTTGCAGAAGACATATTAGTTAAAAAGATGGTTTCTGACTGGAATGTTACAAAACATTGTGGGAAAAGGAGTAAATGCTTGTTACCATAATTTTCTCATTTTCCCACAATATTTTCAAAAGCCTTCTGGTCAGTGCACTTTAAACATGGGATTGTTTGTTAACCCTTTGCCAAACAAATCCAGGTTTTAATGACACTGAGGTTCAGTGGTAAAATGTAGGACTTGCAACCTGGTGGCCCTGAGTTTGAGCCACAATGGAGGCACTGGGCTTTTTGTGGGTTGGGCAAGACAGTTCAGAGCCCCAGCCTATTACTGGTGAAACCCAGAACTTACACAAATATATTGGCTGTTGTCATGATATGACAAATAATGTTAAAAGCAGCTGTGATATGACTGAAATAATGTTGAAGGCAGCTTAAAAAACCATTCATTTATGCATTACTTTCAATGACACTGAGGAAGAGGCTTTTGACAAGATCATGGAAATAGGAGGAACTGCTGGCAATCAACATTTTCTCCTTTTCCCACAATGTTTTATACCCTTTTTGAGACAGTTTTCATCATTTGAGCCACATTGGTTTGTCATCTGCAAATACTTTCAGTTTAGATGTGTCTAAATTTTGTCATTTGGTACAGAGTTAGAGTGTTAAGGTCAAGCAATAGTCAGTGTAATTGGTATTGTCACTTCATTATCCTTTTATGACATAGGTTTAATTTAGCAGAAGCAATTTACTGGCAAAATATAATCGCATCATCATCTTGGAGCACTGATATCCACATATATTCAGTGGATTTCAATTTCAAATGACCTGTTTTTCATGGGGATTTACATGGTAAACAAATGAAGAGTTGCAATAAATTTTGCTGCTGTTTTGTTGCAATTCTGAAGCATTAAAATTGACTTAAGCTTAACCTTGTAATATGTATTGCCAACATTAATGAAAATTGAAAATAAAAAAATCCCGACTAAAAACGCAAGGCTATGGCATAACTTATGATTCATACTTAAGTTTAAGCCAAGCCAATTAAGTATTGTAGCAAACAGTTCTGCCTATACCAGGTGAGCAAGCTAAGGTCAGTCATTAAGCTATGTTTTGTGTGTGTGAACAGTAAATGTATGTACAATGTAAATCTTTTGATATTCCAGTATGTACAGAGTTCTGTTAAATATGTAAGTTAAAATGTAAAGCTCTCTCTTGTGCTAGCAAAAAAGCATGTTGATTGCAGTTTAAAGACCATTTAGACTTTTCCTTGTAACCCTTAGGCTTTTAAGTGCCACTCCATGTACTTCTACCGACAGTGTTGATCAGAAGATGCTGCTCTGATCTTGGATCAACACTGTCTGATACGATGTGATTTTCTTGCAAAAAAGGCATTTTGAAATCATGGTATGTGATTTTCATTAACAAGCTGGGAATTTTCATTCAATTTATGTTAAAGTTTAACTCTTTACAAGACAGTCCCATGTTTTAATGACCCTGAAAAAGCAGGCTTTTTAATACATTGTAGTAAAAGGAGAAAATGGCCATGGTTAGCATTTTCTGCTTTTTCCACAGTTAATACTTACTGCCCTTTTGAAGACAGATCACTTTTTTAGCTCACCTGAGCACAACGTGCTCAAGGGGAGCTATTAGGATCACCCAGTGTCCGTCGTTCGTCGTGCGTCTGTGCGTCGTGCGTCGTTCCTTGTGCGTCGTCAACAATTCTTTAAACATCATCTCCTCCTAAACTACTGGGCCAATTTGGACCAAACTTGGCAGGAATGTTCCTTGGAAGGTCCTCTTTAAAAATGTTCACAAAATTTGATTCCATCAAAAACTCTGGTTGCCATGGCAACGAAATGGAATTTTATAAGAAATTCTTTAAAAATCTTCTCCTCTGAAACTGCTGGTCAGATTTTGAAATAATTTTACAGGAATGTTCCTTGGGTGACCCTTTTCAAAATTTGTTCGCGAAATATTGATCCGTCAAGAAACATGGCTCTGGTGAATGGGGGCTACTTGCACTATATGGATATGAAGAAATTCTTAAAAATTCTTCTTCTCTGTAACCGCTGGTCAGATTTTAAAATAATTTCACAGAGATGTTCCTTGGGTGACCCTTTTCAAAATTTGTTAGCGAAATTTTGATTCGTCAAGAAACATGGCTCTGGTGAATGGGGGCTACTTGCACTATACGGAAATGAAGAAATTCTTAAAAATTCTTCTTCTCTGAAACAGCTGGTCAGATTTTGAAATAATTTCACAGAGGTGTTCCTTGGGTGACCCTTTTCAAAACTTGTTCGCGAAATTTTGATCCATCAAGAAACATGGCTCTGGTGACTGGGGGCTACTTGCACTATACTGCCATGAAGAAGTTCTTAAAAATTCTTCTTCTCTGGAACCGCTGGTCAGATTTTGAAATAATTTCACAGGAATGTTCCTTGGGTGACCCTTTTCAAAAACTGTTCATGAAATTTTGATCTGTCAAGAAACATGGCTCTGGTGACTGGGGGCTGCTTGCACTGTACGGATATGAAGAAATTCTTAAAAATTCTTCTTCTCTGAAACCGCTGGTCAGATTTTAAAATAATTTCACAGAGATGTTCCTTGGGTGACCCTTTTCAAAAAGAGTTCGCGAAATTTTGATCCGTCAAGAAAAATGGCTCTCGTGAATGGGGGCTACTTGCACTATACGGAAATGAAGAAATTCTTAAAAATTCTTCTTCTCTGAAACGGCTGGTCAGATTTTGAAATAATTTCACAGAGATGTTCCTTGGGTGACCCTTTTCAAAAGTTGTTCGCGAAATTTTGATCCGTCAAGAAACATGGCTCTGGTGACTGGGGTCAAATTAAAGCAATTCCTTTTGGGCATTCTAGAGGCCACATTTTTTGCTCAATTGACTTGAAAATATATCAGAATGTTTGCCTTCATTAAATCTTGGATGAGATTGTAATTGGGTCATCTGGGGTCATAAAGTAGGTCACTAGGTCAAATTAAAGAAATACCTTGTGGGCACTCTAGAGGCCACATTTTTTGTCTTGATGATATCTCAGAGGAGTTCACATAGGGTCAGAAACAATGTCACTGGGTCACATTGAAGAAATACCTTGTGGGCACTCTAGAGGCCACAATTCTAGCTAAATTGACCTGAAAATTGATCTACATATTTGACTCGATGATATCTCTGATCAGTTAGAAATTGGGTCTCATAGGGTCATAAACTCGGTCACTGGGTCAAATTAAAGACATGTATTGTGGGCACTGTAGAGGCCACAGTTTTTGCTCAACTCACCTGAAAATTTGTCAGCATGTTTGACTTGATGATATCTTAAATGGATTTGAAATTGGGTCACATAGGGTCATAATCTAGGTCACTAGGTCAAATTACAGAAATACCTTGTGGGCATTCTAGAGGTGACAGTTCTTGCCCAATTCACCTGAACCTTGGTCAACAAGTTTGTTTTGATGTCTCGGATGAGTTTGAAGTATGGTCACATAGGGTCATAAACTAGGTCACTAGGTCAAATTGAAGAAAGACTTTTTGGACACTCTGGAGGCCACATGTTCAGCTCAATTGACCTGACAATTAGTGAGAATGTTTGTCTTAACAATATCTCGGATGAGTTTTAAATTGGGTCATTATGACCCTGGAGTGAAATTTCGCCTAATGACTCAGGTGAGCGATCCAGGGCCATCATGGCCCTCTTGTTTTGATGTATTGAATTTGTGGTCTGCAAATGCTTTGAATTGGGACCAGTCCAAAATTTTATTGTCTCTTAAAGAGTTAAAGTGTTGATGATGACTTATGATGCATTTGTACCTCTAAGTATTTGGAGAAACTTGACGTGTTTGTCAAGTCCACTGGGGGTCAGCAAGACTTAGATGCCTCATCTTCAGCTTAGTGGTTGTTCAAGCATCTGTCATTCTGTCTGTCCATCTTGATTTTTCTCAGTTCATCTTGATTTTCTCTGAGCAATGATGTTTACATTTATTGATAATTTCAAAATAACTTGACACAATGGTTTTCCTTCAAAAAAGAAGTGCCATTTGAAACATTAGTTCAGGTAGGTTCAATGTCAAGGTCACACTTGAAGGTCCAATTATAAAGTATTTTCAAGTTGAACTTCTCTGCACCATAACTCCTACATTTATGGAAGGATCTCAAAATAATGTAGAACATTGTTTCTTCTTTTGAAGTATAAGTGCCATTTGTAACATTGGTTCAAATACATCCAGGGTCAAGGTCAGACTTCAAAGTCAAATGATAATTGTTGTGAAAAGAGCTTAGGCATGCATTAAGTTCTACATTTATGGATAGATTTCAAAATAATTTGGCATATTTCTTTCCCTTCAGGAGTAGAAGTGCCATTCGAAACATTTGATTTAGTAGGCCAAACCTGAAGATCAAATGATAAGGTTTTCATTAATTTTTCATCTTTTAGAGTAGAAGTGTCTTTGAATTATTCATATCAGTATGTTCAGTGTAAAGGTGATACTTGAAGGTCATTAAAAGAGCTTGTACTAGCTGATAAGTAGGAAATACTCCTGTCCTCAAGTAAATTTGAAATGAAAATTATTTTGTTGTAGACAGATCTGAATTTAGTGATTAGTTATATTCCTTAATGCAGCTTTTGGGGTTCTTTACTATTTCTCCCTTCGTGGGCTTGACATGTTGCCCCTGGGCAACCTTCTAGTTTTTGTAACTCTCAGTGCATCTATCCATGATTAATCATATGGCCTATACATCCTTGTATTTCATCATTTCTCTCTCATACATGTTTGAATGTATTTAGGGTTTAGATCACTTTACTCCTCTTGTAGCAGGTTGCTTTTGAAAACATTGTGGCTGAAGGAAATTGCTATGAGTAATCTCTCTCTTGGCTTTCACATGACTGCATGCATGGATGAAACCTCAAGATCATATCAATTATCCAAGGATATTAAGAAGGAAGTTTTCAGAGTTTTCTGTTGCAAATATGTTTCAGAAGGCACTGAGCTTCGGAAGGCACTGAGCTTAGTAAGATGTAGCTTTGTGCAATTGACTGAGTGATTCTTATAACTGTAAAATTTTGACAAAGTTTCAATGTTGTCCAAACTAAAAGCTTTTGCAGAAAACAACTTAAATGTCGCTCTAAAGATTGCCATTGACTGGACTTATGTGTGGAGGAATAGAAAATGTTCTGGAAACAAGAGAAAATGGCGGTTTCTATCACTGTTAAAGGATGTTATCGAAAGCCCTGTGCCCTCAGCGACTTGAAAACTGGATTGTTCAGTAAAGGGTTGACCCATATGATTGCGACTTTTAGCAACCTTGAGGAAGAAGGAGTTTGAACACATAGTTGGATAAGGGGAGAATGCATTTAAGGTTAACAAGCATTTTCTCCTTTTCTCACAGTTTGTTTTACCCTTTCATAAACAGTTTTCACCTTATGAGCCACCTTTATTATATTGTCTGCAAATTCTTTCAATTTAGACCTTTTCTAAAATTTTGTCTTTTGGAAAAGAGTGAAAGTTTGAAAAATCAATAAATACTGGTGCAGTGTTTGTTTTGGTGCGATTTATGGCTCTTCAGTACTATTCCTGTATGTTCTAGCTTGCATCATTGTTATCCCATGTTTAATCGTGTAATATGCAAAATCAACTTTGAAATCAAAGTTGTTATGTAGCTATTGTAATAAAGACTTGGAACAAAATAAAAATTTCTTTCCTTCCCACATTCCTTCTTGTCTGCACAGTGTTATTCATTTACCCGAAAACAAAATTGTAAAGTTTTTGCATATTACAGGGTGACAAACATCGTGGGAAAGGAGAAAATGTTGTAACCAGCATTTTCTCTTTTTCTCAATATGTTTTAAAAAATCTTTTTCCCGGGGGTCATTGCAGAGCTCTGTATCAAGGTCAGTATTGTACAGGACTTGAAACTGGAGATGGCTGTTTCAAATCTCCAGCTCAACAAATTTCTTTCTGAAGATTGATGATGGCCATTGTGACAGGATTCATTCCTCTCACTGCTGATCATTGATTCGACCATAGTTATGTGGCAAAGCAGCTAATGGCTTGGGAAGAAAATTGTGCAAAGCACTGGTAAAAGAAACCCTAGGAAAGAATTGATAGGTGCACCCACTGCAGATAAACTGAAATAATGTTGATGCTGGCATTAAACATTATACCAACAAAATCCTCAGGGTCATTAAAACATGAGATTGTTTTGTAAAGGGTTAAAGAAATGGTATCAGAGTTGTCTGCTGCAAATCTGGTGCTGGAAATGTTATAGGTCAAAGCATCTTTGTACATCAAAGATGTGGCCGGAAATTTTAGTGGTTTTGCATGGGGAAAAGCATTTGAGCAATGCTATGGCAAAAGATACTTAACCCTTTCCCAAACAATAAATTTTAGACTGGTCCAGGTTGAAAGAGCTTGCAGACGACAATTTTAAATTTGATGAAAATGACAGAAAGTTCTCCAAAAGCGTAGAAAACACTGTGGGAAAAGGAGAAATTGCTCGTTACGAGCAATTTCTCCTTTTTCCACAGTGTTTTCAAAAGACTTGTACTGCAGACATGTGAAAACCAGGGCTTGTTTGGGAAAGGGTTAATGAATCTGCATTATACCAGATAATTATGGATTAATAATAGCCACTTCTTTTAATTACCGACTTAAACATGAGGTAGACTGATCCTTGGACATGTAGAAAATTTACCAGTAGCGAAGAGTTTCGGCCCAGGTCAGCCAGTGCAGACTTCACAGGCTGACCTGGGTTGATACTTTTCGCAAATACATTAAGCCCCCTTTTCACAGAGGATGGCTCTTTTAATTTGGCTGCAGAATCTTTACTTGAACAGTACATTTGGAAGAGTACTTAAGAACACTAAACAAAGTAAATAGTTATCTTCAGACTAGGAGATAGTGTTCTTCTTTCTTGCAATCTCATGGCTGTTAGGACCTAAATGTGTCACAAAGTTGTATATGCTTTAGACCAAGATAAGACTTATCATTCTATGTAGTCTATTATTTCTGTTCACAAAGCTACATGAAGTTATTCTGGCACTCGCACTTAATTGATATATTTTCTTCAGTGGCTCAGAGAAAAAGCTGTTTTCCTACATATCTCTTGGAGATGGAAATTTAGGCTGGGCAGTAGATGTTTTGGGTCAAATATGGTTCTGCTGTGATGTTACTATGGCAACTCCAAGAGGAGATGGCAAATGGTGGCAGGTATTTTTCACCATATTTCCTTACCTCTTGAGAAAAAAAAAAAATGTTGCAGATTATTAACATGAATTTCTAGGCTGATATGTGTATGCAGGTGAAAATATTGTGGCAAAATGAGAAAATCTTAATACAGGTCACCATGCAGTGAAAAGTAGGTCACTAGTTCAAACCATGGAAAAACTTTGTCTAGAAACCAAATTTTCTGTGTGATATTCATGAAACTTAAGTCTTGATAATATATCAGATGAGTTTGATACAGACCATCCAGAATCAAAATGTAGGTCAGTTATAAATGACAAAAAAAGACCTGTGTGCTATTTAGAATTGTATTGTATCTTCACAATTTTCATGAAACATAGAATGTTGGATTTTATAATGTCTTGTTAGGTCCTGTTAGCCCTGGTTTAGTCTGTATCATTGACCCTGACTGCAAAATTTTGACAGTTTCTCCGTCTGTCATCACTGAGGATGTTTGCTTCAAACTTGGGTTAGTTGTTAACAATCAAAGGCGGTTCCTACACCAGATGGCCTGGTAAGCCTAAAATATTTTTAAACCTTAAGCTGCTAAGCACAACTCACTGACCATTTGCAGACAGCTTAGATCAAGATCAGACTGCATAGAACATGCAGTCTGATCTTTGCAGTCTGATCTTTGATCTACACTGTCTGATACAGTATTTTCTTTCTGATGAAATTGAGTTTGAAAAAGCAATACTTTTGGGTTTTTATTATTGCGTGGAAGTTTTTGTTTCATTTATTTAGCAGTTTAGAGTTAACACGCGTATGCTTCTTTTTCAACCAAGAATTTTCTCTGAAAAAGCAAGTGTGACAAGATGTTGGCACCTGAAATCGGTGCCCTTGTTTTATCTCTACCATATGACAAAATTTTTCACTTGTCCATCATCAAAGCACATGCAGACGACAAAAAAAAATGTAACTCAAAAATGGAAATTTGTTTTTGGAAGGGTAGAAAATATTGTGGGAAAAAGAAAATGCTGGTATCCTTTTTCCCACAATGTTTTCAAAAGCCATATGTCTCAGGGTTGTTAAAACTCAGGATATAAGGATTAACTATTTACCACACAATAATGAGTTTTAAAACCTCTGGAAAATTAGAATTTTGAAAACATTGTGGGAAAAGGAGAAAATGCTGGTAATCAGCATTTTCTTCTTTTCCCACAATGTTTTCTTACCTTTCAGAGACCAATCCTATCATTTGAGCCACATTTAATTTGTTGTCTGCAAATGCTTTGAATTTGGGCCAGTCTAAAATTTTGTCATGTGGTAAAGAATTAAACTTATTACAATTCTCTCAAGTATAATATAACTTGAGGTGAGCAATCCAGGACCATCATGGCCATCTCATCTTGTTTTTCTATTTGTAGGTGCCTTTGAGTGGTGAATACATAATGAAGGACTTGTCAGCCTATGATCTGCTAAAATCTGTGTCCAAAAAATTTGATCCGATCAAATTGACCCAGCTATTGAGCACCCAGAGTGGAGGGCTTGTAGGTGGCCGGGATGGTGTGTGGGTGTGCCCAGAATATAAACACACCCTTCATGTTTGTAATGGTAGTATCCAAGGTAACAGTACTTAATTAATTGTCAGTCATCTTCTTCATTCTACATGAGACAAAGAAACATATATTGTCAAGCTTATCACTTATTCAATGAACTAGACAAAAAAAATTAGACTTGTCCAATCAAAAGTTTTGCAGATGAGAAATTAGAAGTGTGGATGCAGCTCAAATGATGGTGCTGTATTTGAAAGGGTTGAGTGCAATGTAGGAAAAGAACAAAATTCTGTCTTTTTAGACTTGCAGATAAATGATGATGGTTACCAACAATTTGAACGACCCGAAGGAAAAAGTCATATGAAAACATTGTTGGAAAAGGAGAGATGCTGGTAACCAGCTTTTTTTCCCTTTCGAACAATAGTGTCTACCCTTTCAAAGACACTTCATCATTGAACTCCTTACCAAATGACAAAATTTAAGACTGATGCAAATTGAAAGCAATTGCAGACAACAAATAAAGTGTTGCTCTCTTGACAAAATTTTTATATGAAAGGTTAGAAAGAATTGTGGGAAAAGAAGAAAATGCTGGTTACCAGCATTTTCTTCTTTTCCCACAATGTTTTCAAAAGGCTTCTCACCCAAGGTCGTTGAAACTTGGGGCTGTGTGGTAAAGAGTTACTGGTTAATTATTGTCTGCAAATTCTTTCAGTTTTAGCAAATCTAAAATTTTGTCCTTGGGTAAAGAGTTCACACTGTACCAGTGGACAAAATTTTTAGACACATCCCTATTGAAAGCATTTACAAATCGAATTTTAAATGTGGCTGAAATGATTTCACATGTCTTTGAAAGGGTGGGAAATACTGCGGGAAAAAGAAAAAATGCTGATTACCAGCATTTTCTCTGTCTTATGTTTTCCAAAGGCTTGTTCCTCAGATTCTTTAACTCCTTACCAAATGGCAAAACGGTAAAGCGGTGTATTTCAAGCAAAGAAATGTAGGGTGTAGGTGCGTATCAAACTATGTGATACAGCCGAGGGACTTGGTCAACAGATCACCAAAGGTTTGCTGAATGCTAGAGGCTTGGGAAGAATATTGTGTCATGTACTGGCATCTGAATTTCAGGAACGCATGGATTGGTGCTCTGGTTGCAATATAACTGAAATAATGCTCAAAACAGTGTTAACCACCATACAATCAATCAATACAATCAATTTACAGAGGACAAGGTTTATGTGGATTAAAAAACAGAAATTTGCCTCATTGGAAGGGTAGAAAACATGATGGAAAAAGGAGAAAATGCTGGTTACCAGCATTTTCTCCTTTTTCCACAATGTTTTCAGAAGCTTTCTTCCTAAGGTCATACTACTCAGGATTGTGCGGTTAGGGTTTGAAACACAGGATTGATTTGTAGAGGCCAAATGGGTAAGTCTTTTCTTTCAATTCTGCAGGTCACCTATGGAGTGAGGCACACCCAGAGAGCATGGCTCTCTCTTCAGTATGGAAAACAGTTCTAGCCAGAAATGCGTCACCTAAAAATGGTAGTTCAGTTTGGTCATATCCTTTAACCCTTTACCCCTTTACCATACAATTTCATGTTTTTTTACGACCTTGATGAAAAAAGCTTTTGAATCATTTTGGAAAAAGGAGAAAATACAGATAACCATCATCAAAAGATGATTGTGTACAACAATGGCATGATAACATGTGTCACAGAATCTCATATAGTTTTCTCGAAATGATTACGATTTACGTAATTCTTCAACAACAACAAAATTTAAGACTCATCAGAATGTAGAGTTCTTCCAGGAGAATATGGTTTTTGTCTTTCAAAGGGTGAGAAACACTGTAGCAAAAGGAGAAGATGGTTACCAGTATTCTCTGCTTTACCCACAATGTTTCTTACAGCCATCTTCTTGTTGGTTGTTAAAACACAGGATTGTTTGATAAGGGGTTAAATTGCAGCAACAGCTTTTTAATAACTTTGAATCTTGTTTTCTTTCATGTCATGACTATATCCTGAATTGCATTGTCGGAAATTAAATTTATCTTAGATCAGTCTGAAAGATGAGAATATTGAGTAGTTATTGTATTATATGCTGATGATGAAAATGTAGGGAAATAGACAATCAGATTTACGCACCATGTATTGCAGTACCCTGAACGAGTACCTATTGTACATTGTATATCCCTCATTACTTCAACCTGAAGGCCTGATCCGATGTTATTTTTGTGATTTTTTCTCCACTCACATAAGGAAGACACATTTAAAAAGAAAAAACATCGAAGCAGGCTTCCGAATTAGGGGTAATCTCATGTGACTGCCCGAAATAAGAAAGTTTATTTATCTTTTTTTTTCATCCATCTATAAATACATGTTTATCATAGTAAACACATGAAACAAATTTATCCACTCTTTCTACATTTGTTGAATTCCGTCGGAGTGGTTTCCCCTTCTAAAGATAAAATCACTTGGAGGACTTCAGACTGGGTCACTAGTAGAAAGACCGAAAAACACCTGATGGTGTTTTCCGACATATTTCGGTGGTTTAGGCATGTAAAGGTCAATATCCTACCCCCATATCACTAATGACCAGATACCCTTACCAAATGAAACCCCTCCAAAATATGGTTTGCTTTTTTTACTGAATTTTGTTGGGGCTATGCGATGATTTTCAGCAATAAAACTGGAAAAGGATGAGGTAGTATTATGGTATTTTTTGGCGAGTATAGGTCGATAACTTCTTTCCCCAATACCCCTATTTAACATATAACTGTACCCTTTTGACCTCCTCCCTCTTTTGATAGTATTTTGGAATACTTTGTGTGTTTTCCAACTTTTTTCAGCTTTTTACAGTCATTAGCTGTTTTCTGGTCTTTCTAGCAACGGCTTCAGATGTTTATCCGTTTATGCCTTGTTGGATGTTTTAAGGAATTTCGGAATTATTAATTGTCGTTCTAATCGATTAATTGATGTGACAAACCAAATAATGCCGTTAATTACATTCGCTTGAACATAACAACTGAATGATACCAGTCGACATTGTCAGTCAATAGGTGTGAAAATCGAAGTTGGTTACGGATTTTCACACCTTCGCGAGTTTGCAGGCGGATTAATTATATTCTAATTAAAGGTAGGAGTTTGTGTTTAAAAACTACTTTTGGGGCATGAAATACACTACAAACTACGGACCACCACCATTTGAAGTATTTGAAGGAAATTAACAATGATAAAGAAGAATAAATATCGGGACTGGAGATAGCATGCGAACCAACACATAGCTTGGAATCAGCGACTGGCGAACTACCGAAATTCTACTGTATATAGATACGCTGTTGAGTAAACCATCTGTAGCAGGACTTTTTTACTGATTTCAGGTGTGCTATGGGGCCAACAACCCAACGGGGACTTGTTCTGTTTTACCCCAAATAGACAAACCTGCAGTAGTGTAGTAGTTCCAAGTTCATCTGTGTTTGTGTGTATGTCAGTATGTGCAGATGCATTATGGGGTCTCACAGCAGATGGTACTGTCTATATTCGTTCTGGAATGTCACCCAACAGTCTACAAGGAGTTAGCTGGTGCAAGCTAGACTTATCGCAGCTTGGTATTTTTATTTCACGCTTCCTATTTTGCACATTTGATTTCTTATACCCTTGTAGTAAATAGTTTTTGAATATTGTGTAAAAGTGAACAACTTGTAACAAGAAGTTGCTTTTTTTTTTTTTTCAAGTAATTCTATCCATATCAGTCAAAATGCTCATTTTTCTATACCTGCATAATGTCTTCATTTTGCACTACGACTAAAACCTTCATTTTGGTAATGTGTTTACCATTTATTTCTTTACCAAACAAATCTAAGTTTTAATGTCCCGCAGGAAAAAAGCTGTTTAAGTCTTTACCAAACGACAGTATTTTAGACCAGTCCAAATTGAAAGCTTTTGCAGACGACAAAATAAATGTGACTCAAAATTTGAAATTTGTTTTGAGAGGAGTAGAAAATATTGTGGGAAAAGGAGAAAATGCTGGTTACCAGCATTTTCTCCTTTTCCCACAATGTTTTCAAAAGGCTTCTTCCTGAGGGTCATTAAAAGTCGAGATTGTGTGGTAAAGGGTTAACTCTTTACCACACAATCCCAAGTTTTAACTACCCTAAGGAAGAAGGCGTTTGAAAACACTGAAATGTTTTCTACCTTTTCAAAAGCAATTCCTGTCTTTTGAGCCACATGCAATTTGTCATCTAAAAGTGCTTTGAAATTGGATAGGTCTAAAATTTTAGCATCTGGTAAAGGGTAAAGAGTAGAGCAAAAGTGAGATTGCAGAACTCTTTACCAGAGGATGACATACCAGTATTGGACTTGTCCAAATCAAAATAGTAATTTTGCATACAACAAAATAAGTGTAGCTCAGATGGTGCAGTGTAGGGAAAAGGAAAATGCTAGTTACCAATATTTCTCCTTTTTCCACAATGATCTCAGAAGCTTTTGTCCTCAAGGTTGTTAAAACTCAGGATTGTATGGTAAAGGGTCAAGATCACACTGCATGTTTTAGCTCTTTACCAGATGACAAAACTTCTAGGATTGTCCAAATCCAAAGCATTTTCAGACCACAAAATAAATGTGCCTCTAATGGTGCAATTTGTCTTTGAAAGGGTAGAAAATGTCGGAAAAGGAGCCAATGTTAGTGAACAGCATTTTCCACAGGTCATTAAAAATCAGGAGTGTTTGGTAAAGAGTCAATAATGTACAGGGTACATCAAGATCACACTGCTTGTTTTAAGGTTTTTGATCTCCAGGATCTGATATTTTAGATATTTAACCTAACACTGCCCATCAGTTTCTATAGTTTTTCTACACAACAGTATCATTTATCTAAATATCTGAAAGTTAATGCATGTGTAATTAAGAACACTTGATTCTTTACCAAACTGAAAGCATTTGCAGACTACATATCAAATGTAACTTAAGTGATGAATTTTGTCTGTAATTAGGTAGAAAACATTGTGGGAATAGGAGAAACTGCAGGAAACCAGCATTTGTTTCCACTTCTCATCATGTTTATTTCTCTTTCAAAGACAAATCTTATCTTTTAACCCTTTCCCAAACAAGCCCTGGTTTTCACGTGTTTGCAGTACAAGTTTTTGAAAACACTGTGGGAAAAGGAGAAATTGCTCATAACGAGCAATTTCTCTTTTTCCCACAGTGTTTTCTACCCTTTTTGAGAACTTTTTGCCATTTTCATCAAATTTAAAATTGTCGTCTGCAAACTCTTTCAATTTGGACCAGTCCAAAATTTGTCGTTTGGGAAAGGGTTAAACAGTATTGAATTTATCATTTGCAAATGCTTTCAAATTAGACTAGTCTTGAATTTTATTGTTTGGTATACATTTAACCCTTTATCATACAGCAAATATGAAGACTTGTCCAAATTGAAACCATTCGCAGATGATGATGTATTGTGGCCCAAGTACCTGTAATTAAATTTCTCCTAGAAGGATAGAAAACATTCTGGAAAAAGGAATAAATGCTGGTTACCAGCATTTTCTCCTTTTCCAACAATGCTATAGAGTTTTTAAAACATGGAATTTCGTGGTGAAAGGTTAAAGTTATATCTCTGCTCTACAGATGAGAGTCACTTGGTGTCTGTGTCATGTGGTAAAATGAATGTCTGGGCTGTGGACAGTGATGGGAATGTATTTCACCGTATTGGTGCCCAGGCACCATCAGACCACAATTTGAATGCAGCCTGGTTACCTGTAGACAACAGTGGGACCCAGTTTACTAAGGTTATAGCTGGATCCCAGGACTGGATGGTAAAAATGCTTCACATTTAGTATTAACCCTTAAAGCACCTTTCACAACTATAGTTACCTTTGCGGCCAGTGTAGATCAAGATCAGGCTGCACAAAACGTGCAGCCTGATCTTTGATCTACACTGTCCGCTTTACTGAAACACTGTAGACAAAAGCAACCATGAAATTGCAATTACTTAGGTTGTATTTCTAGGATGAAAATGTTTGATAGGTTTATTTGGCACTCTAAGGGTTAATGTATTGAAAAGAAGAAAAACTTAAAGATTTGTTTGTTTGTTTGTTTGTTTGTTTCCCTTCCATCTATGTTTGATTATGCCTGGATAATAGCATAATTGTGGTACTGTTTTCAGCCCTAACTCTTTACCAAACAATCCCAAGTAGTACAAAGCATGAAAGTAGTACAAATTATATGAGCCATGCTCTGGCAAAAGGGGGCTTAATTCATCTCTGTAACGCATGATATCAAGCATGTCATCACATTGTTAGGGATCCATAAAATCCATTATTTCTAACAACCGATTGTATCATAAGGCAGGCTGACCTTAGACATACAGAAAATTGACTAATGGCAAAAAGTTTTGGCGCAGGTCAGCCTACGCGGACTGAGAAGGCTGACCTGGTCGATACTTTTCACAGATGCATGAAGCCCCCTTATGCACAGAGCATGGCTTATATCTTAGAGAAACTTTCAAAGGAAAGAAAATGCATGTAAATGAAATGATATCGCAAATATTTTCAGAAAAGGAAAAACTTTTTGTTAAATATCATTGCCCATTTTCCTTCAAAGTTTGCGAAAGTTTTAAAAGGTCTTATTGGTAAAGTAATGTTTTTAATGATTTGTACACAAGTATCAAGCAGAATCAACTACCATTATAGAATAACCTTTCTTTTACAGGTGTGGGCAATAGATAACAAGAGACAAGTGTATGTTAGAAAAGGGATCACACTAGAGATGCCTATTGGTCGAGAATGGGTCCATGTTTCAGGTCAGTCTTAAACCTTTTACAAAATCCCATGTTTTTATGGCCCTGAGGAAAGACTGTTTTTGTGGACATTTTTGGGGGGAAAAGTGAAAATACCGGTGACCAGCATTTTCTCCTTTTGCAACAATGTTTACTGCTCTTTCAAAGACATTTTCAAAGTCAGTTTTGACCCGCATTTATCGTCTACAGATGCTTTGAATTTAGAAAAGTCCAAAATTTTGTCATTTTGGAAAGGGTTTTACCTTTTACAAAGTAATCCCATTTGTTTACGACCCTGAGGAAGTAGGCTTTTGAAAATATTGTTGGAAAACGAGAAAATACTGATAAGCAGCATTATTTCTTACAATGTTTTCTACCCCATCAATGAAATTATTAATCATTTGAGCCATCCTTCAGAGCTCCAGATAGAAGGAGTGATTTTGATTTCAAAATTGAAAATATTAATCACTCTCCACTGAACCCTATATTATGGGTACTCATTAGAATCGTCTCATTGAGACGATTCTAATGAGTACCCACAACATAGGGTTTGGAAGAGAAATAATGGATATAGAATACCATACTCCCTCTTATCTGGAGGTCTGCACCTTTGATTTGTCCTGCATCATTTCAGTATATTGAAGCCCAATAATTCAGTTACATACAGACCTTCTGTAAACCCAGGGGTCTTGGGTGTGAATCTCAGCTGAGTTGAGGTCTTTACAATAATTTCAAAGTCAGTGCAAGAGGATTTGTTCATCTTTGAACATTTTTTCGGTGATACCTTGTGAAGCTTGTATAATATCTGATAACGATTTCAGCCTCAAAAAACATGGCATTAAATACAGAAATTCCATTTTATGAACCATGCTTTGGCAAAAGGGAGTTTAAATGCATCTCCTTGATCCATTATACCAAGCAATTTATCACATAATTATAGATCCATAAAATCTATTTTGTTTATCAACCGGCTGAATCCTTAGGTAGAATGGTCCCTAGACTTGCAGAAAAATTACCAAAAGCAAAAAGTTTTGACACAGGTCAGCCTGTGTAGTCTGCACAGGCTGACCTGTGTCGAGACTTTTTACAAATGTATTAAGCCTTTACCACACAATCCTGAGTTTCCACGACCCTGAGAAAGAAGCCTTTTGAAAACATCGTAGGAAAAGGAGAAAATGCTGGTAACCAGCATTTTCTCCTTTTCCCACAATGTTTTCTACCCAAGCAAAGACATAAATAATTATTTGAGCCACTATTAAATTGTTGTCTGCAAATGCTTTCAATTTGGGCAAGTCTTAGATTTTGTCGTGTGGTAAATAGTTGAGCCCCTTTTCACACAGAATAGTTCATATACACTTTATATTATTGCAAATACAGGTTCCCCAGCTATGTGTATTGCCTTGTCAGACAACTTTGTGTGGGCTATCAATCATTCTGGAGAACTACTGTGTCGTCATGGAGTCAACATAGATAATGTTACTGGGGATTACTGGAAGGTTGTGCCAGGAAACTTTATGCATATAACAGGTATGCTGCATATAAGTTTTTGTTTTTAGCTCACCTGAGCACATAGTGCTCAGGGTGAGCTATTGTGATCGATCGTTGTCCGGCATCCGTCCGTGTGTCCGTCCATCCGTCTGTCCAATTACTTAAAAAATCTTCTCCTCTGAAACCGCCCAACAGATTTCAAAGAAACTTCACAGAAATGATCCTTAGGTGATGCACTTTCAGAATACTTCAAAGATTTGAATTCCATGAAGAACTCTGGTTGCCATGGCAACCGAGAGAAAAAACTTTAAAAATCTTCTTGTCCCAAACCGTAAGGGCTAGAGCTTTCATATTTGGCATGTAGCATCATCTAATAGCCCTCTACCACAATACTTCAAATTATGGCGCTGTTGTTGAAATTGGCCCTATGTTGTGGGTTCTCGGATTTCACATAGAGATAAAGAGGGAAATCTTTAAAAATCTTCTTGTTTACACTCTAGCATCTACAAATATTGACCAATCAGTACCAAACTTGGCCACAATGTATATGCCCATAAGGTCTCGGATGAGTTCGATTTTGGATCAAATCCAATCAGAACATCAGGAGTTATTTGCCCTTGAATTTGCAAAAATTACTGAATCCGACTTTGTTTACACTCTAGCATCTACAAATATTACTCAATCAGCACCAAACATTGTCAAAGTGTGTGTGATCATAAGATCTCAGATTAGTTCAATTATGGATCTAATTGGACCAGAACTGTCTGAGTTGTCTGCCCTTGAATTAGAAAATTTGCCATATTTGACTTTGTTTACACTCTAGCATCTGCAAATATTGACCAATCAGTACCAAACTTGGTCAAAATATATATTCCCATAAGGTCTCGGAAGAGTTCAGTTATGGGTCAAATTGAACCAGAACATCCAGAGTTATTTGCCCTTGAATTAGACAAAATTTCCATATTTGACTTTGTTTACACTCTAGCATCTACAAATATATACCAATCAGTACCAAACTTGGTAAAAATTTATATGACCATAAGATCTTGGATGGGTTTTGATTATGGGTCTTATTAGACCCAAACAACATGAGTTATTTGCCCTTCAATTAGAGTTGCTGTATTTGACTTGATTTACTCTGTAGCATCTACATGTATATATAATGCAAACTGAAAAATCTTTATGTTTAAACCCTAAATGCCTAGAGCTATGATACTTTGCATGAAGCATCACCTTGTGGACCTCAAGAAATTTTGCACACAAGATGCCCCTGGGATCATTACAGGTCCAGCCGCGGGGCTTAGACGTTTGTACTTAGGTATCTTTCGTGCAATTATAAGAAAATTTTCTGGGTAACCAAAGGCCTAGACCTCTGTTAAAGTTGTGAGTTGTCTCTCTTTCATAATTATTTGGCCTTGAACTTCAGTATTTGGTATTTATCTTCATTGTTAACCTGTACTGCTTAGTACTCAGGTGAGCGATATAGGACCACCATGGTCCTCTTGTTTCTATAAATGTAGTTCTGTACAGATATGCCTCGTCATGCCTCTGTCATTGACACCCTTTCCAATATTGTAGGAAAAGGAGCAAATGCCTGAAATATTTGACTTTTCATGTTTCATTATATCTGAATATTTTTTTTAATCTGCTGGCAGCGTGTGTGTGTGTGTCGGGGGGCATATAGTATCACCTCATTCGTACCGTAGTCCCACTCATGGTTCTAAATCACTTGACATGATAGAGCTGTAAAACTCTAAAGAAACAATACTAATATCTTTATTGTCTTATTTTCAGTGTCTCCAGATGATGTGTTGTGGGGCATAAGCAAAGAAGGGCAGTTACAACGTAGATACACAAAATATGTGATCAATAATGCTCAAGAATGGACAGGGTCCAGGAAAACCATGAAGGAGCCCAGTGGGTGTAGTGAAGATGGAGACTGGGAATTTGTGTAAACCCATCATCTGAATGTCAGGAACTGTTACAAGTTAAACTCTTTACCAAATCAGACTTTTAGACTTGTCCAAGTTTAACTCTTTACCACACAATCCCGACTTTTAACGACCCTGTGAAAGAAGTCCTTTGAAAACCTTGTGGGAAAAGGAGAAAATACTGGTAACCAGCATTTTCTCCTTTTCCCACAAAGAGTTAAACTCTTTACCAAATGACAAAATTTTAGACCCGTCCAAATTGAAAGCATTTGCAGATGACAAAATTAATGTGACTCAAAAATTGAAATTTGTTTTGTGAAGGGTAGAAAACATAATGGGAAAAGGAGAAAATGCTGGTTACCAGAATTTTCTCCTATTCCCACGATGTTTTCAAAATGCTTCTTTATCAGGGTTGTGAAAACCCAGGATTGTGTGGTAAAGGGTTAAAACATTCACAGAGATCAAATTATATTGTCTGACATGATGTGATTTGTCTTTGGTAGAGTAGAAAACATTGTTAGAAAAGAGGAAAATGCTAGTTACCAGCATTTTCTACTTTTTCCACATTGTATCCAAAAGTTTCCTCTATAAGGGTCCTTAAAACTTGTTTGGTAAAGGGTTAAGCCATAGTAATGTTGCATGTGTAAATGCTTTTGACATGTCTGAGTGTACAATTTTGTTTTTTTTGTAAAGAGTACATGAATTATACTCAACTGCAGAGGAGAAACTAGACTGCTGTGTGTAATATGATGGATGTAGACAGCATCAACATTTGTTCCCAGCAATATCCTTAATTTCAATTATGTTTTCTACTTTTCCTATGCCCACAAAAGAACATCTATTATAACTATGTAAATTATATATGTGTATTTATATATGAGCCATGCTTTGGCAAAAGGGGGTGTAATGCATCCCTGTGATGCATGATACCAAGCAAGTCATCACATGACCATGGATCCATAAAGTCCATTTTGTCTAACAACTGACTGAATCATGAGGTAGAATGGTCCTTCAAAAAACATAAAATTGACCGATATCGAAAAGTTTCAGCCCAGGTCAGCCTGTGCAGATTGCACAGGCTGACCTGGCTTGAGACTTTTCACAGATGAATTAAGCCCCTGTTTTACAGAGCATTGCTCATATACAAGGTTTTGATTTAATTGTATCCAATGAAATTGTCATGACTTAACTCTTTACCAAACAGCAAAGTTTTAGACTTATTCAAATTGGAAGCATTTGCAGAGGAAAAATTAAATGTTGTTCAAATGACTAGATTTGTTTTGAAATGCGAGAAAACATGGAAAAGGAAAAATGCTGTTACCAGCATTTTCTCCTTTTCCTGTATACATTTTTTAAAACTCGAGATTGTTTGGTAAAAGGTCAAAGTTTGAGTTAAGACAGATATACATGTATGTATATTATCAAAGATAATGAAAAATCAACCATTTTATAGACAGTAATTTTTTCAAGATTAAATTATGTCCTATTTGTGTAAATAATTGCATGCTGATCTACTTGGTTAAGTGTTAATTACATGTTCTTGATTTAAATGATTTTTTACTCTGCTTTCACAATTAATTCAGTCAAATCATGGTGACAGCTCAAATATTCATGTATTTTCTTGCATCCGTACTAGGCTAGGGCTCTGAAAAGTATTGCCCAAGGACACTCCCCAAAAAAGCCCAGTAATTCCATTGAGGTTTGAACTCGGGGCCTCCATTTTAGGGGTCCTACACAATAGCCATGCAGGACTCCCATGTGAAATAACTACAGGTATTGTGTGATGTTGTAAACATTTTTCAAAATTGATCAAAGTACTTTAGCTACTTGACATGTGTACCTTTATTTGTACCAGAGATACATGTATAATGAAAACTAAGCTTTGCTTTATAGGTAAAAAAAATCTATGTGATCAAATGAATCTGTTTTGTCAAATTTTGTTCAAGATTGATTGTACAAAGTTCAAAGATTCAAAATGAAATAATCGTAAAGAGCTAAGATTGCCGAGTCAGCAGTTTATGCACCTAACTGTTTTTCTTGAAGGTCTTCCAAAATCATGTATTATTGTGAGTAGTATTGTGTTATAAATGCAGTGCAAGAAATGTTATCTTTATTCATTGGATACTCATGTTTAAATCCGTCCTCTGAATTCTCTCTAAATTAAAAATTTGGTTTCAAAAGGCTGAACTGCATAGTACCAAACATAATGTTAGTCTTTCTCTCTAACAGCTTGATCAAGATCAGATGGCAGCAAGTATGCAGTCTGATCTTGGATCTACACTATCCATCTTTTGTAAGAAGTATAGCTGAAAAGCCTTGGCTGCCTGTGTTTTTACTATCCTAAGGAAGAAAGCATTTGAATACATACTGGGTACATGAGTAAAAACAGTTACCAACAGTTAATACTATGTTTTCTTCCCTTACAAAGGCAAATCCCATCATTGCTGCCAAATGTAAAGAGTCGTCAGCACATGCTTTCAATACAAACAAGTTTTGAATATTTGTCATCTGGTTAACCTTTTACCAAACAGTCCCGACTGTTAACTGTTTACCAAACGACAAAATGTTAGACTTGACCAAATAAAAAGCATTTGCAGACGACAAGATGAATGTTGCTCAAACTATGATTTTCGTCTTTGATAGGGTAGAAAGCATTGTGGGAAAAGGAGAAAATGCTGGTTACCAGCATTTTCTCCTTTTTTCTACCTTTTTAAAAGCATTCTTCTTCAGGGTCGTTAAAACTCAGGATTGTGTGGTAAAGGGTTAATGATCCTGACAAACTAAGGCTTTTGACCACATCGTAGGAAAAGAAGAAAATGCTTCTACACTTCCACACAAATTTCAGTTTTGAATCATATTTATTTTGTCATCTGCAAAATGTGTACAATTTTAAATTGATTGATTTTAAATTTTGACAATTGGTAAAGTTTTTTTTAACCAAACAATCCCATGTGTTAATGACCCCGAGGAAGGTTTTGAAAACAGTATGGGAAAAGGAGAAAATACTAGAAACCAGTACTTGTATTTTTTGCTTTTCCTAGAATGTTTTCTACCCGTTCAAAGATGAAATCCATTGTTTGAGTCATACTGATTTTTGTTGTGTGCAATTGCTTTCAATTACTCAATTGGTTTCAATTGGACAAGTCTAAGATTTTCTTCTTTGGTAAAGGATAAGGATTTAACCCCTAACTGGTCAGTCTTATGTCTTAACTCTTTACCACACAGTCCTGACTTTTAACGACCTTGAGAAAGAAGCCTTTTGAAAACATTGTGGGTAAAGGAGAAAATGCTGGTAACCAGCATTTTCTCCTTTTCCCACAATGTTTTCTACCCTTCCCAAATAAAGTTTCAATTTTTGAGTTCCATTTATTTTGTTGTCTGGATATGCTTTCAATTTGATACAGCCTAAAATATTGTCGTTTGCTAAAGAGTTAAGGACCTGAAATAAGAAGACTTTTAAAAACATAAGAAATGCTGATAGCAAGCATTTTTTTCATTTTACCACAATATTTTGTAATGTTTCAGAAGCAAATTCTATCAGTTTTGCCACATTTACTTTGTTGTGTACACCTGTCTTCAATTGTGATGGAACTAAAATTCATTTGGTAAAGATTTAACCCTTTACCAAACAATCCAAGGTTTTAAAAACCCTGAGGAAAAAGCCTATGGAAAATGTTGTGGGGAAAAGGGGAAAATGTCTTTAGAATAGACAAGTCGAAAAATTTGTCATATGGTAAATGGTTAATACAGGTTTGTAGTTTGCAATTGGTTATACATGTACTCTTTACCACACAACAATATTTTAAACCTGGTTCATATTGGAAGTATTTGAAGACAATAGAGTGATTATTGCTCAAATGATGAGATTTTTAATAAATGAATGAATGTATGGTGTTTTATGGTGCATCGACATCTAGGGTCATTTAGCCCGCAAATAAATCAGGGTAATGAAAGGAAAGAATAGTATGTACAAATGTGAGTCAAGAGTACATGTATATGATAAAAGAATATGTGTCATGAAATGATTCTGTAATTGAAATAAAATAGACATACAGTGATAAGAATAAAAAAAGTTTGAATAGGAATAAAAGGTTTTAAGGTCCAGTCTCCTTGAGAAAAGCAATGTCACTGATTAGAATGACAACATTTTTGGTATGCCTTGATCTGTCATTGGTGACAGTTTTGCTGGAATTTATCTCTATTTTATAAAATTGATACATTTGAAAGTTTGATTAATAATTATTGTTTACGGGATTTGTTTTTGAAAGTATGGAAACATTATGGGAAAAGGAGAAAATACTGATTACCAGCATTTTCCCACAATATTTTCAAAAGCTGTCTACTTCAGGGTCGTGAAAACTGAGGATTGCATGGTAAAGTGTTAAGAACAGGTCATTCAGTGAATTGTCTATTCCTCCAATTTACTGCTTCTGTGTAGAGTAGTACAAAATTTGGATCAACACAGATAACAGGAATAAACAGAGAATGGGGGGGGGGGGGGGGGTTTCCTGGCTTTGCAAATTTGTTTCCGAGGATTGATGATAGTCAGTGTGACAGGATTCATTCCTCTCTAATCAGCTAGTGACTATGGAAGAATATTGTGTGAATTACTGGTAAAAGAAACTGCAGGAAAGCATGGATAGCTGCACTGGCTGCCACTATATAACTGAAGTAATGTTGAAAACTATGTTTAATACCATACATGCAAGTAAGTCTTGTGTTAATCCATTAAGTGCTTATGAAACTGATTAACTGGTAAAAAAAAAAATCGAACTGTTGCTTTTGCGCTGATGTTTTGGCCAAAGACCTGAAAAACAAAAGAGAGAGAATCTGGGTCATGACGAACCAAAATGAGGCTTCAAATTCTATATACTTTGATCTCCATTGGCTATGTCTACAAAAGTAACCTGATTGTGCCTACTTTTCTACTTGATTCTTTTCCAAACAAAATTTGAGCCTTGGCAAACTTTAAAGCATTTGCAGACAACAAAATAAATATGGCTTACACATTTTAATTTCTTTTAGGAAGGGTACAAAACATTCTACGAAAAGGAGGAAATCCTGGTTACCAGCATTTTCTCCTTTTCCCAAAATGTTTTAAAAATGCCTCCTCTTCAATATAGTTCAAATTGGGGATTGTTTTGTAAAGGGTCAATCTAAAACTAGAACATGTATGTCTGATAGTTGCTGTGATATATAGGAAACCAAAATGATAATTGTATACATTCCACCCTGCTTTACAGTTCTAGTTTTAACTCTTTACTGAACAACAACCTTAATTTGTCCAAGTTGAAAGCATTTGCAAACAACACTTAGGCTCAAGTGATGGGATTTGTCTTGGAAGGGTACAAAACATTGTGGAAAAAGGAGAAAATGCTGGTTACCTGCATTTTCTCCTTTGCCCAAAATGTTTTCAAAAGCTTTCAACCTGGGTAACATCAAAACAAGGTACTGTTTGGTAAAGAGTTATAACTTATATAGTACTTAATCCTTTCCCAAACAACTAATTGTTGACCCTTCCAAAGTTAGTCACTGCATACAATAAATTTGAAATTGATACAAATGAGCTGTAGGTCTTGTTTAGGGTAAAAAATAGTTTGGAGGAGGGAGAAAATGCTCATGATCAGCATATTTTCCTTTTCCCACTATGCTTTCAAATCTGTCTTCCTTGGGGTCATGAAAACTTGGGATTGTGGGGTAAAGGGTTAAGGGACATTTTGCTTTGCAAACATTCTTGCAATTTATCTTGTTTATGAGTTTGTGATATAGTGGGTATTTTGTGATGCTTTTGTTAATGCTTATTTAAATAAAATGATCATTTAAATATCTTTTTGAGTTAATTTTTATAACTGACCCAAGCATGAAGTGCTCAAAGTAAGCTTTTGTAATCGTACTTTGTCCATCATCTGTCATCCATCTTCAACAATTACCGAGAGGCCACAGCCAGATACTCATGAAATTTGGTCAGAATGTATGTCTTGATAAAATCTGGGGCAAGTACAAAACTGAGTCAATAAAACCTGGGGCAAGTACAAAACTGGGTCACATTGGGTCAAAAAGTAGGTCACTATCAAACCTTATGTGCACTCCAGAGGCCACATTTTCAGTCTGATACTTGTGAAACTTAGAATGTTTGTCTTGATGATATCTCAGACAAATTCAGAATTGGATCACATTGCATCAAAATATAGGTCACTGGGCCAAATCTCAGAGAAACTTTGTGTGCACTTTAGAGGCCACATCTTAAGTTTGATATTTATGAAACTTTGTCCAAATGTTTGTCATAATAATGTCTCGGACAAGGTTGAAACTGGGCCATGTCAGAAAGTAGGTCACTGTGCAAAATCTTAGAAAAACTTGTTTTGCACTGTAGTGGCCACATTTTAAGTCTGATACTCATGAAACTTTAAATAGATGTCTTGATGATGTCTTGGACAAATTCGAAATTTGATTATGTAGGGTCAAACTGTAGGTCACTGGGCCAAATCTTAGAAAAACTTTTTATGCACTCTAGAGGCCACATTTTCAGCCCGATACTCATGAAACTCTCTCAGAATGTTTGTTTTGATGAAATATAGTGCAAGTCCAAAATTAGGCTATATCAGGTCAAAAAGTTGGTCATTGGGACAGATCTTACAGGGAAAAAAAGAAAACAAATTGGTCAGAATGTTTGTTTTGACAATATATCAGACAAGTTCCTCTTAACTCTTTACCACACAATCCCGACTTAATGACCCTGAGAAAGAAGCCTTTTGAAAACACTGTGGGAAAAGAAGAAAATGCTGGTAACCAGCATTTTCTCCTTTTCCCACAATGTTTTCTACCCTTTCCAAAACAAATTTCAATTTTTCAGCCACATTTATTTTGTCGTCTGCAAATGCTTTCAATTTGGGCCAGTCTAAAATTTTGTCGTTTGGTAAAGAGTTAAGAGCCATTGAAATACAGGACCGTTTGGTAAAGGGTTAATACATGTATATGTATAAAGGGATGTAGAGTGTGTGTGGACATAAAAAAGATGTATATACAGAACATGATGATAATGATTAACCCTCTACCACACAATCCAAATTTTTAAAGACCTTAACCCTTTACCAAACAACAAAATTGTAGACCTGTCCAAATTGAAAGCTTTCGCAGACAAGAAAATAAATATGTCTCAAAAATTGAAATTTGTTTTGGGAAGAGTAGAAAACATTGTGGGAAAAGGAGAAAATGCTGGTTACCAGCATTTTCTCCTTTTCCCACAATGTTTTCAAAAGGCTTCTTGCCCAGGTTCGTGAAAACCTGGGATTATTTGGTAAAGGGTTAATGAAAAGGCCTTTTGAAAACATTGTGAGAAAAGGAGAAAATGCAGGTAACCAGCTTTTTCTTCTTTTCCCACAATGTTTTCAGTGCTGTCAAAGAACTTCAGTTCATTTGTACCACATTGAGATTTGCAAGTAGCCTTCAGCTGTTCTGAATTGGGAAGAGTCTAAAAATTTGTTGTTTTGGAAAGGGTTAAGACCTAACTAGCCCACATATGGGTGTCACTGCAAAGATGACTACATATGTTCTTACCTCTGCCCACAGGAGCATGTGGACATGACATATTTATTATGTCTCAAATGACAGAGATATATAGCCTGTCCTACAAAGAGTACAAAACACTTTGGGAAAAGGAAAAAGTGTTGGTTACCATCATTTTCTATTGTTCTCACAATGTTTTTAAACACCTGTTACCTCAATGCCATGAAAACAGAGGATTGTTCAGTGAAAGGTATGCTCATTACTAAACGGCAAAATTTTGGGCTCATCCAAACTGAAAGCATTTGCAGACAACAATTTAAATGCAGCTAATTCTGCCTATGATAAGGTAGAAACCATTATGGGAAAAGGAGAAAATGCTGGTTAACAGCATTTCTCCTTTACACATGTGTTTTTAAAACTTTCTTTCTCAGGGTCATTAAAAGTCAGGATTGTGTGGTAAAGGGTGAAATTCCAAAAGGAAAGAAATCTTGATGCATTTGATCATCACAGGAATTTGCAAGTACTGAAGAGTCACATGAGATTTCTCTCTGGTTCTTTAAAATGTGAAGTGCATCTGTTTATCGATCAAACCATTCCGTTTTTTCACAACATGGTTAAAACTAAAGAAATACTAATGAAAAGGAATTTTGATGTACCTGTTTACAGGTTAAACTCTACCAAAAAAAACAAAACTTTTGACTTGTCCGAGTTCAAAGTATTTTCAGACAATAAATTTTATTTTATTCAAATGATGTTTTATGCCTTTGGAAGGGTTGAAACACTTTGGAAAAAGGAGAAAATGTTGGTTACCAGAATTTTTTCCTTCTCTCACAATTTTTTCAGCAGCTTCCTTTCCAAGAGTCATTAAAACTTGGGATTGTGTGGTAAAGGGTTAAAGTACTTGTAAGCAATCTGTTCAGTGAGTGAAGAACATGTCAGCTTCAATAACATCAAACAGTATATAGATCAACAGTAATGAGTGGCATAATTTAAAGATTATATTATATCCATGTATATTTTGCAAGCTTAACCCCTTACAAGAATGCAGTATCTTAGACTTGCCTGTATCGAAAGCATTTGCAGACAATGAAATGTTGCTCAAGTGATGTCATTGAAAGAGTAGATCCGAAAACATTGTTTGAAAAGGAAAAGAAATACCTGTTAACATTTTTTTCCCACAAAGTTTCACCAAAAACTTAAGTCTCATATTTTGCTCGATCCAGTCCAATAATCGACTCATTTTCTGACTTAGGTCGAGTCTGTAATTTGAGACATATTTCGCTTACATATACAAATAAGTTACATTTTGAAATCCTGAACTGAGACTACTTTCCAGACTCAAAATCAGCAAAATAATGGACTGTTAAGTCTGTTAGAGCTCTGAGTTTGAAGTCTGTTAATTAACTGTACTGAGTTGAGTTTCAACGGTTGTGTCAACTCAGGACTTCAGGACCTTACATAAAGTCTGTGAAACGTGTCTCAAAATAGGAACTCAACTTAAGTTTGAGACTGAGTCTGTTAACAGATTTGAGCAAAGTAAGAGACTTAAGTTTTCTTGTGAAACCAGGCACGGCTTCCTAGACCGATCACTCAGGGCCGTTTAAACTTGGGATTATTTGGGAAAGGGTTTTAAAGCAATGGTAACTGTACGAAAATGACTTCTTATGTGCCTGCAATTTACTCATATAGATCTAGTCTTAGAAAAACTTGTGGAAAAAATAACAGAATTTTGCTCTTAACAAGAAATTGCTCTTTTCCACAAATTATTCTCCCTTTTGTGACAAGCAGTAGCCTGTATTAAATATTTTCAAATATTTGTTTGTTACTATTAAACTTAATCTGGCTTACGACTTTTTAGAGGCCTAAGAATCGTATATTTAATAACTTGATCCACAGTAGTTCAAATTCATAAAAGTATTTTTCACTCTGCCATGTAGGGTAATGAAGAAGTTTGGTAATCATAATTCATCTTGAATTTCGAAAACGAATAGTTACTTCCCTTGAAGTGATTACAATTAAAATCACGTGATTTCTAATAATAGACTAATCTCAATATTTACATAAAATGTAACTCGGGACACAACATAGGAATGTAAACATTTTTTATTCTAGATCTTGTTGGAGAAAAGTGTATATTCATTGGTAAATATGAAATTCTCTTTTGTAGATGTGAATAAGATTGCTGTAGGAAAAAGAATTATTTTATCATAATATTATGAGAATAGAATCGATTATTGTTAATCTGTTTGTATGTATATATTTTTCTATGTCAACAGGTGTTTTCATCATTAAATTAACATATGTTCATCCTTGCATGTCGAAAACCAATTTTAACCCAACACCACGCAATACTGAGTTTTAACGACCTTGAGGAAAAAGAAGGCCTTTGAAAGCATAAATTGTGAGAAAATGAGAAATGTTAGTAAACAGCATTTTCTCCTGTTCCCTCAACAAGAGTTAGTACATCATGCTTTTTGAAGGCCTTTGAAAACATAAATTGTGAGAAAATGAGAAATGTTGGTAAACAGCATTTTCTACTGTTCCCTCAACAAGAGTTAGTACATCATGCTTTTTGAGAAGAAAGATATCAATCCATTAATGAAATATGATATCCTCACAAAAAGCATGATACTAGCTTCTGTGGTTCCCACAATGTTTCCTGCCCATGTTTAACCCTTTACCAAATGACAAAATTTTAGACTTGTCCAAATTGAAAGCATTTGCAGACGACAATTCTAGTGTAGCTCAGATGGTGCAACTTTTGTTTGATAGGGTTGAAAACTTTGTGGGAAAAGGAGAAAATGCAGTTTACCAGTATTCTGGCAAAAGGGGGTTTGATGCATCTCTTTGACACATTATACAAAGCAAGTTGTCACATAATTATGGACCATTAAAATCCTTTTTGTCTAACAACTGACTGAAACATGAAGAAGACTGATCCTTTGACTTTTAGAAAATTGACCAATAGCAAAACTTTTCGACTGAGACTGACCTAGGTTGATACTTTTTGCAGATGAATTAACTCTTTACCAAACAACAAAATATTAGACTGGTCCAAATTGAAAACATTAGCAGACAACAAAGTAAATGTTCTGCAAAACATTAAATTTTTCTTTTGTTCTTGGTATTAGCATTTTCTCCTTTTCCCACAATGTTTTCAAGTCTTCTTTTTTCAGGGTGTTAAATCTGGAGATTGTAGGGTAAAGAGTAAAACCCCCTTTTCACAGGGCATGGATCATTGGCAGCATACAGGACTTTAGACCAGGGGTCGCTGGTTCGAATTTCCAGCTCAATTTCTGTCCAAGGATTGATGATAGTCATTGCGACAAGATTTATTCCTCTCTCACCCCTGATTATGGTTACAATGATGGTTATGTGAGAAAGCAGTGAGTGACTTGGGAGAATATTGTACAAAGTACTGCAAAAAGAAATTCCAGGAAAGCATGGATAGGTGCTCTGGCCTCAACAATTTAACTGAGGTAATATTGAAAAAGGCGGTTTACATGATACAAACAAACAAGCAATTTTATGTTTTGGTCATGGAATATCTTTGTAAATAAGCTACATGTAAATGTCATAATTTGTATTAATGGTGTTTTATGCAGCTTTCAGTAGTATTTCAGTCATGATTTTGCAACAAGTCATTTTGTTTATGTTAATTTTTCCAGGACTTTACCAGTACTTAGTTATAAAAGGGCTCTTAGCCTCTATCAATCATGTCTTGCCAAAGGACGTTCCCATCAGACCAGCATTACCAGTTATGATCAACTAGGATTTCCTGATTATACACCGACCAAATTATTACAATGGAGCAATGGAGGCATGAAACTAATGATGTTCCTTCTCAAAATACACTATTCATTTTCATTTAACACTTTACCAAATGACAAAATTTGAGACTTATCTAAATTGAAAGCATTAAATTTGCAGACAGAATTTAGCTCAGATGATGGGACTTGTCTTTGAAAGGGTTGAAAATATTGTGAAGAAAGGAGAAAATGCTGGTAACCAGCATTTTCTCCTTTACTTTAGTCACATTGTTTTCAAAAGTCTATTCAGGGATGTTAAAACTTGGTAAAAGGTTAATTCATGTAGGAATTTCTGCCTCTTTACCACACAAGTTTCCAGGCATGTCCAAACTAAAAGCAATTGCAAACAACAAATTAAATACATATTAGATGGCTAAATTTCTTTTGTCAAAGGACAGAAAACATTGTTGGAAAAGGAGAAAATGTTGGTGATGAGCATTTTCTTCTTTTTTCACAATATTTTCAAAAGCCTTCTATAACATGGTTGTTGGGATAACATGGTATCATTTGGTAAGGGTTTAGTTGTATTTTTGTTTTAAATAATCAGGCTATGTATTTTTCATATTCAGTTTCAGGAATCATGGCTTGCCTTCCAGATGTTAAACTACTCGTCTACATTCTGGTCATCCTTTTTGGGATGGGCTCTTGGGTTGCTGTAAATGGATTGTGGGTGGAGCTTCCCATACTTGTTGACCGAGCCCCTGAACAATGGAACCTCCCATCTTATATCACTGTCATTATACAGATAGCCAATATTGGACCCCTTCTCTATACTATTGTGAACAAAATTGCTCCTACAAAGTTTTATGAGAAACATGGAGTGTTTCTGCTTGTGGTTCTTGGAGCAACAGGTTCCCTGTTATTGGTGTTTTTCTGGAAGGATACCAGTTACATTGGGGGAGTTAAACACAGCACAGGACTGATATTCTCTGTGTTTTTGTTATCAATGGTGGACTGCACATCCTCTGTTGTGTTTCTGCCTTACATGTCCATATTCAAACCACAGTATATAAGTGCTCTCTACATTGGTGAAGGACTAAGTGGGCTGGTTCCTAGCCTTGTTGCACTTGGTCAGGGAGTTGGCAAAACCATCTGCGTCAATAAAACTGTAAACCAGACAACAAATGAAACAGTGATTGTGCCAGAATACTTGGAGCCAAATTTTCCTGTTGAAGATTTTTTCTACTTCCTGTTTTCTATCATGATTATCTGTGGCCTCTCATTTTCCCTTCTCCACTATCTGCCATACTGTAAGAGGGAACATGTCAACCCCAATGTAGATATCAGTGGAGAAGTCAAGTTTATAAATGCTGACTCAGCATCTTACAGATATACAGAGTTCAATAGAACATCAGATTCACCAGATGTTCATTGCAGCATAAGTTCCAGAAAGACATGCAGCAATACATTTACAGCAAGAATGATTTGGTACTTAATTCTGATTGGTTGCATCAATGCTATTGGAAATGGAATTCTTCCATCAATATCCTCTTATGCCAACATACCATATGGAAATGATGCATATCATCTCTCAGCGACATTGTCAAACATAGCAAGTCCACTAACATGTTTGATGCTGCTATTTCTCCCAGTGATGTCACCAGGAATAATTGTGGGTTCTACAGTTGTATGTTTCAGTCTTTCAGCCTACATCCTAGTGATTGCCACCCAGAGTCCATCCCCTCCCATGATGAATGAAACAATTGGTGCTTTCTTAATAGTAAGTAACTATTTCAGGACCAAATTTATAAACAGTACCTCCTTCGACGACTGAAAATAGAATCCAAGAAACCTAGAAAGATTTTGTATCTAATAGACTTGACTAAGCAAGTGGACTCTACAGATCCAAGATCAGACTGCAGTCTGATCTTGATCTATGCCATCTGTAAAAGCCCATGTTTTTGTCTTTGGCAATGACAGGGTTAATGGTAAGTGAACAATTACTGTATGAGTTTCTTACTCAATGGCACACTGCATCATGATGACTCTTTTTCAGTGTAACTGAATACGCTGGCTTTTGACCTACTTCTTTGTATTGATACATCTGAATGAATAAATAGTAATTTGTGATTGGTCAAGAATGTGGACATGTTTATTCTAAAGGCCCTGCAGGCCTAGTTGTGGACAAAATAATTTATGACAACAAAATGTAAGCATTGCTACTGCTAGTCAATACCACAGGGTACATATTCACAATTTCACACATAAGCAAATGAATGTGATAGGGCATAATTCTTTTCTTGTACCATTTGTAATTTATTAGTTTTTTTAGCATTTCCAAAGAACCCATAACTATTTCTTGTTTCTAATAAAAGTAATGAAACTTTTTGCTGATGAAAGTATGATTGGACAGATGCTTAGGAGAAGTAGATCAAGATCAGACTGCAGAAGCATGTAATCTCATTATAGATATGCCTATGATTTGATATTTTGTTTCAAAATTAGCAATGGAATGATTTTTTTTTTTTTTGTTTTTTAGCTCACCTGAGCACAACGTGCTCAAGGGGAGCTTTTAGGATCACCGGGTGTCTGTCGTGTGTCATCAACAATTCTTTAAACATCATCTCCTCCTAAACCATTGGGCCAATTTGGACCAAACTTGGCAGGAATGTTCCTTAGGAGGTCCTCTTTAAAAGTTGTTCACAAAATTCGATTCCATCAAAAACTGGTTGCCATGGCAATGAAATGGAATTTTCTAAGAAATTCTTTAAAAATCTTCTCCTCTGAAACTGCTGGTCAGATTTTGAAATAATTTCACAGGAATGTTCCTTGGGTGACCCTTTTCAAAACCTGTTCGCGAAATTTTGATCTGTCAAAAAACATGGCTCTGGTGAATGGGGGCTACTTGCACTATACAGATATGAAGAAATTCTTAAAAATTCTTCTTCTTTGAAACTGCTAGTCAGATATTAAAATAATTTCACAGAGATATTCCTTGGGTGACCCTTTTCAAAAATTGTTTGCGAAATCTTGATCCATCAAGAAACATGGCTCTGGTGAATGGGGGCTACTTGCACTATACGGAAATGAAGAAATTCTTAAAAATTCTTCCTCTCTGAAGCGGCTGGTCAGATTTTGAAATAATTTCACAGAGATGTTCCTTGGGTGACCCGTTTCAAAAACTGTTCGCGAAATTATGATCTGTCAAGAAACGTCTGGTGAATGGGGGCTACTTGCACTATATGGCCATGAAGAAATTCTTAAAAATTCTTCTTCTCTGGAACCGCTGGTCAGATTTTGAAATAATTTCACAGAGATGTTCCTTGGGTGACCCTTTTCAAAAACTGTTCGCGAAATTTTGATTTGTCGAAAAACATGGCTCTGGTGACTAGGGGCTACTTGCACTATACGGATATGAAGAAATTCTTAAAAATTCTTCTTCTCTGAAACGGCTGGTCAGATTTTGAAAAAATTTCACAGAGATGTTCCTTGGGTGACTCTTTTCAAAAATTGTTCACGAAATTTCGATCCGTCAAGAAACATGGCTCTGGTGAATGGGGGCTACTTGCACTATACTGAAATGAAGAAATTCTTAAAAATTCTTCTTCTCTGAAACGGCTGGTCAGATTCTGAAATAATTTCACAGAGATGTTCCTTGGGTGACCCTTTTCAAAAATTGTTCGCGAAATTATGATCCGTCAAGAAACATGGCTCAGGTGACTGGGGGCTACTTGAACTATACGGCCATGAAGAAATTCTTAAAAGTTCTTTTTCTCTGAAAGTGCTGGTCAGATTTTGAAATAATTTCACAGAAATGTTCCTTTGGTGACCCTTTTCAAAATTTGTTTGCAAAATTTTGATCTGTCAAGAAACATGGCTCTGATGGGGGGCTACTTGCACTAAACACACATGAAGTAATTCTTACAAATTTTTTCTTCTCTGAAACGGCTGGTCAGATTTTGAAATAATGTCACAGAAATGTTCCTTGGGTGACCCTTTTCGCAAATTGTTCGAGAAATTTTGATCTGTCAAGAAACATGGCTCTGATGGCTATGGGCTACTTACACTATACAGACATGAAGAAATTCTTAAAAATTCTTCTCTGAAACTGCTGGTCATATTTTGAAATAATTTCACAGAAATGTTCCTTGGGTGACTCTTTTCAAAAACTGTTTACAAAATTGTGATCTGTCAAGAAACATGGCTCTGGTGGTGGGGGCTATTTGCACCATAGAGGAATTTCTTAATTCTTCTTCTCTGGAATGGCTGGTCAGATTTTGAAATAATTTCACAGAAATGTTCCTAGGGTGACCTTTTTAAAAAATTGTTAGGGTAATTTTTATCCGTCGAAAAACAACAGCCAATTGTTGGCACCTGCATGTGGTGCTCTTTTTTAGTTTCTGTGAAATTCCGCCTATTGACTCAGGTGAGCGATCCAGGGCCATCATGGCCCTCTTGTTCTAGATTAAAACATGCATTTCGTTTATTAGCCCCATAGCAAAAAATCCTCCATTTTGAAGGCTTGATTTCTTTAACTCTTTAACAAACGACAAAATTTTAGACTAGTCCAAATTGAAAGCATTTGCAGACGACAAAATAAATATGGCTGAAAAATTGAAATTTGTTTTGGGAAGAGTAGAAAACATTGTGGGAAAAGGAGAAAATGCTGGTTACCATCATTTTCTCCTTTTCCCACAATGTTTTCAAAAGGCTTCCTTTTTAGGGTCGTTGAAAGTCGGGATTCTGTGGTAAAGAGTTAAGGCTCATCCATATTGAAAGCATTTAAAGGTGGCAGATTGATTGTAGCTCAAACAATGAGAATTGTCTTGGATAGGGTAGAAACATTTTAGGAAAAGAAGAAATGCTGATTATCAGGATTTTAATCCTGTCCTCGTAATGTTTTCATAGGACTTTTTTCCTTGGGGGTCATTGAAACCAAGGATTTAATGTTTGTTATAGGGTAAAGAAAGTTGAAGGAAAAATGCTTGCAAAAGGTAGACTTGAAAAAGAATGTGAAAAAAAGAATTCATATGTACATACACTATATACATGCTAAGTGTTCCAGTTATTTAGTTTTCTTTCAAAGTGTCCTCATGTAAAAATCTGTTTTATTTCAGGTGTTGGTTTCAGTCCTTGTGTCTGCATGTTTGTCCTTCATCAAGGTCAGCGTGGCCACTGTTTTACGTCTAAGTGGCAGAAGAGCCTTACTGTGGTGTGGCATCGCCACACAAATTGGGTCAGCTGTCGGTGCAATTCTCATGTTTATACTTGTCAATCAGCTTCAACTGTTTCATGGTAATCAACCATGTCCATAGTGAAGGTAGACATAGGTCTGTATTCACCAACCAGTCTGTAGAATATTCCAAGTCTTATTCTCAAGAATTTTCTAACTTTGAAACCAAATGGTTTAGCCAATTGGAAGTTGTGTTACTTTCAAAATTTCTAGACTAGCCATCTGAATGGCCAAGACAAAACTTCTCTGCCAATCAGGGTTGGTATTCACCAACCATTCTCAATTTCATTGTATGTCTAATCCTTGATTTAGTACAGTAACACTATTGTGATTGATTTTCACCATTTGTGATGTTCCAGAAATTACATCCATCTCTAATGGCCTGGTCCCACTGCACTTACGGATGCAAAGAGGATGTAAAACGTAAAAAAATCTTGCCATCCATTGGAAAACGCTATGCATCCGTTTTGTACTCATTGCATACGTGTTTTATATGCTCTTTCCACCGAGCATCCGTCCACTGTGATTTCATCCGCGCATAAAGTTTTGAGCTGCACAAAACTTTTAGAACAGATGAACTTTCCGCCGTGTACGATGTAAATCCGCGACATATACGAGCAACAAACGTTCTATGTCCGTTATCATCCGTTAAATGTCCGCTGTATCCTCTCTGCATCCTCTGGGCATCCTCGCAACTCACATCAGCTGCAGCTGAAAACGGAAAGAGGGGGGAAAGATAATGTGCATGGAATGTCCATACATCGTAAGTAGCATGGAAATAGAAAAGATGTAAGCGTATGCATCACATATATAAAATATTCAAAACGGACAAAGCCCTTGTATCTGGATGTATCTCGTATATTTAGGATGTCTTTAGTATGTCTAGAGTATGTAGATGGACCCTTAGCGGACAACCGGTATTTTGTATAAAAAGGAAGAGAAAATCATCTGGATCTCAGTATGAGTTGAGCAACCGTGGTGTACAGACCTCATCACCCTTGGTCTTGTTCTTCAACATCATCAATTGTTCTCCACCATGGATGATCAAAGAGTCCATATTATAGCTGCACTCATTAAACAGCAGAACCACAACCTGTTTAGACTGTATCAAGTTTTAGACGGAAGGAGACGTCCAAGAGCTGTGTAGGTCCGAGGATGGATCGTGAGAAGCTGTAGTAGAGATGTATCGATGTAGCCGCCAGCACGTCTTTACGCTTTATGCTGACTGCATGCGTGGTGCATCCCTTTCTATCTGAGGAGCGGACGCAATTCATACCCCTCGCATGCGCAGTGAACAGTTTGCATCTGATATACATCAGTGCGGCATCCCCTTTGTTTCCATTAGCAGTACGTGGTGCATCCGCTTCATCCGCTAGGCTTCAGATGAACATCCGTTTAACATCCCCGCTACATACTACCAACGTCCATTCTTTTCCATTCTATTTTCGCAAATTTTCGCCATTTTTGTGTGGAGCGGATGAAAACGGATGAAGCCACCCCAGAAATTTTGCTCGTCCGCTGTGTCCTTTTTGCATACGTTTTGTGTCCATCGGCCAGTGGGACCGGGCCTTAACATAATTATGCTTCAAAATTTATTTTTTTTTAGAGAAGACAATCTATTGCAATCCCCGCTTTTTACTCTTTCCAGGACAAATTTCAACATTTGAGTCACATTTCATATCCTTTTTTCAGGTACAATGTACTTTCAGTGTGGACTAGTCCAAAATTTTGTCATGTGGTGAAAAGATAAAGAAATTTATTGAAGCAAGGAATGTTAATAAATAAAGAATAAAAGACAAGGAAATCTTGATGTTAACTAGTGTTTGATTCATTTTTGCACAGGCTATATTCATACCTACCAAAAACCACTGAAAATTATACAAAGGAGAGACAGATTATATCATTAGCTCTACTGGCCAAAGGAAGCCTTATTTCATGGCCCTATGTCCATTGTGCTTATTTCATGGCCCCCATGTCTGTGCATCTGTCTGTAAGTGTGTGCAATAACTTTTATTTCAAACATAATTTTCTCTGAAACTACCCATCCAATTTTGACCTAACTTCACAGAACTGATCCTACAATGTACCTCCTAATAATTTCTTCACAAGAATTGGATTCCATTTAAAACTCTGGTTGCCATGACAACAAAACTGAAAAAAAATGAAAATCTGATCTGTCCTTGTGAAACTTTACAAAACCACAGTTTGGAATATTCTACCACTCAGCCAAAATGGAAAACACAGATGCTTTTTCACTTCGTTATTGATGATAACAAGTGTAATTGAAGCTTACAGTGTTTAGGGAAAGCAGATGTAGGTCTGTTTTCCTCAGGACTATTTTTTACCATTTATCTCCCTTGATTGTCATATTACAGTATAATATAGTTCACTTGAATACAAATACAGGGTGTCCAAAAAGAAAGTTAAGTTTTATTAGCTCCACTGGCCGAAGGCCAGCGGGCTTATGTCATGGCCTGGTGTCCGTCGTGTGTCCGTGCATCCGTCCGTCCGTGCATTAACTTTTATTTCAAACATCTTCTTCTCTGAAACTACCTACCCAATTTTCATGAAACTTCACAGAAATGATCCTGCCATGGTCCTCTTCAGAATTTCTTGAAAGAATTTGATTCCTTCAAAAACTCTGGTTGCCATGGCAACAAAACTGAAAAATAGTGGATAACTTTAAAAATCTTCTTGTCTGAAACCATAAGGCATAGGGCTACCAAATTTGGCATGTAGCTTTATGTAGTAGACCTCTATCAAGTTTCTTCAAATTATAGACCTGGGGTCAAAATTGGCTCTGCCCCAGGGGTCACAAGTTTTACATTGGCTTATATAGAGAAAACTTTAAAAATCTTCCTGTACCTAGCCATAAAGCCTAGAGCTACCAAATTTTGTATGTAGCTATATCTAGTGGGCCTCTACCAAGCGGGCCAAAATTTTAGCCCTGGGGTCAAAATTGGCCCCTCCGCAGGGGTCACAAGTTTTACATGGGCTTACATAGTGACAACTTAAGAAATCATCCCGTTTTGATTTTTTTTTTTTTTTAAATTAGCCTTGCATCAGGGGTCTTATGTTTTACAGAGGCTTCATATGGACAAAACTTGAAAATCACCTTATTTATAACCATACAGCATAGACTTGTATTATTTTGGCATGTGGCTTTATCTTGTGGACCTCTACCAGGGTTCAAGTAATCATAGCTCTGGGATCAAAAATGGCTTTGCCCTGCGGGTCTCAACTTTCACATGGGCTTTTACAGAGAAAACTTTGTAAGTCTTCATTTTGAAACCATTTGGCTCAGAATTGAAATGTTTAGTATTTATGGTTTATATTTATAAGCCAGTGGAGCGATACAGGGCCATCATGGCCCTCTTGTTGTCTGTTTATCACACTTGTAAATACATTCTGCTAGATCAATGGAAACATACTTGCCCATGTATGGAAAATAGATTTAATTTAATCCTTTGTCAGTTCTAATATTTACATCTATATACATTTTGGAAATGACATTTTACTAATATTACTGCATTTTGTCCATGGTGACAATTCAGCAGTTTATGATGTTTTCAAAATGTCCGCCCCTTTGAAGCTTGTCTTCTCACATGGTCTTCAAAATTGTTGATTACATTGCAACAGGTGTCCACACTGATCTTCCTTACTTCTTTCTTGATGTCGCTGAGGAGCATAGATGTGTCTATTGGCAGTGGTTTGGCAAGCTTCAAAAGGGCAGATATCTTGAAACGTACCACTTGATTTCTTTACCCAAAATTTTACCATTCATGCCATAGAAAAATGATTTTCTGCTCCAAAATCTTTGGAAAACTTGTCAAAATACTGTTTGTCAGAGCTATTGGTATTGGTATGAAAATACGTTATTAGATATTCCAATTTCTTTACTTACTTGATAAGATACACTTGTATTAATGACATCACCTTGACATGTGTAAAAGGTAGAACTTTATTGGACTATGCTTATTGAAGTTCTATTTTAATACAGGCTCTTAACCCTTTACCGCACAATGACGCCTTTTAACGACCCTGGTAAAGAAGCCTTTTGAAAACATTGTGGGAAAAGGAGAAAATGCTGGTAACCAGCATTTTCACCTTTTTCCACAATGTTTTCTACCCTATCAAAAAAAGATTGCACCATTTAGGTTACACTGAAATTGTCGTCTGCCAATGCTTTCAATTTGGACAAGGTTATAATTTTGTCGTCTGGTAAAGGGTTAAGGGTTGAATGTCTCTGTCAGTGACAATTTTTATCTCTGTCAATGACAATTTTTTGTATAGCACATTTTTTAAAAAGGCCATGGAGTAATACAGGGCCACCATGGCCTTCTTGTTTTTCAACACTATGGAAAAATTGTTTGAAAAACTGTGATCAGTTTATACAAAATTCACTACTTTTCACACAGTGGTTCATAATGGTGTAATCTGTATTGGTAAAAAAGTTCTATTTGTAAGTTTATTGGTCAATTAATTGTTCTCTGATAGGACAAGGAAGTGCAGTTGGCACAAAGGAAAATGGCTTTTTGATTGACAGGGGGAATATATTGTGTGATCAGGAGTATTTGCTCCTTGTCTCCAAAATCTTGTCTGCAAGGATGTTTCAATCTGTATTTCTGTCATACTGAGTAACTCTATACCGAACAATGAAATTTTGAACCAGACCAGATTTACAGCATTTGCAGACAACAATTTAAATAAACACAAAGCTTACCAGTAATTGGCGATTTCTGTCCTTCATAGGGTAGAAAACATTGTTGAAAAAGCTTACCAGCATTTTCTCCCATTTCCACAATGCTTTCAAAAGCTTAAAAACTCTTTCAGGGGCGTTAACACTTGGGATTTTGGAAGTAATGTGTTAACACTGGTAGCAATGAACCCAGCTGACAAACTGCTTGAGCAGACAGTTTAGATCAAGATCAGACTGCACAGAATATGGAGTCTAATCTTGGATCTATACTGACTGCTAATCACCAGATATTCTGACAAAAATAAGACTGGAATTGCAATATCTGAATCTTTATTACTGACTGAGAATGTCCATTTCATTTCTGGCACCACAAGGGTTAAATGTGCACAAGTACTTTTTAAGTAGACAACAAAATTTAAGACATGTCCACATTGAAAGAAGGGGCAGGTGACTATCTGAATATGGCTCAAAATTTCAAATGATGTTTGTCTTTGAAAGGGTAGAAAACATTGCGAGTATAAATGGAGAACATGCTGGTTACCAGCATTTTTTCTTTTTCTTGCAACATTTCAAAAGCATTTTTTTGGGGTCATTAAAACACTGAATTTTTTGGTATAGCTCTCATGCAATTTCTTTCATTATCAGTTTATATTAATGTTTTTGTTTGGGAAGACAGGTTTAAATTCATGTACCATGATGAGATAATGCATTGAAAACAGAATCAAGATAATTATGTATGCTTTGCATTTACTTACCCATTTGGCTAATGTGAATTTTAGTTTGGTGTGGAAAGTTAGAATATATCAATAAGATTATTTCAAATAATATGAGCCATGCTCTGACAAAAGGGGGCTTAATACATCGCCGTGATGTATTGTACCAGTCAAGCAGCAAAAATTAGAGATCCATCATAGCTCCTTTCTTAAGAGTGGCCTGAATAATGTGGTAGACTGGTCTTTGGATATAGAGAAAATTGACCAATAGCGAAAAGTTTTGGCCCAGATCAGTCTGCGCATGTTGACCTGGGTTGATACTTTTCACAGAGCTTGGCTCGCATGAACATGATCAAGTGAGGTATTTAAAGGGATAACCAGAACAGTGTATAATTATGATATTTGTTTGATAATAACTATCAAGCAATTCACAATGTGTTTTGACCCATTATCACACCATCCCGACTTTTAACCCTTTCCCAAACGACAAATTTTGGAACTGGTCCAAATTGAAAGAGTTTGCAGACGACAATTTTAAATTTGATGAAAATGGCAGGAAGGTCTCAAAAAGGGTAGGAAACACTGTTGGAAAAGGAGAAATTGCTCGTCATGAGCAATTTCTCCATTTCCCACAGTGTTTTCAAAAGACTTGTACTGCAGACACATGAAAACCAGGGCTTGTTTGGGAAAGGGTTAAAGTCCTTGAGGAAGAAGCCTTTTGAAAATATTGTGGGAAAAGGAGAAAATACTGGTAACCATCATTTTCTCCTTTTTCTACAATGTTTTATACCCTGTCAAAGACAAATTCCATCATTTGAGCCATATTCTGGAAATGCTGTCAAAATGGACAGGTCCAAAATTTGTCTTTTGGTAAAGAGATAAACTCTGCCTGATGATAACACTTCAGATGGGTGTTTGAACTGAAAGCACTTTCTGGCAACAAACTGAATAAGGCTCAAATGACAAAATATGTCTTTGAAAGGATAGAACACTTCAGGAAAAGGAGAAAGTATTGGTTACCTTTTCCTGCAATGTTTTCTACCCTTTCCTTGACAACTTAACCCTTTACCAGACGACAAAATTTTAGCCTCGTCCAAATTGAAAGCATTTGCAGACGACAATTTCAGTGTGGCTAAAAGTGTGCAATTTTTCTTTGATAGGGTAGAAAACATTGTGGGAAAAGAAGAAAATGCTGGTTACCAGCATTTTCTCCTTTTCCACAATGTTTTCAAAAGGCTTCTTTTCCAGGGGCGTCAAAAGGTGACATTGTGCGGTAAAGGGTTAATCAAGTTTACCATATTTGATTTGTTGTCTACAAAGTTTAGTGCTTTCAATTTGGACTGGTGTAACATTTTGTCTGCATGCAAAGGATCAAAGCAGGAAGTGGCTCTGCTTTTCAGGGGTTATCTATAGGTACATATAAATAAACATTGTTTGATAGGCCAATGACACTGTTGTGAAGGAGACTGAAAGTTTTGTATCTCATCCTGTTCACTCATGATGCAAAAGTATGAAAATGAAAGGTGGTCCCAGCAATTATTAGTCGTCTAGTTCTGAACTTGAGTTAATTTTTAACCCCTACACTAAACAACATTTTTTCTTTTACTCTTTCATTATTTTCTGAAAGCATAACTAATGTGCAGAGGACAAATTAGATATGGCTCATGATGGTATACAATACATATGCCTTTGAAAGGGGAGAAAATTGAGCGAAAAGGAGTTGCTGGCTATTAGTACATACATAGTCTTCTTTTCCGACACTAGTTTAAAGAGTTCTTTCTTAGGGTCATTAAAATATGGGATGGTTTGCATAAAGATTTAACCCTTTACCAAACGACAAAATTTTAGACTGATCCAAATTGAAAGCATTTGCAGACGACAATGTAAATGTAATTGAAAAAGTGAAATTTGTTTTGGATAGGGTAGAAAACATTGTGGGAAAAGGAGAAAATGCTAGTTACCAGCATTTTCTCCTTTCCCCACAATGTTTTCAAAAGGCTTCTTTCACAGGATTGTTGAAAGTCGGGATTGTGTGGTAAAGAGTTAATACTTGTCCAAATTGAGAGTACATGCATGCAAATAATTAAATACAATTCAAATGATGCAATTTCTCTCTAAAAGTGTAGAAAACATTGTGTGAAAAGGAGAAAATGCTGGTTACCAGCATTTTCTCCTTTTCACACAATGTTTTCCAAAGCTCTTTTCATAAGGGTCAAGTCTGGATTGTGTTGTAAATGGTTAACAAGAGCGGCAAATTGTCGCAAGATACGCCCGTCTTACCCCAAGTTGTAAAGTTGGGGCATAATAATGATAAAGGGGAGGTATAGAAAAATAGTAGTGCAGAATATTTTTTTTACTGTTGATTGAAGATAATGGCAGTGTATTTGTGTTGACGGAACTCTTGTTTATTATTGTATTACTATTAACTCTTTACCACACAGCAAAAGTTTGGACTAGTCCAAATTGAAATCATTTGCAGTTTACAAACTAAATGTAACTCAGAAATTGAAATTTGGTTTGGAAAGGGTAGAAAACATTGTGGGAAAAGGAGAAAATGCTGGTGCATAAAAAATAAGCAATTTATATTTCATGTGCACTGCACTACCCCTTGATGAGATGTATCCAGCCCTAAAATTTCATAACCTGAGGTAGTATAGTTTGAGAGATATGCATCATACAAAATTCAAGTTCGAAAAAAAAAACAAGAAAGGGCAATAACTGAAAAATTAAGCATGCAAGAGTTGAAATTTATATGCACAGCACTTCCCGTTGATGGAATGTATCCACGCATGAAATTTCATATCCTTAGCTAGTATAGTTGTGAAGATATGCACTGGACAAAATTAAAGTTTCAAAATAAAGAAAGAGCAATAAGTCAAAAATTAAACAAGAGTTATGGTTCATGTGCACTGCACTCCCAGTTGATGAGATCTATCTACGCATGAAATTTCATAGCCATAGGTAGTATAGTTTTGGAGATATGCTCGAGACAAAATTCAAGTATGAAAATAAGTCAAAAATTAAGGAAGGAAGAGTTATGATTCCTGTGCACTGCACTCCCCCTTAATGAGATGTATGCAGGCATGAAATTTCATAACCCTAGGTAGTATAGTTTTGGAGATATTCACCGGAGAAAATGCAAGTATGAAAAAGAAGAAAGGGCAATAACTGAAAAATTGAGGAAGCAAGAGTTATGATTCCTGTGCACTGCACTCCCCCTTAATGAGATGTATGCAGACATGAAATTTCATAACCGTAGGTAGTATAGTATTGGAGATATTCACCGGACAAAATTCAAGTATGAAAAACAAGAAAGGGCAATAACTGAAAAATTAGGGAAGCAAGAGTTATGATTCCTGTGCACTGCACTCCCCTTTGATGAGATCTATCCATGCATGAAATTTCATAACCGTAGGTAGTATAGTTTTGGAGATATGCTCCGGACAAAATTCAAGTATGAAAAACAACAAAGGGCAATAACTCAAAAATTAAGGAAGCAAGAGTTATGATTCCTGTGCACTGCACTCCCCCTTGATGAGATCTATCCACTCATGAAATTTCATAACCCTAGGTAGTATAGTATTGGAGATATTCACCGGACAAAATTCAAGTATGAAAAACAACAAAGGGCAATAACTCAAAAATTAAGGAAGCAAGAGTTATGATTCCTGTGCACTGCACTCCCCCTTGATGAGATCTATCCACTCATGAAATTTCATAACCCTAGATAGTATAGTATTGGAGATATTCACTGGACAAAATTCAAGTATGAAAAACAACAAAGGGCAATAACTCACAAATTAAGGAAGCAAGAGTTATGATTCCTGTGCACTGCACTCCCCCTTGATGAGATTTATCCACTCATGAAATTTCATAACCCTAGGTAGTATAGTATTGGAGATATTCACCGGACAAAATTCAAGTATGTAAAACAACAAAGGGCAATAACTCAAAAATTAAGGAAGCAAGAGTTATGATTCCTGCGCACTGCACTCCCCCTTGATGAGATCTATCCACTCATGAAATTTCATAACCCTAGGTAGTATAGTATTGGAGATATTCACCGGACAAAATCCAAGTATGAAAAACAACAAAGGGCAATAACTCAAAAATTAAGGAAGCAAGAGTTATGATTCCTGTGCACTGCACTCCCCCTTGATGAGATCTATCCACTCATGAAATTTCATAACCCTAGGTAGTATAGTATTGGAGATATTCACCGGACAAAATTCAAGTATGAAAAACAACAAAGGGCAATAACTCAAAAATTAAGGAAGCAAGAGTTATGATTCCTGTGCACTGCACTCCCCCTTGATGAGATCTATCCACTCATGAAATTTCATAACCCTAGATAGTATAGTATTGGAGATATTCACCGGACAAAATTCAAGTATGAAAAACAACAAAGGGCAATAACTCAAAAATTAAGGAAGCAAGAGTTATGATTCCTGTGCACTGCACTCCCCCTTGATGAGATCTATCCACTCATGAAATTTCATAACCCTAGGTAGTATAGTATTGGAGATATTCACCGGACAAAATTCAAGTATGTAAAACAACAAAGGGCAATAACTCAAACATTAAGGAAGCAAGAGTTATGATTCCTGCGCACTGCACTCCCCCTTGATGAGATCTATCCACTCATGAAATTTCATAACCCTAGGTAGTATAGTATTGGAGATATTCACCGGACAAAATTCAAGTATGAAAAACAACAAAGGGCAATAACTCAAAAATTAAGGAAGCAAGAGTTATGATTCCTGTGCACTGCACTCCCCCTTGATGAGATCTATCCACACATGAAATTTCATAACCGTAGGTAGTATAGTTTTGGAGATATGCTCCGGACAAAGAACTGGACGCCGCCCGCCCGCCACGGGTGATCCCATAATACGTCCCGTCTTCGACGGGCGTATAAAAAGGGCTTTGAAAACATGGCCAGATTGTACTTGTAAGTGACTTTTGTACTTGTGTTAGGAAATGCTGTTGTGTTTTATTTTACCCTGTACCAGATGTCACATCTTTAGACTAGTCCAAATCAAAAGCATTTGCAGACAGTGAATTCAAAGTAGCTCCAAAGCTGATTTTTGTCATTTGAAAATGTGGAAAAAGATTATGGGAAAGGAGGAAATGCTAGTTACCAGAATTATCTTCTTTTCCCACAATGTTTCACCAAAAGCCTACTCAGCCAGAGTCGTTAACTTTCGGGGATTGTGTGGTATAGGTTTAATTATAAAGGTATCTTCTAGTATTTAACTCTTTACCATACGACAAAATTTTAGAGTGGTCCAAATTGAAAGCATTTGCAGACGACAGATTAAAGGTGGCCCAAATGATGAAATTTGTCATGGATAGGTTAGAAAACATTGTGGGGAAAAAGAAAAAATGCTGGTTACCAGCATTTTCTCCTTTTCTCACAATGTTTTCAAAATGCCTCTTTCTCAGGGTTGTTAAAAGTCAGGATTGTGTGGTAATGGGTTAACACTAAAAATCATGCAATACAAGTTTGTTGATTCTTACATGCAATTCTGTCAGTCAAACGGTTTATCTGTGGGGCTGGGGATGGAGAGGGGAGCAGGGTGCCACATAGCCACATAAAGGGAGGCCACTCCTTATAATTTTGACTTTATATAATGTTAGGGGAGATCACTCCTTCCTTACAGCATAGCTTCTTCCTGTATAAAATCAATACCTGACAGCTGCGTTAGGGAGAATTCCCTTTAGCTCAGTGGTTAGTGTATTGGTATTTTAAACCTCGATAAATGAGGATATTTGCCGCATGAGTTCGAATCCCAGCCTGGGCAGCTTGTGTTTGAGCTATGCATTTGTTGCAGACTTTCATGTTTGTAAGATGGGGGCTTGTCAGGGATTGGGCTTTGAGCCATTTGTTATCCATAAAATTGCCCGTTATTGGTCACTGAGCCATTTGTTGTCTAAATAATAGACTAATTGCCTAGTAAGGCTTTCCATCATCAATGATGACTTTTCTTAAGAGGGGGTGTGTTACGGGAGATCACTCTTTCCTTACAGCATATCTTTGTACTGTAAAAAATCAATACCTGACAACTATTTTAGGGAGAATTCCCTTTAGCTCAGTGGTTAGTGTATTGGTCTTTTAAACCTCGATAAACCACACGGGTTTGCATCCCAGCCAGGGGGTGGGTGGGGGGTGTATTTGCGCTATGCATTTGTTGCGGACTTTCATGTTTGTAAGAATAGAAAGTAAGTTTTCTCCTTTGGACCATTAAGTGAAGAAAGAATCTCAGTGTTCTCTTACTGATATTGTTTAATGAAAGTGAAATTGCACAATTTATCAATAAACACATGTTCCTAAGGAGAACACTTAAGACAACAGACTACTAATGAAATTATTGTCACATGTGGCAACAGAAGAAGTTGCTTGTAATAAGTATTTTATTTTTTTTAAGTGAAGTTTTCACAACTTTCCCAAGTTACTTATCTTAATTTACAGTGATTATTGGGAGATGACCGATATGAATTTAAAGTTGATTGCTGAAAATTTGTCTTAGAAGGTTAGCATTTAACCTTTTACCTAACAAACTTGTGTTTCTGTGTTTCTGAGGGAGACAGTTTACAGAAAACATTGCATGAAAATGAGAAATTGTAGGTAACAAGGATTAAAGGGGCATTAAATTAGATTTCTTTTCACACGATTTTTGAAAAATCTTAACATAGGCCGCTTTTTTGGTATTTTTACTGTAAAAATTCCTGTTTGGTTAGTAACAGTATATAACCATTATTGCACAACATGGGATGAATACTTTTTTAGCTCACCTGAGCACGAAGTGCTCAGGATGAGCTATTGTGATCACTCACCGTCAGTCGGCGTCTGTCGTCCATCCACATTTTTTTGTTTACACTCTAGCATCTACAAATATTAACCAATCAGCACCAAACTTGGTCAAAATGTATATGACCATAAGATCTCGGATGAGTTCGATTATGGGTGTAATCGGACCAGAACGACTGGAGTTATTTGCTCTTGAATTAGAAAAATTGCTATATTTGACTTTGTTTACACTCTAGCATCTACAAATATTAACAAATCAGCACCAAACTTGGTCAAAATGTATATGACCATAAGATCTCGGATGAGTTCGATTATGGATGTAATCGGACTAGAACAACTGGAGTTACTTGCCCTTGCCTTTTGGGCAAAATTGTATATAGAGCAAACTTTAAAAATGTTTTTGTCTGAAACTAGAAGGCCTAGAGCTTTGATATTTGGTACGTGGCATTTCCTTGTGGACTTCTACCACTTTTGTTCAAATGATGCCCCTGGGTCAAAAAAGGACATAAAAGTATACAGAATGAACTTTAAAAGTCTTGTTCTATTTAACCCTTTACTACACAATCCTAAGTTTTAACGCCTGTGAGAAACAAGGCTCTTGAAAATATTGTGGGAAAAAGAGGAAATACTTGTAACCAGCATGTTTTCCTTTTTCCACAATGTTTTCCACCCAACCAAAATCAATTTAAATTTTTGAGTCACATTTATTTTGTTGTCAGCAAATGGTTTGAATTTGGACAAGTCTTAACCCTTTAAGCGCCTTTCACTACTATAGTTGCCTTTGTGTTTAGTGTAGATCAAGATCAGACTGCACGAAATGTGCTGTCCAATCATTGATCTATACTGTCTGCTTTGTTGAAACACTGCAGACAAAAGGCACCCACACAGTTGTTATCATCTTGGACTCATTCTGGAATGAAAATGGCCTTTGGGTTTAAGATTAAATTTTGTTATTTGTTAATGATTT